>OY728119.1:163240453-164490453 GCA_963277665.1 Viscum album | reverse complement strand
CGCATTTTCCCACAATGGAAATCATAAAGGTATTACATAAATGAAAAATACAGAATCATAAGGAAAATAAAAACATAATATATATCATATATAAAAATAGTGTCATCATAATGGCCACCATGAGAGGTGTTAAAAGAAGATTGAACAATCATCATTTCGTGAGGCAGAAATTCGCCAACCACAGAAACAATATGTTCTTTAACCATTAGATGAAGGTCTGTCCAAGTGTAAATAAAATCCTTCTCATAAAAACATCCTAGTATATTGAAGATACTGGTGTTGTTACAAAAGATTGAAATAAAAATATTTTAAGGGGTTGGAGAAGAAAAATAAAATAAAATAACATAAGAGAAGACATTACCTTAAAATCGGGTAACTCTTTTTGATTTGAGCCAAAGGCTTCCTTGGGAAGTCTTCTGCCCAAAGTGAGTCTTCTAGGAGTAAGAGAGGGAAGTTGAGAGAGTATTTGGGAAGAGTTTGGCCGAGCCAAAAGGCTTTTATGGTGTGAATAAGGTGGTAGTGGTGGGGGCCTTTTATAAGAGGAGAGGAGGGGCACTCTTGGAAAGTCATGAAATGTTACTTTATTATATAATGAGTTTCGGATTTTAAAGGTCCCAAACTTATATATTTCAAGGATAAGGTGATAAGGGTTCTAAATATACTCATCCAATAGGCTTTGAACAAGTGTAAGTCTTAGATTTTACATTATCGTTTCATTTTATTTAAATCGTTAATTAATGAGGTAATCACTGTATCATCATGGTGTCATAAATAATTTAATTTATTTAATGTCTAAAAATTATAAAAAAATATCATTATGTAGGAAATATTTTTATATTTTTAATGAATATTTATAGTAAAAAATATGACTTGTATAACCCCATTTAAAAATTGTTTTAGTAAAACAACTCATGTTTGTGACATTTTTATTTTAACATTCAATAAAAGGTTTTTAATGTCATTTTCCTACCAAATTGGCTCCATGGGGTCCCCAAGTTGACCCATGGATTTTCTTGGTCGGCCATGACTCATCCAATAGGGGTAGGACAAGTGTAAAGGGCATATCATATTATTATAACATTGTCTTTACCTTAAATTACACTAATTACCTTTAATCGCGATTAATTAAACTTAAAAGTTACTATTCACCAAAAAATTATTTTAATACCATTGAAAAAAATTTTACATCATAATGACATCCATGTATGTTGGATTTTTGAAAATCAAATTAGAGAAGTGGTAATGTTTCATTTAAATGAAAAATCAGTTTTTTAACTACCACTTAGTGGTTTCACTATTCATCAAAAATTGAAGTTTTTCAGAACGATGCCAAAATTTCACCCTAAGCTATAATTGATATTAAGAATTCAAAAATGATGTCTATTTTAAAAAATTATAAAAATATAATTTGCATTAATTAATTTTATAATTAATTCCCGCTGTCACAACAAATAGCGTGTTTTTAAGAAACTATATATATCAAAAGATTTACAATTGTTCATGTCCAATTTCAATGTTAAATTAATTCTAATGACCACCATTGGATAAAATGGTAAAAATATATTCTAATTATAATTTAAAACCAATAAATAGTATAATTTATCACTATAAATTATTGTGATTAAAAAAGTTGTTTTAAGTATTTTTCACTATTCATAAAAAATTTGAAGTTCTCAGAAAGTTACAAAAAATTCAACTTAGGATAATTTCGATATTACGAATACAAAAATGAAGTCCATTTTGAAATATAAAATTTTTATAATTTTTAAAAGTGGGTATTACTATTCATAAAGGCTACTTTGATTAGTCGCGGTGTGTTATAACTCAAACTTGCATACAAAGCAAGCTATTGCATTATTGAAAGAGAAGCGTATCGTGGAAGCTCGGGGTGTTACATTCTCCCCTCCTTTAATAAATTGCGTCCTCGCAATTTGAAATTTTTCTTTAAAAATAAAAGGTTGAAATTAGAAAATACCTTTGTGAAAAACCCACATCAGAAATAAGGTTAATAAAATTTAGCCTTAATGAGAGGGAAAGGGAAAAGAAAAAGTCACCACCAAATTATGATCTCGATAAGGAGAAAATTGGTGGAAATTAGAGACATATAATTGGAGGAAAAACGTAAATATTTGTAGGGAGTGATTGAGGTCATCAATCACAAACAAGTGTAAAATTGAGGTCCTCAAAGCCTTCAATCTATATTGATTTAAAATATTATCAGTTCAACAAGACATAAGGTATTAGGATAACACATTTTTTGTTTTAATATCCCTTTACTAAAGTTTAAGAATTAATTGATTAATAGAATAAGAGATAGGTATATATATATTTATGCTTGACAAGTAGAGTTTCAACCTTCAACTAATTTCTACCACAAACTCATCTTTCACTCAAAAAGATAATAGAACTCAAAAATATTATATTTATCCTAATCGTACAAGGTTCAAAATATTAACACATACCATTTAGATTAGGAAAACTATTTTTTAATAACCATGGAATTCCTGTAGGCTAGTGGTAGGTAATAAAGGCCTATCGCACTATGGTTGTGGGTTCGATTCCTACAGCTTTGTCTGACGCGACGGGTTATCCCCCAACCTGCAGGTTGTCCTTTTCCTAAAACTATAGTATTATAATATTCCAAAAATAATCCTCAGAAGTGTTTTAAACTTAAACAATACTATCCAAGTTTCAACTTAATCCATTCCAACCTTTATAGTTATCCAAAAAACCTCTGTCCCGACTTTCTCTAAAGGGTCTCTAAATTCCAAAATCAATTGTAACATCAGATTCCCCAAACAAAGTAAAGTTTCTCTTATTGTCACATACTAAAAATATGATTACCTTCATCATATTAAAACCTTAATGAAAACAACAAGTACTGCAGTACAATCCTTATATATATCACATTTTTCTTATAACCATAATATAGTTCTTGAGTCCAAAAACAAAAATAAAATAATTATTCAACTTCATCTGTAGTAACAGCATAATCTTGGCCTTGACCCCTTGGCCTTTTCGGAGGTATGTTTCCCTAACGCTTAGGAAATTCATTTGAATAATGCCCCATTTCTCTACAATTGTAGCATTCAATATTGATAGCCTCTTTCTTTCCCTTGCAATCACGAGCCTGGTGACCTTTTTCTCCACATTTATAACAAACTCCCATTCCTTTTAGGCAAGTACCGGGGTGATTCTTCCCACAATTATCGCATAACAGAAAATCCTTCTTTCCCTTTTTCCCTTTATCTGTCTCTTGTTCCACTGTTCTCTTCTTCTCTTGCTTTACTTTGTTGTCATAAGACTTAGAGAATTCCTTTTCTGTCTTGATAGCACACGAGACGATATCTTCATATGATGAAAAGGATTGTGATACTAAAGATCGACGGAGAAATGGTTTTAACCCATCAAAGAAACGATCAATCTTACTTCTTGGGTTATGTATATAATCTGCAGGATACCTCGCTAACCTTGTAAAGTTGGCATCATACTTTGCGACATTCTCATCCTCCTTTTGTCTTAGACTCAGAAATTGCCTTTCCATATCTGCTCGATGGTCACGAGGAAAGTATTTTTCTAAGAAAAGATCTTTGAACTCTCTCCACTCCATACTTGATACTTCTTCATCTTCCTTTGTATTTTGAATCAATGACCACCATTGACCAGCATCTCTAGTGAGGCGGTAAACTGCCATGATAACCTTTTCCCTTTCACTACTCCCCAAAGCATGGAATATTTTTTCTAAGGAATTTATCCATTGCTTAGCTACTAAGGTATTTGTAATTCCATTGAATGTTGGCGGTTGTTTCCTCATGAAGCGGTATAAAATTGATCCTCCATGTTGCAGATCAGGGTGCTCCATACGAGTAAGGTTATTATTCATAACCTGAGTGAATCGTCCCAGTATGGTGATAAGCTGATCAACACCAGTTATATCACCAGCTCCACAATAATTATCTTGAGCAGGAGGAAAATCCCTACACGGAGTGCGTGCATTGATACGGTTTCCATTCCTTCCACTAGGATCCATTTCTAAATAATGGAATAAACTAGATTAGTTTATGAATCAAAATACATAATTCCATACTTGTAAAACACTTAACATTAATTGAACTATTTATGGATATAATTCATAATCATAAAAATGTTTTCTTTGAGGAAGTATATACTCATAAACCCTTTATAATGGTTTGTAAAAAAATGTTAATTATCCTAAGCATATCCCCCAGGAGTGTCGTAAACAAGAGTGCAGCAAGTCCCGTTATCGTGCACCGGTTCCCGTTCGAGTCTAGCTCAAAGCGGTGTTTTCGGGTTTTACCCCTAGGTACATCTGTGCCAGAGCCGCCTCTACCTGCTCGTATCCAGATAGGGATGTATTGCTCGAAAAACTCACAAATTCTCTATAATACCAAAATTCTAGGAAGTTCTTCTATACTAATCCTCAAAGTCTATCTTCGGGCTATGTTCTCTAATCAGAGTTTATCTAAATCTAGATTCCAAGGTTAGTACTAAACTGCCTCTGATACCAACTGTAATGCCCTGACCCCAGTTACCCAGAGTTGGTGCATTATTGCGTAACATTGGCATGATCACAAAAGATCAAGTCTCGAAAGACCGATTAGTTTAGTATCCTTGGAAACACTAGATACATTCATAAATGTTACGTTACATCATAAAGTGAAAAACTACAATAACATATTGTCCTTTTTCCGCACTCATATCCCCTTCAGACTATCCCTACAGGTCATTCCTAAAATACTTCTTCACATCCTGGAAAAATTAAAACATTAAGAGGGGTGAGCTCAGATGCTCAGTAAGTATAAAAATATAGCGGAAGCTTTCATAAATAAGCATTAACATTTAAGGCAATGTATAACTAAAACAAAAGCTTTTTTAAACTTGAACTTCAACATAATATGGCAAAAATAAAATTGAATAATTCCATTTAATTACCCACATGGATATTCTACTAGTCGAATAATCCCATGCAATATCAATAACCACTTTCATAATGATGGAATGCATAATGCCAGACTATCATAACCATGTAGCCAAGGCCTCGTGCCAAGGCCACAAATAAGATTTTGTCAAGGCCTCGTGCAAAGACACTAGTTTGTCACATTAGACCTGCCGATGCAATGAGGAGCTATAGCGGGCTCCACCCGTCACTTATTAAGTCCAATGCATTCCTCATATGAATAGGTTTAAACATATCATAAACCATAACATAATCGTATCACATAAAACATGCATAAAGGAAACATAACATTTCCACATTTCAATCACTAGATATCAATAAAACACATTGATATAATAAAAACACTTTCAAAACCATTTTCAATACCAAAATAAAAGAAAATTAAAACTTTGTATTTATTTTTCATTTTAAGAAAAAGTTATGGCTTGTAGAGGAAGCCGAAACTCAAATAATGGTCACGGCGACAGAGAAGTCATTGTCGCCGTATACGTACGACAAAAAAAACATTCCCTTTTGTCGTTTAGTTAAATTCTTAATATAAAAAAGATTCATTTTGAATAAACGTAAAAGTCAAAGGGGTTTATACACCGTATAAAAGAAAGTTGTGTGTAAAATAAAATATGTCTCAATGAAAGGAGATTGAGACGAAGTCCCTTACAAAGATCATTTTTTTAAATAAAATAGATCTATTATGTATATTCACTATAAGTACACATAAAGAAAGTAAAAATAAAAGATAGAACATAATAATATCATGACATAGTTTGAAAGTAGGAGATTAACCCAAAGAACAGAAATCGGGTTAAGAAGTTCCCTTACCTCGTGTCCGACTTGAATCGACCGCTCTTTAACCTCCTAAATAATAAACCAGAGTTAATCTCTACCTTCTTAAGAACCTTTTTCAAGTTCATTATTCCTTTTATATCACTTATTACCATGTCATGAACATTATGTAATTATTTAAGTTTATAACGGTCGTTTTGTCGATCTTAGTTACTTGAGTCAAAAATAAACTTCTTATAATTACACTTTGTTCATGTGGTAATATATCCATTATATCCATAATTATATTCATGATGTATATATCATATAAATCATATATATCCAGTATATACATTCATTTATAATATTACATAACATTTAGAGGTAAGAAATGAAATGCACCGTTCATGGAGACGGTAAGCCGTACGTACGCATGAACGCTACTTTCATTTCTATTTTGTATTTAATGGAATGAAGTTATAATTATATAAAGGTATAATATAATTCCAGTATAATATAATGTATAATACCATTTACTCCATCATTTATACATCCCACATATGGCATTAACGATTCAAATCACTTTGAGGGGGCGGTAGTCCGCACTTCCTAAAATGAAATTATCGCGTTTACCCACAATAGAAATCATAAAGGTATTCGATAAATGAAAAATACAGAATCATAAGGAAAAGAAAAACATAATATATATCATATATAAAAATAGTTTCATTATAATGGCCACCATGAGAGGTTTTAAAAGAAGATTGAACAATCATCGTTTCGTGAGGCAGAAATTCGCCAACCACAGAAACAGTATGTTCTTTAACCATTAGATGAAGGTGTGTCAAAGTGTAAATCAAATCCTTCTCATAAAAAAATCCTAGTATATTGAATATACTGGTGTTGTTACAAAATATTGAAATAAAAATATTTTAAGGGGTTGGAGAAGAAAAATAAAACAAAATAACATAAGAGAAGACATTACCTTAAAATCGGGTAACTCTTTTTGATTTGAGCCAAAGGCTTCCTTGGGAAGTCTTCTGCCCAAAGTGAGGCTTCTAGGAGTAAGAGAGGGATGTTTAGAGAGTATTTGGGCAGAGGTTGGCCGAGCAAAAAGGCTTTGATGGTGTGAATAAGGTGGTAGTGGTGGGGGCCTTTTATAAGAGGAGAGGAGGGACACTCTTGGAAAGTATTGAAATGTTACTTTATTATATAATGAGTTTCAGATTTTAAAGGTCCCACACTTATATATTTAGAGGATAAGGTGACAAGGGTTCGAAATATACTCATCCAATAGGCTTTGAACAAGTGTAAGTCTTAGATATTACATTATCTTTTCATTTTATTTAAATCGTTAATTAATGAGGTGATCGCTGCATCATCATGGTGTCATAAATAATTTAATTTATTTAATGTCTAAAAATTATAAAAAAATATCATTATGTAGGAAATATTTTTATATTTATAATTAATATTTATAGTCAAAAATATTACTTGTATAACCCCATTTAAAAATTGTTTTAGTAAAACAACTCATGTTTGTGACATTTTTATTTTAACATTAAATAAAAAGTTTTTAATGTCATTTTCCAACAAAAGTGGCTCCATGGGGTCCCCAAGTTGACCCATGGATTGTCTTGGTCGGCCATGACTCATCCAATAGGGGTAGGACAAGTGTAAAGGTCATTTCATATTATTATAACATTGTTTTTACCTTAAATTACACTAATTACCTTTAATCGCGATTAATTAAACTTAAAAGTTACTATTCACCAAAAAATTATTTTAATCCTATTGAACCAAATTTTACATCCTAATGACAACCATGTATGTCAGATTTTTGAAAATCAAATCAGAGAAGTGGTAATGTTTCATTTAAACGAAAAATCAGTTTTTTAACTACCACTTAGTGGTTTCACTATTCATCAAATTTGAAGTTTTTCAGAACGATGCCGAAATTTCACCCTAAGCTATAATTGATATTCAGAATTAAAAAATGATGTCTATTTTACAAAATTCCAAACATATAAGTTGCATTAATTAATTTTATAATTAATTTCTGCTGTCACAACAAATAGCATGTTTTTAAGAAACAATATATATCAAAAGATTGACAATTGCTCATGTCCAATTTCAATGTTAAATTAATTATAATGACCACCATTGGATAAAATGGTAAAAATATATTCTAATTATACTTTAAAACCAATAAATAGTAAAATTTATCACTATAAATTATTGTTATTAAAAAAGTTTCTTTAAGTATTTTTCACTATTCATAAAAAATTGGAAGTTCTCAGAAAGTTACAAAAAATTCAACTTAGGATAATTTCGATATTATGAATACAAAAATGAAGTCCATTTTGAAATATAAATTTTTTATAATTTTAAAAAGTGGGTATTACTATTTATAACGGCTACTTTGATTAGTCTCGGTGTGTTAGAACTCGAACTTGCGTACAATGCAAGCTATTGCATTATTGAAAGAGAAGCATATCATGGAAGCTCAGGGTGTTACAATATTAGAGGCAATACTCACTCAATATAAGATTTAAATGAAGTATTTTAAGAAAATAAATACATAACTAATCATAGGTAATATCCCTAATGTTTATGTTATTCAAGAAGAACCTCATCTCACTCTCTCAGATGACGTCACTCAGTAAGATGGGATCGTTATACCAATGAGAGTTGAGCTATAATATCTCCTCAACTTGGAATCTAGACACCTAATTTATTTAGATCCAATGAAAATGGGATATTAGAAGTCCCATAAATTAAGTAAATATCTATAACCATGCTAAAAAAATCCCCATGGGCTAGCCCATGTAGGTTATCAACAATAAGTATAGGTAGAGCTGTCACATCTAGCTTAACTAGTTGTTTCCCTTATCCAAGCTCCTATTTAGCTGACCATCCCCCTAGATCTCATCAAGACTATTGAATCATTGGTAACCTAGTTAGAATCTATGGAAGGATAGCGTGCAACAGTATAGCTAGAGAGGAATACTTACCTCAAATGAGTTGACACAAATATTCCCTAAACAAACTTTAAGAACACTACATTCCCAACATTCAATGGTTCAGGGGATCTGAAACAAAATTTGATGCACTTCATGTCTCACTGTAGTCCCATGATGGGAACCCTTGAACAATAAGAAGTAACTAAAATTAGATGCTTCATATAGAACTTAGAAGGACCATCCTTCTTCTAATATAGAATTTTCCAGCCCAATCAATCAAAGTATGGGAAGATAATCGTCGGTAGTTACTCTACCAATTTAGCTCAACATTGTGAAAGATGATGATCCTTAACCTCTAAAATTAAAATAACATAATAATGGGATATTCTCAGATTTCATCACTAGGTGGAAGGGTTTTAATTACTCTCAAAACTTACAGCTTCCTCAGGAAGACTTGTTGTCCCATTGTATAGAGAACCTTCATAATGATTTGCATACATCACTCATACATGTGAAATATAGAGGTGGGTTCTAGGACCTTATCATAGTTTTCCAAAGATTAGAAGACACCATTTTGTGAACCAAGTCCAAGTCTCGACCAATCCCGACAGCTTAGGGAAATATAATGGGTAAAGTGGAAACTTAAACCATCACTCTTAAACCAACTCCTACATTGGCTCTAATTCCAAATCCCTCACCCTATCACATGAAACCTCCTCCTGAGTGGTGACAATAACAATTTCCCCATAAGGATGAGAAAATAGAACATAGAAAAGTTAAGTTTGAGGAATGAAAGAACAAAGTTTATTACTTTTGATATTAACAAGTTCCTAGATAATTTATAGCATCCATGGAAAACAACTTGTTCGAATTTCTAGAGCCCAGGAGGCTGGATCAGGTCAGCCTTGATGATCGCCCTAACTATTTCCCCTTTCACTAAACGTTGGGATATATCATCCATGATTTATTTATTTTTAAAGACATTTTGTAAAAGATAGTTGATTAAAGGAAGGTAAAATTAGGCCACTTGCACAAGTGGAATGTGTTTCCACCTCCATCCTAGAGGAATAAGGTGAGTAGAAGGAAGTCTTAAGAAAGGGTACATAAAATTTCAGTTATTAGATGACCAGAAAGATAATCAATCAAACTTATACCATCCTCAAGGCATAGTTGAACCAAATTGTTAGGTTGAATTAGAAAAAGATATATGTTCTAGAGGAGGGGTGAATAGACCAAATTAAAATTTCTTAAATTAATTTATTAAAGTTTTAAATTAATTATAATAGTTAATTAAAATAGTTAATTAGAATTAGAATAAAATAAAGTATGCAAAGATGTTTTTTATAGTAGTTCAGTCCAAAGTGGACCTTGTATGATCTTATACCCCTCTACTCAATGAGAGATCCAATGTACACTATATTGATTTTTTAAGGATAATCATAACCAAATTAAAATATACATTTTCTAGTGGAAGTATAACCATAAAACACCTGAATTTATTATGGTGATTTACAACCAAATTACAACCCTAAATTTAGATACCGAGAGTTATAAGCCAAACAATTTTTGAATTTAGAATCCGAGAGTCACAACTCAAATATATAGAATGATTTTTTATGTAAAACCATAAAGAGAAATTTAAAAAACGTGATAGATGGGAAGAAGTATTACAGACTCAAGAAACCAGAACGAAATAGATATAATAATAATAAAACACAAGTACTGGTTCTTGAGTGCTTGATTAGCTTGATTTCCTCATCAAGGAAATATAATAATTCATAGACATTTATGTTCCGTCCTTGAGAGTTTTTCCAACTGTAGTGAGAACTGTTCTGCACATGCAGAATGTACAACACTTCCTAGTATCTACACCGCCACACTCTTCACATTTTATCACTTGTAAATATGAAAAATCTTACCGAAAAGAATCATATCAGAATTTTTTCCCTTTACGATATTGTATAGAAACAAGTATCAAACTCCCTTATAAAAAAAATAAACTCAACACAACAGAGAGAGGTTAGATAATTCCAAAATAATAATACCATAATATCAGAAAGATAGATAAAAGAGATATGATCATTCTACAAATATCACTCAACCCATGACCAAAATTTAAAATAAGAAAGACTATTTCAAAAAATATTTAAATCATTCAAATGAATAGTTTAAAATACTTCCATAATAATAGGTCAATGAAAGATCCCATAAAAATAGAAATTTTGAATTTGAAATACGAAATTCAAAAATATTTCATTTAAAACAAGTAGTAAACATGCGAAGAAATTTAAAAATTAATAACACTACATTAAATATATTAAAACAAGTATGAATGAATTTAATATAAAATAACATTAATTTATAAATAATATATTCAATGAAAAAACATAAAATAATAAAAATTATTTCTTGAGTTTCAATCTATAAGTTTCATGCGTAAAAATAGAACACCCTTTGATCTTAATAAAAACATGTTTAAAACAATGTAAAACACTTCACATAGGTTCTAAATAATTAATATGGATTTATAAATTCATTAGAATAATTTAAATATTTTAAATAAAAATAAATAAAATTAAAATATGAAACATTACATAAAATAAAGAAAATTTCCAGATTTTAAAATAACCTATAGAATTTCATTGAACTACATATCCAAAATCACATAGGTGTTTTTCTCGTATGCATTTTTCTCTACGTAAGCGAATTAAACATGTAGGTGAATCAATGTAAAAAAATAGATATGGTTGATTCACATATGGGATTCACGTAGTTGATTCTACATAGATGATTCATGTAAGAAAATTCAAAACGTAGGTGATTTACGTATCTAAATTCCTGAAAATTGTAAAAAAATTACTTTTCAAATTTCAAACCTAAAACACACCATCTAAATGGAAAAAATATCTTTGGGTCCTTTTGAATTATATTTATAAAATTTTATTAGATTTTTAAATAATCAAGAATAACCTTAATCTGGTTTTTATATCTCATGTTATCATAAAAAAATAGTAGAAAAATAGTTCTGAAAAACATTATAAATCACTCTGAAAACATACAATGACGCTAACATAATTTCAGACATGATAGATATGGATTCAAAAGTTGATTTCTTATAATTAAATGTAGATAATTTTCTTATCTTTCTAAAAAAAATAATCACTCCATTTGGAGTTCTGTAGCTCAAGATATGGCCGAAACACAATGGGTAAACGATTCTGGAAAATCGGCTACCTCGATTTTGAAATGGCTATGTGGTTCTCAAATTGACTAGGTGGTTAAATCATTTTTCTACATGGTGAATACTAATTTTTCTACATGGGAACAATGAAAATAAAGTATAAATGATATTTTAAGGTCCCAAATAACTTATTTATCCCAGTAAAACAAAATAAAACTTATAGAACATGTCACGACCATTCAAAACATGAAATCTAAAGATATTTTTTGCAATGAAATATTATGATACTATCAAAGTTAAACCAAATTTAAACCAAATTTAATCAATATAAAATTCAAATAATTATGAATTTTAAATGAAAAAATGAATAAATCATTGTAATTATCAAAAAATAAAGTGGTTCAAGAATACACTCAACATTCTATCTCTTTTTTATAATTATAAAACCAAGTATAATTTTAAAAACATCTCACCCTTTTTGAAATTAACAAAAATAAAAAGTATTAATATAAAAATTATTTCTTTAAAAAGAATGTAAATAGTGTATAAAATATTTTTAAACATTCATATTATTAAAAAAATATACTAATGATCCTTTATGAAGCCTTTTTTTCAATTTTTTTTTCAAGGATCCATGATAACGATAGAAAAATTTTAAAAGTTGTTTCTATAAAAAATGAGAAATACTTTATAAAAATAATATTTTGTGTAAACTGAAGGTTTGAATAGTGAGTTAACTTCATCTAGAATTTATGAGAAGTTTTAAAATAGTTATATAATAAAAAAATATATACATAAATTAAAAAATATTAATCTAAAAAATAGATTTCAACTTTTACAAATTTCATGTAAATATGAAAATTTCAGTATATAAATACATTTAAATTCCACCTAAACACTTGAAAACATAAAACTAGAAGGTTTAAAATATTCCAAGCTCAAATTTAATATTTTCAAACTGTTTATAGTCTAAAGGCTTAATAAATATATATGTAAGTTTATTTTTAGTAGGGATAAACTCCAAAACAATATCACCCTTGTTCACATGATCTCTAATAAAATGAAATCTAATATCAATATGATTTGTTCTAGAATGTTGTAAATAATTATTAGAAACATAAATTTTATATGTATTATTGTAATAATAGGTAATTTATAAATATAAATACCAAAATCACATAAAGTTTTCTTAATCCACAAAATTTTAGAAAAACAACTAGAAACAGAGATATACTCAGCTTTTATAGTAGATAGAGCAGTAGATAATTGCTTCTTAGAAGACAAAAAAATTAAAATTTTCCAAAAAAAATGACACACACCAAATTTTATTTGTCTATCAATTTTATATACTCCAAAATGAGAGTTATAATATGATATTAAATAAAAATAATTATATTTAGAATAAAACATACTAGTGTTAATAGTTCCTTTAACATATATAATTATTATTTTCACTTATTTAATATGACTCTATTTAGGAGAATCTCGAAACCACACACATATAAAACACTAAAAATGATATCAGGTCGAGCTAAAATAAAATAAATAAGACTACCTATCACACCTCTTTAAAATTTAATATTAACATATTTACTTGAAGCTTCAATATATAATTTACTACTAGAACCCACATGATTTTTCACAGATTTACAAGAATTGATACCAAAAATTTTAACCAGCTCTTTAGTATATTAAGAAAAATCCCATGTTTCCTTTGAGAAATTTTAAGTCTAATAAAGAACTTTAATTATTCCATTAAGCTCATTTCAAATTCATATGACAGTAGAAAAATAATTACAAAGAAATTCACTAGAGGAACCAAAAACTATATCATCAACATAAAATTTCACAATTAAAATACCATTAGAAAGTATTTAAAAAATGATTAGGATCAACATTAACCTTTTTGAAACCATTATTCAATAGAAACAAATAAATACTATCATACCAAGCATGAGGTATTTTTTTGAGGCCATAATAACATTTAGATAATTTAAAGACATGATTATGAAAATTATTCATTTTAAAAAAAAGGGGGTTAAGAAACATAAAATTATTCAATTATAAAACCATTTAAGAAATCAGTTTTAATATCTATTTTATATAACTTAAAACCTTGAAAATAAGAAAATATAATAAGATTATAATAGAATCTGACAAAAAACAAGTGAAAAAGAATCTTCAAAGTCTATACGTTCTTCTTGAGAGTATACTTGGGAAAAAAGTTTGGATTTATTTTTTACAATATATCTAGATTCATACAACTTATTTCTAAATATCCATTTAGTTCTGATTACCTGCTTATCCTCAGAAAATTCAACTAAAGACCAATCATTATTTCTAAAAAATTTATTAATATCATATTTCATATAAATACTCCAATTTGGATCATTTAAATCATAAAAACATTAGTAGGAACATGATTATAAATAAAACTAGATTTAGAAATTAAGTTTAAAGAAAGATTTTGGTTTTCATACCTGAACTAACATTACCAATCACATTTTCAATGAGATGATATTTATAAATCCTATAAGATATAAGATCTTATTGAGAATAATTTTTATCCCCCTCAATAGATACACTATCTGGAGGTTTTTATTTTCCAAATTGAAATCCCTTAAATCATCTTCAATATTTTCCAAAACAGATTTTTGAACATCACAAGATCCATCAAAATTTATATGTACACATTCTTCAATATTCATGATATTCTTATTATAAAATCTATAAGATTTACTATTATAAGAGTAACTATAGAAGATACCTTTAACACTTTTAGTATCAAACTTATCTAAATTATCTTTTTTATTTAACATAAAAATGTTACAACCAAAAACACTAAAATTAACAACCTTTGGTTTTCTACCACTAAATAATTCATAAAGGGATTTCTTCAACAAATATATAATATAAAATCTATTCAAAACATATAAATTATCATTAACATATTTATCCCAAAAATAATTTTGTAAACTATATTTATTAAGCATCATTTGAACTATTTCTTAAATAGTTATATTTTCTATTATATAATACCATTTTGTTGTGGTGTTCTAGGAGCATAAAAATTATGACCATAATCATATTATTCACATTTTTTTAAAATAAAAATTGAAAAATTCACCTATATTATCACTTATTATACAAAAAATTAAACAACCTTTAGTATTTTGAACCATCTTATAAAAATAAATAAATCTATCTATGATTTACATAAAATAAACCCATGTAAATATACTAAAATCATCAACAATAACAAAAACATATTTATTACCACTTAAACTATCAATTTCATTGGACTAAATAAATCAAGAAGCAATAATTCCAAATTTATATAAGTAGAAACAAGATTGATATATTTGAAATATTTCTTGTGAAACTTACCATTTCAGCATGAATCACAAACAAAACCTTTTCTTATTTTTAATATGGGTAAATATTGAATGTGTCCATGTTTAGATTAAATTTTTATCATTTGAAAATGAGAATGTCCAATCCTTCTATACCAAATAACATAATCTATTTTCATAGCATTGAGGAACTTAAAATTTTGATTATATAGATTAGAAAAATTAATAGGATAAATATTATCTTTTATATTATCATAAAATAAAAAAAATTTCATTTTTAAGAACTAAATATTTATTATCTTGAAATTTAACTTACATGCCACCATCACATAATTATGAAATAATAATTAAATTATGTTTCAAACCTTAAACATATAAAACTTTAGAAATTAAACCAACTTTATAAATACCTACTTCAACAAATCCCTTAACCTTTCCTTTAGAGTTATCTCGAAAAGCGACAGAGCCTGCAAATAATTTAGTGTAAAATAGGAAATTCTTTAGGTTACGAGTCTTGTGCTTGAAATAGCCACTGCCCATGTAACATATTTTATTCTTGAGAAATCCAAGGCAGTTTTCCTAAACAATCAATTACTTGAAATTTTGGTATCCATTCTATTTTGGGTCCAACATGGTTAACAATAGAATTATTTGGTACCTAAATATATTTAAAACATATATTATAAGGTAATCTGGTAGATAGATCTTTTGAAATAAAATTATTGTTATAAACTAGAGATTGAGGATATCTAGGAAAATATTCATTAACATAATATCCATACATGAAACATTTAAATCATGAAAGAGAAGAATCCTTTCCAAATAAACTTTTAATAAAAGTGGTCTTGGATAATTAGGAATACATGGTTTGTAAAAAAAACCAGTTTTATCTTTATTCAGTTTCATCATAGCCACTATTGTTTCATATTTTTATTTTTCTTGAACAAAATTAGATAATGTTTCTTTTAATATTAGATATTCCTTTATAAGATTATAATTTTCCTTATAAATAAACTCAAAATAATTATATATCTTACCTATATAACATGAGAAAAAATTTATTATTTATTACTTAAGAGCGTCATTATCCTTATTGAATTTCTTACTATCCTTAATAATACTCTTATTTTCTTATTTTAATTATTTATGTAATTCAGTAACTCTTAAAACATATTTTTTTTTGTAATTTTTAATTTTATTCATACAAGTCATCAATGTTATAACCATCACTATCAAAAAAATTACTATAATTAGAATAATTAGTAACCTCATTTGTATTTGTCACCATCAAACATAGATTGGATAAATCTTTCTCACTTCCAAATTCATCACTTAAATCATATTATTCGGTACAAATCCATCCATCATGATAATTATGTTGCAATTAATTTTTGTGGTTATTATCTCTACCTTCTTGATTTAGATTAGGATAGTCCGATTTGATATGTACCTTCTTTCTACATTCGTAATAGGTCACATTTGGACCATATTTAGTAACCTTATTTTATTTTTTATCATTATTTTCATCTTTATTTTTTCTCTTTTTGAAAATTCTATTTCTCTTCATCAAATTATAGACACCTTTTTTTATATTGGAAATTTTCCATTTTTCACTTTCCTATACCTCAGATTCAGAAGAGTTAAAAATAAAATTTATATGTGATTTGAAATAAATACCATTATTATTTGAAGTTTCTTCTTCCATAATATTCTTCAACTCAAATTCATATTGTAACAATGATATAAAGATTTCATCTATTGTTTAATCTTTGAAGTTATTACTTTCATCTATCACAAAATTCTTTGCATGCCACTTCTTGGGTAGAGATATTTGGACTCTTTCAACAAGTACATAATTATTTAAAGCTTATATAATGGAAGTAATCCCATTAACAATGCTTGTGAATCTATGGAATATTTGATTTATAGTTTCATCTTCACCCATCTTGAAATATTTGTACTCTTCTCAAAGAATTATGAGTTTGGTTCTCATCAGCTTGTCTGAACCAAGGTGAGTAACTTGTAAAATCTTCCATATTTCATGATCTTTCTTACATGAAGACATATTACTAAAAAAAATTCTTTTATTATAAGAATATAAAATATTTACAACTTTTTAATATAATACATATTTAGTAGCATCATTTCCTATAAGAGTATCTGGTCCAACTTCTAGTAGTTGGTACATTTTTTCTATGATAGATCAGTGTTCTATGTTTAACTGTTTGAGGTTTACCTCTATTCTAGATCATCTCTAACCATAGTCATTTCCATCAAAGTGAAGTGGTTTTTGAGTAATCCATCAATCATTTTCATTCATTACTACCATCTTATAGAGATTTTCATTAGACTATGATATCCAAGAAAAATTTACCATAATAAAATATATACAACATACTCTATAGAGGGATTGGATAAATTAAAAAAGGAACAAAATTTGATACTAATTATCAGGTTGTATAGGAAGAAGACAGATGGTCTGGGGGGAGGGGTTAATATACCAAATTAAAATTTCTTAAATGAATCGATTAATGTTTTAAATTAATTATTGAAGTTAATTAAAAGAGTGAATTATAAGTGGAATAAAAGAAAGAATGCAAGGATGTTTTCTATAGTAGTTTATTCCAAATTGGACCTAGTCTACTCTTATACCTCTCTACTCGATGAGAGATACATTGTCCACTATAATGATTTTTGAATGGGAATCATAACCCAATTACAACCTAATTTTTCTTATGGAAGCATAACCAGAAAGACATCTGAATTTTATATGGGGACTCACAACCTAATTACAACCCTGAATTTAGATATCGGGAGTCAAAACCTGAATGATCTTGAATTTATAATCTTGTATTCACAACCTAAAGATAGAGAATGATGTTGTATGTAAAATCATAAAGAGAAAGTGAAATCACATGAGATATGAGAAGAAGTTTTACATGTAATGGTCTATTCCTTATCGACCTATTATTTTTCTAGTTTGAGGTGGTCAAAGGTGTTCAGAAGAGGATAGATGAGGTTTGGTAGATTTGGAGCTGCAATAAGTTTTTTTCACCATAAAATAGGGATTTATGGTGTAAGATGGTGGTTTATGGCTTGTTTGGATAGCTAGTTTATGGATTCTGTCTGGCAAGGGGCTGGGCATGAAAAGAGTTTATGCCGTAAGAAATTATTTTACACCGTAAGTTAATTCCATCTTGAAGCACCGTATTTTTTTATAAGAAGGATTTATAGCCTAAGAGTTTCTTTTACGACACAAGTCACGTGGACTCATGGATTTTATGGAATACAAGTGTAGTTTTTTCCATAATTCAGGAGATTTATAAGTTGTAAATAGGTTTGTTTAGTTGAATTTTTATTCATTCAACCATCACCTATTACCCTCAATTTTGGAGAAACCCTAGGTTATTTTGGAGGATCTTATATCCATCCTTCTCTTACTTTGATCCTTGGGTTCTGGTTGATGCCCATTGGTGATCCATTGTGAGTTATCCTATATTACACATGGTTTTCCTTCCATTCTTCTTCATAGATCCATTTTGGTGGTATAGTTTTAATTTGGGGGTGTGTGTGGGTTTTGTTTTTGATGGACCCTTGATACAGTGTAGGTTGATCCATTAGTTTTGTGTGTGGTTTTGGTTTGAGGGTACTTCTTCCATTTCCTTGTAGTGCACAACGAGATCAGAAAGCACTTTTGAGGTAGGAAATCCATCATTTCTCACTTTTTTGTATCATGTAAGAGGGTTTTACTCTTTTTTATATTTGGGAAGATAATTTGTGTTGTCCTAATAAAGATAAATAATCAGTTAATTCAAATTGAAGGGGAAAATGGGTTTGATACACATGTTTTTACAACTTTGATATAATTATTATGATATTTTGATTTTATGGGATAAATACCCCAATAGAAATCATGGATATTGGGAGCCTTTTCTTGCACTATAATTTTTGTGATATGGAAACCTTATTACATGTTGTTGTGATAACACCCTAAAGTGGGAAATTTTATAACCCCTTATATTTGGTTAATAAAATGATTACCCTGATATTTATGGTTTGTGTGATAAAGCTTATAAAATAAAAAAGTGTAGTTGATAAAAATCCCCTTGATAAAATTTTGAAACGTTTTTTGATGTGTTCTGATGTGAGGCCATGATTTGGGGAGGTGATGTGTGGTTATGGCATGTGGGGATGAGGGTTTTGTGAGTCCATATTACGGGGAAGTGATGTAATGGGATTGTGAGGTTGTAATGTGGGATGTAAATGTGTGGTTTTGATGAAGAATGGTGATATGTGGGTGATGTGTGGTTGGTGTGAGGCCATGTTGTGGGGTGGAAATGTGTGGCTGTACTATGTGGTGGATGAGATGAGAATGGTTATGTTATTCTAGTTTCTTGGCTAGTATTGGAAGTTAGTCTGGTGTGGGGAGCATCACGTCAGTGGTGGAATCTATTTTTGGTTGAGTAGAAAGAGGCATATATTTCAAGGGTTGAATTTTAGAAAGAGTTTTGGGTATAGTTTATTTCATCGACCATGAATTAAATGAAGAGTTATTAGTTTATTTCTCTTAATTAGGGGAGTATGTATGTGTGGGAGACAGGGATCAAGTTTAAGGACATTTATAAATTTCCCTCAGATCTTTTTGTAGACGAGGAGTCTCATGTGAGATGTATTGATGATTTTATCCATCCTTCTATCCAGTATGTAGTTACTCCCTTTACATTGAGGATGTATCTAGAGGTTTAGAAGAAGGTATAGGTGATATAATGGATGTACTCATGAGGAGGTTTAACATGGGAGGGTATTCAAGGAGGTACCTATAGAAGTATATTTGTTAGTGGTAGGTCTTAGAAGCTAAAACCTTCAAGGTTTTGACCAGTAGGGAGTTGAACTTAGTAGCTTCCTTTCTAGACTTTAGGTTTGAGTGGTTTTTGTGTTTTTATTAAGGAATTTAGGCTAGTGTGTGTTGTTTATAGGATTTTTGGACATCACCCCGATTTATATTTGAGAAAAGTTTGGTGGAAATGGTCAAGTTTAGCATTAGACTCAATAACAGTTACCAGTGAGACTGTTTTAGTAGCATAGGCAATGGGTTTATGCTCATATGAGGGAAGATGAAGTAGATAGAGTAAGATTTTAGGATGTTACTCATGTTTAGGGACCTTAAACTGAGTGTGGTCATGTATTTATTATTTGTTAGATATGTATGGGAGTTGGGTGTGGTCAGTTTTAGGTAGTAGAGTCACCAGTGCCAGAGGGGCCAAATATCATTCAAGCTACACTCAGTTTGTCATCTACCCTTGTTTTTGACTTGTTTGATTCAAGAGATTTATACTCCTTTGTCACACCCTCTCTAGTCCGTACTCTAGGACTTGATATAGAGAGTATTATCATTCTCTTAGTGTTGACTATGCTAGTTGGAGGCCATACCTGATTGCTTGATGTGTTCCAGGGGTGTAGACTGATGATGGGGTCACATCAGTCCTGTGGGAATATTTTATTTCTTCATATTAATTCACATTATTTCATCTTCTGCATTGTATGGTTTTATTCTATGCATTCCTTCATTGACTATTTCTGGAGGAGAGTCATGTTCTCTGATGTGGATGGCCAATGTGTGGTTTTTGTTGGTGATAGGAGTTGTCAGGTGGGCAGTAGGCATGTGGATCACCTTCTTTCTTTCATAGATGAATTATCTATGGAATCAGTGGATTCTAGTGCGGTGGAGGTTCCCATAGTTGTTTAGGAGTTTTTAGATGTTTTTATAAATGAGGTTATGATCATACCCCCTCAAATTGATGTTTTGTTTGGGATAGAGTTGTATATTGGTGTGTCTCTTATTTCGACGGATCCTTATCGAATGAAGCCTATAGAGTTATTCAATTTGAGGTTGAAGGTAGATGATTTGATACAAAGGGGTTTTATCTAGAACAGTGTGTCACCATGGGGTGCTCTAGTGTTATTATATAAGAACAAAAATGGTAGTATGAGGTTGTGTATAGATTATAGGATGTTGAATTAGGAATCGATCAAGAATCTTAACCCTTTTCTAAGGATAAAAGATATTTTAAACCATCTGAGAGGGGTAAGTTGGTTTTCTTAGATCAATCTATGGTGTAGATATCACCAGTTGAAGGTGAAGGAGGACTATATCCCAAATACTGCTATAACACCAAAATATTTTATGATATGTATCTTCTGAAATATATTCAATTTATTTTATAGCTTACGTTTCATGTAACAGTGAGCTTAAAGGAACTGTGATATACTATTAAATATTAACATGACCATTGGAATAGTAATGTGAACATTAGGAATAATAATGTGTCCATTAGAATAATAACCTCACAAATTAAAGTTTAAATAAAATTTAGGCATCTCATAAATTAAAATATGATATATTTATATCATGGAATAAGTAGATAAATGTTTTAAAAATGATAAATTAAGTATTGGTATTTTTGTGAAATGTAAATGTTTATTTACAATTTTATAATTAATATAATGATTTAAAAGAAAAATTATTTTCATAAAATATATTCATAAATTTATATTTTATTTTATTATAATTAAAATATAATTTTATGAGAGTAAAATTAATTTTTCAAAGTGTCGTAATATTGGTTATAATATTAAAATTGGTATTTTTTTGAAAAAATGATGATTTTTAATTTGAAATTAAATTTCTCATATTTAGAAAATAATATTTATAAATGGAGTCCATTTTTTAAATCTACACATAAAAAAAAATTTAGGGTTAATTTTTAGTATTTTTCTAAAATAGTTTAATTTTTAGTGAATAGTGAAATACGATAATTTACAGTATTTAACATTATAAGTTAAATACATGAATTTTTGAGTCATTGGTGACGTAAGAACCCATTATTTTAAAATCACATGAATTATTTACTATAATTAGTCATAGAAATAAATACTATTGATAGTCTTGAGCCAAAAATAATAAACTAATGAACAAAATAATAATAAAACACCCCTCTCGTCCTCTATAAATACCACCCTCACCACCCCTTATCTTCATACCTTATAAGCCTTTAATATTGTATAAATTATGCCAAACTCTATTCCCAAGCCTCTTCCCCACATCAAATACCCACTGATATTTCTAAAAGACCAAATTCAAGTGTCTTAAGGAGGTTCCCAAGGAGACGATATTTAAGAGGTAAAATCCTCCTTCTTTCTCTTTTAATTTTTTTTCTTTTCTTATCCTCTCCTAAACTCCCCTATCCAAAGTGGAATGGTAACTAAAGTATAATATATATAATTTAATTTTATTGTGACAATGGAATATCGATCATAAAATCTCTTCTCATCTCCTTTTATTTTAAAAATGAAAACATCATCTATGATGTGTCGATTCACCGCCTTCGTGGACAATGAGTTTTTATTTTCCTTTAATGACTTCAAGGCTGGTCATAAAACCATTATTATGTATAAATAAGATTTAATATATAAATTAGAACTTGTTTTATGTTATGTAACTGATATATATTCATAATATTAAATAATAAAACAAAACTAGTTCACGATGATCGAAAAACCACCAAAATAAAGTAAATGTTTATCATTAACAATTTATCAAATGAATCATAATCACTCTATAAAAAATGATACATGAGACCATTTAAAATAATATAAGTATATTAATATTTTTTCATTCCACTCCTGGATTTTTTATTCCATTTTATAAGAACTCTCACAATTATACACATGAGAACCAACTATAAAATCATGAGACGAACGCTCCCAAAACAACGAAGTTAAACATTATAAATCATCAGAATGACCATAAATGAACTTAATAAAATTATAATAAATAAAATATATGTTTAATAGGTTTTCAATTAATTAATTAATTAATATAATTTGATTATATAGGATATTAAGTACAATATCATAAGGATTTCAGACACAAGGTAATGTTTTTTCTCATCTCACCTTTACTTCTGTGAGATATATTCCTTATTCAACCCTTATTTATTATGTGTGGTGTACATAATACCTTTTAATATATCATATAATGAATATATTTATCTTCATGGTATTCAATTTTTTATTTTATTATTATTAATTTTATGGGGAATACGATTTGACTGATCACAAGTGGTAAGGGAATTTCTCTCAATTTCAATTTCATTGAGACTTACTTGGTATTGTGCACCTAATCATTTTTATATAGTTTATCTGCTAACCCTATGAGATAATTTTTAATTTGAATTATATTTCTGTTAAATATCCATATTATTTATATCATGGATATGAGTATTTCCTAAACTATATACCATTTTTACATACGATGTTTACTTTGAATGTTATTTGATTAACTGGGGAAATATTGATATATATGTATCCTCTACTCAATACATATATTTTTTGATAAAACATATTTATTAATTAATTAAATATATAATTTATATATTTGAAGAATTATTTTGACATGAAAACTTGGGTGGGGCCTGGTTATAGATATCCCGATGCATTGATAGGTCTCACGAGACAAATTAGGTGGCGACAAACCCTTGACATTTTTTTCCAAACAGAATCAGATGAGTTTATACCCATAGACTTAAACCATCTTGTTAAAGGACTTGAAATTATTTGTTCATGTTCTAGATATATTACATATAATAATTAAACATTTCCTTCATTTATCATTTAGTTATTATTATCCATGATATTTTTACTATGAAAAAAATCTATGGATGCATTTTCATTATCAATTTACTAATTAAATGACATGTGTTTTTATTTATTTACCTTTCAATATTAATTATTACTTATTTATTATTCTTAAATTATTATTTATTCCCATTTATCATATATGTAAGCCTTACTTATCTTTTTATCTCACCCTTTTATTTTTTTCCTTCCCCAGGTTATGAACATGAAATATTTGAATAAGTGTCAAAGAAGCAATTTATTTTTTGTTATTATGTTATATGTTTAATTACCAATGTAATATGGAAGCCATGTATGTATCTATTTATCCATACTACTAAATTGATCTATCCATGGTGATGTGATCTCCTGTATTTATGCCATTGTAATAAAATAACTACCGAATTTGGGCTACTGGGGCTAGGTTGTTACAATTGGTATTAGACCAGTTTTCCTAGAAAACTTGAGAATTAGATGCCAAATAAACATGAGAATTATAATAATTAATTTTGGTGAATTTTTGTATCAATACTCATGATGATTTTGAGATAACTCATTGTGTTTCATTATTTAGTTATCACACCTAATAGAAGAAAGTGAATCAATACCCCCAGATAATATAGGGACTTCCCCATTGAGTAAGTCAACACATTTGGTGTTCAAGTTGAGAAGATAATGAACATATTAGGAAAAATTACTCAGGTTATAATTAATAACCATACTAAATCTATGTTAGATTGTTTCATGTGGTATAATCGCCCATTTTTAGTGGGACTACTAATGTAGTGGTAGCTGAGAAATATATCAAGTCCCTTGAAAAGATATTTCTAGAATTGGGTTGTGATGAAATGGAAAAGGTAGTGCTAGTGGTATACATACTCAAGGGCGATGCTAATCAATGTTGGTCATTGATCTAAAATACTAAAGAGGAAGATAAAATAGAAGACATGTAATTGATAACTTTTAAAGAAACATTCTTCAACAAATATTTCCATCGTGATAAATAAACTAAAATGAAGATAAAATTCATTATCTTAAAGAAAAATGAAGAAGTGAGTGTTTCAGAGTATGAGGATACCTTAATAATACTAGACAAGTATGATATAGATTACATACATGATTCGGAAAATAAAATTGATCATTTCTTTTAAGGTCTTAATCAAAGTCTCCAAAGGGAACGAACTTTTTAAAAATTATCATCATATAATGAAATAGTATTAAAATCCATTAAAATAGAGAAAGAATTTTATAGATCTTATATGTTCAAAATAAATAAAGAGAAAAAAATGTCTTCTAATAACCATGAAAAAGGTAAATCATCAAATAAGAATGGGGGAACAAAGAAATTCCCATTATGTGAAAATTGTGGAAAGAATAATCCTAGGAAAGGCTTGAATGGCATGAGAGTTTTTTATAAGTGCGGAGAAAAGGGACATGGAGATAATGAATTAAAAGGGAAGAAAAAAATCAACGATGTCAAATTATTCAACTATAAATAAATGGGGTATTATTTAAATAAATTTTCTAAGCGTCTGGGGAATCTACCACAGAAGAGGCCAAGGGAATATGAACAAGCTTATGCGACCATCACAATTGAATTAAGTACCCAATTATGTAGTTTCAGGCACACTAATACTATCTTCAAATTTACCCAATGATTTATTTGATTCTGGATCATTGTAATCTTTTATATATACCCAATTTTATAAGAAAATTAGATATTTACATTTTGATTTAATAAGGGAGTTGTCGGTCAAAACTCCTAAGTAAAGTCTCATTACAACAAAAATGCATCGGACAATCCCCATTATGACACATAAATGTGCTTTATTTTCTTAGATTATCATCATACCTATGGTTGACTTTGATATAATACTCAATATGGGATGAATTTACAAATATGATACAAAAATTTATTACAAGAAGAAGAAAATTATGATTTACGAGGAAGATGTATAATTCATTATCTTTAGAGATGAAACTTCATCATCTAATTATTACCTAGATCCACCCCCAGCAGCTCTACTGAATAAAACCATTAGAGAAGAAGAAAAAAACATCTAAGGATGAGGAAAGTAATAAAATTTAGGATTCACTAATTATACAAAAATACATTTATGTGTTTCCTAAGGAAAACCTAGACACCCCCAGAGAATGAATTTGAGTTTACCATTTATTTAATCCCTATTGCAAGACCAATATCAAAGTCTCCTTATAGAATAGAAACTGTGGAATTGGTACAGATGAAGAAACAAATAGAGGAGTTGAGTAATAAGGGATTTATTCTCCCTAGTGTTTCTACATGGGGATCCCCTGTTCTCTTTTTCAATAATAAATATGGATCCATGAGTCTGTGCATTGACTATAGATAAATAAATGTTATTACAACAAAAAACATGTATCCTATGCCTCATATTGATGATTTATTTGATCAAATTCACAGAGCTCAATATTATTCAAAGATTTACCTTCATTATGGGTGTCATAAATTGCAAGTAAAGAAGGAAGATATTCCAAAGATAGTTTTTTGAATGTGGTATGGACATTACGAGTTTATATTAATGCATTTTGTATTTACTAATGTACCCTCAGTTTTCATGGATCCAATGAATGGATTATTCAAGGAATATCTTGATTATTTTTTGGTAGTATTCATTGATGATATTAAGGTGTATTATAAAAGCTACAAAGACCATGATAATCACTTGTGAATCATTCTTGAGACTCTTAGAAGGAAATATTTATATGGTAAATTTAGTAAGTGTGAATTCTTGTTTCATAATTTTTTTTCTTTTCTATATTGTCTATAAAGATGGAATCTCAGTTGATCCTGTAAAGAAAAAGGCAATCCAAGAATGGCCTATGCCAATGAAAATAACCGAGGTATGTATTTTCATTGGTTTAATAGGTCACTATCAGCATTTAATTCTGATTTTTTCATGATTGGATAACCCATTAAACAGGAAGACATGTAAATGGGTTAAGTTCATATGGAAAAAATAATGTTCAATGTTTTGAAGAATTGAAGTAAAGATTAGTTAATGATCTGATTTTTACTCTACCATCAGAAAATGATGGGTTTGTGATATACAACAATGCATCGAGGAAATTACTAGGCTGTATACTTATGAAAAATGATAAAGTTATTGCATATGCATCATGGTAGTTGTGGATTCATGAAAAAAATTATCCAAATCATGATCTTGAGTTAGCATCCATAATATTTTCTCTAAAGATATGGAGTCACTATCTATATGGTGAAAGATGTGAGATATATACAGATTAGGAGAGTTTGAAATATATATTTATATAGAAAGAAATCATCATGAGGAAAATATTATGGCTCTAGTTACTCAATTATTATGATTAATCAATACACTACCACCTAGGAAAATAAAATAAGGTACCCAATGCATTAAGTAGGAAAGATCATGGAATTATAACCCAAATAAGGATCAAGAAAGATCCTATATTCATAGATTTAGTGAAGATGGATATGAGAATTGTTAAGGGGAAACATAATTTATTTTTCAAATGATTTCAAAATCATTTATTAGATGATTCTAATAGATTAAATTTCTCTATACACCCTATTAGTACCAATATGTATAGAGACCTGAAGGAACATTTTTGGTGGGGTAATATGAATCGGTAAATTGCTAACTATGTGTCAAGGTGTATAGTTTTTTAACAAGTGAAAGCTGAGATAAAACATCATAGAGGAGTCATGAAAACTATACCTATTCCTATGTGGAAGTGGGATGGAATTATAATGTCCTTCGTCAATGGATTACCAAATAACCCCAGAAAGAATGGTACGATATGGGTTATTGTTGATTTCCTTACAAAATCGACACATTTTCTTGATATAAGAGAATATTTACCTCTTGATATTCTATCAAGAATATATATTAATGAAGTTTTAATACTTCATGGTGCACATATATTGATTATGTTTGATCGAGATCCCCATTTTACATCAAAATTTTGGAAGAGTTTTTAAAAGGCTCTAGATACTGATCTTCATTTGAGTACTGCTTATCACCCTCAAATCAAAGTATAGTCTGAAAAGAATATTCAACCATTGGAAGACATGTTGAGATCATGATAACTTGACTTTCAAGGTATGTGGGATCAATATTTAACTTTGTAAAAGCTTTCCTACAATAATAGTTTCCATTCGAGTATTCAAATGACATCATATGAAGCGCTATATGGAAAGAGATGTAATACTCTAACCTTTTAGGATGAAGTTGGTGAGAGGAAACTTATAGGATTAGAACTTATTAAAGAGACAAAGAAAAAATTAAAAACTATTCAAGATCATATTAAAGTATCTCAAAGTAGAAAAAAGAGTTATGTTGAAAACCAGAGAAAAGATTTGAAATTTCAACTCGGATATCATGTCTTTCTGAAAGTATCTCCATGGAAGGGTGTTATAAGTTTCAGTAAGAAAGTGAAACTGAGCCCCAAGTACATCAGACTGTTTCAAATTCTAGAATGAATTAGAGTTGTAGCTTACCAATCAGTAATGCGACTAAGTATCTCCAAAGTTTATGATGTGTTTTACATATCATTGTTAAAGAAGTACATTCCAGACCCAACACATGTAATTACCTATGAAGAAATAGAACCAAAACCTGATTCATATTACTTTGAAGAGCCTATTGATATTATATAAAGTATTGAAAAATCAGGTGACTATACTGATAAAAGTTATTTTTAGAAACCATAAAATGGATGAACCAATACGGAAACCTGAGGATGTTATGAAGAAGATCCACCCACATATGTTTAGAAGGTAATATTCATGAAAAATTTCGAGGATGAAAGTTTAGGAGTGAAGATTATAACACCTAAATATTTTATGGTATGTATCTTCTTAAATAAATTCAATTTATTCGATATCTTACGTTGCATGCAACACCGAGCTTAAACGAACCCTAATATACTATTAATTATTAACATGACCATTAGAATAGTAATGTGACCATTAGGAATAGTAATGTGGCCATTAAAATAATAACCTCACCTATGAAAGTATAAAATTTCGATATCTCATAAATGAAAATATGATATATTTATATCATGGAATAAGTAAATAAATGTTTTAAAAATGATAAATTAAGTGTTGGTATTTTTGTGAAACATAAATGTTTATCTAAAATTTTATAATTAATATAACGATTTAAAAGAAAATTTATTTTTTATAAAATAGATTAATAAATTAATATTTTGTTGTATTATAATTTTAATATAATTTTATGAGACCATAATTAAATTTTCAAAGTGTCCTAAAATGAGTTATAATATTAAAATCGGTGTTTTTTTTTGAATAAATGATGATTTTAATCAGAAATTAAATTTCTCATATTTAGAAAATTATTTTCATAAAATGGAATCTATTTTTTAAATCTACACATCAAAAAATGGTTAGTGTGAATTTTTGGGATTTTTCTAAAATAGTTGAATTTTTGGTGAATAGTGATATATGGTAATTTACGATATTTAACATTATATGTTAAATACATGAATTCTTGAGTCATTAATGATGTAAGAACCCATTAGTTTGAACTCACATACACTAGTTACTCTACTATTCAGTGATATTAATGTGATATATATATATATATATATTATATTCAATTAAATATTTTTGATATTCATTCAATAAATTTGATAGGATTAAGATAAAAACAAACCCAATTTTATGCATAAAATATTATATTTTTATTAAGTAATTTTTACCACCTTTTAGTGGAAAACCCATTTTAAATCTAATTTTGACTCTTTCATAAATTTAATATGTCAAAATAAACTTCATATTTGGAAGCGAAATATAAAAATTATCTTAGGGTGAATTTTTGTTATTTTTCTGTTAAGTTTTATTTTTTAATGAATAGTGAAAGATACTGAATTTTAGTTCAAAACATCCTTTTCATATAATTTATTAATAAGGTTAAATTAAAATTTTAATTGGTTTTGAATTTTAATTAGATAAATGTTTTATCAATTAATCCAATGCAAGTGATTGGAATTATTTTCACTTTGAAATTGACTATAAAAACATAGCAAACTTTTAGCTGTTTTTACCTTAAAAACCCGCATTGTCATCCCATCTGCGGGATTAAATTTAAATTAATTTCTGCCACTTCTATGATTAGAATTTTGAAAAATGGATTACATATTTGGTATCATAATAATTTATAATGTATAATAAGTTCAACTTAGTTCAACTTATTTTATAATGTATTAGTGAAAGTGATTAAAATTAATTAAAAGGATTAAAAGAAAATTAAGCTTAATAAAGGACTAAACCTTAAACTTAAGGACTAAAATAACCTATTCACTTGTCAAAAATCTATTTTCTGGACATATATCATCCCTATCAACCCTTGTATCAAATTGGTTCCATTATTAGAGCCACTTGCAATGTGAAAAACCTGTATGGAATTTCTTAGTGAAAATATTACAAAAGTGCCACTCCTCGTATATAAAAGGGATTCCTATCCTCCCACTTCCTCACACTTATAAATACAAGTTTTATTGAAAAAAATATGCCCAAATATATCCTAAAAATACATCCGCTCAAACTATAATCCACTCCTTGGGTAGGAATAAAACCAATCAATCCTTTTGGTACAAACCAAAAGTAATTACCCTATTAAGAGGTAACAAACTTCCTCAAGATTTTTAATTTTATTTCAATTCCACATTACCTAAACTCTTATTATTATATAATTACATAACAAAACCCATATAATAAATATACTTTTATGTTTTTATGTAAATATTTCCACCTAAACTTACTCACACCTTCATTTAATGGGTAACGAACATACCATTTTTGTGTCTGACGAACTACTACCTCACAGAACGATGATTGTTTATTTTTTCTTTACCACCACTCATGGTGGCCATTATGATAGACACTATATTTATATATGATATATATTATATTTATAATTTATTTATTATTCTTTAATTTTTATTTATAACATACCTTTATGCTTTCCAACTTGTGTAAATACGATAATCTTGTTTGAGGAAGTGTGGACTAGTTCCCCCTCAAAGTGATACAACTCGTTCATGCCATACATGGAATGTATAAAGGATAATATTAATAAAAATATATAACAAATGTAACATATATTTGATAATATAATTATAATATAAATATATTATTTACTTTTAATTCTTTTAATACAACAAAGAAATGAAAGTAGTGTTTATGTGTACGTACGACCTGCCATCTCCATGAATGGTGCATTTTATTTATCATCTCCAAACTTTATAGATTTTTCTAAATATATATTTTATAAATATATAATATAATTAAGTTATGGTTTAAATTCTAGATATGAATAAATCATGATCTAAGTAATAGGAGAAGCAAATAGCGAGTCAAAACATACTTGAGAAAACTATACAATTAACACCCAAAATAGTGAAAATAATAAAAGATTGTTAACAAACGGATAATAAAACATTATAAGAAGATGATATATAATATTATAAACATGATTACGGTTCTATTATAAGTTATTAACTTATTTTTTACCACTATATTGGAGGATAAAGACCACACAACCAAAGGAAGGTTAAGACAAGGTAATTTTGTCTCAAATTATATTCTATTGAGTCTTATTTTTTGTTATGCATCAATTAACTTTTATTTGGTGTATATACTATATTTTTACATGTTATATCATGAATATTATGAATATCATGATATTATAAGTTTAATTTAATATTATTTATTCATTGGTATTATGATTTAAATGTTTCAAAGTGATATGCAACAATTTGGAATGTATAAAGATTATTCTCCTAAAGAATGTTCTTAATAATTATATTTGCAATCTCACTTAATTTTGTAATTTTTAACATTATCTTCAAAGAATCACTTTATTTGAACCATTTTTATTTTTAATTTTTTTAAATATCCATATTCGTCTATAATGGATATTAGTATTGCCTAAACCATATATCATTTTTAGATAATGTGTTCATTTAATAGTAATTCGATTAACTGAGGAATTATTGATAAATCTTTATCTTTTATTCAATACGGATATTTGATAATGAAATTTTTTATTGATTAAATAAATTATTAGATATGAGTAATTCTTTGGATAGTCATGATAGGGGCGGGGTCCTGTTATAGATAGCCCCTCGACACATTAGTAGTCTCATGAGATGAAATAGTTTGTCAAAATAGATGGGTTTTTACCTGATAGCTAAACCGTCTTGTGAAAGGTCTTAACAGTAATGGTTATATGTACCTAGGAAAAATATCATCCAATAATTAATAATTTACATCATTTAGTTTTATTTATTATTTATCCATGTGATTTTCATCAACATATCTATGAATACATTTAATTTTCAGTTCATTGGTTAAATGGAATGTGTTTCAGTTTCTTTCCTTGACATATTTAATTTAACTTATCTAGTTATTTGAATGGAATGTGTTATCAGTTATTACCTTTCCATGTTTATTTATTATCATTGATTCATTATTGATTATGATTTAATTTCCCTTACTGATCATTTGATCTTATCCTTATTATGTTTCCTTTATCTAGGTTATGAAGAAGAAATATTTGAATAAGCGTTCAAGGATACTGTTAATTATTTTAATTATATATCATGCTTGTATTTCCTATTTACCAATGTATTATGGGTATCATGTATGTAAAATAGATTTCCAAGACTGGTAAACTAATCGGTCCTTTAAGATTTGATTCTCTATAATCATTCCAATGTAATAAAATAATGTATTGGTTCCACACTTCTAGAGTTGGGGCGTTATAGTTGGTATCAAAGGAAGTTTAATAGTAACCATGAAAAATAGATTTAGAAAACATTTATTAGGGATAATTACCCTAATATAGACATTTAAGATAAGTATATAATAACATCCTAGAATTTTGGTATGGTAGTAATTATGTGGGTATTACTATAAATACATCCTTGTCAAGATACTACAAGTCAACGTAGTTCTGGAACAGATGTACCTGGGAGTAATAACTTTGAAAAAGTGTTCCATAACTGACTTGGGGTAATGCAGTACATGAAAATAATCCTTACTACACACATGGTTTGACAATACTAGGGGATATTCCTAGGATAATTCACATTTTATTTACCTACCTTTACAAAGGATTTAAAAGTAAAGATGCCCCTAAAGTAACCAAAGTTTATGATTCTAGGATTAACGATGTATAAATTTATGTTATGTGATATAACATATTTAGAGTTATACAAAGTTAATAACTTTATGAGATAATCTAGTATATGAAATTATTTAGAAATGAAACATGGAAGGAAGAATGGTAGCAATACTCATGAACATTATAGAGGTTTTCCTGCTGAGAAAGTCAATGTAGCTAGTATTAGAACTGAGCAAGTTATGGATATATTAAGGAAACTTATCCAGGTTATGATAAATAACATTTCCTGAATGGAGAAACCTATTCTAAAGAGAAAGTCTCCTACATTGGATAGCTTTTTGTGATAGATGCCCCCATCATTTAGTGGGGATAACGATCCCATGGAAGATGAGAAATGGATCAAGTATTTGGAGAAGATATTTATAGACTTGGGATTCAATTAAATGAAAAAAGATACACTTGTGGTGTATTTTATACAAGGTGATGCTGATCAGTGGTGGTCTCTAATCCAGAATACTAGGGAGGAAGAAAAAATAGAACTCATGGAATGGAGATAATTTAAGGAAACATTCTTCGATAAATACTTCCCTCATGATCAGAAAATTGAGATGAAGAGAAATTTTCTTAACTTAAATAAAAAGGAGGAAGGAAGTGTTATAAATTATGAAGATACTTTTACAAGGTTCACCAAGCATGCTATATATTATATAAAAAAACACAGAGTGCAATATAAACTGCTTCTTTGAAGGTATTAAGAAAAATATTTCAAAGGGCACTGGTTTCTCATAATTTCTCATCATATGAAGACATAGTTTTATGTCTGATCAAAATAGAGAAGGAATTCTCAAAATCATATGTATTCAAGGAAAACCAAGAGAATAAAAGTTCTTATAATCAACAAGGAAAAGGGAAAGATTCAAAGAATATGAATGGAAAGGAGTATTTTCAAAATTGTGATAATTGTGGAAAGAATCACCCTGGTAAATGATTGAAAGGATTGGGAGTTTGTTATAAGTTCAAATAAAAGGGTCTCCAGGAAAAAGAATGCAAAGAGAAGAAGGAAAATGCTGCTATTCAATTTTACAACTATAAGAATATGGGGCACTAAAGAAAAGAATACCCCAATATTCATGGGAATATACCATAAAAGAAGATAAGGGTTCAAGGTCAATAATATGTTATTGACATGACCCAAGTGGAATGATTAATGCACTTTTGTTTTTGGATCTAATACATATATTGTAAGGGTATTTTATTTATGATGTTCTCATCATATGATTTATGAAACAAATAAAGATTATACTATAATACATTTTCAATAAATATTTGAGATCATATATTGAATGGTTCTAAGAAAAGTTATTCAGTACAAAGTTAATTTTTTTAGAAAACACATAATTGAGGGAAATAAAACCCTTAATAGGTTTCTGATTTTGAGATAATTATGAATAAATTATTGATTTGGATAAGTGCTGACCACCTTTTAATTTATTAATGAGTTATCAAAAAGTGTTCTATTATATCGCTGATGTAGTTTAAAACACTTTTGGATTTAAGGAATATATCTAACAACATGTTTCTTACTTAAGGAATAAGGAAGAATTCATGTTTCTAATAAGGTTTTATGGTAATTTGAGTTATTACTATATTTTAAGAGGATACATGATGAAGTTATTCATATGTTTGGAATGTGAAAATTTTGAGTTGCTTCATATTGATTAAAGGATAATGATATGTTCATTTTGGAAATTCAGTGACCATATTTCTATAGTGTTGAATCATAATCATTTGTAAAGGTAAACCATTTATTAAATGGTTTAGGTTTTACTTTGGATGTGGTTTTAGAGATTGATATATTTCAGCACTATGAGATGAATCTTTTTCTAAGAGGTGATGTAGAAATAGGTAAAGTCACAACCAAAAGATAATATTGTGATTATAGAAATGTACCAAGTAAGTATATTTACTTATATTTTTATAGAGTGAAAGAATTACTCGACTCTAGGAAAAATGATCCTGAAACCAAAATTTTTATCCTAGTACCTTTGTTTATGATGAATAAAATTACCCTTAGATCATTATGGATTTAGGGATTTCTGATTGTTAACTTTCTCCTAAACATGTTCTCTAGAAATCTCTATCAGAACTTGATTGTTGGATTTTTTCCTCTATATCCATGTTTTCATTTCCCACATATGTTCTCCTACTACAGAACTTAGTTATGAGATCATTATACTTTAGTTTCTCTCTTATTAATAATATGTGATATTAACCCTTTTATGACGTGGGTATTTCAACAATAATTTATTTTCAATCCCTCTATTATTGACACAAAGTTTAAATTTCAAGGACACAATTTATTTAATATGGGGAGAATGTAACAACCTGAAATTCTAAAGTAAAAACCTTGTATTCAATAGCGTGTATGACATGTAACACCAAGAATGAAAATGAATACAATATATCGATAATATATAATATATTTAATATTTTAAATATATTTAATATTTTTATAGCTTTAAATTTACACAAAAATTAGTTATCATATGTTACATGCAACAATGAGTTTCTTCAACAGCTTGCGTTACTTGCAAGATCGAGTTTCACCGAACAATAATATATTATTTAAATATTATTATAATAAGATATAACCTCGCCATAAAATTAAAAGTTATAAAATGGATAAATAACTTATTAAAATCTATGGTTTACAAAAACATAAAATTAATTCAATGGTTACAAATTAATTATAAATGAATATGAAAACCGATTTAATATAAAGGAAAATATTATTATTTTTATACTCAAAAAGCTGTTTTACCATAATAAATTAAATTAATTTAAATTATTTAGTGATATTAATGTGATATATATATATATTATATTCAATCAAATATTTTTTATATTTATCCAATATACTTTATAGGCTTAAGATAAAAACAAACCCAATTTTATGCATAAAATATTATATTTTAATTAAGGTATTTTTTCCGCCTTTTAGTGGATAACCCATTTTATATCCAATTTTGACTCTTTTATAAATTTAATATATCCAAATAAACTTTATATTTGGAAGTTAAACATAAAAATTAGCTTATTTTTAGTTTTTGGTATTTTTATGTTAAGTTTTATTTTTTAATGAATAGTGAAAAATACTAAATTTTAGTTTAGAACTGCTTTATAATATAATTTATTTAAAAGGTTAAATTGGTTTTAAAGTTTAATTAGATAATTTTTTTATCAATTAATATAATTTAGGTCATTGGAATCAATTTTACTTTGGAATTGACTATAAAAATATAGCAATGCTTTAGATGTTTTTACCTTAAAAACCCTCACTGTCGTCCCATCTATGAGATTAATTTTAAATTAATTTTTACTAATCATGTGATTTGAATTTTGAAAAATGGATTAAATATTTATAATAATAATAATTTATAATTTATAATAAGTTCAAATTAGTTTTTTACCAAAAATATTAGTGAAAGTGATTAAAATTAATTATGACGATTAAGAGAAAATTAAAATTAATAAAGTACTAAATCTTAAAATTAAGGCCTAAAATGATCTATAGAATTATCCAAAATATAATTTATGGACATATTTAGTCCCTATACACCATTTTATATAATTTTTTATATTATTGGAGTCACTTTAAATGTGAAAAATGTGTATGGAATTCGTTTGTGAAAATATTACTAAAGTGCCACTCCCCCTACACTATAAAAGGGACTCCTCTCCTCCCACTTCATCCCACCTCTCAGTACACTTTGGATCTAACAATATCTACCCAAATATCTCCTAAAAATCCATAAACTCCTCCTAGAATCCTTCCCTTTGGAAGGAAGTAATCCAAGGGAGCCTTTTGGTACAAACAAAAAGTAGTTACCCGATTAAGAGGTAACAAACTTCCTCAAGAATTTTAATTTTATTTACACTGTCCACTCCCTAAAATATTTTTATTATATGATTAAATAAAAAAAAAATTATCCTCAATATAATAGTATTTTTATGTTAATATTTATACCTACACTTACACACACCTCTATCTAATGGGTAACACACATATTGTTTTTGTGTACGATGAACTACTACCTCACGAAACAATGATTGTTCGTTTTTCCTTTACCACCTCACATGATGGAAATTATGATGTAAACTATGTTTATATATGATATATATTATATTTATAATGTTTTTATTCCTATTTAATTTTTATCTATAACATACCTTTATGCTTTCCATCTTGTGTAAATATGATAATTTCATTTGAGGAAGTATGCACTACCGCCCCCTCAAAGCGATGTGACTCTTTCATGCCATACATGGAATGTATAAAGGATGGTATTAATAAAAATATTTAACATATATGACATAGATATGATAATGGAATTATAATATACATATATAATTTACTTTTAATTATTTTAATACAATAAAGTAATGAAAGTAGCATTCATGCGTACGTACGACCCACTGTCTCCATAAACAGTGCATTACATTTATTATCTCTAAACTTTATAGATTATTATAAATACATATATAATGAATATATAACAATTAAGTCTTGTTTTACATTCTTAAGGTAATGAAATCATGATTTAAGTAATAGGAGAATCAAATAACAAGTCAAAACATACTTGAGAAAACTAGGAAATTAACACTTAAAATAGTGAAAATAATGAAAGACTGTTAACAAATGGGTAATAAGATGTTATAATAAGGTGATATATAATATTATAAACATGAGTATGGTTATTTTATAAGTTATTAACATATTTTAAACCAATATAAAGGAGTATAAAGACCACACAATAAAAGGATGGTTAATGTAAGGGAGTTTTGTCTCAAATTACATTATATTGAGACTTATTTGTTATTATGGACTACTTCACTTTTATTTGGTGTATACAATAACTTTTTACATGTTATATCATGAATCTCCTTAATATTATGATATTATAAGTTTCATTTGATATTATTTTTTATGGGGATTATGATTTAAATGTTTCAAAGTTGTATGGACTCTTTGGAATGTTTAAGGATTATTCTTCTAAATAATGTTCTTAATGATTATCTTTTCAATCTCACTTACTTTTGTGATTTTTAACTTTATCTTGAAATAATAACTTTATTTTAATCATTTTTCATAAAATATCTACTTTAATATCCATATTCTCTTACAATGGATATTAGTTTTTCCTAAACCGTATATCATTTTTACATACGGTGTTCATTTGACAGTTATTTGATTAAGTAGGGAATTATTGATAAATATGCATCTTTTATTCAATATGGATATTTTATAAGGCATATTGTTTATTGATTAAATTAATTATTAGATTTAAGGAATTATTTTTACAGGTATGAAATGGGTGGGGCCCATTTATAGATATCCCCTTGATGCATCGGTAGTCTCATGAGATAAAATTGTTTGAAAAAATAGTTGGGTTTTTAATTGATAGCTATACTATCTTGTAAAAGGTCTTGACAATAATGGATCTATATACCTAGGAAACATTATTTACAATAATTAATCATTTTCATAATTTAGTTTTAGTTATTATTCATCCATGAGATTTTTCGTTGACATATCTGTAGATACATTTAATTTTCAATTCTTTGATTAAATTACTTGTGTTTTAGTTTCTTTACTTACCATATTGAATTTACCTTATTTAGTTATTTGAATGGAATGTGTTATAAATTATTTTCCTTTACATGTTTATTTCTCTCATTGATTCATTATTTCTTCTGCTTTACTTACCCTTACTGAGCATTTTAGCTCACCCTTATTATGTAATGACACCAAGTTTTCAATGGGAATTTCCTTCTTATAATTATGTCATAATATCACATGAAAACACAAAATAATGAACTAATAAGTGATATGTTACCTTTAAACATAATTTTTTTTCACTTATGTGTTTGGAATTTCGAAAATCTAACATACACGGTTGCGATCAGTAAGTTATTTGTAGTGCGATAGGGAAAACTTAATTTTTTGGTGAATAGTAATATACTCTTATGAATAGTAACATACCCTTTTGAATAGTGGTATACCCTAATGAATATTAACCTTACATATGATATTATAAAAATAATATTCAAGTGAAAGTATGATGTACCTATATTTTAGAATAAGTAAATGAATGTTTTAAAACTGTTTTTTTAATAATAAATTATGATTTTATTTAAATATTAAATTAATAATATTTAGAAAATTATTTTTAAAAAATGGATTTAATTTTTGGATTATACACGTCGAAAAATGGTTAGGTTCAATTTTTGAGGTTTTTCTAAAATACTTGAAGTTTTGATGAATAGTAAAATCTGATAATTCACAATAAATTCTAAAATCTGAATTTCTGCATCATGCTTGAGTCATGAATGATGTAAATGGCCATTGGATTGAACTCACATGAAATTATTAATACTATTAGTCATGTAATACTTATTATTTCTTTTCTTGTGAAGAAATAATAAATTAATGATTATAATATTATGAAAACCCTCCTCTCCTCCACTATAGAACCCCTCCTCACTCCCTCTTCTTTCCACTCTTCTCAAGCGTTGTTCCTTGACAATATTTGGCCCAAATATCTCCCCAAGATCCTCTCCCACGTCCAAAATCCCCTAGTCTCTTTAAAATACCAAAACCTCTCCCCTGAAGAGGTTCTCAAAGGAGATAATCTCAAGAGGTAGATTCCTCCTTCCAATTCTTTTATTTATTTTAAGTTCTTTTCTTTTCTTGTTTCTTTCCTTACCTACCTTCACGAAAATGATATGATAACTCCATTAAAATAAATGTACTGGAATTTTTTTATGATAATGGGATATTTCATTATCATATCTTCTTTCCCCATCTTTTATTTGAAAGAAATGAAAACAACGTTTGAGATGTGTTAATTTTGCACATTCAAGGACAACAGTTTATCAATTTCTATTATCATCATTAATTATGGTCATGAAACCATTTGTGTTATGGTTGAACCAGATTATTATATATTTAATATATCCTAGTTAATGTTCTGTAATCCTTTTGCACAAATGGTATTATGTTATAAAGCAAAACATGTTCATTGTAATCAAACCCACCGATTAACCAAAATGGTTATCACTAAGGTTTTATATAATAACTCATCTTCACTCCCAATAATTGAATTAATTTTTATAACCATTTAATCTCATGGATGTTCACTAATAACACACAAATTCAATTCTGGACAACCAATTTCATCTTACATCTTTATCTGAACATGAATATAAGTGAACCGATCATTAAAACAAAGTAAGAAAATAGACCCGAAAAATGGAATTGAACCTCATAACCAATAAAAATGGTTATAAATGAACTCGAAATGATTATAATAAATATTATAAATATATAATATATTCTTTAGTTATTAATTGGTAAACCTAATTTTATTATTCAGGTCATTAAGTTTAAGCAAAGATCACCATCAGATTTAAGGTAAGGGATCCTCTCCATTTCACTTTTATTCAAGATTGTCCACTATGTTATGACCTTTTATGTGCAATTCCTAGTGATGGGGTACAATTATTAACCTCACCATATTTTACTCATGATGTATAAAATATTATAAATCCCTTTCTCTCTCATTAGTCCCTCTTAAGTACACTCAATATCATGCCGATAATCTGTAAGGAATTCTACCCGAACCACCATTATTCCTTAGGGTTTCTCTATATTTCTTTTTACCCAAATGAAGTTGTATTTTATTTTTATTTAAAACCTCTAAATTATTTTTATATGATTCAAACTCATGTTTCAAGATCCATACCTCTTTCTCTTTCAGGTATATACATGATTTTAAGTGATTCCCTCCTCGATACTTCCTAGTAAGCAAATTCGTTTTAAGGGAACTTCCCAAATTTTTACCCAATTTCAAGTGAAATCTTTCCTCTATTTTAAGCCACCATTATCTTTATAAAATAAGTATTTTTATTATCAAAAACTTCTTTGTTCAATTATGGTTTTATATAAAATTTTGTTCTATTTTTTTATTTTAAAATATCTATAATATTTTCCTTAAAACCGCACAAAAATGTTTTGATGCTAATACATTTTCTACATGTTGTCACTTCTGTTTTACATAACTTTCCATTATATATGCCTATTTTACCTTATGAACGTCCATGTATGTTCTAATTCATTTCTTTCATGTACACTTTCATGATACGCCCATTGGTTATGATTTATGTCATGACTGTGGTACCCAATTCTTTCCATGGGAAAACCTTATGTTTAGGTAAAATTGATTATGTATGATTCATTATGAGGAAAAAATATTCATGAAATGTAATATGGGTGTGCCCAGATAGCACTCCAATGAATTGGGAAAAGTTAAGTCTCATGAGATGCTATGTGCAACGGTCTTGGCGGTTATCCTTGGCCTGTGCTACTATGAGAAACGAGATTGACAGTTAGCCTTGGCCCATAATACTATGGGAAATGGGATTGGAAGTTATCCTTGAATCATAAAAAAGACATGTTTTATGTTTCTTCCACATTTCTATGTTTCCATGATTATATGACTCCATGTTTAAATGTTATGATCCCTTATGTTACATGCCTTTTTATTTCTTTATGTCATGTTCCTAACCCATGTGATATGGATTTATTCTTATTCCTATTCCCTTATTGGGATTTTAGATCATCCCTTTATCCATTTTATCCCCAGGTTATCCTATGAATATGTATGAGCACAATGTAAGTTAAAGGATATTTATGAAATCTAAATAAATAAATGTTTTATTTAGTTCCATTTTTTCAATTTTATGTTCCTAGTCTTCCAAGACACTAGAATTCACAATCCTTGGCCTGGAATCTGATGTATAATTATGCTTAAAATCATTTAATTGTATATGTAAAAGGCTTGGGTTGCTATAGTTGGTATCAAAGGACGATCTAGTTATTTTTGTAGATTAGGAATAGAGCACTTTAGTAAGAAACTTAAGGATGAGATGAAGTATAAGAAACCCCCCCTAAGTTTTGGTAAGTATAGAGTAAGTGGTTTATCAGGAAAATAAATCCCTATATGGATACAAACAGGTAGAGGCATCTCTAGCATAGATGTACCTAAGAGTGAAAACTATGACAAGGAGTTTTGGGCTTGATGGGTATCCTGGTACACAACCACGGGCCTTTCTGCACTCTTGGTATTGACACTCCCGGGGAATATGCTTTGGTAAATTCACAAGATTAGTATAAACCATTATCAAGGGAATAAAAAAAATCCCATAAGAATATAAGATAAGAAATAGATCAAGGATAACCTAGATTTAAACCTAAGGAATCAAAAGATAGGATATACTTCTCCACTACAAGTTTATCCTTTTATGTTCAAAAGTTTATTTTTTTTATGTTCAATAACTAAGTATTAAAGCCCTCCAATTGTATATTCTTTTTTATTAGTTAATGGAGGGAAATAGAAGAACATGTTCCAACAACCAATATGATAGGAAATGTAAATATTTCCCTAATAATATGCCTAATATGATGGGAATGGGTGCTCAAAACTTCATTATAGTACTTGATCAACTTGGTCAAGTTATGAATAATAACTCGAATAATGTGGAATGCCCTCATACTTCAAGGAAAGAGAAAGTTGAAGTAGAATACTTCATGTGGAAAAGGCCTCCCATGTTTAGCTGATCTTCTAATCCCCTCCTTGTGGAATAGTGGATTAACTTCATTGAAAAGATATTCTCTATCCTCCAGTGCTCAGAAGAAGAGAAATTTGTATTGACTGTCTATCATTTTGATGGGGAATCTGATTAGTAGTGGACACTGATCAAGAATAAAAAGTCCCAAGAGGAAATTGATTCCATGAATTGGGAAGAATTCAAGAGGATGTTTTTCAATAAATATTTTCCTCAAACCCTCCGTCTCAAGATGGAAAGAGAGTTCCTTAGACTCAAGAAGAAGGAAGATGAGTTCATCAGGGAATATGCAAAAAACTTTATAAGGCTTTCAAGGTACGCCTCTAGATTTTTAGTGAACATAGAAATCAAGGTGGATTACTTATTTAGAGGGATAAATCTGAGTCTACGAAAGGTATTAGAAATCCAAGACTTCAATAGTTATGAGGATATTGTCCATTATTCCCTCAAGGTTGAAATAGAGATTGGAGACTCTCATTGGTCTCGTGGGCTTAGTGACAAGAAGACAAAAATAGAGAACAACATGGGTGGTTCAATATAAAAAATCCCATGATGGAAAAAATCCTGAATGTCCCACTTGTAAAAGTTATTGGATAAGCATCTTGGGAACTATCTAAAGGGAACTAAGAATTTCTTCAAATGTGTAAAGTTTTGTCATCTGGATAAAAAATGCTGAAGGGATATAAAAAATCCCACTAACGTAGAAGAATAAAGGAAGGTTCAGATCAACGCTCAGCTAGTGGTGTAGTGTTACAACTATAAGGAGCATGGGAATTATGCAGAAAAATTTCCCTAAGATAAGGTTTGTTAGAGGAAAACAACAACAACCTCCAAGGAAACAAGGAAGGGCTTATGTTATCACTACTGCTGAGGTGGATTCAGACAACGATGTGGTGACAAGTACTCTAGTTATTTATTAAAGAATAGTGAATGTTCTATTTGATTCTGGTTCTATGAATTCTTTCATATCTTTCAAGTTTAGTAGAACTATTCAACCACCACCTCAAAATTTGGAGGAAAAGTTATCTGTGAGACCAAAGAATAGGTAAATTATTGCATCCATGGTTTATAACTCCTCCCTGGTTAACATTTTTGGAATGAAACTCCCAGTAAATCTCATCATACTTCCTTTAGTGGAGTTCAACGCAATCTTGGGCATGAATTGGCTATCTTTATACAAGGCCAAAATCGACTATCAGGAAAGGGAGATCACTCTTCACATCCTGAAGCATCATCTGATTATTTACAAGTGTAAGGAGGAAGTTGAATCTCTTTTAGAATCATCATCTAAAGTGTGGATATTGTTTCCTTATGAGAAATCATATCTAACACAAATGATTTAGACAAAGGAGAGAATCATGATTGAAGACATGCCCATCGTGAGGGATTACACTGATGTATTCCCTGAAGAGTTTCCTGGTCTTCCTCCTGACTGAGAGGTTGAGTTCTCAATTGAACTTATCCCTAGATATATTCCTATCTCAAAGACACCTTAAAAAATGGCCACTATAGAGCTAGAAGAGTTAAATAAGCAGTTACAGGAGAATATGGAGAAGAGTTTTATACACCCTAGTGCTTCACCATGGGGGTGCGCCAATCCTCTTCATCAAGAAGAAGGATGGATCAATTTACCTCTGCAGTAATTATCGTGATCTCAATAAAATCATGATAAATAAAAAGTATCCACTTCCACGGATAGATGACTTGTTTGATTAGATTCATGGGTCCTGTTATTTCTCTAAGGCGATCCTTTGTTCGGGATATCACTAATTAAAGTTGAGGAAAAAAGATATTCCCAAGACTGCCTTTTGAACGAGGTATGGACACTATGAGTTTATAGTGATGACCTTCATACTCACCAATGCTCTAAAAATGTTCATGGATTTAATGAATAGAGTATTTAGAGATTACCTTGATAAATTTGTGGTAGTATTTATTGATGATATTATAATATACTTCAAGTGTATGGAGGAAAATGAGGAGTATTTGAATACTATGTTAAAGAATTTGTGAAGGGAGAACCTATATGAAAAGTACCATAAATGTGAGTTCTGGATAGATGAAGTATCATTTGTGGTTCATGTTATCACCAGGAAAGGGATATCGGTGGACCCATCCAAGACAAAGGCAATTAATGAGTGGACTAGGCCAACTTCTGTAATGGAGATTCGCAACTTTCTGGGCCTAGCTGGGTATTATCGATGATTTTTGAATAACTTTTCAGGATTGTCAAACCCAATGACCAAGATGACATGGAAGGGAGTAAAGTTTTCCTAGACTCAAGAATGTGAATACTGTTTCAAGGAGTTGAAAAAGAGGCTTATCACTGCGCCAGTACTCACACTCCCAACAAGTGGAGAACTATTTGTGGTGTACAATGATTCTTCAAATAAGGGCTTAGGATGTGTGATGATGGAAAATGATAAACTGATAGATTATTCCTCAAGGAATCTAAAAATCAATGAGCGAAACTATCCCACACATGATCTGGAGTTGGCATCTGTGATCTTTGTATTAAAAATCTGGTGGCATTATCTCTATGGGGAAAAGTGTGAGATATATACTGAAAACCACAGTCTCATATATATATTCACACAAAAAGTTCTTAATATGAACCAACTAAGTTTGATAGAGCTCATAAAATATTATTAATTTTCAATCCACTACCATCCTAGTAAAGAAAATAAGGTGGAAAATGATCTAAGTAAAAAGGATCCCTCATCTTTATCAATGATGAAAATTGAAAAGTATCCGATCTTTTTATATTTGTATAGGATGGAAATGGGAATAATTAAGGGAGGAATATCATCAATACTTACTCAAATTATTACTCAAACATCACTTATGGAGAAAATAAAGTATGCTTAAAGAAAAGATGTGTAACTTCTGAAAAGGGTGGAATCTATCAGAAGTAGAAAATCCTCTAAGTTCATGATTAATGAGGAAGGAGTTGTATGATCTAGGTTACAATTATGTATACCATCTGATCTTGAGATAAATAAGTATCTTTTGAATGAAGCTCATAGCTCAACCTTCTATGTCCACCCAGGGAGCACAAAGATGTATTGAGATCTCTGAGAAAACTTTTGATGGGACAATATGAAAAGGGAGATTGCTGAATATACATCAAAGTGCCTGGTATGTTAGCAAGTGAAGGATAAGAGGAAAATATCTAAAGGGATGATGCAACCACTACCCATACCAACATGGAAGTGGGAGAACATTACCATGGACTTTTTCATTAGACTTCCAAGGACATCTTGAAGAAACAATGCTATATAGGTCATTGTGGACCGTCTTACAAAGACAACTAACTTTATCACAATTCGAGAGGAATTATCATTAGATCAAATTGCATGGATTTACATCAAATAAGTGGTAAGGATGCATGGAGTACCACTATCTATTGTATCTGATCATGATACTAGATTCACCTCGAAGTTCTAGAAAAGTCTCCAACATGCTGTAAGAACTGAACTGAACTTCAGTATGGCCTATCATCCTCAAACTGATGGGAAATCTGAGCAGACTATTCAGACATTGGAAGACATGTTGAGAGCATGTTCTATGCAATTAAAAGGAGTATGGGACCAATATATTCCACTGGTTGAATTCCCCTATAACAACAGTTTCCACTCGAGTATCTGAATGGAACCATATGAAGTCCTTTATGGGAAAAGGTGCAGAACACCGGCGTGTTGGGATGAAGTCAGTGAACATAAGATGCTAGGACCTGAAATGGTTGAAAAAATGATGGAGAAGGTTAAAACCATTCAGTAGCATATCAAGGTATCCCAAAGTTTATATTAAAGTTATGAAGACAATCGTTGATGAGACCTTGAGTTGAAAGTTGGAGACATGGTATTTCTACACATATATCTGTGGAAGAAGGTCATGAATTTTGGAAAGAAATGGAAGTTAAGTCCTAGGTTCATTGGCCCCTTCAAGATTCTTGATCGTGTCTGGGCTGTGGCCTATCGACTACCAATTCCACCTACCATGGCCAAAGTAGATGATGTCTTTCATGTATCCCTCTTAAGGAAGTACATACCAGAACTTTCACATGTACTCTCTTTAGAGGTGGTACATTTGGAGGATGATCTTTCCTATGATGAGAAGCCAATGAAGATCTTAGATTGTAGAGATAAAATTCTACATAAAAAGACTACTCACATAGTCTAAGTTATGTGGTGGAACTATAAGTATGAAGAGAAAACATGGGAATTGGAGGAGACAATAAAGGAAAAGTACTTGCACCTATTTATAGCCTAGAATGTAAAACAAAATTTTGAGGGCGGAATTTCTAAAGGGGGGAAGAATGTAACGACCCAAATTTTTCAATGTAAATTTAATTATTATAATTTTTTCATAAAATCACATGAAAAACAATATAATGAACTAATAAGTGCTATGTGACCTTTAAACATAAGTTTTTCACTTCTGTGTTTGGAATTTCGAAAATCTGACATACACGATTGCTATTAGTAAGTTATTTGGAGTCCGATAGGGAAAAATTAATTTCTTGGTGAATAGTAACCTACCCTTATGAATAGTAACATACCCTTATGAATAGTGATATATTATAATGAATAGTAACATTATCTATGATAGTATAAAAATAAAATTCAAGTGAAAGTATGATGTACCTATATTTTAGAATAAGTAAATGTATGTTTGAAAACTGATTTTTTAATAATAAATTATGATTTTAATTAAATATTAAATTAATCATATTTAGAAAATTATTTTTTAAAATGGATTTCATTTTTGATTCTACACATCAAAAAATGGTTAGGGTGAATTTTTGGGGTTTTTCTAAAATACTTGAATTTTTGATGAATAGTAAAATTCGATAATTCAAATTAAATGCTAAAACCTGAATTTCTGCATCATGCTTAAGTCATGGATGATGTAAATGGACATTGGTTTGAAATAACATTCATTTATTATTATTCTTGGTCATGGAATACTTACTGTTTCTTTTCTTGTAAATAAATAATAAATTAATGATTATAATATTATGAAAACCCTCATCTCCTCCACTATAAACCCCCCCTCACTCGCTCTTCTCTCCACTCCTCTCAATCCTTGTGCCTTGACAATATTTTGCCAAAATATCTCCCCAAGATCCTACCCCACGTCCAACATCCCCTATTCTCTTGAAAATACAAAAACATCTCCCTTAAAGAGGTTCTCAAAGGAGATAAACTCAAGAGGTAAATTCCTCTATCTCATTTTTTTATTTCTTTTAAGTTCTTTTCTTTTCTTATTTCTTTCCTCAACTACCTTCACCCAAATGATATTATAACTCTAGTAAAATTAATGTGATGTAATTTTGTTATTATAATGGTATATTTCATTATCATCTCTTCTTTCCCCATCTTTTATTTGAAAGAAATGAAAACACTGTTTGAGATGTGTTAGTTTAGCACATTCAAGGACAACGATTTATCAATTTCTATTATTATCTTTAATTTTGGTAATGAAACCATTTGTGTTATGTTTGAACCAGATTATTATATATGTAATATATACTATTTAAGGTTCATTAATCCTTTTGTACAAATGTTATTATGTTATAAATAAAATCATGTTCATTGTAATCAAACCCACTGATTAACCAAAACAGTTATCACTAAGGTTTTATATAACAAATAATCTTCACTCCCAATAAACAAATGAATTTTTATAACAATGTAATCTCCTTGATGTTTAATAATAACATAAAACTTCAATTATGGACAACCACTTTGATCTTACATGTTTATCTGAACATGAATATAAGTGAATCGATCATTAAAACCGAGTAAGCAAACAGACCTGAAAAATGAAATTGAACCTCATAACCAATAAAAATGGTTATAAATGAACTCAAAATGATTATAATAAATATTATAAATATATAAGAGGTTATGTATTTATTAATTAATGAACCTAATTTTATTATTTAGGTCATTAAGTTTAGGCAAAGATCACTATCAGATTTAAGGTAAGGGATCCTCTCCATTTCATTTGTATTCAAGATTGTCCTCTATGTTATGCTCTTTTATGTGTAATTCCTAGTGATGCGGTATGATTACAAACCTCTCCCACACCGTTCTCATGATTTATAAAAGATGATAAATCCATTTATCTCTCATTAATACCTCTTAAGTACACCCAATATCATGATGATAATCTGTATGAAATTCTACCCAAACCGCCTTTATTCCTTAAGGTTGCTATATCTTTCTTTTTACCTAAATGAATTTGTATTTTAATTTTATATACAACTTTTAAATTATTTTTATATGCTCTAGAATCATGTTTCAAGATCCATCCCTCACTCTCTTTTGGGGATATACATGCTTTTAAGTAATTCCCTCCTCGATACTTCCCAGTAAGCAAACTCTTTTTAAGGGAACTTGCCAAATTTTTACCCAATTTCAAGTGAACTATATCCTATATTTTATGTCACCATTGTATTTATTAAATAATTATTTTTATTATGAAAATATTCTTGTTTAAATTCGGGTTTTATATAAAATATTTTCCTCTTTTCTATTTTAAAATCTCTATAGTATTTTCCATAAAACCGCACAAAATTGTTTTGATGCTAATACATTTCCTCCATGTTGTCACTTATGTTTGACATAAATTGCCATTATATTTCCTATTTTACCTTATTAATTTCCATGTATGTTCTAATTCCTTTCTTTCATGGACAATTTCCTGATACACCCTTTGGTTATGCTTTATGTCATGATTGTAGTACCCAATTCTTTCAATGGGTAACCCTTATGTTTATGTAAGATTGATTATGTATGATTATTTATGGGGAAAACATATTCATGAAATGTAATATGGGTTCCCCGAGATAGGGCTTCAATGCATTGGTTAAAGTTATATCTCTTGAGATTCTATGTGCAATGGTCTTGGCGGTTAGCCTTGGCTTGTGCTACTATGGGAAACTGGATTGGCAATTAGCCTTGGCCCGTACTACTATGGGAAATGGGATTGGCGGTTAGCCTTGACTCGTACTAAAGAAATATTTTAATTTTCTGTCACATTTTTATGATTCCATGTTTATATGAATCCATGTTTATATTTTATGATCCCTTATGTTACATGCCTTTTTATTTCTTTATGTCATGTTCCTAACACATGTGCTATGGATTTATTCTTATTCTTATTCCCTTACTGGGATTTATCTCATCCCTTTGTCCATGTTTTTCCCAGGTTATCCTATGAATATATATGAGTGCAATGGAAGTTAGGGGATCTTTATGAAGACTAAATAAGGAAATGTTTTATTTAGTTCCATGTTTTCAGTTTTATGTGCCTAGTCTTCCAAGACACTAGACTTCATGATCCTTGAATTGTACTCTGATGTATAATTCTGCTTAAAATCATGTAATGTTACATGTAAAAGGCTCATGTCACTATATATTATATTTCCATTCCCAATGTTAAGAAGAAGAAATATTTGAATAATCATTCAATGATGTTTTTTATTTCTTTTTATTATGTATCATATTTTTATTTAATATTTACCAATGTATTATGGGTATCATTTATATAATATAGATTTCCAAGACTGCTAAACTAATTGGTCCTTTATCATTTGATTCCTTGTAATCATGCCAATGTAATAAAATAATGCATTAGATCTGAACTTCTAGGGTAAGGGCATTATAGTTGGTATCAAAGGAAGTTTAACAATGACCTTGATAATTAGATTTAGAAAAATTTGATCAGGAATCAAAAACCTAAGATATATATTTATGATAAGTATAAAAAAATTCATATAATTTTGGTAAGATAGTAATTATGTGTGTATTCATAGAAATACATCCATGTCTGGATACGACAAGTTGAAGTAGTTCTGTAAAAGATGTACCTAGGAGTAATAACTCTGACAAGGTGTTTCAGGCCTGACTCCTAGTAACCTGGTACATGACAATGGTCCTTACTACGCACCTAGTTCGACACTCTTGGTGGATATGCCTAGGATAATTCACATTTTATTTACCTATCATTATGAATGATTTAAAAGTTAAGATGCACTCAAAGTAACCAAATTTTATGATTCTTGGATTCATGATGCATTAATTTATGTTATGTGATATATCATATTTAATGTTATAAAAAGTTCATAACATTTTAAGATAATCCAGTATATTCCATTGTTTAGAAATGGCATCTGGAAGGAAAAATGGTATCAATACTCATGGACAATGTAGAGGTTTCCCTACTGAGAAAGTCAATATATCTAGTATTAGAACTGATAATGTTATGGATATATTTGGGAAGCTTAGTCAGGTTATAACAAATAACATTTCCCAAATGGAACAACCTATTCCAAAAATAGAATATACTATGTTGGATCACTTTATGTGAAAGAGGTACCCATAATTTAGTGGGACTATTGATCCAATGGAATACGACCAATGGATTAAGTCTTTGGAGATGATATTTATAGCCTTGGGATGCAATGAAATGGAAAAGGTTACACTTTTGATGTATTGTCTCCAAGGTGATGCTGATCAGTGGTGGTCTCTGATCCAGAATACTAAGAAGGAATAAGAAATAGAACTCATGGAATGGATATAATTGGTGGATTTATTTTAGATAAATACTTCCCTTATGATCATAAAATTGAGATGAAGAAATAGTTTATTAGATTAAAGAAAAAGGATGAAGATAACATTACAGATTATGAAGATACCTTTACAATGTTATCTAGGTATGCTATGGATTATTTACACATCATGGAGTGAAATATTAACCACTTCTTTGAAGTTCTTAAGACAAATATTCAAACGATGCTTGTTTCTCATAATTTCTCATCATTCGAATGGATAGTTTTATGTTTCATAAAAAAGCGAAGGAATTTTCAAAATCCTATATATTCATGGGAAACCAAGAGATGAAGAGGTCTTCTGAGAACCATAAACAAGGGAATTAGTCAAATAATATGATGAGAATGGATGATTTTCTAACTTTTAATAACTATGGAAATAATCACCCTGGTAAAAGCTTGAAAGTATTAAGAGTTTGTTATAAATGCAGAGAAAAGGGTCACCAGGCAAAAGAATGCAAAGGGAAGAAGGGAAACACTGCTATTAAATGTTGCGACTACAAGTAGATGGGGAACTTTACAAACGAATTCCCCAAGCGTCAATGTAATATTACTCTAAATAATCCAAGGGATCAAGGTCAATCATATGTCATTGACATGACCGAAGTTGAATTATTATTGTACTTCTATATTTGGATCTAATAAATATGTTTTAAGATTATTTTATTTATGTGGTTATCACCATATGATTTATGAAATATATAAGGATTGTATTACAATACTTTTTCAATAAATATTTAAGATCATACATTGAATGGTACCAAGAAATGTTAGTCATTAGAAAGTTAAGCTTTTCTGAAAACACATAATCGAGGGAAAGAAAACCCTTAATATGTTCCTGATGTTGAGATAAAGATAAAGAAATGATTTATTTGGATAAGTGTTAAATACCTTGTAATTGATTAATGAATTGTAGATAGGAGGTCTATTATATTAGTGATGGAGCTTAAAACACTTTTAGATTTAAGGAATATATCTAATAACATGTGTCTTACTTAATTAATATGGAATAATTCAAGTTTCTAATAAGGTTTTATGGTAATTTCACTATTACTATATTTTAAGGGGATACATGATGAAGTTATTCACATGTTTGGAATGTGAAAATTTTGAGCTGATTTATATTGATTAAAGGATAATGATAAGTTTATTTTGGAAATTCAGTGACCATCTTTCTAAAGTGTTGAATCAAAATCTTTTGGAATGGTTAACTGTTTATAAAATGGTTTAAGTTTTATTTTGGATGTGGTTTTATAGATTTACATATTACAACACTATGTGATGAATCTTGTTTTAAGAGATAATGTAGAAATAGTCCAAGGCATAGCCAAAATATATGATTGTTCTTATAGAAACGTACCAAGTAAGTATATTTACTTAAATTCTTAGATAGTGAAATAATTAATCAACTCTAGGAAAAATGACCATAAAACCAAAATTTTTGTCATTGTAACTTTGTTTCTGATGAATCAAATGGCCCTTAGATCATCATGGATTTAAGGATTTCTGATTTTTAACTTTCTCCTAACCATATTCTATAAAACACTCTATCATAACTTGATTGTTATATTTTTCCTCTATATCCATGTTTCCATTTCCCACCAATGTTCTCCTACTACAGAACTCAATTACATGATAATTATAATTTCCTTTCTCTCTTATTAAGAATATGTGATATTAACCCCTTTACAATGCGGTTCTTTCAAAAATATTTTATTTTAATCACTCTCTTACTGAGATGAAGTTTAAATTTTGATGACACACTTTATTTAATATGGGGAGAATGTAACACCCCAAAATTATAAAGTAATAACCTTATATTATATAGCACGTATGGCATGCAACACCAAGTGTGAAAAGGAATATAATATCCCAATAATTTATAATATATTTATAATTTTAAAAAAATTAAAATTTTTTATAACTTTGAATGTACATAACAATGTGTTAGCATATGTTACATGCAATAATGAGTTTCTTTAATGGCTTGTGTTATATGCAATACTGTGTTTCATCAAACAATAATATATTATTAAAATATTATTATAATAACATAAAACCTAGATATAAAATTAGAAGTTATGAAAAGGGTTAACTAACTTATGAAAATATATGTTTTACAAAAAAATAAAATGAATTCATTGGTTACAAATTAATTAGAAATGAATATGAATACCAATTTTATATAAAGAAAAATATTATTATTTTTATGCTCACAAAGCTATTTTACCATAATAAATTAAATTAATTACAATTAGTGAGTGATATTAATGTGATATATATATATATATTATATATATTCAATAAATTATTTTTGATATTCATCCAATAGATTTGATAGGCTTAAGATAAAAACAAATCCATTTTTATGCATAAAATATAATATTTCTATTATGGTATTTTTACCTTCTTTTAGTGGAGAACCCATTTAAATCTAATTTTTGACTCATTTATAAATTTAATATATCAAAATAAACTTAACGTTTATAAGTGAAGCATAAAAATTATCTTAGGGTGAGTTTTTTTATTTTTCTGTTAAGTTTCATTTTTAATGAATAGTGAAAAATATAGAATTTTAGTTCAAAACTGCTTTTTGATAAAATTAATTTATAAATTTAAATTACATTTAAATTAGTTTTAAAGTTTAATTAGATATTTTTTTTATAAATTAATCTAATTTATGTTATTTTAATCAATTTCACATTGAAATTGACAATAAAATCATAGCGAACTTTTCGATGTTTCTACCTTAAAAACCTGTACTGTCGTCCCGTATACAGGATTATATTTAAATTAATTTCCACCAATTATGTGATTATAATTTTTAAAAATGGATTCCATATTTATAATAATCGTATTTTATAATGTATAATAAGGTCAAATTAGTTTTTTACCAAAAATACTAGTGGAAATGATTAAAATTAATTACAACGATTAAGAGAAAATTAAGCTTAATAAAGGACTAAACCTTACAATTAAGGCCTAAAATGACCTATAAACTTGTAGAAAATCCATTTTATAACTATATTTAGACCATATAATCCCTTTTATCAAATTAGGTCTATTATTTGAGAAAAATTAAATGTGAAAAACATGTATGTAATTCCTATATGAAAATATTACAGGAGTGCCACTCCTCCTCCACTATAAAAGGGCCTCCTTTCCTCCCACTTTATCACACCTCTCAAGCCAATTTTAATCTAAAATATCTACCCAAATATATTTTAAACATACCTACACTAATAATAGAATCATAAATTTGTATAGTAATAAATCCAAGGAATCCTTTTGGTACAAACCATAATTAGTTTCCATATTAAGAGGTAACAAACTTCCTCAAGTTTTCTAATTTTATTTCAATTATCAACTACCTAAAATATTCTTATTACATTATTAAAAAAATAAAAAAGTATAATTAATATAATAATATATTTTTATGTTAATATTTATACCTACACTTACACAAACCTCCGTCTAATTCATAATGAACATACTATTTCTGTGTACGATGAACTACTGCCTAACGAAACAATGATTGTTAATTTTTTCCTTTACCACCTCTTATGGTGGCCATTATGATGGAAAATATATTTATATATGATATATATTATATTTATAATTTATTTATTCTTATTTATTTTTTATTTAGAACATACCTTTATTCTTTCCATCTTGCGTAAATACGATAATTTCGTTTGATGAAGTGTGGACTACCGCCCCCTCAAAGCGATGTGACTCGTTCATGCCATACATGAAATGTATGAAGGATGGTATTAATAAAAATAATAAAATATATAACATAGATATGTTACTTTAATTATAATAAATATATATAATTTAATTTTAATTATTTTAACACAACAAAGTAATGAAAGTAGCGTTCATGCATACGAACAACCTACTATCTCCATAAACGGTGCATTTCATTTATTATCTCAAAACTTTATAGATTATTATAAATAAACATGTACAGAATATAAAAGATAATTAAGTCATGGTTTACATTATTAATATTATGAAATCATTATATAAGTAATAATATATACAAATAACAATTCAAAACATACTTGAGAAAACTAGGTAATTAACACACAAAATAGTAAAAATAATGAAAGATTGTTAACAAATGGGTAATAAGAAATTTTAGGAAGATGATATATAATATTATAAACATGGTTATGGTTTTGGTACAATCCAATCACATATTTTAAACCACTATATATGAGGATAAATACCACAAAAAAAGGATGGTTAAGGTAAGATAATTTTGTCTCAAATTATATTCTATTGAGAGTTATTTGTTAGTATGCAGCAATTCAATTTAATTTGGTGTATATAATACCTTTTGACATGTTATATCATGAATATACTTAATATCATGATATTATAATTTTAATTTAATATTATTCCTTCATGGGTATTATTATTTAAATGTTTCAAAGTGGTATGAGACACCTTGGAATGTTTAAAGATTATTCTCCTAAAGTATGTTCTTAATGATTATCTTTGCAATACTATTTCATTTTTTGATTATTAAATTTATATTGAAACGATAAATTTATTTTAATCATTTTTAATTGTAAATTTTATTTAATATCCATATTTTCCTACAATGTATATTAGTATTTCCTAATTTGTTTATATTTTTTACACATGGTGTTTATTTGACAGTTATTTGATTAACTAGGTAATTATTGATAAATCTATATCTTTTATTTAATACGGGTATTTTATAAGGAATATTATTTATTTATTAAATCCATTTTTAGATGAAAGTAATTATTTGAATAGGTATGACATGGGTGGTACCTAGTTATAGATATCCTCTTATGCGTCGGCAGTCTCATGAGACAAAATAGTTGGCCAAAATAGATGGTTTTTTACTCAATATCTAAAACGTATTGTGAAAGGTCATTATGGAAATGGTTCTACATACCTAAGAGACATGGAATATAATAACTAATTATTTAACAAATTTTGTATTTATTATTATTAATCAATGAGATTTTATGTTGACATATCCATGGATACATTTAATTTTCAGTTCATTAATTAAATGAATTGTGTTTTAGTTTCTTATATTCCATATTGAATTTTCCTTATCTAGTTATTTGAATGGTATTTGTTATTATTTATTTATCTTTCCATGTTGATTTATTCTCATTAATTCATTATTGATTCTGCTTTAATTACCCTTACTGGGCATTTGAGTTCACCCTTATTATGTTTTCTTTCCCCAGGCTATGAAGAATAAATATTTGAATAAGCATTCAAGGATTATATTTAATTATTTTCATTATGTATCATGTTTTTATTTCTTATTTCCCAACATATTATGGGTATCATGTATGTAATATGGTTTTAAAAGGATACTATACTGATTGGTATTTCTAGATTTGATTCCTTGTAATCATTCCAATGTAATAAAATAATGAACTGGATCCAAACTTTTGGGGTTAGGTAATTACATACCTTCTTTGCATCATGATTGTTGAAAAATGGAAACATTAATCATGTGTATGTATGACCTAGAATCCCCATGATTAAAATATAGTTCATTTGTAATAAACATATTTCTTGTTTTGGTTTTAAAAGTATAATTTATATATTAAAATGATAATTATTTCATGAATACCATTATGAAAATGATTAAATAATAATCTATTTGACCTTATTCAACTTACTAGTGCGAGTTTGGACATATGAGTTGTTTATCATTAAAATATCCAATATAAAATTAATTGGTTAAGTAATTGAATATGAAATGGTAAAAAATAAAATAAAAGGAATAGTTAACTTAAAAAGTGTTCTTAAGAAAGTAAATAATTAATAGAATTTTATTATTTTGGAATATAATGAATGCACGTGATGATTCATGCTCGAAGTAAGGGTTTTCATCTCAAAACATACTTCTTTGAGACACATATTATTTTATGCACCTAATTTATTTTATAATGTGTATATAATACCCCTTTACATAATATATCATGAATCATTTATACATCATTATATTTTAATTTACAATTCATTTATTTTATTTATGGGAGTTATGATTCAAATGTTTTCAAAGTGGTAAGGGTTTGTATTTCAATATCATTTCAATCATGATTGTTTATGATTAAATTTTCATTATTAGAAATTATTTGATAATTGTATAATATAAACCTTCCATTTTATTATCCTATAGTTATTCAAGAACTTTTCAAGTAATAATACAATTTTCCTCATTTTATTACTTGAAAATATTGAGAAAATGTTTTTAAGAAGAACTGACTTCATTTCTCTCTTCGGTCAAAAACACTTTCTCTTCCATATCCATGTTTTATTTAAAGTGTTTTATTTTTTTTAATATTATTCAATTATTTTTTAAATTACTTTTTACCTTTGTTTATTTTTTATAAAATGGTTTAAAAGTAATCATCTTGTCATTTTTCTAATGAGGTATGTTTTGACTTTTTACTGAAAATGTGAAAGTAATATTTTTTTAACATGTATAAAATAAATCATATTTTCCTCCATAATCGACATTATTTGCCTTGAATATTACTTAATAAGTTTCCAAGGATATTTTCAAAGAAAATTATTTCAACAATAATTTGTGATTTTTTTTTCAAAAGTGATTTTCAAAGTTGAAAGGTAATTTTCCTCAAGAATGTTTTAACATTTTTAAAAGTATTTCTATTCATCAATGAAAAAAAAACTTTAATGTTATTTAATGATTCTAAATTATTTATAAATTTCCCCCACATGTATACCAAGATTAATCTTGCTTCCTTTTATAGGGTAATACATGCCTTATATTTATTTCTCAAATGCCTTTATTATGCAATTTACTTTATTTATGATATAAGTCAAGATTGTGAAACCCATTTTATTTCTATTGGTAATTGTTATGTTATTTTTTATGATTGATTTCCCTTATGTGTCACACATAGATCATGAACATTTTACAGCGGGTGTTCCTAAATAGTGATCCAATGCATTGGATAATGTTATAGTGTCACGATACATCATGTATGGGATTATAGAGTAAAACTAATCCATTACATGAATTTTTTTTTCATTTAATATGGTCTAGTAAGTTATACTTGACTCATTTTTATATCATGTTATATTTTTACACCACATTTCCCATGTTACCACGATCTTATGATATAATTTTCTTTATGTTATGGATTCTTGTGATTACTCATGCGCCTTATCTTTTATGGGATCATGTTATATCTATGACTCACACATTATATTTACTTACCATGTTTATTACATTACTGATATTTATAGATCACCCATTTATTCTATGTGTTCCCCAGGTTATGATTTATAGTTTTAAAAGCTCATATGAATTTAAGAGATCACAATGAAAAAGAAAAAAAATATCCCATGTTTTAGTTTCCTTTGATGTATTATGATCCAAGTATTCTAAAGATAATAGGCCTCATGATATTTGGGTTTTAATTAATGTATGTTATGTTAAAAATAATGTAATAAAGTTTTAAAAAATAATGAGTCACTATATTGAAAACATGATTTTAGAGTTGAGAATGTACTTATCATCCATCATGAAATTAGTCATGATTAATAGAACTGTTGATAATGAAGAGGCCTATAATCCTCAAAGAAGCACCAACAAAGTAGGTGAAAATGACCATGATTTTACTCTAGAGATTCAGCAAACCCCCATGTCATTAGATGAATTAGAAGAGGCCTTCATGTTATAGATGAAGATTGGGGATGCCTCTACTTTATCTTCCAGATGTCCGAACGTTGACTTATCCTATAACTTTGAAGATTTATATTTATATCCCATCCCTCCTATGATGGGTATGTAAGAGGAAGAGAAAGAGGAATAGGAATATTAATAGGAATAGGAAGATGAAGAGGAAGAGGAAGAGGAATTGGAAGACCACAAAGATGACCATCTGAAATTTGAGGAAATCATCTTTGCTACTATCTATGAACTTTGGTAGGTAATTTTAGGCATAGAGGAAGATTTTAAACCCAAATTGATCTATGAAGTTATATAAATCAATGAACAAGAAGTATTTGATTATTTTCTAAAACATAAACCAGATGTTTTTCCTTGAATTACACATAAATTCTAAGCCTTGATCCCAATGTTTCCCCTAACCATCTGGGTGTGTCAAAAGATCACTGATATCCCTATGGGTTTTATTAATTCCCATACAGTTATCGAATTTAGAAATTTGTAACATGAATCAAAAAAAGCACTAAACTATAGGTTATTACAGTAATTTTATATTCGAGATCAAACCCACAGAGACAGAGTTGGATATATTAGTAATTTAATAAAATAAACCAAAACTATTGAAATAAACCTAAACTAATTGATTGAAAAAAGAGATGATGAATGGTTTTTATTTTAAAAGAACAAAGAAACATGCTCATAAATTGAAAATCTGGGTTCATGATTTATTAGGGTATAAAATAAAGGGAAATTAAAAAAATATTTCAGAACTGAGTTAGTTGAATCCAATGGTCATGGTAGACAACCCCAATATCACTAATGCTCTATTTTCACAATGGTCATATTACATTGGGTACTCATTGACCTGATAACTTAAAACCATATTTAAACATAGAAAATAATCTATCCAATGATATTGGAGTGAATAATTCTCTATTCAATGTGTTGAAATTATCACTCTATCACCGACCATGGAATAGTCATGAATAATAGTGCGAAGAAGAGATTTTAGAAATTAGGGTTGCAAAAAAAGACCCAAATGAATTGCATTAAAAAATTAAATACATTATTACAATAAATATCCCATCATTATAGTTTATTTTAACAAGATATACCGCCTCATTCTATCTATTATGGGATATCCAAATAAATATTATATTTGACACATCACAACAACAGCAGTCCTTGATGCCAGCAGCGATAGCTCTCCGAATGATCTGATTTAGTGGAGCCTTGGCCTATATTTATAGATCTCCCTAGGGATCATGTGGCATTCAATTGCTTTATAATGACATGAAAAAATCTCCATGGTGGGTCCTGGGGTCAAATATTTGAGATTCTCAGTAAAAATTCTGTCCAGGGATCATAAATGGGTTTGCCGAGATATTACATGACATGTAATAATTTACATGACTTCTAAATCCATATTCCAATTTTATTCACTTAATGTCATGTTTCTATTTTCACGAATTGTATGAGTACGCAACATGTAATCTTTAAACAATGTTTAATGTCATTTTTCTGCTTTGGAAACCTCATTTTTCCTCAGTTCTTTGGTTCTGTGACTTAGAAGTGCTCCGTGATCATTCTCAAAAATTTGGTGTCGTGCCATGAGATAAGCTCACGATGAAAAGTGTATTTAAGCTCCAATATTCTCCTATTGTCATTCATTTTTAGAATATCTTTTTTTCCTTCCATAAAACATCAAACAAGTAAAATAATTCACAAATTGTCAATATTCATCATTTAATTACAAGATTCAATATATTAAAACAGAATGAAATATATGAATGAAATATATATATGAAATCCACCCACACTTGAATTTATACTTGACCTCATGGATGAAATCTTAGAATACTACAAATGATTCTCACCTCACCATGATTCAAATTCAATTTGAATAAAACAAATCAATCAAATAGAAAATTAAATGTTCAAGCATCTGAGAAAAACATTCATCAACACCTTATTTTTCAAAGAAAAAAATCAAACCAGTATTTTACTTTTCTCTTTTGACATAGCCAAGCATTTTCAATCACCCATTTTAATTTTTCAATTCATTATAAATAATAATGTCATTTTCAATTTACCTCATATGAATTTTTCCACTCATCACCAGGTTACAATTATAAATAGAGTTCAACATATACCTAAAAAAAATGTCACTTACCATAGGATTTTAAGGCATCTAACATTTCCAATATGTAAATACAGAATTACAAATAGTCATGAGGGCTTCACCATTAAGGTTCAAATTAATCTGAGGCTTCAGGTTTGGTAGTTGAATGATGTTAATCAAGTAAGGCTCAAAAATGAGGTTCAACTTCAAATTAATTTTCCTTACAATAAAAAAAGCTCAACGAATGTCTCCTATTCCCCTAATATCTCAGATCAGGCTCATAAAGATATGAAATGTAATAAATAAAACACCCTATTTTTTTATTATTTTCCTTTTATTTTCTTTTTTCAAAAGTTATGTTAGGGAAAATTCTCACATCCACCACCTAATCCCTAATGATCTTATTACAACACTACTTGTAACTGTTATAAAAAGATCACTGATCAAGTAATGGTGATTTTTTAATTTCCTTAGACATAACCCATTTTTTTCTTTTTTAAGAGGGTGTGCAATAAATATAATGAACGTTCCTTCCCAAAATATCATGAATCCCCCCACACCTTTTCATTACAAAATGTCCATCCCTTCCACTTGTTTCTATTTCACACATTCTTATGTTTGATAATCATGAAAAATATTTAGAGGAAGGTAGGAAAGGATAATATGAGCTTGTAACATGGCTCATTTCTTAACAAGGTTGTTCATGGGTTCTACGGGCTTAAAAATGGATTAATGTAAAGTGGGTATCGGGATAAGGGATAATAAAAAAGAACGACTCAATCATTTTAGAAGTGACTATGTGCAGTTATAGTTTTGATAACATTAAAACAATGTTCTAGAAGAAAACATTCCTTATTCTTAAGAAATATACGGAATAAATAATGGAAAATATTGGCTCAGTGGATGTCTCGGGAATGATATGGATGGTTGGTATAACTAATCATGAAAATTAATATGAATAATTAAATCAATTAATGAAAATATTATAAATTTAGATCTTAGTAAAATCTTAGAAAAATTTCATTTACAATGATTAACATACTCCTCAAATCATGATTTGTCAAATCCTAATCCACAATCTTATCCATACTAATTATTTTCCCTATTTTATCACTCAAATTTATTAAGAAAGAAATTTAAATTTCATGGCATGATAATTTTACTAGGTAGTTTATGTATCCTAGTTTATTTAATTAAATCTAGAATCAAATATGGGCATGAAATTTGTAGTTAAAGATCTAAATAATTTTCAAGGTGAGGAATAAAATAGAAAAATTATTAATTGAAATTCTTAATCCCCTTTTAAATTGATGCTTCAAAGATGGATGTGCAGATACTGCCTCCACCATATTCATGATGTGTAATGATTACATGATTTTTATTTTTTCTTTACGACGTGAAATGATCATGCATCTTCTTCTTTGTTCTACCTACCACTACTATCGATGTATTTGATGGGCCTAAAAAAATACAGATAAATAAGTGAAAAAACATGCCATTTCAATAACACTAAAAAATAATAGGGGGAATGAAATTAAATAAAATTGAATCCTAAGAAATCAATAAATCTAAATTCCTAGAAAGTAATAAAAAATTAGGTTTCCTCCCAGAAGCTGCTCTTTTTTAACAGTTTTTAGCTTGACCATACCTAGATTACCTGATTGGGGTGTGGTATAGAGCTGACCGTCTTGTGTTCACCCAATTATTACTCTGAAATCTTCCAACTTAGCTTGAATTCTCCTCAATGAAATTGTCATGGAATTCAGAGGTGGTGACCAAGGTTTGGTTAGTATGAATACCACCAATAGGATCTCAAAATATGTATATAATTAGTAAAATTCTTCTTCTTCAATGATTGGATGCATATGTTGAGTTTATTCACTGATTGCCTCAGGTACCACAATAAGATTCTCAATTTCTTCTTTTGTTGTTGCTTCTTTATTTTACTTTGTGTATTCATCATAGGGTGAAGCCGTTTCTTCTTCCTCTTTTTGCAGTGTATTTAGTATTTCTAAAAAATTTGTGATGAATCTGGTAGCAGTCTCTTCTTCATCTTTTTACAGCGCATTTAGTTTTTTCTAAAAAAATTGTGATGAATGTGATAGCCATATCTTCCTCTTCATATTATTATTCCTTCAATTGAGGTCCGAGTTTTTCAAGTAAGATTTGATGGATCTCAGCAGCTGAGGTATCTTCTCCATCCTCTAAACCTAAAAAGTTAAGGGAATCATAATTAGGATCAAAGTCAGCTTAAAAAGTGTTAATTACATATACTTTATTGTTTATCTTTCTTTTTTCATGACACTTCTATTTTAATTTTGGATCCAAGATCTGTGGTATTGTGGATTCAAATCTTGGGTGTGGATGTGGGAGTTCATTGGATTGACTATTAATATTTTTTTACCTTTTTGAGTAGTTGCTCTATATCATCTAGCAGAAAGGAGAATCGATCCTGGGTGTTCATTTAATTATGTATCCCTTACATCAAAACCAAAATTACCCAGTGTGGTAAAAGGTAATAAAAATAAAAATAAAAATCCTATTATAAAATTATGAAATAGAAAAGATGAAAAAAGATTTTGTTTAAATTATTAAACTAATAAAATCTCTACTCCTTTTACTGGAAATGGTGCCAAAAATTGATTTTCATGTGGGTGTAATTAATTCCTATATGGTTATCAAATTTATAAATTTATAACATGAATCAAACAAATAACTAAACTATAGGTTAATATAGGAATTGTAAGTCTGAGGTCAAAACCACAAAGATAGAGTTAGAGAAATTATTAATTTAATAAAATAAACCAAAACTATTTTATGAAAGAAACCTAAACTAATTGATTAAAATAAGTGATGATGAATGGTTTGGATTTTAAGAAAATAGAAAAATGTTCTAAAAAATTGTAAACCTGGGTTTATAATTTATTAGGATATAGAATAATGTGAAAGTAATCACAAGTTTTATAACTATGTTTGGTGAATCCAATGGTCATGGTAGACAACCCCAAAATAAATGACATTCCCTTTTCACAATGGTCTTGTTAATTTGTGTACTCCTTGACATGGTGAATCAAAACCATAGTTAAAGATAGAAAATAATTCAACCAATGATATTTGTGTGAATTTTTCTCTAGTAAATGCATTGAAATTATCGCTCCCTCATAGATCATGCAATGGTCCTGAATGATAAGGCGAAGAAGAGATTTGATAAATTAGGGTTTCGGAAAAAGACCCAAATGAATTACATTAAAAAAATAATATAACTTATTATAATCAATACCCAATCATTAAAGTTTATTTAAACAAGTTCTACCCCCTCATGAAATCCATGAAGGGGTAGGAAAATGAAGATCCTATTTGATGCATCATGACAACAATGATCCTTGATCCCAACAACGATGACTCTCCAAATGTTCTAATTGAGTGGAGCCTTATACTATATTTATATATCTACCTAGGGATTGGTTTGTATTAAATTTCATTATAGTGTCATGGAAAAATCTTCATGGTGGGTCTCGAGTTCAAATATTTGATATTTTCATTAAAAACCCCGCCAAGGGCCCTTAACTGGGTCTGTTGGGATATTACATGACGTGTTACAATTTAAACGATTTGTAAATCTTTCTTACACTTTTATTAACTTCATATAACGTATCTATTTTAATTACTTGTACCAATACATGACATATAATGTCATTTTTGTACTTTGGAATCCTTGTTTTTCCTCGGTTCTTTGGTTTTGTGCCTTATAAGTGATTCACTACTATCTTCAAAAATCCAGTGTCGTGTTGTAAGCCAATATCCACCTCTTTTTATTCCCTTTTTAAATATCTTTTTTTCCTATCATAAAACATTAAAAAATTAAAATCATTCAAAAATTTGAAATATTCATCATTTAAGTATAGGAATCAATAAATTTAAACACAATAAAATATATGCATGAAATACCGATATCAATCACCATGGTTACAAGTAGGCAGCTAGGAGGATATATTGAACTCCTGTTTCCAAAGTCAAAGATGAAGTTGTTAAAACCATTTTGGAAAAATTCATTTTGGGAGTCCAATAACTAAAGTGGATTGCTAATACTATCCTAGGAAATAAGAAGAATGGATAAATCAAAGTTTGACTTCAGAGACCTCAACCAGCATTTTCCAAAATTTTATTTATCGATTTCAATTATATAATTTATGATCTATGAGATGACCAACTATTAATGTGTCTCATTTATGGATGGTTATTCATTATAAAATCAAATCTATATGGCCCCTAATAATTAAGTAGCCACTACTTTTAGGTCACCCCAAGGGGTATACTACCATCAGGAAATGCCGTTTGGTTTTAAGAATGCTAGTGCTATATAACAATGTTCCGTGCATCGCATATTTTTACCCTTATTAGGAAAGTCCTTTGAGTGATACATTTATGATCCTTTGGTGAAATACAATAATTTTTCTACCCATATCACTAATCTGGAGATCATTTTCAAAAAACTATGAGAACATAGCCTAAAAATAGACCCCTTAAAGTGTTATTTTGGTGTTACCTTTGGGAAGTTTCTTAGTTTCGTAGTACGCTATCAAGGCATCAAATTTGATCCTCAGGAGACAAATACTATACTTGAAATGTAACCTCCTCAAAACCTCAAATAGGTCATAGGACGAGAAATATTTCTCACCTATATTGAATTCTTTATAGGAAATATTATGTGAAATTGCTTTACTTTCACCAAGTTAATGAAAAGGGGGTCACTTATCAGTGGAATGATGACTACAAAGAGGAATTTGATAGTTTCAAGAAATATATTTTGAGTCCACCAGTGTTGATGCTGCTTGTTAAAGGAAATCCACTCATCTTACATGTGTCATATTTTGAGTGATCACTGGGTGTTTTCCTCTCAAAAAAGAATAAAGTAGGAAATGAAAACATACTCTATTATTTCAGTCAAACCATGATCGATACTGAGACTCATTATTTGGATAACAGGAAGAAATATTTGAAATTAATATTTTTAGTTCAGAATCTAGGGCACCACCTTCAACACCATGAGGTCCATTTGGTCTCTCGTAATGACCACTTAAATACATCCTCAACCATTCCATGTTGACTAGGAATTTGGAATTGTGGGTAGTCATATTGCATCATTTTGAAATTTAGTTCATACCTTAGGAAGTGATAAAATGTTATAAATTAACATATTTACCTTGTGGAACATCCCTATATAGAAACAATTCTGTTAAATAAAAAAGTTTTAGACGACGAAATGTTTTCTTTTCAAAGTGACCCATAGACATGGGGGATTTATTTTTATGGTGTATCAAAAATCCCCAAAGAAAAAATAATGAAATTCCCCAATATCAATAAATTTGGGTTCAGATTCATTCTTATATCTCCAGTAAAGGCTGTTCTACCTTATTTAATCCTATTGTTAGAAGGCTGCACCAATAATGAGTTAAAATACCATTCCCGTAATGCGTTCTTAGAACTGGTGCTACAAATACATGGGACCCACCTAAAGGTTAAATGTGATTTAGAGTTATCAATCAAGTAGATCAATGGTGAAACACCATTAGAAAAGTAGAGATGATCCTCCTATTTGATTATGTCTGGGGGTTAATGGTAGAATTCCCATCAAAACCAATGTTAACTCTAGTCAAACGCTCATAGAAAATCTAGGCCAATGAATTAACAAATACAACTATAACCTTGAAAGAAATAGATAGGGATGAAACAGTCATCAATATTTTCACTGTATAATGATATCATTTATTGTTCATGACAACATTAAAGAGATTGATTAATTAAATTCTATCCTGAAACCAAATAGTATTATAGATGGTTGGTTGATTCCCATACCGTACGACCTACAAAATGGAATTGTTTTATTAGAAAGAGCAAGAAAAGAGAAAATCCAACGATGATCAGTTAACTTCACCCTTTATAATAGACTGAATCACCAAAAGGTCATTTATAAATAAGGCTTTAATAGAGTCCTCCTCATGTGCATTAATGGGAAAAATACTATTGCGGTGATGTAAGAATTACACATTGGTGTCTGTGGTGACCATCATCCAGGGCCCAATATTTCTCATCAAATTAGAAGGCTTGGGTTTTTATGGCCTTCACTGACACATGATTGTACACAATTCAGCAAAAAGTGCCATACCCTATAGCTACACCCAAATGGTTTAAGTATATCCTTTCTACTATCAAATTCTTTTCCAAATAGGATGAGGTGATACCCATCAATGAAGTTGGTATAAATAATTTCATCAAATTTTTGAAGTCTAACATAATTACAAGATTTTGTATCCCTCACATGATATTTATAGAAAACGACACCAAATTATGTTCTTTAGAATTTAAGAGGAATTATTAGGAGTATAATATTAAATCCAACCATTTATCCCAGTATCATGAAAAATCAAACAGAGAGATAGAGTAATTCAATAAAAATCTATAAAATATACTCCATAAAATAGTTGACAAAGAAAAGAATCTTGTCCTAAAATATTCTTCATTCCTTGTGGTCCTACTTCACTATAATCCATATTTCTACACAGGAGACCCTATATTCCCTATTATATGGTACAAAAGAAGTTTTTTTTGATTGAGTTACAACTACCTTCACTCCACGTTTCCATTTGTGATCAATTATACATAGATGAGAAACCTCATAAACATTTAGATGAATTAGAAACTCTTAATGAGAATAGACTGTATACCCTACATAATCTAGAGATTCACCAAAACCAAATTTCTCAATCCTTCAACAAGAATGTTCACCTTCATTTATTTATGCAAGGAGAACTGGTTTTGGTTCTTAGGACACCGATGATACTGGGGAAGAATACTATGAAGCTTGAAATAAAATGGGAGGGTCTGATTTTCTTCTATAAGGTCTACATTAATGGTTCATATTCATTTATTAACATGGAAAATGAGTGTATCACCCCCACCAATGAAAGGTTTCTAAATAAATATTTCATGTGATCAATAACAAGTAGTGCATGCTTCGTGACTTTAAAATACATAGAGGTCCTTATCACCCAAACTTAAAATAAATAAATCATGGTCCTAGATGCATGGACCTAAAAGGTACATTGTAAATCCTCATCACATTAAATTAAACTCCATGGAATATTTACTCACCTCATGATGTTAAACCGTTCATTGTTGTGGCTCTCAATTTAGAGGAACAATTTTCCATGTGCTGGTCTCTTATTGTACATATACCATAGAACTATGTGTGGATCGATTCTCACTTTGATGTGATACATAGTGAGTCATGGACTCTTAAACCTAGGCCCAACCACAAAATAAAATAAATTTCCCCACTTACCTATGTATGATCCAAATCTACATAGGTGAGTCCAGCACGAGTTTTCCAATCATTCATAAACCCGTATTCAAAAAATGCTCCTCTCTGCATAAGAACTTGAACAATGCAGGGAAAATTATTCTCTAATAAAAATAAGTGGATTAATTCCTTTTTCCACAATATACATAGTGATGCTCAGATATCAAATCCTAGGATTATCCACAAGATAAAGAAAAATGAAAAATTCCCCCTCCCTACGTATGGATCAGACTTGTATGGGGAATCTTCCATATAAGAAATATGTGTGGATTGATTATTGTTACTAAATGATATTTAGTGAAACCCATATCTCATATATCATGCCCATATATAACATGATAAAATAATTACCTTTATTTATCATACATACAACCTCAATCCATATATAAGATTACTACATGATTTCCCTCATTCATAAACTCATGGTTGTGAACAATTATGACAACCCTAAGTCTGTAGAACATCTTTTATTTTTAGTATTATTTATTTTATCTTTTGGATTTGGATTTCTTGAGTGTCTATAGTTGAAAATAGGAGTTTTGGAGGATACAAGCATAGGGACATAGTTTAACATGATTTTCCTAAATTGTGCAACCTCTAAGGGCTAACTATAAAAGGGCATACATGGGTACAAAGGGATTTTTATGATTTTTGAATGGTTTTACAAACCATGTGGTAGCCAAGGTGTAGCCTTGAGACATATTTTTGGGTGTATAGTGGAAACCACATGTTTGAAACATGATTTTCTTAATAGTTTGACCAAATCATGTAGCTTGTTTTGGGTGGACAGTGGCACCTTCATGGTTGGCGCATGGTTTTCCTAACCATACAACCAAACTGTGCGACCCCATACATATCATTAAAAACCATCTTTTTTTTATTTTTACTTATCAGGTTGTTATTATTTTGGGGTCACTTTTCCTCCTCCAGCATGTACATCCCTCCTCCCTTGGACATGGAACTCTCCCTCTCCTTGGTGAATTTTCTCTTGGTTTCTTGGAGTTTAATCTTGAGTTATGGTGTTTTATTCTTTATTTCTTCCCCCTTTCCCCTCTTCAATTATAGATATTCCCTTTTTTTGGAGTTATAGAACCATAGGGGTGGTGTTGGGAGAATCAAGGATTTTTTAGGGGTTTTGGTTTGTTTTATTATGTATTAGGTGTGTGGGGATTTTTTCTTCCTCTTATGGATGGTATTCATCAAGGAAAATGAGCTTAGGGACAAATATAAGGTTGGTGTCTCTATTTAAGGGAATTTTTCATGGAATACCTTTAAATTTATTATTATTTTTGGTTTATAGTGTTTAAATTTCCATTTAAATGATTTATTCTTGGTGTGCATTCCATTTTTAATGTATTCCATGAATTTGTTTTTCAATTTAGTGTTTAAAGTGGGATTTTCCAAATGGGCGTGGCTTGTATTCCCACCAAGTGTTTAATAAAATGGATAAAGAAGGTTTTTGTGGTTTTAAATATATTTTAAAAGTGGTTTTAGAAATGATTCACATTTAAAATGGGTTTTTTGTTAAATTGGGCATGTTTCTGTTATAAAGTGGATTGTGTTATAACTTGATTGATGCAATCACTTTCTTATAATGTGTTGGCATGGAGTATATCGTTGGTTAACTTAGGTATGAGTGAGGGGTTTGTTTGAGTGACCGTGTGAGCCTCATAGGGGGGACTATGTGAGCATCTATTTCTTTCCAAGAGACCATGTGAGCCTTTTTATCGGAAGACCATGTGATCTTCCAAGTTGGTTTCTGAGAGATTGTGTGAGCTCTTGGAGTTTGTCCTTGGGAAGACCGTGAGATCTTATATTACTTATCTAGCTAGCATACTTGTTTACTCACTCACATTAAACCTAATGGTTAAATCCCCTAGGTGCACATTACTCACACCGATTAGACTATTATGATTTATGCATTTGTTTAATGTAATTTGATGTGATGAGATGTGTTATGACCATTATTTTTTTAAGAAAGATGATTCCTTGGAACAAAATGACCAGGAAACAATTATTATAAAATAAAGAGTATACAGAATCCTGAAATACAAAATCATATTACAATCTCTTTCATGAAAAGTAAGTAAAATAGTAGGGAGGTCTTCGAATAAGGCAATGTCTTGATTTAAACCAATGTTTTTTGGGCCATCTTCCACCATGTTTTCTTCTCGATAAACATGTGGGATGATATAGTTGAGATCGATAAGTGAACGGGAACAGTCCATCCAACAGGTAGTAATTGTCCATGAAAGATGTATTATTCCATTCCAAATCTCTTGCATGATGGTAGTTGAATCACTTTCAATAGAGAGATTGTTATGACCATTTTTCATTTCCCATTTTTTTGGTTATATTATGTGGCTTATATTCTAACTTTGATTAAACTATTTTGGTTATGTTTAAGAATGTTATGCCTTGGGGTTTTTTTTATTTACTTGATCCATGTTTAGATTTTTTTTGAAAAGAAATGATGTTTTATTTTGAAAAAGGAACCAAATGGATTTTTGAAGGTTTATTTGGATATGGAATGTTTTCTCATGGTATTAGTTTTGAGAATGTGTTCAAACTAGTTTATTAGTTTCATGTATAAAATCATTAAATAGATTCATGGTGGTATCCTACTAGGCTTTGTTCCTCACACCCTACTTGGTCCCTTTGGGGATGTTTTCAAATTTTATTTTAGCAGGGAATAGGTAAAGGCAAGGGAACCATGTTTTATGGTGGATCTTCTTGATTACTACCATCCGATGTTTTTTGGAGGATACACGGTCTCACAGGGATGGAATCATGTGGGTTCACTTTTGGTGTTTTGTACCCAATGGGTCCTGCTTAGGCTTTGTATGGAATTTTCTCTTTCCTTCTTAGTTGGGTTGTTATTTTTGAGATACCATGTATATATCTTGTTATATCATGTTATACCTGATGTATGTATTTTTATGGTATCTACTTTTTTAGCATTTGATTTTTTTTAAATACTTTAATTGTTTTATTTTTTTGATAAATTACTTTCAATCAAAATTTATTAAATTCTCTTATTATTTTATCATGAGTTTTTAATTAACACTATTAAATTTTTATGTGTTTTAATTGGTTAACATTTTTTAATTACATGTTTTAATAATATTATAAAAATTTCAAGTGTTTTAAATTATCAAGTGAATTTAAAAGATAAACACTTTTTATTTACATGTTCTAAAACTGGTTATTGTTATACTTATTGTTTTAATAATTTTTAAATGTTTGTTAAATATATTTACTACTTAAGTTTTTTTGTTAAGTAAATTTTTTATTTCCATACTTGGTGAAGAACTTGGCTAGACATTGACTAAATATATTATTATGATTATTTATTTATTGATGGGTGTTCACTATGTTCCTCCTTATTGGATCCTCATCAAGTCACGATTGGAAAATAACAACGGTGGGTGATTCGAGTAACCGTTAGATACCAATGGTTGGTCAGTGAACTAATGGCAGGTTATCAACAGTGAGTTATTTTACTCACCGTTGAAAATAAATGGTGGGTTATTTTCACCCATTGGAAGTTTTTTCTTTTATTTTATGCACAACTGGAAGAAGCTTCATTAAGTTTACATAGTAACTCTTATTCTTTCTTCATTTATTTTCAGTTATTTATTTCTTTTTATTATATTTTTTTTATTTTTTTTTATTTTCTATGAAAACCCTTGAAAATGGGTTCTTCAAGCTCCTATAGAAGATATTACATCTTCTTCAGGTCATTAATTTCTATTTTCTATATATTTTTCTTCTTCCAGAAGAATATCTTCAAGCTCCAACATGAGATTCTTTTTTGTTTGCTACTATAGATTTATTTTTGTTTTATTTTTTTCAGTATATTTTTATCTCTTGGTTATTGTTACGTTCTTTAGAAATATGTTTTTATATTGGTACTCATTATGCTATAAAATACTTAAAGCCCCGAAAATAGCTTTTCACTCTTTGATCTTTTTTCTATAGATATTTTTTAATGTTTGAAGTAGTTTTTGATTTATTTTTCTTATTCTTATCAAAATTTTATTCATCTGTTATATTATATTGTTTATTCCTATTTTCTAGTAATTATTTTAAATGATCCACCATTGGACATTTCCAATGGTAGTTCATAAGTCACCATTGGACATCCAACAACAAGATTTGTTTTTGTTTCTTATTATGAAGCCTTTTATTGTTCAGTAACATAAAATATTTTTTATTTTGGTTGGATGCTTTTATTTGTTAATAAAATTGGAATGGTATATTATACTTTGATTAGTCACCATTGGACATTTCTAATGGTAGGTAATGATCCACCACTCTCTTTTTTTAGCATTGTGTAATGACTCATCGCCAACAACTTTAATCCACTGTTAGTTTAAAATTTTTTGTGTCTAAAATTTTATTTCTTATTTCAATTGATGTTATTCAAAATAATTCTTTTGTTAAAATATTTATTATTTTATGTGGAGATATATTTTTAGAGTATGTAAAAATAAATAATTTTAACATTATTTGATGAAATTTAATACATTCAGTTTGAATTTCATTTTATACTCTATTTTTTTTCATTTTTTCTATATGTACAATCCATATGATTATATTTTTATTTCAATTGTTTTATAATTTTAAATTAATTAAAATTGTTTTATTTACAATTTTAATTATTTTATATTAATATTTCATGAAGAAATATAAATCCTAATTATATCTATATTGTTTTTCAGTAAGGCTTTAACAAATAAAGGCAACAATCATATTATTATATTGATTTTCACTAATAGGTGTTGTGAAGATATTATATGTGGACATGATACTCATAGATATATATTTTAAATTATCTAAGAGATCTCTTAAAGATGTAAAATATATACCTATGTAGGTCTTTCATTGAGAGATCTATGGAAATTCCTCTTTGATATTTTGCTACACTAAATTTTTTACAAACTTCCGCGACTTCTATACTCTTACTGTGATCAAAGAAGGACTCCAACTTTGACAGTTATTCCTTCTAAGTGATCAACGATCATCGGTATTAAACTTATTTTAAATTATTTTCATCTACTATTTTCCCTATATTTTTTTAGTTATTAAATATTTATTTAGTTTGTTTGTATTTCTTGTATCTGGTTTATGCTTTTACCCATCAAAAGAAGGTATTTCTTTTCTATTGTTATTCTACCACCCAAAAGGAAGTTTGTGTTGTGAGTCCTGATCAAAAGTTATGATACAGACTAGGTTGAGTTTCTTGTAAAAAGGATGGGTTGTGCCTCCAGGTTGTTTAAATGGTAGAGTCTGTAAACAAGTTTTTCAAACATTTAAAAATGAGGTTCTTAGTGGGTACCTGTATCCTTGAGGATTACATGAGATTGAGGAGTGGACTGGGATCTTATTGATCTGAACCATTATAAATCTTTATGTTCTTTAATTTTTATTTCCACTGCAACTTAACTCAAGAACACTTCACTCACTACTATTTAATTTTTTAGAAACTCTAATCTTTTTTTTCATTAAATTTTTTAAAAATATATTCACTCCTCCTCTAGTCATATTTTCCATAAATTAAAATCTAATAATTGGTATAATAGGGAAGGTATCTGATAGTTTATTCTTTGTTTATTTTAATTATATTCCAAACAACTAGTATCAAAGCGAGTCTTTGATAGGTTAGTCTTTATGTTGCTAATTGTTTTTAACTTTTGCTAAACTGTATCTTAGAATCAATAGTTTAAGGAACAAAATAAAAGTTTTCTTTTAATATGGTAGGTGTCAATTCTAATGATGGATGGATACCACATAAATAAACATTCATTGAAGGGTGACTATGGATATTGGAAAGATATAATGAAAAACCTAATTGAAACAAATGAGCGTGAATCACTAGACCATCATGGCTAACCATTTGAGATACACAAGGTTGATATAGATACTTTGGTCAGTAATGGCATGGTAAAATATGTTTTAAATTATAACGCTAAAAATATTTTATACTGTACTATAAGTAGAAGCATCTATAACCTTGTTTCTGATTGTAAGACAACCCATGATATATAAAGTGTATTGAAAGTGACTAATTATGGTATTGAAAAGCTAAATAGAACCAATCTAGGTATACTTCGAGTAAAATACCATGACTTCAAGATGGGAGATACAGAATCTGTTAATAAGATGTTCCATCAATTCACCAGTACAAAAAATGGTTTGATTTCTCTTAGAGAAGTTTTAGAAAACAATTCTCAAGTGGAAATAATACTGATATCTCTTCCAAAAGTATGGCATGTAAAAAAGGTGTAAATCAATGAGAGAAATAATTTTAAGGATTATAATTTAGATGAACTAATAGGCTCTCTGCTGCTGTATGAGTTATAACTAAAGAATATTATTTATTAGTATTATACTAAAAGAATTTTTTTTACATTTAAATACAATGTTATTGATACTTCTAATGTATCTGATTATGAGTTCTAGGAAAGTGACAAGGATATGGATCACTTCATTAAAAATATTTTAAAATTTATGAAAAGTAATGATTGAAAGAGATAGTTTGGAAGGGAGAATAAAAAAGATCACAAGAAAGGTAATTAAAGTAATAATAATGATGTTTTATATTTAACATGTTATGAGTGAAGGAATAAAGGTCACATCAAACCTGATTTCCCAAAGATCAAACAATTAAATAAGTACATAGACAAAAAGACGAATGAAAAAAAATTTCTGATTGGAGGATGGGGTTGCTTAGATAGTTCTGACTCTAGCAGTGACTATGGAAGTGAACAAGAAATAGGTAAACTTTCCGTGGTGGGTATTACATGTGAGTTAAATTATTCTCTTTTCACCCAGTTAATAAACCATGCAAATATTTATTATAATTCAATATCTGAAAATGAAAAGGATGTTGATTCTTATTCTTATTCTAATAATTATATAGTTAAAAAATTTCTTAAATAAAATGAATAATTAAGAAGTGGTAGTTTCAAAATTATTAAAAAATATAGATAATTTAAATGTAAAAATAATAAGTTAGTCAAATAAAATGACAAAGTGAAAAGGGAATATGAAAATGTGAATATCATTCTTTACCATAATGGATAATATAAAAGGAATTATGATTCTAAGATTTTTAAATTAAAAGATGAAAATGAAATACTTAAATACTTTCTAGAATTAAATGATAAAGACCAAGATATAATATTTAATTTAGTTTTGCATGATTTAAATAAAGTAGAAAATGAATGTAAGAAATTAATACAAGAAAATAAAAAGTTACAAAACATAAATTTTTGATCCAATGAAATGGTTTTTACAGATTTAAAAACTTTCCAAAAGGAAAATATGGTTTTGAAAAATTAAGTTGTTAATATTAAAGAGAAATTATCTAATTTTATAAATGCTAAACAGTAATATGATAAAATAATGTCTTTATTTAAACCAAACACCAATAAGAATGGTTTAAGATATAATAGTGTTACTCCAAGTTTAAATAAGACTAATTTTGTTTGATGTTCAAAAGGAAGTATTTATAATGTAACATGCCTTAAATATAGAATAATATGAAATTATTATAATGAATAATCAATCATATTAACTTAATATTTTGGTCATACTTGAACTATTTTTTCTAACAATTTATATTCAGATTCACCAAGAAATAAAGGTTTGAAATCTATTTGGGGGGGTCAAAAGACATTTTTTGAATTTCGATGAACCTATGACAACATGGGTACTAAAAGGATATTACTCAAATCCTATTGGACCTAATCTAGTCTCCATGACCAGATAAGTATTATTTTTTAACCATCATACATACTTAATACTTTAATATAATTAGAATACTGGTATATAAGATATCTAATATATTTTTAATAATATTTTTTTTCTTGTTTCAAGGCATGTACATTAATTTCTATATTTTTTTATTTAGTAAGTAATGTTGTTGTAGTTTATATAATAAAATTTCAGTTCTAAGAATTTTTTCTATTTTCTTACTCTTCTATAAAGTGTTTTAATAAATTTTTCCAATATATATTTAAATATGAATGAATTTAGGTGGAGTTACCCCTTGTTTTCTACTATATAAGTTTTAAATAAGTGTTTAACTAATAAAATTATGAAATATTAAATTTTCCTTAGTTTGTTTGAAATAATTCTTCAACAACTAATCTAGGTAAGTATTTTACACTCTTTTAAATATATTATGTGTTTTATAATTTATTTTTTCATATTTATTAGTTCAAATATGTTTGGAATTCAGAATCAATTTAAATAATAAATTTATTATGAAATTGATATATTTTTGAAAATAAAATATAATTTATTGATATTTTTTTAAAATAATTATTTTATACTTAAACTCAGGGGGTGTTTATTTTTAAAACCCTTAAAGAAAAGAAAAATTTCATTTATTTTGGAAGAATATTGTTTATTTTTCCCATTCATGAAAATAATTTTTATTTGTTCTTTGAATATAACAATATTTTTCATTTTTATTATATTTGAACTTAATATGTAAGTAGCTTAATTTATTTTGTATGAATATTCTATTTCGATAAGTACTATTCACTTTATTTAAGTGGTAAGTAGTTCATACTATTTAAAATTAGAACTTATAATACTTTTACTCAATATTAATTATTTTATCATTGTTTAAATCTTAATATGTTTTTATTTTTTTACTATCATTGAATATAGGAACTTAATGCTTACTCTCATAAAAAAATTGTACTCTATTAGTTTTACAGTTGTTGAGTTTTTTGAAAAGGGAGTTTTCTTTTTAGAATAAAATATTAATGTTCTTTTTGATAAATTTTAAAAATGGGGAGATTTTTGTTGAAAATTCAGTAAATGTTTTGTTTTGTAATTTACAAAAAGTGGGAGTTTTTAGTATTTGAAATTTTTTTAAATACTTTAACGTTTTTATTTGTTTTGATAAATTAATTTCAATAAAAATTTATTAAATTCTCTTATTATTTTCTCATATTATTTTAATTGAAACTATATAATTGTTAAGTGTTTTAATTAATTAACAATTTGTTAATCACATGTTTTAATAAGGTTATAAAATTTTTAAGTGTTTTAAATTCTCAGGTGCATTTAAACGATAATCAATTTTATTTAATTTTTTTTAAAAATGGTAATTGTTATAATTATTGTTTTAGTAATTATTAAATATTAGTTATATATATTTACTACTTAATGTTTTTTTGTTTAGTAAAAATTTAGTTCCATCCTTGGTGAGGACCTTAGATATCCATCAACCATAAAAACATAAAGGAACAAATAGAGTCAACCGTATGAGAAGGTCCACCTAAGGAAACCTCACAAGGAGGATTTTTTTTGTGCACAGTGGACGTCTATAGAATACAAGCTTATGTATAAGGACCATGGAGCATGCTCAAAGGAAAAAAAGGTAGGATAAGTTTCCCGCTGGGCCTGTGGGATCATATACGTGCTCTTTGTTTTATTATGAACTGAGAATCAGTAACACATCATTTATATACTTCTTAACCACCCCTTGTTCAATTCTATATGGGAATGAATATGATAATTACTATTTATTTGGGATTTTGAAATCAGATACATTTTATGCTACCAGATCTCTTGTTTTCTAGCCTTCTGATCTCCTGTATTATCTTTTACTTAGGTGTTTAAATACCATGCTTGTTGTTTTTGAATTATCCTGTCTTCTTCATCATTATCACTACCATCAAGATCTTATATTATGGTGTTATCCGATGATTCACCACCAGTTTTCATCCTAGTTTCATCAAGTTTGTTGTTTCGATCTTGTTTTCAATCGGCCTATATTTATATCTTGTTTGTTCTGTTTTCATGGTTTGAGTTTAAATAGTTTATTATCTTTTTCTTTATCAGGGTATTCCCATCATTCATATATTATTTTAATTATTTTTTTGTCCATAGGAGTTCACCATGTTCCTCCTTATTGGTTTCTCATTGATTAACTATTGGAAAATACCAACTGTTGGTGATTTGAGTCACTGTTGGAAACCAACGGTGGGTCAGTGACCTACCACCGAGTTATCAACAATTAGTTATTTAACTCTCAAATGAACATCAATAGTGGGTTATTTTTCACCCACCATTAGGTGTTTCTTTTCTACTATACAATGCTGTAAGAAGCATCATTAATCTTCCTCATTAACTCTTCTTCCTTCTTAATTCATTTTCAGTAGTTATATCTTTTTATTATATCAATTTATTTTTTTTCTTATTTTCTATGAAAAACCTTGTAAATAGGTTCTTAAATATTCTATAAAAGATGTTCCATCTTCTTTAGGTCATTAATTTTTGTTTTTTGTTGATTTTTATTCTTATGGTAGAATCAGTTCAAGCTCCAATAAGAGATTATCCTTCATTTTCTGTAATAGATTTATTTATATTTTCTTTTTTTCTTCATTAGAATTTTTATGTTTTTTTCTTGATTAATATGTTTTCACATTGGAACTTATTATTCTAAAATATACTTCTTCAAAGCTCTAACAAAAACTTTTTACTCTTTGGTATTTTTCTAAAGATATTTTTTAATGTTTGAAGTATTTTTTGATTTTTTTATTATTATAATTAAAATTTTATTCATCTATTATCATCTATTCTATATTCATGTTTTTTAGAAATTTTTTTCAATGATAAAACATTGGAAATTTCCAACAGTAGGTCATGAGTCACCGTTGGACATCTAATGGTGTATTTTTTTTATTTCTTCTTATTAAGTATTTGATTGTTCTGTAACATAAAATATTTTTTTTATTTTGGTTGGATTATTTTTTTTAAAAATTGGAATGGTATCTTATAATTGTCTAATAAAACTTTGAAAATTTACAATGGTAGGTCATAAGCCAGCAGTCTCTATTTTCATCGGTGGTTCACGAGTCACCGCCAACAACTTTAATCCACTGTTAGTTAATTTTTTTGTGCCTAATATTTTATTTATTATTTAAATTATTTTTATTAAAAATAATTATTTTGTTAAAAGATTTATTATTTTATATTGAGATATATTTATAGATCATGTAAAAACAAATAATTGTAACATTATTTGATGAAATGTTGCACATGTAATTTGAATTTCAAGTTTTTCAATGTTTTTATGCATTTTTCCTATATGTATAATCTAGATGATTATATTTTTTATTTCAATTTTTTTATAATTATAAATCTATTAAAATTGTTTTAATTAAAATTTTAATTGTTTTATATTAATATTTCATAAATAAATATAAATCCTAATTTTTCTACATTGTTTTTCAGTGAAGATTTAATAGAAAAAGGTAACAATCATATTATTATATTGATTTTAACTAAAAAGTGTCGTGAAAATATTTTATATGTACCTACACCTCATAGATATTATTTTTAAATGATTCATGACATATATTTAAGATATAAAACATATTAATGTGTAGATATTTCATTGAAATATCACTAGCGATTCATCTTCGAAATTATGATACTCTAAAATATTCATAAAATTATGCAAATTATACTCTATTTCTATTATCCTAGAAGGAATCCACATTCAACATTGGTTCCTTCCATGTGATCAAAGGTCATTGAGCTTAAAATTATTCAATATTATGATCATATTTTATTTTCCCTGTATTTATTTTACTCATGTAATCTTTATTTCTTATGTTTGTATTTCTTATGTTCGGTTTATTCTTTTCCACATCAAAATCTGGTCTTTCTTTTCTTTGGTTATTCTGCCACCCAAAAGGAAGTTTTGGTTGTGATTGGAGAACAAAATTCTGGATACAGACTAGGTTGAGTCTTCTATAAAAATACTAGGTTTTTCCTTTTTGTTTTTTAAAAGTAAAAGTATGTAAATAAGGTTCTCAATCCTTTAAAAGTGAGGTTCTTAGTAGGAAACACTATTCTCTAGGAGTAGAGGATATTGAGGAGTGGACTAGGATTTTGGTGATCCGAAGCGCTATAAATCCTTGTGTTCTTTACTTTTTATTTCTGCTATAACTTAACTCAACTACACTGCACTCACTACTATTTAATTTTTTTAAAACTCCAATTGTTTTTATCATTAAATTTTAAAATGACTATTCACCCCCTATAGTCATGTTCTCTATCAATAATGATCCAAAATGTGTTTATTTTTTCATTTACACTAATGATACTAGTTTTTCCATCCTGTTTTATGGATGGTTCATACTGCATTACATATGGAGAAATCTTTCCAAAGTGGTAATTCATTATAACCAGTGATAGTTTTTATCCACTGGTAATCGAGAATTCACTTTAGACCATGTGGAGGGCTGACCCGAGTGATGGGTAGGGCTGACCCTATTTGGTTTGTTTAAAAGTGTCACTATAGGGGGTTTTATATTTGGGAGTTAGTGGTAGTTTTATGCTAGGACTATCGAGTTTTGAGAGGTAGGAATGTGGGATTGTTTGGATATCTTTTCTTCATGTCAAACCTTGAGTTTCAATGGGTGGTTTTGGATTGTGGTTATGTTTTGGAGCCTAGATATGGGTTGTTTTTAGGATATTTTTTCTTCTTCTTGTTTAAGTTTCTTGTGTTTACCATGTGAAAGGTTTTATTTTGGTATTTCTATTGTGATTTTATATTGGATTGTGCTTGGTTAAGCTTTTTCTTATGTGTCTTGTAGAGAATTTATCCCAGAAGGATCGCATCTAGGTGTATAAAGGTGTGGTAGAGAGTACTCCATAGGCGAACCCTCTCATTAATCCAATTTTGGTGGATTCTTTGATGCTCATGTTATAATAATTGGGTCACATGGTTATTTGTGAGAAGATATGGGCTGTGAACCATAATCAAGAGTTTTTAAGGAAGAATCCTCTAGTGTTCCAGAGTTATAAGTCGACCAATGAGATTGAGGAGTGGTTGGACCATATCGATTAGATGTTTTAGTTCTTGAAGACCCATGAGACCTCAAAGGTTGTATTTTCTATGTATATTTTAGAAGGTTTGGGTATGAATTTTTGATAGTTGATGGTGGTTTCAAGAATGCATGAGGATATCACATGGAACAATTTCAAAGTGGCATTTAATCAGTAGTTCTACCTAGATACCTTGAGGGTAGAAAATTTACAAGATTTTATAAAGCTATACCTGGGTGACCATTTAGTGATGGATTATTCCTCTAGATTTACCAAGGTGGTTCATGTATCTCCAAATATCCTAAAAAACGATTACCTTAAGGCTTGGCATTTTGAGATGGGCTTGAGGCCAAAGATCAGATCTATGATTATTCCTCTATGTCTAACAACCTATTCAGAGGTGTTTAACAAGGAAACTATGGAAGATATTGATTTTACTAGAAATACAGCTCTCATTTGTGTCCCTTTTGTGGATAGTAGATAGATTTTTTATTTAGGACATAAGCAGAAGCGGGATGAGTCTCATTGAGGTAGTGGTAAGAGCATCCATTAATATTTGTGATTATCTTCTGTGGTTTCTTCAGGGTGTAGAGAAATTTTATTTTATAGGTGGGAGGGATAGACACACTAGGATTAATTTATTAGAGACCCCAAACACATACCACTAATGTAAGAATTTGGTCTATATTTAAAGTTTTTTCTCCATTGGCTTCACGTGGGAGTGGTGTAGGTTTTTCCTTTTCAAATGGATATTAAGTGAAGTTTGAGGATTCTAAGGGTGGAGGTTATTTTCCTCATGGAAAGGGGGATTCTCACATAGGGAATAAGACTCATAGAGGGTCTGAGCCTAAGTGACTTCATGAAATAGAGGTCATTTTAAAGGAATCATATTCTAATCCAACCATGATTTGATGTATGATGTTTAATGTTTCCTCTATGGAATTAAATTTATTTGAAAAAAATGCATACAATTTTTTTCACTTAAGTTGATTGATTCCTTAGGTATGAATACTGAGTTTATTCCTTTTGTCATGGACCTGCTAACCCTGTTATGTTGGAAAATGGAGCGAGTTTTTATGTACCCTAATTCCATGTTTTAGTAACTGGTGTGGAGTACATTTGGGACTTCCTTGTTTTAGAATTTCACATGTTTGAAATTATCATCAAAATGTATTGGTTGATTAAATTCAAAGAACTAATGTACTATCATTTCCATAGGGTCTAGTTCCTTACTTCTAATGGGTGCTCCCATGTCTTCCAAGGTGAGTGGGATCTGTGATTAGGGAGTGATGGACTGGTTGCTTCTGATTTGGGATTGGTCTCATGCCAGTTGTCAAGGTTATTCCTTGAGTATTTTGAGCAGTGATCATAGATTGAACATGAAGTGGTCATATAAAGGTACCCAGACATGTTTCTAGAGGATTCATTGGAATTTATTCCACAATGATAGGTTGATTTTACTGTCAATCTACTCTCTGATATGAGCCCTCTTTCCTTGAAATCTTATTTTATGGATTTGGCCAAGCTAGATGAGTTGAAATTTCAATAAGTGGATATTGAGGGAAAGGGTTTTAATATTCCCATAATTCCATTGTGTGATTCACCAATGTTATTTTCAAAGAAGTTGGATGGTTTAATTCAAATTTTCATAGACTACTGTAAGCTTAATTAGGTGATAGTAAAGAATAGATACCCATTTCCTAGAATTTATGATATGTTTGACCAACTTATGGGGGCCTGTTGGTTTTCAAAAATCAACCTAAGATCAGGGTACCATTAGATGAGGGTATATGAAGAGGATGTTCTAAAGAATACCTTCCAAATAAGGTATATAAATCTTGAGTATTTTATTTTTTTCATTCAGGATTACCAATGCTCCAGTTATTTTCTTGGTGCTAAGGAACCATATCATCCATTTCTTTTTGGACTTCTTCATGGTCATGTATGTAAACGAGATCTTGGTGTATTCCAAGATATAGGAGGAACATGAGGATTATATGGAGGTTGTTTTGGGTGGTTTATAGAGTATTTTATATATTCCAAGTTTCCCAAGTGTTAGTTTTCGATTTAAGAAGGGAAGTTTCTAGGTCATATTATTTCCAAGGTAGGAGTTTTAGTGGATCCAGGTAATGTTTGTGTAGTTATGACTTGGGAGATACCCAATAATGTGCTTGAGATCCATATATTTCTATCATTGACTGGGTATTATAGATGTTTTGTCCTAGACTTATCTAGGATATCTTCTCCCTCGACATCTTTTACTATTAATGGGGTAGAATTTTAGTGGGATGAGAAGTGCTAAAGTGATTTTGAGTAGTTGTAGACCCTTTTGACATATGATCCTATTTTGATTCTACCTGATCATGGGATATCTTATGAAGTTTTTTTGTTATTATTAGAGTGTGGTGTTGGGGTGTGTGTTAATTTAGGATGACCATATGGAAGCCTATGTTTCATGGTAGCTATTACCACATGAGTGGAATTGTACCACCCATGAACTGGAGTTGGAAGCTATTATTCATGTGATGAAGACATGGAGATATCACCTCTTCAGGGAGAATTTTAATATGTATTCGAATCATAAGTGCATGAAGTATATCTTCACCCAGAGAGACCTAAAACTTAGAAAAAGACACTGGGTGGAGTATGTTCATACTTTTGATCTCAATATTGCATATACGCATGGGAAGGAGAATGTGTTAAAAAACATGTTTGGTTGAAAGCTTCTAGAGTTGGAAGTTTGAGAATCAGTGGATGAGTGGGGTATGATGAGCTTATTTGTTGATATAAGATTGACCATGCAGGAGTATAGATGGAAGGTGTTATTGGATAGTGTGTTGGTTACTCCCTCTCTCATCGATTGGTTTAGGATAAAAAAGGTGTCAAACCCTGAGTTTCCATAGATTAGAAGTGTTTTAAATGGTGGGGAGACATTAGGTGATTGTTTTTGGTATCCTGATGGTTCTCTTATTTTTTTGAAGTAGCTAGTTTCTATATTGAGTCTTAGGCTTGCGGTGATGCATGAGGTGGATCATTCTCGTTAGTCCATTCACCCCTAGGCAACCAAGATTGTTTATACCTTGAGATGCTAGTATTGGTGTCCTGGGATGAGACATGTCGTGACATACCATATTTCAAGATGCTTGAACTGCCAGAAGATCAAAGATAAGTATCAGAGACCAGTTAGGTTGTTGCAGCAACTTACCATACCAGTGTGTAGGTGAGACAAGATCTATATGGATTTTTTGATTACTCTTCCTCATACGTTGAGTGGATAAGATTCTATATGGGTGATTATTGACTATATGATTAAATAAATCTATTTTATACCCATGAAGGAGTCAAATAAGGTAAAGGACCTTGAACAGCTGTATGTTTGAGAGGTTTTTTAGATTCATGAAGTTACCTTAGAGGTTGTTTCATACCAGGATGCCTATTTTACATATCAATTTTGTAAGGGAATCAATGAGCCTTTAGGAACCAGATTGAGTTTGAGAACCATATATCACTTGTATATGGATGGACAGTCTAAAAAGACCATCCATACCCTCAAGGATATATTGTGGGTATGTGTGCTTGTTTTTGGTGAGTCAACTTCCATTTTATGAGTTTTAATATAATAATAGCTATCATGACTTAATTGGGATGACCCCATTTGAGGCATTATATGGGCAACCATGCTAATCCCCATTGTGATGGGATGAGGTGGGAGAGTGTTCCTTGGTTTCATTGAGCCTTATATATGAGATTATTGTGACAGGTCAGCTGATTTAGAAATGGTTAGTGACAAATTAGATCCTCCATAATTTTTATGATGATCATTATTCTCATATTCTGGATTTTCAAGTTCAAGATCAGGTGTTTTTATGGTATCTGTTTGGATGGGACATCGTCATTTGGAAAAGTAGGGGAAGTTGTCTCAATGTTATGTCGATATATTTTGTGTCACAGAGTATCCTAAGAATGTATCCTTCTGGTTAGAATTAACACTATGGATAGCAATGATCCCTGATGTCTTCCACATATCCTAGCTGAAGCGATACCATCTAGACCAATCTCATGTGTTGGAGTGGGAAGAGTTGGACGTTGATATTGATGCCACCATGGTGGAGAAGCCTATTCATATCAAGGATATTTAGAATAAGGTTCTCCATATAAATGTTATCCCATTGGTTTGTGTGATCTATAATTATGGTGGAAATATCCATGAGACATGGGAGTGGGAAGGTTAGGTGAGGGAGTAGTGGCCTCACCTATTTTCTTCTAGCAGAGCTTGGGGACTTTCTGGAGAAATAAAGTGTAATGGTGGAGAGTTTATAAAAAATTAGGTCACTGAAACATCTTTTATTTTGGGCACATTTTATTTTATTGTTTGTATTTGGAGTTCCTAGGTATCGATATTTGGAAATAGGAGTTTTAGTGGTGGCAGGACTATATGCATAGTTTGAGAATAGTTTTCCCAAACCATGCGACCTTTAAGGGATAACTGTGCAAGGGTGTGTAGGGGGAGATAGAGGGCTATCCACATATTGGGAAGAATTTTCCAAACTTTACAGTACCCTAGGTGTATCCATATAGATTGTTTTTGGGTAGATAGTGGAACCTGTATGGTTGGCCCATTATTTTCCTAACCGTGCATCCAAACTGTGCAGTCCGTTTTGGGTGGACAGTGACACCCACACAGTTGGTTCATGGTTTGCCTAACTATGCAATCAAACCATGTGACCCTATATATCTCACTAAAAATTATATTTTTACCATTTTCCTTGGTCGTGTTTTTAATATTTTGGTGTCCTTTTCCCCCTCAAGTGCACACAACCCTCCTCCTTTGGATGTGGAGGTCTCTTCCTCCTTCCTTGGTGGTTTTTCTCTTGGTTTCTTGATTTTAAGCTTTAGGTAAGGCAGTTTATTCTTGATTTCTTCCACCTTTCCCCTCATCAACCTTGTTATTACCTTTTATTGGAGTTGTGAAACCCTATTTATGGTGTTAGACAAATCTAGGGTTGTTGATAGGGGTTTTGATTTGGTTTCTTATGTCTTCGGTGTGTGAGGCTTTGTTCTTCCTATTTTGACTTGTCTTCATCAAGAGAGATGATCTTGGGACTGAATCCAAGGTAGGTGTCTCCATTTAAGGGTGTTTTCCATGGAATGAAATTAAATTTTTTTATAGTCTTTCATTTTTAGTGGTTCAATTTACATTAAAATTATTTATTCTCAGTGTGTCCTACCGAGAGGCAAATATGGTTATAGATGGTCTTCAATAAAGGGGCTGAGCAAGACATTACCTGGCTGGAGGAGCTCCCAAAAAACTTTCTTCTCCTTTATGTTAAAGATTTTAATATGATCACCTATTTTAGACTCATGTAAGATATAATTTTTTAAATAAACTTTGGTTTGGTCATTTGAAAAAAGCGCCACCTTCTTAAAAACAAAAACTTAGTCTTGGTGTGTATTCCATGTTTGATGTATTCCATGGATTGGTTTGAATTTTTTTTTGTTTAAAGTGGGTTTTACAAGTGGGTTTGTCTTGTATTCCCACCAAGTATTTGATAAAATGGGCCAAGGAAGTTTTTTTGGTTTTAAATAGGTTTCTAAAGTTTTAGAAATTATTTACCTTGGAAAGGGTGTTTTTTTAAATTGGGAATTTTTCGGTTATAAAATGTTTTGGCTTATAGATTGATTGATGTGGGCAGTTTCTTATGATGTGTTCGCATGTAGTAGTACATGAGTTAAATGGGGTGTGAGAGAGGGGTTTTTTCAAGTGACCATGCAATCCTTGTAGGGAGGAATATGTGACCCTCCATTTTTTTCTAAGGGGCCATGTGAGCCTTTGGGTATGAAGATTGTGTGATCTTCCATGTTGATTAATAAGTAACTATGCGATATATTGAATTCAGGCCTAGGGAATACTATTTTATCTTCCATTAATTATATATATAACATACTTTTTTACTCAATCATGTTATACCTAATGGTTAGAGCCCCTAGGGGAACTTTTCTCATTCTAGTTGGCTTGTTATTCTTTATGAATTTGGTTAGTTACATTTGAGGTGATGAGATATGTTATACCCAATGGTCATTTTCCATTTAATTGGTTTTATGATGTTGATGCTATGCTCACTTTGATTATTCCATTTTTTTATGTTTGTGCATGACTTGGGGATTTTTTTATTTACTTGATCCATGTTTAAAAATTGTATTGAAAAAAACCATTTTTTTTTGAAAAAGTAACCTAAGGGATTTTTGAAGGTTTATTTGGATATGGAATGTTTTCACTTGTTATTAGTTTTTAAAATGTTTCCAAACTAGTTTATTACTTTCATGTATTAAATCCTTAAATAGATTCATGATAGTATCCTATTGGGATTTGTGACTCACACCCTACTTGGTCCTTTTGGGGCTTTTGAAGATTTTTTTGCAGGACACAAGTAAAGGTAAGGGAACCATATTCCAGGGTGGGTCTTATTGATTACCATCATCTGATGTTTTATTGAGGATACTTGGCCTCATAGTTATGGACTCATGTGGGGTCACTTTTGGTGTTTTAAACCCAATGGGTCATTCGTAAGCCTTTTTTTGTCTTTATTCCTTTCATTTTTTAGTTGGGTTGTCATTTTTTAGATACCATGTATTTGAATTGTTGTAGCATGTTGTACTTGATGCATATATTTGTTTATGGTATCTAATTTAATTTTGATATTGACTCTGATGATATTTTTTTGGAAATATTCTTTTATGGATGGTTTGTTCTAGCTTACTTATGGTGAAATCATTCCCAAGTGGTAATTGGTTATGCCCGATTCTATTCACTAGCCCGTGGAGACCAAGAACACGCTTTTGGCCATGTGGAGTGATGACTTGGGTGATGGGTTGAATCAAGATATGTTAGTTCATTACACCAATTTTATATTCCTTACATATGATCTAGATCTATGTAAGGAACATTCCAACCATTATTCCTCAATTTTGGTCTAAGTTCTCATTTCATAATCTAGAACCTTACTTTCAAAAATTACACTTCATGTGTTAGGGAATTCGAATCTCTATAATCCTTCCCTATATATTGGTGAGAAAGGTATTAAAATTTGAGGGTAACCTCTATTTTGACTATTCATACTATGCCAAATATGGATCTGCATAATGTATTCCCCCTAATACAACCTGTCAATCAGAGATAAATTCTCCCTCAGGAGAAGCTCTTTTATCTTCCTACACTCTTAAAACATCATAGCATAATCCAATTTTTGAAAATGGTCCATTGACATTCCTTATATACTTCTACCAAATCATTTTCTTAGATTTGAGATCCCTGAGATCATATCTTACAAATTCCCCCTTCATTACCAGATAATTCCAAAGCATTCTTTTCTGGATCACCATGCAATAGAAAATTAAGTGTTACCCACTAAAAAAATCATTTATTAGAGTTTTTTGATATAAATTGAATAAATCCATGAATTCTATTTTTTTCACATAGAGCATGACTCATTTGGGATTAGATATTTTGAGAGATTATTCCAAATTACATGGTTAAGTAATTCCACAAGAGAAATTGACTATCAGATCTTATCACATGACCTTAAAGGGCATGGATAGTCTTTGATGAAAAACCACAAAAGATTGACCATTGGTCAATTCTATGTGACCTTTAACTCTACCCACAAATCTGCCTGAGACCTATAACATTGAATTAAGTGCACATATTAATGGGATCCTTTATACTAACATGTTGGTTTCTATTCATGTCAATTTTTTTACCTTCCCTTTCTATATATACTACCTCACCAACCAGTTTGTGGTAAATCTACACGACACTAAATTTTAGCAATCTTACATCCTAGTCACATGAAATTAAACTATGGAGAAATTTCCATATCATAAGGCGTTAAACCATTTGACAACTCATCCTCATTTTACAATGTTAAATTGACTTTCCTATATTCTCACCATAATATATTAAACTACATGGTTCATATCCCCTTCTCATTACATAAGACTGCATGATCCTTTGGACCTCACTTGTGAGGAACCCTATTTTTGGGGCCGGTCTCCTACCACAATACCAATTTACTTTTCTAGAAATACGTGTGGAAATATTCCTAATACCATAGTATATATAGTGATGCCTAGACCTTCTATCTAATTCCCACCCACAAATTATGAAATAGGGTGCGATTGTCTTTGCTAGTGTATGACCCCCACCTCAGCCATCCACATTGGATTCCTTCTTATTAGATGATGAATCCACTCTATCTCTATCTACTTGTCTTGTATACAAGAATTTAAAATGATCATTGAACATCCTCATAATTAGTTGTTAAAATACATGGTTTAGGTCCCTTTTTAATGATGTAAAACCACATGTGGATTTGGACATTGCCTTGGAGTACCCATGATTTTGGTGTTAGTCTCATGATTCACCAAATTTCTTTTAACCACATCCACGAGATGAGTAAACCACTACCCATTCCTTGTTTATCACACCAAGAATAGCTCAAGTGGGATTATGAATTTTGGTTGGTGCCTCCTCACATGGTTGAGATGCATAAATCCACATCAGATTTAACATGTTCCTAGATACAAGACCTTAAAAGGAATTCCATATGTTCTTTTCACATGACACTAAACTATAGAGAAATTTAATCACTAGAATACATTAAACTATATGGCTTGTATTCCTATTTAATGACATAAAAATATATATTGTTGTGGCCCTCGCTTGAGAGGATCACTATTCCTGGTGTCGGTCTCCTATCACACCTTTACCTAAGAATTATATGTGGATTGATTCTCATTTTGATGAGATACACAATGATGAATAGATCCTATATCCTAGTCCAATCACCAAATAAGAAAAAATACCCCTATCCCCATATAAGAACTTAATAAATATGTGGGACTTTCTTCTGTTCTAAATATGTATGGCTTGATTCTCACCTTGATGAGATACGCAGTGATACCTGGGTCCCTCATCCTAGGCCCAACCATGAAATTAAAAATGTGTGTCCCCTATCTCCCACACATGGACTCAATCCATGTAAGAAATTCTAACATGGGTTCCCCCATTTCTGAATTCATGATTGGAGAAAAATGCCTCCTTTTTTACTTATGATCCAAAACTATGTGATTAATTTTACATCCAAATATGGAGAACTCCAATCTAAAATTATCCCCATCATACTTATTGGATACATCCCCTCTTACATTAACTAAACTTCATTATCTTGGGAAACTCAAATCCCCATAAACTTATTTTGACTATTGGTGGTAAGGCTATCTGAATCTGAAGGACACTTCTATTTTGACTATGCATACTACACAAAATTTGTCTATTTATATCATCTACCCCCCATGTGGTCTATCAACCAGAGACAAATTCATACTCAGGATAAACTTCTCTTCTCTATGCACAACCTAAAAATATCACGACAGAAACCAATTTTGATACATAGATCACAATCATTCCTTATGTACTTATTCCATATCATCCCCCAAGACCATGTCTTACAATATCCCTTCCTCACATCCAGAATATTTTTTAGTATTTTGGTTCAAAAAACATTTTCACCATGGGACAATAAACCATGTGGTGCACAATAAAAAAACCCTTGATTGGAATTCATAGTATAATTCGGATAATCCTGCAATTTCCTCTTGTTTCAAACATAGAATATTAATCATGAGAGATTAGAGATATCCAAATATTATTAAAATCCATACAATTAAACTTTTCCATGAATCAAGGGAATGATTGGTCCGTCCTACATGACCTTAAATTGCTTAGTGTCCTCACTCACCTGGTCTATCCCTCTTTAAATACGATCCTGATCCATGTAAGGAACTTTCTTATAACTATGTATAGATTGATTATTTATTTCATGAGATATGTAGTGACACATAGATCTCATATCCTAGCCCAAGAATGATATAATTAAAATTATCCCCTTCCCTTAAATTTGTTCTAGAACCATGTAAGTAAATATTTTACATGGACTATGAAAAATATTGGTCTCAAGATACCAATGAGATTAGGGAAACCTTTTCATGATAGTATCAAGGATAAATGCTTCTATCTAGATTTTAGAACATTATTTTTTGTCCCATAACATTTTCCTTAAATATGATGACCCCAAGATAATGATTTAAAACATTTATCCTCCACACTCAAAATATATTTGAATCACCTTTTCCCACTAAGCCCTCATTATATTGGTATCGTTAAAAAGTTTGGGTAGAAATAGAAAATATGTAAAGCTTGCAGTGTTTACCCAAAGGCCCCAACAATAGTCAAGCTATGCTCACTAAGCACTTTGACATAGAAATACATCATATCATTCTTATATCATAGAAATATTTGATCCTTTATCCAAACAAGCTATCTCTAGTGTTATGGTGATGTTGCACCTATACCCATCTATAAGGTGCACACAGGGAAGGTTATTAATATTGACTTAAGTATCCAAGATTATGATAGAAATTGATATTCAATGGTCAGATGGTTTAATATATCTTAATGTCACCTTTCAAAGCATTATAAGTTACTATGAGATGATGCTAAAAAAGTGAAAAAAGATAGATAATTAATACGAAACTAAGTGTTCATTCATTCATAAAAAAGGGATAAATGAGGAAAATAAAAAACCTAAAGTCTCTCCTTGGAACTAATGACCAGAGAGAAACAAATAATATATCTTTAATGAGCATTTTCCTTTTTTTCCCAACAAATCTGCTAGTGCCTAATGAGAATCATAGAGAGACTTCTCAAGATTGAATCTCTAATCAGCTTTCACTTCATCCAATGGAAATTTTACCAGAACATATGCATATAGATCATATTTTTTCATCTAATTTATTCTATACCTGTGTGTACCAATGAAAACTACACCTCTACTCAGGGCATGTGAGTCTCAAACTTTCAAATCTCTATAGTCTGTATAATGATCCAATCATGGATTTTCACTTCCTCAACAACCTAATGATGTACCTCCATAAAAACATCTTTCATAGATTCTACATGGTATTTGGAAATATTAAATTGGATGAGATTACATTCACAATCCTCTAACTTCTCCTAAGAGATATGAACTTGGTGGATAAAAATATGAAAATGTTGGTAGTCAAACCCACCTGAACCCAAGCCATGGAAGAGTTAAATAAGGTTGTATACCTTATAAATAATCTTCTCTAAAGGAGTCTCTATAATGATAGTGTATAATTTTCACCAAGAAAATTTTCACACAACCTAATTTTCAATAGAAGTATTGGGATCTAGAATCCTTCCCCCTACTCCTATAGGTATATAATAAAAAATAAGGTTCACTATAGATGGGATCAATCCAATTGCCAATGAAATTGCATGAAATCCCTCCATCGCTGTGTCTTGTTTAATTTCATGGATTGAGTTGGTAATCCTAACATCAAATGATGAAATGAACAACACCATTTCACTGGGACTGACATCAATGATACAAATAATGATGTTGGAAAAAAATGTTTTCTCTGTACCGCTTTTGATATGAGGGGAAATTAAAGATGAAATTCCCCAAGAATTATTGGAATGCTAAGACGTATGAATTTCCCCCTAGAAATTGGCACCATAAATATGATAGGTGAATAACTAAATGAATTCAATGGTTTATTCACCCATCGGACCAGTTTCCCCAACATTACATCCAAATAGTATTCCATAGATGTATTAGAATAATCCCATGACAATTTGGTTGGATCATTAGTGGAGTAAAAATGATTTCTATGCCAAAATTCTCATGCATAAACATCAACCAAAGTTGATGGAGGACGAATGGATCCGATTCCATATTAACCCTAGTGAGATGTAAGGACATAACCTATTTAATACATCTAAAATTCCACACGAACCTATATGGTTTGTAAGGTTAACAAATGGTTGCTCCATAAATTTGAGATATTATAATCCTATCTCAAAATGATATGATATAGAAGAATTCTTCCAAGGCCCCTACCATTTTCCATCACAACTTCATATGGTTTCAAATAGGGAAAAAAATAAAATGGATGGGATCCCTTAGTATCTCCATAGAATTTTTGACATCTATTGATGTTGGACATACAATATAAATGTTGAGAAGTTTGGGGTGAAAGACAGAATGAGGAATCATCATGGTATACTGTATTAATTACATAGAATGTGTTCCACTATCCAACCATATAAAAATTAGAATATCCCATGAAGGCAATGTAGAGAATTTCCCTATTGCACATGACCCAAAAAACTATACATCTAAGTAAGAGTAGTCATATATAGGTTGTCTGTATATCCCCAGGTAGCACACATTCCATCATCAAATTTATAACCCTAACACTAGAGTAAGCATCGTGGGAAGGTAAGTTACATATGCTCAAGAACCTAGTGAAGAATCTTTCTAAACCAAATTCTAATGGTATATCTAGCCAGATCTTGTTACCCCATGTCATGTGTTGGACTTCCTCGAGGGTAGCCCAGTATAAGCCTAGAATAAATCAAGATCATTGATTTGGATGAGTTCATGTATTCAAAATATTTGTCATTGGTACACTAGGTTTTAAGAATATTTTTATTCAATCACTAAACAGAATAAGTGTGCAAGTGTGAAGGGGGTAACACAATCAATTCTCCACTAGATTCAACAAATCCCTTTATAGGGAAATAATTCACTTAGTATCTTCCCACAAGTTAGTGGCCTTGAGAAATTCATAATACATTATTCCAAGGATCAGGATTCCCCCAATTTATAGATATCCCACAAACCAATCTCAACTTTTCCATGTGGTAGGTGAAAGCTGTTGGTGCTCAAACACCAGCTTCAGTCAAGATCTTGGATGGTGGATATATTAAAAATTCGGAAATCCAAACTTCTTGGTATATACCAGTGACCTCTAATCATTAAAGAAATTATATGAAATTATAACATACCTAGAAATCCCAATCCCATTCATTAGAGAAACTCCCTCCATATTGGAAATCCTACTTTGAACTTAACCCTCCATTGGAATCACCCAATGAAATGTTAAAAATGGATGGGTAGCCTTAATATTAGACTACAAGGACATGTTGTGATTATATTGATTGCTTTGAGTCCATAAATAACTGTTTAAAATGAACAATTTTCCTTGAATTGATTCAGGAATAATATAAACAGCAGCAAAGATGTTCCATTAAAAATAGTTCAAGGACACTTCATACTAAGAAGGTGATAGGTTCTTATTATCCATCAAAATTGAAGTGTCATCTTGAATCTTGAAGTCTTATAGAGGTAGTTAGTTAGAAAATGTATAATCTTGAGGCTATGGTTTAATACTATTATTTAGGATACCTTCATGGGTGATTTTAGGGTGTTGGGGGTCTACTTCAATATTCCTACCAATTGTGATTCTCCTTTCACATTCCATTATCAAACCGGTTAGGCACATCAACTCATGATCCATTTTATTTGTAAATGAAACCAATAGGAAAAATCATTAGGATCGAAACACAACATCATAAATTTGACCAAACAACATAGCATGATAGGTGGACCGTGTAATATCCAAAATTAATATGTATGATTTATGATTGTTATGTGAAAATAATTCTACCATGAAATGAAATATTTAGTTCATGGATTTTAAAGTTTGCAGATGATGATGCTTCAGTATACAGAAAATTTAGATTGCATAGGAAAGTTGTTATACGGGAATGGTTGTAAGTTGAGAGATTAGAACTGACCATAAAGAACTCATCACTATGTGACAAATGAGTTTTTCCTGACACATTTTTATAGGTTTGGGACATTCTTTGAGTCTATATTCACATCACAAAGTATTAAACTAGGCCAAATTCTTCCTTTTAATATACCCCTTTTTGTGTCTTTAGAACTCCATTCAGATGGGGGGAATTTATTGGGACCAAAAAGTCCTCAAATAATCCCAAGAAGTTATTATATATTTGTGGGAATCTAGGATAAGTTGGGAGAATGATTCATAGAGTTAAAATTGTAAAATTATTCAAAACTGAAAATCATCCAGCTTGTTCCTGTGTAGTGAAAACACTATGTGGGACCAATACTTCACATGGAATCCCGATAAATGAAAACCATTTGTGCGGTGAGGCAGTAATATCCTACACCATGAAAATGATTTTTCATTTGCAGTGCAAGGCAATCAAATACCACCCCCATTGAAAATTTTTTATTTGTGATCCAAGGCATTCAAATTTATCCCCATAAAAATGATTTTTCATTTGAGGTACATGGTGGTAATATCATGCCCACCATGAATAAATATTTTTTTTGACTTGAGGTGGATTCTCTATTACCCCCACAAACCAAAATCTTTTATGGACAAGGTGATATTTTTATTGCTCACTGCAAGGTATGCTATGTGGGAGACTAACTATCTTGGGAAAATAGTTATTCTCATGTCTTATAAATACATGGTCTTCTCACTAGAATGGGGGAAAAGGTGAGGTCAATGAAGAGTACGAATATGAAAAATAGAGGAGGTGATGAGCATGGAATACTTCTTGTTTGTAAAGAAATTTTATTACCATATACTGAAGAGGAAAAGTTGACCCTGCAAAGCGATCATATGAAAAGAGGCCCAAACCCATAAAGGGATACCCCTCACAAGGAAGAGGACTTGTCTGGTCATCTATAAATGGGACCCCTTCATCCATAAAGGAAACCTCTCTTGAGGAAATCCCCTTTTATGAAAGAACGCCTTCAGGATACCCCCATCCCATGTAGTGATAATTTTATAAAAAATGAGTATCCTTAGGTAATTTTACCCTTACTCACTTATTATCCTCTTTTCACATAGCATTTTTATTCATCATAGTCCCTCCATAAACTGTAAAAATAGTCCTATATAACCAACACCAAAAACCTGAGAATTCAAACAGTGAGACCTATCCTATAGCCACTAGATCCATTTAGGCTAGGGATGAGACACATCAATGTGTCTCTATCACGATCATGAATTCCCTTAAGGTTCTGGGAATAAAGGAATCACCTTTGGTAAGAAGAATATTAAAATTTATTTCAATAAAGAGTTTCCTATAACCATAAGAGAGGACATTTCATGTTAAATTTATAATTTCTAGGAAGGTTAAGGTAATGAGCGTACTTAGCCCTAAAATTTATTAACGAAAATAAAATTTTAAAAATATGAACAAAAAAGTATGTGGCACATTGAGCACCACCAAACCAAGAAAGTGTCAAAATAATGCCACCCAAAAGTAAAACATAAAAGGAACAAAGTCCCAAAAAATAAAGGCCCAGTGGGTCCAAAAAATCCACATCATGAAGGAAAACATGCCTAATCACCCTCACCATCATAATAACCTATAAAAGCACACTGAAATTAATAGTCCCCAAGGCTCATTGGTAAGACAGTAAGCCCATTTCATGCTACTGAAAAATCCATTTAAAGCCCAATTGAAGGCCCTATTGATAAATAAAGACTGCCTGAATCTCATCCATCCCAACAATCGTCGAGCCTCCATCCTATACTCCACCGAAGTCATCACCCATATATCAAGAGTACCTAATCCCTACATCCCAATACACAAGCAATGAATTCGTCACCTCCCTATTTTTGGAGTTGTGGCCTCCTAGTTTTTGAGGTCATCACTAGTCAACATCCACTACCATCGGGTTCCATCACCTTCATCAGGATCCCACAATACTTCTCGATGCACTACCTACTACTTTCTTTTAATTTTTAAGATTGAAAAAAATGATTACCTTGACTTAGGATCATTTCTTCATTTCTGATGTTGATCTTAAAAAAAATTGTTAGGAATAACTTTTTTTACCTATGAGGATTCAAGGATATAATCCCTCTAGAAGTGATCCACACATTATCCTTTGATATTTGAGAAATTCCAATCAATTTCCAGGTATTATCATGGATAATTGATTGTATTTTATTATTGTATTGGATCTCTCATCCTTTAGTTTTGAAGGACTCTCTATTTCATTTATGTTCTTGTGAGGGAGAGAGAAGGAAGAGTCAATTTTTTTTTTCATGCAATGATTCTTTATTTTCATACATACTAAACAATAGAAAAAGCTTTCTATTTACAGAGCTAGGGTTTAGGTTAAGAAATATTATTTAATTGCATGCTGAAACTTAAAAATAATATTATATTCTTAACAAACCCCATTACAAATAATAATAATAATAATATTATTTTTTTATGTGTGCCAACACATGTAATGATAAATAATATTTACTAACTTGTAAATAAATATTTTTCAACAGAAGTGGTCTAGGTCTGTTCATCCTCCTCAATATTTATTGAATACCCAACTAAAAATTTAAATTAAATATTTCATTCATTAATAAATATTTTTGATCATTAAAACATGATTAAAATTGTTCCTCAGTCTTTAGAATAATATTTATTCTTTTAAATTAATAATAGAATTTAATAGAGATCAACAAAAACAATTAATTTGTGACCCTCTTCTATTATTTACCATTAGTATTAGGTGGGTTTCCTAAAGTCCAAGATTGTAGTCTAGAAATGTCTTAAGGCCCCCAAGAGAAATAAATTAATTTCACAATGATGAAAACCACATATTAATGTTCACTATGAATTATAATCACTTTGTCACAATATATAATCAATGTAGTTGCACATCCATGTCACCAACCTATATGCTTGGAACAAATTTATTTTACTATCTAAAATAGACCCGTTGATACACCATAAATATGTAATTTTAGGTGATGGTCCTATTCCAATCAAATAATTGAGATAAAAATTCCAGAAAGATGGAAGGGATAAATCCTTCCTCGACTTATCCATTAATAGCATGTCATTCATGACACACCCAGTGTACCCTACTTCCTATAAACATATGGAAAGATTTTTTTATTATCTAATATTAGTGCATGAGTCATAAAATGCAATAATTGAAATATTAAAGTCTATATACCATTACACATGTTGAAAAAAGTAACATTTGATGACCCCAAAACATGCATTATTCTTACTGGCATGTCTATTATCATAATCTCCAATCTTGGAGATTACCATGTGTGAAATTTATAAGTAGAACCCTCATGCACTTACAATTACTCACCCCTAGATGTCTCATTCTATGTGTCCCATAATAGAAAATTATTTGAGCATAAAACTATATTTGATAATATCTTAATAACACTTCTAGTTTCTCATCATAGTAGGGAACTTCTATGACCTTATCAATGTAACGAATACTATAGGACATTATTACATTAAAGTTATAAAAAACAATAAAAAATATGTAATAAAATATTTTATTAATGTTAAAATAATTGAATAAACATGTAATAAAAGTACAAATAGTTGGTCCTAGGTCACCAACTCCAACAAACTCCCACTTGGACTAGAGCCAACCACCTACGACTTTTAGTTCACTAGTCCTCACATGATAATCATGTTTTTTCTAAGTTAAGAATTTTTAGGGGGTTTTATATGTTTTATTCCATGAAAATACTACTCAATGAAACCTCAAATATTTGATAAAAATGCCTGAACTGATAATACTTATAAAGTATGTGATTCATCCACTGATGTGGACTTGGAACTTTTGTGAGAGTCACCGCTGTAGTATTATCACAACAAGGTGTGATAGGATATTTAATGATGGGTACCATGTCAAGATATTGGTCAAAGTTATGCCTCTATACTACTTATTTAGATGTCTTAGAAGCCGAAATATCCTCAAACTCTACTATGGAATCTATGACTATAACTTTCATTGAGCTCTTCCATCTCACAACACCTCCATTAAAAGTGAATATGTATCCCATTTGCAATTTCATATCATATTTATCTATTTTGAAACTAGAATATGTATATACTTTGATGACTAGTTCATCATATTCTCTATTTAATAGGAACATATCCTTATTACAACTTAGGTATTTGAGGATAGTCTTGGATACCATCCAATGGTGGTCACCTAGTCCTGCTTGATATCTATTTACCTCACTTAATTCATAAGAAACATCTTGCCTATTACATAGAATAATATACATGAATAAACCAATAATTGATGTGTATGAAATCCTTTGTTTTTTTTCTTTATTCATGCTTATGTGGAAACATTTTCCTAGAAATATCAATTCTATGTGACACTAGAAAGAATCCCCTCTTAGATTGTTCCATGATGGACCTATTAAGTATCTTGTAAATATATGTACTTTGACTTAGGATAAGCAAGATCTTGGATATATCATGATGGATCTTGATCTTAATAATATATTCTTTTACACCCAAGTCCTTCATGGATAAGTATTTATTCAACCTTGCCTTACCAGACTATAAGACCGATATCTCATTTCTAATAAATAATATGTCATCAACATATACTATTAAGAAAGAAACCGCACTCCCACTAAACCATTTATAGAAACAAGGGTCATATTTTTTATTTATGAAATCAAATTATATTATGTATTCATCATATCATATGTTCCCTGACCTAGATGCTTGATTTAATCCATAGATGTATTTTTTTTCAACTTTCATATCTTTTTGGAATGATTTGGAGTCCTAAACCCTTTGGGTTGTGTCATATAGACATATTATTAAAGGTTATAATTAAGGAAGGATATTTTAAAATCCATATTCTAAATCTCATATTCATGAAAATATATAATTATAAGTAGAACTATGATTGATTTCAGCATTGCAACTGATGAAATGGTTTCATCGTAGTCAATACCTTGATGTTGTTAAAATAATTTTCCAACCATCACTGCCTTATATATACTAAATTTTCCTCCCATGTACTATTTATTTATGAATACACATTTATAATAAATGATATTTACATCCACTTGAGGATCTACCAAAATACCGACCTAGTTTTGGTACGTGAAATCAAATTTACAATTCATGTCTTGTTTACACTTAGGAACATCTGTGACACTTACTACTTTAATGTAAGTTATAGGATCATTATTATCAACTAATAATGAGTCACCATACTTGGTGACTAGGAAAACATACCATTCATGTTCTCTAACCTCTCTTGTACTCCTAAGTAGTACTTATGTCTCTGTAATTTTTTCTTCTTCACAAGGCTTTGAAGAATCTATTCCTATACTAACACTTTTGTATCTCGAGCCTTCACTTCATCGAATTATATATCTCCACCACTGTCTCTTTGAGTTGTGTTATTACTCTCAAAGAATATGGAATTTCTTAAAATTATTAACTTTTTGTATGGGGGGATGTATAGGTAATATCCCCTCATTTCCTAGGGGAATCCAATAAAGGAACACTTTGTGCCTTGGGGAGAAAGTTTCTTAACTCTATAGGCCTTAAGAAATGTTTCTCTACACTACACATGTAAATTCTAAAAAAAATATTTTTATTCCAATCCAAAGATTGTATGGAATACAATTTATCAATTTAGTTAGTACTTGGTTTAGTATGTGTGTTTCTATTTGTAATGAATACCCCTAAAAGAATAAGGGAAGAATCACTTGACTCATCATTGATCTCACCATTTCTAACAAGGTACGATTCATCCTTTAACTTACACCATTCCACTAAGGTGTATAAGGAGAATTAAGTTGAGATAGAATAAAAAAATCTTGTAAAAAATCAATGAAGTCTTGATTAATATATCCTCCACCATAGTCTAAGTGGAGTTTCTTAATATTATTATCAAGATAGTTCTCAACTTCATTCTTTTATTGATTTAATTTATCAAAGGAATCTGACTTATAACTCATTAATTAAAAAAAACTATATCTACTAAAATCATCATTAAAAGTTATAAAGTATGAGTATACACCCATTTCTTCAATAGTAAAAGGTCCATAGACATCGGTTTAAACTAATTCAACAATGTCTTTGTCCCTTTTACCCTTTTTAATAAATCAAACTTTTTTTTTATTTTACCGTGTAAATAGGAATGAAATATACCAAGAAGTTTTAGTTTAAAAGAATATAAATATCCATATTGGTGTCATTTGGTCAATAATTTCTCATTTACACGATCTTGATAGTGATTCTGTAGTTGGGTGTGGTACGAGTCATGTAAAGTAGATTTGTTATCAATTTCCATTACTTCAGTCGTGTAATCTAATACATAAAGACTATTATTGAAAATTTCCTTACTATAACAAATTACATATTTATAAAAATAGAAAAATTTATTTTCTAACTTGAAAATAAATCCATTCATATCAAGTGTAAATAAAAATATAATTATTTTCATAATGGATGGTACATATTAACAACCTTTTAAAACCAAGATCATTCCCATTTGCGATGTGAGGTTGTAGTCACCGATAACTATAGTCGCAACTTTATATCCATTGTATGATTATAAATCCACCTACACTTGGTTAATATTTATAAATATATTTGGTTCCTATATTTGAATACATATGTGAGCACCAAAAACTATTTATAATACCTAAATTGTAGAAACATATAAATTTCACTCTTTTTGGATAGGTGTAGTTTTTCTTACAGTGGCCATTCTTTCCACATGTGAAACAAAAAAATCATGTTCCCTTACTTTCCCCTTAATCTTCCTCTTTTTATAACGGAGTAAAGAATATTTGGGATTAGATCTATTCACTTTACATTTTTATTTGTTCACCATAAGGATGAAAGGATTTCCATGCTTCGTCTCCTTATCTACTTGGTGAATAAGAGTAAATAGATCTAGGAGATACTTATCTATATTATTCATATTATAATTTATAATAAATATTGAGAATATCTAAGGTAGTGATGTAAGAATGAGATTTGTGCTCAGTTATTTAAGGAGTTTAAACCCTAAAACCTCTAGATTCTCAATGTATCCAATGAGATTGATTACATGAGGACAATATGGGGAACCCTCTTCATCACTTTCCTCCTTGGAAGTTGGATAAATCATTGAGGATTCTAGAATATAAGGTTTACATTCATGGAATTACATAAATCAAAGGTTTTTGAACCACTCTTTGAAGTTATTACTAGTGATGAGATGGTCATTATCTAGTATATATTGTAGGGATAATATGGATAATGAAATATCCATATTTATAAAATTATAATGGAGTTTATTATTAATACTTTTCTTAATTAAAAAATATTTTAGAAAACATAATAATTGATTTTATTAATTCTCCCATTATTTTATCATGTCTCAATATCCCTGACCATTGAAACCAGAATTTATAGTTTCTAGGATATTCTACTAGAAAGGATTCATGTTCCACTTATTATAACCCTAAAAAGGGATGGTCAAGATACTTGAAGGTAATTAGGTAGGTAGGTCTTTCCCAACTATGAGATTCTAGTTCCTTGAACTATTGAGTGGATTTCACAATCCTAAAATCCTAGCTTGGATTTCCTCAATACTTGCCTCTAAATTACACCATGTCTAGAAAGGGATACTCCTATTTATGTAAAATGGTTAAGTCAACCTAAAAAATTCATAAGAACAACCCGTGTAAAAGTAAGTGTCATGAAAAAGGTTAGTCAAACACTTAGTTCTATTGGTTTGATTCCTTTTCAAGTAATAGAAGTCCAAGTTTGAATTAATATATATATTTTAAGGATTTTTAATTTATTATGCATAAATTTTATCTCGTTTTATCCTTTACATGTCATGTTAATATTAAATGGATGTTACTTAATTAATTATCCATGTTTAGATAAAGAATTTATGCATTATTGACTTATTTAATTTCTATCTTTGCATATTAATTCATTTATTTATGTGATCACAAAATGGAATCCATAAAATAACTAATGCATAGGACAGAAGTAAAAAAAATAATAAACAACGCATTCATGAGCTCATATAATACTTGATTTATTTATTGAAAAATAAATCAACCTATGACCTAGGGGAAATAAATCCAATTCATGATCTTAGCACAAGTTAAAAAATTCCACCTGTGTACTTGTGTATCACCTGGTTTGGCATAATAATGGTTTCCTCTTGAACCACCTCCATGAACCTTAGGAAAACTCTAGTAATTACAAGTATTTATTACTCACACATAGGTGAGGGGAATCAAAGGATTGGTTAAAGGGTGATTACATAAATAATCTTGGAGACATAGGTCCTACATAATAATGGAGGGAAGGATGACTCATAGGCCATAAAATTTAATTTAATATTAAATCATTTCAAACCCATGCATTAAATTAAATTAAAATAGAAAACTAATACACTGGTCTTGGTCAAGCTCATGAATGGTAATACATGAAACATATATGTAAAATTAAATTTCTAACATTCATTTATTATTCATTATTTTTTATTAAGATAAATTTTATTATATTAATTAATTTAATTAATTAATTCCCTTTCATCTTAATGACTATATTAATTCTTTTGAAGATAGACATATTAACGGTATTTGTGGAAAATAAATAGAATACCCAATTATTACATATTTTTTATAATAAATTAATTGAGCATTTAAAATTATTTAAAACCTTTATTAAATTTTCAAATACAATAGGTGGAAATAAATAAAATAAGGCTCTAATGTTTCAATTGTCAATAAAATTTAATTTAATTATGCCATTAATTAGAAGATCACACAATATGTACTTATCAATTACACATCATGTACCTCGGTTGTTTTGTACTCGGGTTAGACACCTGGGGCTTCGGTCATGTGCCTCGGCTAGACTACATTATGTGTAAAATTAATCTACATGCAATGTATAACTTTTTTACATGCATCCAAACAACACACCAAATAACTTAGCATGTTTTTCATTCATGCATACATGATGCGTATAGACTAGATACATGACATGAATCAATTATACTATGTGTCCTTATAGATATTCAAATTCCTCGACGTATATTTCAGAAATGAGAAATTATGAACTACACACTGTATACACATATACACAATATGTATATCATTATTTCTCTAGGTTTTCAATCTCACATGGTTTTACTGTGTATTATGACCATAAGGATTGTGATAATTTCACTACTAACCCATAAAGACTACATGACCTGTCCACGAGCTACACACCTTGTAATACAACACACCGTGTTCTAGATCGGCCCAGTCTACATGTGGTGTGTAACAAATGAACTCTAGGTTGTTACTAATTGGAAGGCTGTGTATCCTACAACATGTACATGTGTAGTGTTAAAGGGTACATGACATGTACTCCAGATACACTTTGTGTAACCCTTTCTTACTATCCAAAATTCTTCTTACTTCCTGATGACATCTCCATTCATTCTTCATATTTTTTTAAAAATTTAAGAAAATGAAACTCTGGATGAACATGATTGATTTTTCGATAACATGTTAATTAAAAACATGTTAAATAAAAAATAATATGAAATGAAAATCTAACCAATATTTTTCATTGATGAATAGTCAAATAAATAATTATAAATTTTAAACATGGCCATTGTGATACCAATTGAATTTTATTGGAATATCAGAAGTGAATTTGGTGGGTATAATATTAAAATTTATTTTAATAAATAGTTACCCAAAACCCCAAGAGAGGATATTTCAAGTTAAATTTATAATTAATTTATTAAGATTGGAATAAATGATTATCTTGGCTTAGGATCCTTACTTTATTGATGATATTGATCTTCCAAAAACCCTTTCATATTACCTTTGTTTCACTATAAGGATATAAGGATAGAATACCTCTTGAAGTAATCCACATGTGTTTCTTTGATTTCTAATCAATGCCAATCTATTTTCAGGTGATAGCGCAGTGAATTGATTGTCTTGCATTGTCTGAGATGATAACTCATCCTTTTGTTGATCTTCCAAAAACCCTTTCAGATTACCTTTTTTGCACTATAAGGATATAATACCTCTTGAAGTAATCCACATGTGTTCCTTTGATTTCTAATCAATGCCAATCTATTTTTGGGTGATAGCGCAGTAAATTGATCATCTTGCATTGTCTGAGATGATCACTCATCCTTTTGTCATGAAGTAATATCTCTTTTATTTTTCGGTATTGATAGGGAGAGGGAATTTATGATTTAGGAGAGAATTTCATTATATACAACAATTATCTATTTCATACAAACTACATAATAGACATAACTGTCTATTTAAAAAGCTAGGGTTGAGGTTAAGAATTATTATTTAATTGAATGTTGACCCTTAAAATAATATTATATCTTAACAAACCCCTTGCCACGTAATAATAATAAAATTATTATTATTTTTGCGACACTCACCATCATGCGCAATGAGAAATAATATTTATTAGGTTATAAATAAAAATTTATCAATGGGAGAGGTCTTGGTACATTTATTCTCCTTGAAATTTATTTAATACCCAAATAAATATTCAATTTAAATATTTCATTCACCAATAAATATTTATGATCAATAAAATGTGAATAAAATTATTTCTCCATCTTGAGAATAATACTTATACTACTAAATTCAAAAAAGAATTTAATTTAGATCAACAGAAACACTTAGTGTGTGACCCTCTAGGATTCTTTCTCATTGGCATTATACAGACTCGCCTAAAGTCCAAGATTAATATCGAGTAGTGGGTCAAGGTCCCCAAGAGAAAGAACTCAATGTTTCAATGATTGAAAACACATACGGATTCTCACTGTGTAATATAATACCTTTTTCAAAATATATCATCAAGCAGGTTGAAAATACATGTCACCAACATATATACTTGATCATCTGTCTTTGACAATCTGAAACAAACACATCGACACACCATGTCCCTGTAATTTTAGGATATATTTAAATTCTGGTCAAAGGGTTGAGATATCAACTTCCATAAAGATGAAAGGGATAAATAATTCCTTAACTTATCCATTAATAACATGTCATTTGTGACACACCCAACATACCCTACTTCCTGCCAACATATGGAGAGATAGTTTTAGCCAAAAAAATCTAAGAGCACCATTCATGACAAGAATGAATAATAATTATAATTTCTAAGGAAATTTACACATTCTCATAGAAAAGAATATCCGATGAAACCAAAACATGAAAAATTTATACTCGTGGGTCTATCCTCATAATATCCCATATTAGATATTACCAAGTAAAATTCCATTTGAAAAATCCTCATCCTCTTACAAGAACTTTCACCTAATAGTCAAGTTCGATGTGTCCCATCATAGAACATCATCTGACTCCATAACTATATTTAATAATATTGGCATAACATTTCAAGGTCCTCATTATACTAAAGAACTACTATGATCTTATCAATATGATGAATACTATATAATTTTATTACATTAAAGTTATATAGAATAATAAAACATATGTAATAATATATTTTATTAATATTAAAATCACCAAATATATATGTAATAAAAGTAAAAATAGTTGTTCATAGGGAACCAAATCCAACATTCCAATGTTAAATGAAGATCCCAAATTTAACCTCCCCAATATTTAGGGTCTTAAGAATGATTAAAATCATGAATTCTCATGGTAATGAAGATCCCAATCTTAGGGATGGTGGAATTGGTTAAGGAAACAAAATTCATTCCACATTATGATTGAAATGTGAAAGTAATTGGGCCATATCCATAAAAGTATGTAAGTCCCACCCTAGGGTTTAGGGTAAATTCTAGAAGATGATAATGGATAAGCCTTTCCTTTATCTCTAACTCCCCTATCATAGCCTTTCCCTTATCCTCTAGAATATGAGGAGAAAGTACCCCCCTTGGGTATCCCACATTGAGTAATCCCATATCCTTTCTTATAGGATGTCATATCACTCATAACTTCCATTTACCTACCCTAGTCCACTAAAGGGTGAGATATAAAGTTCAACCTAGGATTTGAATTCATGTATATGTACCTTCCCAAATATGATTATGTGACATGATGATATTTCAATGTCTGTTGTTTCTCAAACCAAGAATTAATCATGTTGGCTTTGAGATTAGTAGTGATCATTAAAATGATATGTAGGAAGCCTCCTTTATAATCACACTAAGCATTAATCATGTTGGATTCAACATGACATATTACTAATGAAGTAATATGGGCCTCCCCCATAGGTCTAAACCCTAACCTTCCAAAGTACACAGGCTTTGATTCCCATATCGACATGATATGTAGGAAGCCTCCTTGAGGATCAAACCCAACACTTACAATCCTCCACCATCCTTATTGGTCCATATTACTAGTAATATCATTCCCCCTCCTGGGATGCTATATACTTTCTAATTCATTACCACATCTTCCTCATCTGACCAAATTCCCGGTGAAGACTATTTCATCTGGCTATATTCTTGTTTAGGTTAGCCATTAAGGGTTTCTCAGGCATAATCCCTACACTAACCTTTTCTAAGAACCTTTATCCTAGAAGTCCTTACCACTTGATTTTAAACTGAATTGTTTGATCCTTGTCACATCACCCTAAAAGGCACGACATGTACAGTTATGTGGCATCAAACTACAAAGGTTTTGATTCCTTTCACAAGGATACATAGGAATCCCTTATCATGGGCCTGACCCCAACATAAAAAATCTAATTGAATCCTTAGATGAAAATAAATTTTATAGTGTCCAATTACAAGCCTTTAAATCATAATTATTTAGAACAAATCATTAACAAGTAAATAAAAATATGATATATAAAACCACTAATACGTACAGATGGATATATCAATGGATAACCTCATATATATATATATATATATATATGGTTACATTAATGGATAGACTTTAATATATATAGATGGTTAATCACATATGAATACATGATTGATTATATATTTAGAGGGAGAAAACTTCATTTTTGGTTTTATAAAGGATTCATGAATATGAAATTAAATCTATAAGAGAGTCCCATAGTCAAAAAAAATTCCCCCAAATGGGTGTGATGAGCCTGAAATCCCTTTCACTTGACCAACGTGAGTCCCTAAGTGTCATTGAAAAAATACTCAGTGATCACCTACCTTTGGAAAGAAGGCCCATTTATTGGATGTGGGAGCCATTTTCTATTTCTGGTTCTATTAATTAAGCCTGTTGAAAACTAACCCAAAAAATAGGCATGAAACACAAATGGTGAACCGATGTGAATGATTGTGAAACCATACTCAAAACACCATAATCAAGCATCATGAGCAATGTTCATTGAAAAAAACACAAATTAAACCTAATGGAAACAAAAAATAAACCTAAACCAAGATTACCTTGCATATATTAATGAAACATACATATCTATAGTGAATAAAGAATGTGTACCAAATTGATAAAGATCATAAGGGTATCAATCAAAGGATCACCACCTCCGAAGGTATCAATGATCTACTTCTGAATCACTCATAATACAAGAGGGATCAATCCCCCTTTATGGTATGCTAGTATATCATAGTGATAAAGAGGAAGTTTAAGAGTGATTTGGGAACCAAAAAGTATAAATGAACATGATCATTGGATTTATCACTACCATCGCATGGATGTAGGCCTTTTATAGGCCCTTGAGGATGCTCCTTGACAACACATGCATCCGTTTCTTCATGTATCTTATGAATATATTCTTCTACCAATGAATTACAACTTTTTAACAAGTATTTGATGATAGAATACGTTTAAGACATCACCCAAACATTAATTCTGAATGTCCAACCACCAATTCAATTATAGATGGTAGGATGACAAAGCATTCCAAGCAGTACGATACTGCAATTCATGCAATACTACTATCTCGGACAATAGAATATGATATAACCAATCATATAATATGATTGATAAGGCATTGAAATTGATTCTCCAAACCATGTCTTACAATATACTTATATTTTATAATATTATATATATAATTACATCACATTTAATAGGCTTTAGGACATATCAGCTCCTTCAATACCTCACTTACACTAAATCCTAAATAATTTTTTCCATTTCTCCCTATATTTCATATATTTGGATTTTAAATCCTATTCTATTTTTTGAATTTAGTTCACCGGAATTTGAGATTCTGTTCACTAGAAGATGTATAAGGCAATGAGACTTCAACAAATGATAGGGTATTCAGGGGTAAAATTCAATGAAAGTATCATCTCAATGAAATGAAGATAAATTAGGGACATTATATGTCTAAAAGGTGGTAAAGTTATTGATATACCATAAGTATCCATTCATGTTGATGATTACTACAAGATATCAGTGGATACTATTTCTAACAGATGGAGTATCATGAAAATAGGAGGTTAGTGAAATCAGATAACCGGTTCGACCCTGTTATAAATATAGAATGGGACCACCTACTGAGTTGTAATGTGATTAATAAATTAGAGATATCTACATAGATGAAAAGTCATAAGTTGCAATATTTTTTAATTTTAGAGAAATAAAATTTTTAGTGTTCTCCTTTGGACATATAATGAAAATATGATCCATGTAAATAAAAATCATTCTTTACTTTATTGATGTCCTTTTCTTGTTTGTATGATTATGTGCGTATTTTTTAGAATAATATATGTGTGGTGATTTTGGGTGAATTCAAGATTTCCAAGTTATGGATAACTTATTCAGAGAGGTGTGGTATTCCAATTCATGTGAATTTTGGTGGGTATTGAACTTTTATTGGATTTATGATTCCATTTATGATGGTCTATCTTTCGATGGTTTCAATTTTTTCACCTTTATTCTATCAAAAAGTGGTATTAGATATTGGTTCATGATAAGAAGTTTCTCTCAACATAGTTAGGAATATTTATTTTAGTTTTCCCTTGATTTTATTTGATTTATTGGGAGTTATTTCCTCTATTTAATGATGTCAAAATACGGAAAGATTAGAATTGATAAGTTTTACATAAGGGACTTTGGGTAATAGAGGATAAAGATAAAACATTATCTAATATAAAAGGACCTTCAAATTACATTAACTGGATTTAAAGTAGAAAATATAGAGAAAGTTGAATGAGAAAAGTTAGATCATAAGGTACTTGGATCAGTGAGGATGTTATTGGAAAGAAATGTTGATTTTAACATCGAAGAGAGGAAAAGAGTTGCTAAAGTGATGGTTTCACTGATAGATGTGTACAAGAAACTAAAATCTTTAAACAAAGTGTTTATGAAGTGTAGGTTATTCGATAATATATTATCAGAAGAAAGACTAGCTGCATACCTTGTTAATGATTTTAACACGATACATAGTTATCTCAAGTTAATGAAAGCCACTTTATTATATGATGTTTTGGAATTTATTTTATTTCCTTCACTACTAGATAGTTGGGAAGTGATGGTCACTGTTTTCAGTAACTCTATTAGAAAAACTGACTTAGTGTGTAAAGGTTCTAGAAACTTAATTTTGACTAAATATCTTAGGTGGAAGAATGTCTAGGAACTTACCAGTGATATTTTAAATTCTAAAGGTAGAGGATGAGCACCCAACTGAAAGATGAGTTATAAAAACAAAATGAAATCCAAATATGAAAGTAGAGGTAAATATACCATACTTGGACCTACTTTCTATCACTCGGGTAAGAAGGGGAATCATAAGAAATATTACAAATACCATTGAGTGAGTTTCATAAGACTGGCCTTTAGAAGTTCAATTGTGTTAAATTCAATGGAATAGATTAGTATTTTTCTATTAAGTTTTAATGTTCTAGTGGAATGATGAGTTTTTTTATTGTGCACCACTATTTTATTCCTCATCAGAGAAGGATTGTATGAAGAAAGATTCATCCAAAATAATTGGTAATGTATACTTGGTTAATGATGAGGCTCTTGAAGTTTTCAAAAATGGTAATTTGAAATTTTAAGTGATGAATATAAACTTATTGAAGTTGAAGAATGTGATAAGCATAACATATTTACAAAACAAAAATTATTTCCATGGGAAAAATAGATGAATAATGACGTGGTGTGAGATTTGATTATAGTTTATGGGAAATTAATTGATATTTAATGGTTATTGAAGGAGAAGTTAATGATGAACCCATGTATCTCAAAGAAAGTTCATATGGATGTTTGATAGTTGGAACTACAAATTATGGAATTTCGTAGTTATGATGAAACCATATTGTCCATATCAATGAGAAGAAAATGATTGTTCTAGAAATAAAGGTTATAATAAAGATTGATCTTACTAATTTCATTAATTGTGAGAGATATATAATTGGGAAACATAGGAAAGTTTTTTAGTTTTAATAGAAGGATTACTCATAGTAGGAATCTTAAACTTTCTCATTTTGATATTTGGGGACCATCCCTAGTTTATTATCATATAGGTTATTTAAAATGATTGACATTTATTAATGATGAAACAAGAAAGGTGTGAGTATATTTCATAAATCACAAGCTATAAGTATTTATAATTTTCACTCAGTGTAAATATATGATCGAAAGGGAGATTAGAAGAAGGTTGAGATGCCTTAGGTCTAATAATGATGGTGAATATAGTGGAAGGAGATTGAAGTAGTAAAAATAGAATAACGGAATCAAAAATTAGAAATCTATTCATGATATATAATAATAAAATAGTGTGTCTAAAAGGATGAACAAAACATTTACTCAGAATAAATATATCATAAAGTTGAACTCTAGAATGTCTAAATAAATTTGGGTAGGTGCATTGAATTGTATTGTGTATTTAGTTAAAAGAATTTGATCAACACCATTGGGGATAGACATTACCAAGTATTTATAGTTGGATACACTAGTGAAAATTCATCATCTCAATTTTTTTGAAAGTCTCAAACATGTTCATATTGATTCCAAGGATATATAAAAGACTCTAGATAAGTCTGAAATGTATTTATTTGTGGGCTATAAAGACTATAAATCTAGTTATCGAATATGGGATGATAATCATCATAAAATATTCAAAGATAGAAATGTTTTCTTTAATAATAGGGTCCTATAAATAGATTGAAAATTGTTATAGGATGAAGTTGAGTTCAAATAATCAATAGGTTAGACTCAGGTTTATTTGGATGTGATCACCAAAATTTCACCAGTTTTGGTGATTTTATATATTTGGTTTATGTAGACTAGAATATATTCCAATGAAACATATACTTGAATTATTAGGAGATTTAGAGGTTAAAAGTAGAGTTCTATAAGTTCATACATTGAATATTAAAGAACTATAAGATATAAAACCAAAAGAATCATAATCACAGATTGAGATGAAAAATTATTTTACAGTAAAATGAGCGATAAAAATATATGGTCATGATGTGCACTATCTATTACTAATGGATATAGGAGAACATGATATCCTAGAATAAGTAGCATCACTCAATGATTATATAAATTTAAAGTTATTTCTATAGGAAGAAATGGTATGATTATATTCTAATGAGGTTTGAGTGATAATATATTTACCATGAAGAAATAAAGTGCTTGAAAATATATATATATATTATGATTGAAGGAAGAAGTTGATGAAATAAGGAGTTATAAATATATGATGATAGTTAAAGTCTTTCAATTGAAAGATGGAGTGGATTTATTTGAGATAATTTCACCATTAGTAAAACATAATATGATCTGGATGGTCTTGAGTTTGTTTTCTGCTGATGATTTTTGTATGTAATAAATGAATATAATGACTATGTTTCTGTATGGTGATTTAGAGGAATAAATTTAAATGAATAAACCAACTAGTTTTAAGGTTAATCAGAATAAGGTCTTGGTTTGTAAGATTAAAAGTAGTCTCAACAGTTTGAAATAAGAATCACGCCAGTGGGATTAAATATTCAACTCATATATGGTTGAATAGGTTTAATGAAAAAAAATTTAGATAATTTTTATCATAACAAGGCATGTAAGGATGATTTCTTTATCATTTTGCTCCTATATGTTAATGATATGATTTTGGTGGGTCCATACATTCAATGGATCCAAGAATCTAAGTTTGAGTTATCCAGAACTTTTTAAATGAAGGGTCTTATTATTGAAAATAATATTCTTGGTTGGAGGATGAAAATATATAGAATAAATGATAGTTTAGTGTTGTCTCAGAGTAAGTTTATCTAGTAAGTAATTTATGGATTTATAATGGATAGATTTAAATCAGTTTCAGTTCCTATGGTAAAGCACTTTATGTTGTCAAGTGGGTAAAAACCATGATGGAGATTTGGGGTGAGATATATGAAAAAGTCCCATTTTCTTTGGTAGTCATAAGTTTAATGTATGCGATGGTATGAAATTTCCCTAACATTTCATTTTCAGTGGGATCTATCAGTTAGTATGTGGTAAATCCATTTAAAGAACATTGAGAAGCTAAAATGTGGATTATGAGATATCTCAAATCATTAAAAGATACTGTCTTATATTTTGTTATACTTGAATCATTGTAAGGGTATATATATCTGGATTTTGGGGGTGATTCTAATACTAAAAAAAGTACAATGGGTTCTGTATTTACATTTGTATGAAGTATAATCAAATTGATATAAAATTTGTAGTTAATAGTTATACTCTATACTATAGATATAGAATATTCATCCACAATTAAAGACATAAAGGATATGTTTTGGTTGAAATATTTACTAATGGAGCTTAGGTAGAACCAAGAAAGAAGTTTTCTTTACTGTGATATCCAAAGTTCTATTCACTTGGATAAATATCTAGTATTTCATTCTCAGACTAAACATATCAAACTGAAATACCACTACACCTAGAATTTTCTTAAGGATGGAGAAATAGCACTATAAAAGATCATTGGAATATAAAATATGACTGGCATGTTCATTATGGTACTGATCCAAGAAATCTGGAGGCCACACTATGCCTGTGTAGGACAAGGGTGATTGGAAGGTGGTGGAGATCACTACATGTATATTTAAGGAGGATGAGTAATTATTATTTTTGAATTATTAAAGGTTACCCATGGATCTTTGATTTAGTCTTCAAGTGGGAAATTGTTCTGATTTTGAAACCTATTCAAGTATCTATATTCAATTTAGAAAAGTTTTGGTATTTAGTTCACCAGAATATAGATAAAGTAATGAGACTCCAACAGATGATAAGGTGAATAAGATTAATTTTTGATGGAAGTGTAAGCTCAGTGGATGGAGGATCACTCAGTGAGAAAAAATTCCGAAAAGGAGTTAAAGTTTTATCTATACCATAAGTTGATGGTCATGCTAAATATTGTGATAGGACATCTATTCTCACTGTTGCAAATAGATAGAGGTTCTTGAAAATAAGATATTGGTTCAACCAAATGACCATATAGAACCCACTATAAATATAAGGTGGGTTTAGCTAATGAGTTTTAATGTTATTAATCAATTAGATCGATCCATGTGACTGAAAATCCATAAGTATTAATCTTTTTTACTTTTATAGAAATATACATTATAGTGTTCTCCTGTAGATATAGGATAAAAATTTCAACCATGAAAGTCAAAAGTGTTATTTAATTTTATTCTTGTATTTGATTATTTGTATGATTATGTGTATGTCTATCAAAAGACAATGTGTGCAGTGATTTATGGTGTATTTATGATTCCTAAGTTCTGAAGCACTTGGTCATGGAGGTGTGGTGTACCACTCCACATGAATTATAGAGGGTCCTGAACTTCTAGTGGATTCATGATCTTGTTTATGATGGTTTAACTACTAATGGTTTCACTTTTTGTTTCTATATTCTCCCAATAGTATCGTATGTAATAACTTGTGAAACCATATCAAAAAATTTTTTGGACATCTTCCAAAACACTTTTGAAAAGATATTTTCAACTTCACCATGTATCACATCATTCACAATACCTTGTTATTGACCATTTGAAACTCTTCTAGATTAACTGTAAAACATTTTTATAGCTTCCCTTCGAGTCAAATTAAATCACATTCTTTTCAACCAAAATATTAAACCCCATGGGACTTTATATAATGAAAAATAAATATAAATATTTGGAACCATAGTTTTAAGTAAAGAGAATTCTCTAGCAAGTAATTAATGCTACTAAAGCTATGGAGGTATCTTTTGTGATCACCATTAAACACATTTATCTCTATAACCATTTCCACCAGTCACATCACTTGCTAGCATGAAATATTATAGGATCCCTTTGATCAATACATCTAGTGACCCTGATATACTGAGTATGTAAATCCCATTTATTTAACTCATACATTATTGATTCTCTAAGTATTGACTGAGTAGGTCGATGAATATGTCACTTGTTATTCATAATTATGGATGATCACATCACATGTCAATCACATGAATAGATAAGAACATCATATATACTGTATAGGTTCATCCACAAAATCCTCAGTCTATCTCAATCAGGGGACCATATGTCATACTCTTCAAATGAGATGAAAAATCCAATCTTGGTTGAGCTCTAATTGAAGACATTATAAAAAACACATGCAATAACCCCTAGTTAACTAAGTCTTAAGGATTTCATAATAAAGGTATCAAAGCATAAAGGTTCACATGATAGGTATATCACTAACCTCAGGTAGTGGGGACTCAAATATGATCCATGCACCCCCAATATGCCAAATACAAAATGTATGACACTCCATATGGTATAATTCATGGGTCATCCAGTACACAAAAATATTTTTTTATTTCTCATTATCATATTAAATATCTCTATAAAAGCATGGTACCCACAATAACATTTAAATTTAATTATAGCCTAAATAATCCATGATAAAAATTGGTTAGGGATAACTTAAAGTCATACTTTGAGAGGTCAATTATCATTACATTTCATTAAACTTATATCAATAAATACACTTATGTAACAAAAGTGAAAGAATGAGAAGTTATAGATTTACTTTTATATGATACAATTTATATCCTTAAAACTTTTAGTAATGTTTAATAAAATCATAGGAATGATCCTTTAAGGGGATCCGTGTTAGGGTTTTTCTCCCCACTGCTGGCTTCATCTCTCTCATCGTGACTCAGCTGTGTTCCTCCCCTCGGTGCTTCAGTCGATGATTTTGTGGCGTGCAATGTCTCTTTTTGTAGTGGCGTGGCTCCGTGGTCTCGAACAAGCTGGCATATCTCACTGTTTCTGGCCGTTTCCTGGATGGGGATTTCAGGGTAGCATGATGAGGGTCTATTATTGAAGTTTTCAGCCACTACAATGAAGCTTTCCACCACACTTCTTCGTCATCTCTGGGTACGTTTGGCGGATCTGGTTAACATGTGCATTTTGAAGGTGGCGACGAGATTTGTGCTTCCTGCTTACAGCGGATCTGTTCGGGTGATGTTTTTCAAGGAAGGTTTTTAGCTGTTGCTTTCTTGAATGTTTTTTTGGTTGGTTTCATTTGTGCGATTGGATGCAATTATGGTTTATGTTTTTGAATGGGGTTCGTGATTTGTGGTTAGCTTGCTCTAGTGTTGCAGTGGCGGCGTGGTGTGTTGCGGCTGTGGATTTCATTCTTGGTTTTTTTTGTGATTTTTTCATGGTAGTAAGCTCCAAGTTGTTGGATGGTCAAATTTGTGAAGTTTTTGCAGTTTGGGCATTGAGTCGTTTGGATGAATTTTGAGGGGTTTTGTGCTATGGCACTATAGTATTCGATCATTGGGGAATGACAACCAGCTCACCTATATGTTTCTCCAGAAGACGTTCAGAGTTGAGAGTTTTCACTATCCATTGCTATTTGGATTTGGTATTTCAAGAGGGTATGACAATTTCCATCGGTTCCAGGCCCGTACATTCCTGCACGGGACAACTTGATGAGTAGTGATGTGATAGTGATAGTGATAGCTGGTATTATCATGATTGATGTTGGGGAGGGGTCACCTCTGTATTGAATTTGGTTGTGCTTAGCCTTGTGCCTTGGATTTTGGGGGAATGTTTGAATGTTTTAAGTCACTGATGTCATTTTGGGTTCCCCTCGCCCTTAATGAGGGTTTATGATAATAAGAAAAATTAGTTTTCAGTCAATCAATGTTTAATAAAATCATATATAAGTTCCTACATACCATATGGAATATGATATAATTAAAGATCATCCAAATGATTATTTCACTTTCTAGGGTTTTTTAACTCATTACATATGTATTTAATTCCTACCACATCACTCTGTAACCATCAAATAAAGCTTACCCACTAAAATATTTAATGAGTAACATATATGAAGAAATTAAGTTTTAATAATGATGAGATTTAGGATTCATATTACTAATGCTCAACTCCTTGAACATATTCAAAGTTTTTATCTTCATAAAATTGAATATTACAATATCAACTTCTATTTCCTACTTAGAAATTTTTATACGTGCATCATCATTATTCTTAGAACCCTTTTTATCAGACTTTTAATTAAAATATTTATTTAAATAAGGAAAATATTTGCATTGTGACATACAAGAACATCGTAAAATCCTTTAGGATAAAACAACATTGGCGATGTCACGAAAACTAAATTTTACTTTTACATTTATTTTACCATCACATCCTAAAAATTTTTTAGGATATTATATTTTTACTATCATAATCCTTTAGAAAATATTAATATTTAGTTTCTTATTGTAACTTAATGTAAATATTTTACAATTTTTTTACCATAATATTTACAACACTCTTTAGGATATAAATTAGTAATCATTTTAATTTTATACTGGTATAACCTTTTATTTTTTAACTTTTAGATTCTATAAGTTCAAACATACTCCCATAAGCCTCTTATACAATATATTCTCTTCATAATATCATGCCAAGATGAAAAAACAGTTTTTAATACTTATTTACTTTTTTATGAATAATTAACAAAAAACTATTGTTTGCATATCATTTATAGAGCTCTATATGTTTAAATAATTTTCTCACTAAAAAAAGATAATTCATCAAAACATGGCATGAATGAGTGGAAAGAAGATCTTTCCTCATATTTTAAAAATTGGGTGAATTTTTTTATCCTTGTTTCCTTTTAAAACAAATTATTGAATTTTATTAATCATAAATTATGTTGAGCATATCCTTACCACATTATCTTGTTTGGATAATCACAAATATATTTTTTAGTTATTTTAGGTTTTGATATTCACAAAATTATTCTTTTGTTCTCTCTAACATGATTGAAGAAATGTGTTTTAATATTACACTACTTGTAGAAGAAAATATTATTATTGATGTTGTTTAATGATTTATTCTTTATGTTCGTTATGAGTGTTAGGAACTATTTTCAGAGAAAAATCCATTTTAGTATGTTCTGTGTTATAAATCATACACTGAATATTTCATTATTAAATAATTGTAATTTCTCAGAGAATTATTTACTTTTGAATAAATTAATTATTTGGTTTTATTTTTAATCTTTATAATTTTATAAAACCATAATTAAGTATTTTAATCCATAAAAATTGATATGTATGGTATATATAATGATTCTTATGGTACGTATATGATACTTATGATACATAGTTGTTTCATAGGTCCTTGAAACGTGATATTCTAGATTTAAGAATCCTTGTTTCCAGGCGGTTTCAATTGGATTTATTCATGGAAACAGAAACTTCCAACAGTTCTTTATCCAAAGAGGACCTGCTTTCCAAAGGCAGGCATTCATTAAGTTTTGAACTTTATGATACTAAAGAACATTCATTGGTCGAGAGGATGGAAGGTTAGACTCATCACACCCTTTTGGTGGGAATTATCGTCTACTCCAGGACTCTCTTTGAAATTAAAATATTTTGAAGAATCCTTATTAATTCACCAAGTATATCATAAGTATCCCTTGGAATTTAAAATCACTTATTTAACATGTGTAAAATTTTAGAATTATCAGTACGTATTTGAGGTTTTCCATTAATGGTATCCTCTAATATACTAATTAGAGATTCTTTTAATCATCATTTATGATGATACTGGTTTTTAAGACACTCAGTGGGGCACTCTGGAGTTTATTATCATACAGGGAGATAGAGGTTTATTTTGATATTGGGATCGTGCTCATAAAATGAGCTACCTACATATCCTAATTAAAGGAATCAGAACCCTCATAGTTCAGTTCCTTTTAATGGGACACATCATACCTTTTAAGGTCATGTGACAAGGACCTCTAAGCAGAAGGTGCTTAGTTGAAACTTAGTGTGGGACTTATGTTGAAGCAGCCCAAGGAACTTGAAAAGGATATGGGTTTTCAAATAGGATCAAAACCTATTAGGAATATGACCCAAAGAGAATAGGGTTTATTTGAAGTGTTTGTTTTGAACCTCAAGGAGGCTTCCTATGTATCCCACATTGATGGGAATCAAAGCCCACGTAGTTAGATGAATCTCATAGGATATTATTGTTCTCTGAGAGAAATGAGTTTGGGATTACTTCTTGAAAAATGATGCCTTGATGATTTGAGGATTGAATTTGGGACGTGTTTTCTAAGGAGGATTCCCAAATTGGGGGAATTAGGTATGGATTCCTGAGGAGGATATCCAATGAGATCGGGTCCTGAAAGGGATTCCTACGTATCCTATTTTGAATAGGAATCAGATTTCTCATAGTTCTTTCCAATGATTTTTTTGTGCACATGTTGCAACCATCACATTTCTATAAGCCCATGCGATTCATGCTCAGTGTGAGAAACAAGAGGATGTGAAAGATTCAACAATGACATTCACACTTCCAAAAATTTCCTCCATGTTGATAGAAGAGGGCGCGTCGACCATGGAAGAGGGTAGGGCGACGAGCCTTCCCTCTGTTCTATTTACATTGGACAAGGGTCCATTGTAAGGAATAAGGGGTGAAGGTGAGGGGCTTATACTAGGATGGAGATCCTGAAATTTATCTTGGTAGGAAAGGGAGACTTCTACTATGCTTGCGTGGAATGGAAAGTGGGAAGTGTAGCTTCTCTACTAGAGACCTATAGTTCTAGGTGATCTCTTCACAAAGGAAGAGTTTAGGACCCAAAAATACCCTCCAAACCAAGAACTTCCCAACACTATTCTTGGGAGAAAGGCCCATGTGACTGTGGATATATAAATACACAAACATCCCATGAATCCCAACCCTATTGTGGAACAAATGTGAGAAACCTATGACTGTGGAAATACAAATCCAAATAGGAGACATGCTGATGTTCCTTACCCAAAGGTTTTGAAAAATCAGGAGGTTTTTGTGGAGGCTTCAACTTAGCCATTTTTTAGATAAGGAAACCAAGGAAGGAAATATCCTGCCATGAATGGCTTTAAATAAGGATACTTGAGCTTGTTGTGTAGGTACCTCACACAAGTATGCCGCGTAGGTACCCCGCGCTGCTCAATTGCGCAGGTATGGTGCGCAAATGTACCGCGAAGGTGTACTATGAAGGTATACCGCGTAGGTATGAATTGTGACTGATGAATGTGAAGAACTTAAAAACATGCCTATTCCCTTTAATTATCTCTTCTCTCAGAGTTTAGAGAACTACCTGAGAGAATTTGAGAGATCTAGGTGAAAGAGCTACGCAATGGTAGCTTCAAAGGGTCTTTCAAAAATTTTCAATCCTCAAATGGGGAGTCCAAGGGTCCTATTTATAGGCATGGATGGGCCTGGCCGAAGAAATTTCGGTTGCGCAGATATGTCACGTAGCTCCACCGTGCAGGTGCTCCGCGTAGAGGCATCCCAAATCTTCTCGTGCATAGTTCGGACATGGAGCTGTTTCAAGAAGCTCGGCTATGGAGCTCACTTGCAAAGCTGGGCTGCAGAGCTCCCTCATGAATCTGGGTCGCGGAGCTCTCTCGCGAAGCATGGCAGTGAAGCTCTCTCATGAAGCATGGCCGCGGAGCTCCCTCGCGAAGCATGGCCGCGCAGCTCGCTCGTGAAGTTGCTGGATGTTACTACATTGCGTAGAGCTTGGGAGTATTTGTTGAGATTTCCTTTGTATTCTTTGAATCTTTTTTAGGAGTGTCAACAATAGTCTATGCTTACCATATATAGATTATGCTTACAATGTGATAGAAAATGTTATGAAGAAAACTAGATGATGTTTACATAGAACATAGATGATGCCAACAAAATAAAATATGATGCTTGTGTGGAACATATATGATATTTATGCTGGAAATAAAATGATGTATAAACATAATCATGTTTATGATGGAAAATTATTTGCATATTATGAAAATTGATTTGAAAATTTCATGAACCGGCCTGGATAACTTACCTAAACTACACCTAAATTAATCCTGATATGTCCCAAATGAAATTTCTTATCCCCACGGGTTGGTTTGTAGAATATAGGCATCCAAAAACAATAATATGGAATGATTTCACTACCAGATCAAGAATATAAAAAATAAACAATGGGAAGAAAATCTTAAAGAGTAGTTATGAAAATATAGTCAATAAGATAAAAAACTCCACAAGGAAAGAAAGACATCAAACCAAAAATATTAAAACCAATGAAAAATTTATCACAGGATCTACTCATAGTAGGTGGAACACATACTCCAACTATCACTATCAACTCCAAAAGTCCCACTATCATGAACACCCACTGCCTCTAAGTGGAACTTTCCCTTTTCTTATACTTGGTATAAGAAATTCTATAAACACAAAAAGAAAAAAATAATGTGTGAGAAACTCTAGCTCAGTAGGATCCGACTAATAAATCAATAATAAATTCATATAAAAAAAGCTAATTATGCTCAATTTTAGATAAAAAATGGTATGTCAATATTTTCATGATTAAATATAAAACATCATTTTCAAATCATTTCAATAGAAAGTATAAAACAAGTAAAAAAGTGAATTTATATTAAAATAGGTATGAATAAATCAATTTTACAAAACTAGAATGGACAATTCATTTTATAAAAACTAGAAATTATTAATCATATTCAATCATAGCACCATGGTTTTGAGTCCCGGTGTTTTCTAGGTTAAGGATCAAGGTTCCACACATTCTCAGTGAAGTATGACTCCATGTGTCCACACATCCCTAGATCCCAATCCTAGGGGAATAAGAATCAATAAAAAAGAATGAACCCCCTTTCCTCATAAAGGTAAGTTAGTATTTTAATAATCAAACCATTTCTAAGTAGAGGTAACACATTCCTACAGTGCATATCCAATATGAAAACTCGTATTTCAGTACACTTTAATTCATGATTTATTACATAAAGGTACAAATAATATAATCCCAAAAGATCATTAAGTCTATTGTATTTTGTAAATTATGTATATAATTTTTTTAAAGGTTATTCCTTGGCCAAAAAATGAACAAATCAGAAATATTATTAAAAGAAATATTACAGGAGTCTAAAATACAGGATCATATTACAATCTTTTTCATAAAAGGAAATAAGATCATCTGGAAGGTCTTAAAACTAGGTAATGTCCTGATTTACTCCCATGTTGTCCAGATCATATTTAACCATGTTTGCTTCTCAATAAACATGTGTGATGATACAGTTAATATCGATGGGATACTGGGTTCATTCCATCGAATGGGTAGTAATTAGACAAGCCAGATGTGTTATGCCATACCAAATCTCTTGAACGATAGTCATCGAGTCACTTTCAATGAGTGATAATCATAATATTTAACAAAGTATAACATAAGATAAATAAGTATAACATAATTTAAATAAGTAAATGTGATCCAAGAGGCATATCAAGTTATCATAAAATGGGTGAGAATCATAATATTTAACAATAACACCTGATATAATATGATGACATGAATGCAACCTGGGAATGTGGAAACAACATAAAACATGACATAAGCATAAGTCAAGGATAACTGACAAGAAAAATTAACATGGTGGAAAAATTCCCATAATGGATTAGGTTTACTCTATAATCTCATAAACTATGTCTCATGAGACTAAAACATTACCTAGTGCATTAGAGTACTATCTAAGTGCACCCATCATTTTCATATCATGTATATATAAAAGTGTGCCACATAAATCATACAACATAAAGATGCATTCAATCAATTTTAGCCTTAAAATAAAGGAGTGTGGGATATATACATTGAAATCCCCACTCAATGAAGGATATGTACATCTAGGTAAATAAAATTTAGTATAAATAAGTATGAGTATTCACAACAATAAGTTTTTTGTTGAAAAATTACAGGATAATTTCGGTAGCATAATGGGGGTATGTAAAGGCTCATGGAAGGAATTAATGAGGGTGAAATGGGTATATAATAAGTTTTAAATCATAAGTGTAGTAATTGAGATATTTAAGAACATAATAAAACATTAAAAAATTGGAAATTAAAAGGTATAATATAAATAAGTTTCTTGAATAAAGAGAAGAAGGAGATGATCCCTTACCTTGAGGGGGTGTCTCTAAAAGCTCGGGAGGATCTTCTTTAGAGATTAAGGGAAAATTGGGAGGGATATATATAGTATAATGAAGATTAATTTAATTATAAAAGGTTTTATAGTGAATTGTAATGTAATTTGGGTGGGTTTATATAGAAAAATAGAAGACAAGTTTTTATGAATTTCCAAACTTAGATTTTGGACTCTATATGATGAAGTAATCAAAAACAAAAACCATACCATGATTTTTTATATGGTTTCTACTAAAGTTAATTGGTTTTAACAATTTAAATTTTTTAATAATTTATATCACTAAAATAATACCCTTGGTTATTTGTAAGTGAGTCATTTTTACAAAGAATTTATTTTAAAACCATAAAATACAATATAGGTTTTGAAGGATCCATTAAGGGTTTATCAAATTAATTAAATAACCTCAAAAAAATAATTCAAATGATGAAAATATATTTTTTAGTGGATACATTTTATGAAATATATTAGATCACTTTGGGGTCTTTTTTAGTTCATAATACATACCGTATATTTATACAGTATTTAATTTTGGACAAAAAATTTAACTCTCTCAAAAAATTATGAAAAAATCACCGATGAATAATTTCGATGTTATGATTTCAAAAATAATATTTATTTTAAAGAAATAATTCTCCATGTGAGTGGAGTCAGTTCAAGTTTGGAGCTGAGGAAAAACCAATCCAAGAGAGATACATAGGTGGATAGGTGGAAAGCTATACCATAAACCTTAATTGGTTTAAGGTTTTTTTCTCCAATTTTGAGGGATATTGGGTTTTGATAAACTATTGGGAGATTAATAAATAAAATATTTATTTATTTGTATAAATTTTATCATATATTGAACTAAAATTATGCTCATCTTATTTTTAGAAATAGAAATAAAATGAATTCAAACATATCACAGTGATCTATAAATTAGAAGGATAACATTATCACCAATACAAATTCCCAAGTGTGGTAAAGGTTCTTGCGGGTTATCATTCACCATGAAAGGATATTTTATGTGTTGGAAGAACTAATTCCTAAAATTCTTAAAAATGAGAATAGTGATAAAGAGTTTTCTCTCTATGGGAAACATTTTAATGATGCTACAAATGTTCAATGTTTCACGCCATCATCTATGACCAGCGATATTTTTAAGCAACATGAGGACATGGATAGAGATAGCATGACATCTCACCTTAGGGATCTCTATAAAGAGAAAGAGATACAAGAGAGATATGAGATTTCTAATTCTTTGTTTACAACTATTCTTAGAGAGTATACACCAGATATGCCTCTTGTAGTCAAAATTATTGGATGCATTGAATTATTATACATCTTAGGGATTAAATTCCAGGATGAGTTTCACATATATCTCACTCATTGACCATTTCCCAAAACCATCTCAAGTTTTATTTTTCAATTACTATATGCAAAAAAATTATAAGTTTCTTTTGTAACTTCATACTTTGATTCGCCAAGTGGATAATGTCATGCGGAGTTTCAAACCTATAGGCCTTATAGTGAATAAAAAAAAGATGAAAAAGGAAAAGGTGACTAAGACTCACAAAAAGTCTAAATCTCCTGAGCCCCATTCTTCCAATAAGAGGAATATATGGAGGCAGGTAAAGGAAAATGAGGTATTATGTTTTACATGTGGAAAGAAAGTCCATTGAAAGAAGAAATGAAATCATAAGCAAGGGGAAGCTAATGGTGCTTTCATTATCAAGTGTAATTTATCAATATAAACACATTGGATATTATATATATCTTGTGGCACACACATGTATATCTAAATGTAGGAACCAAGTATATTTATAATGACTGCTAGAGGAGAGGTGGATCTACGATATATTAATAGTGCGAGTTTGGATACTGTAGCAATTGGTGACTACCATACTTCATTGCGAAAGAGAATGATTTTGGTTTTAAAATATTTTTATTATGTATAAACTATTAACCAGAACATAATTTTGGTATCATGCCAAGATGAAGATGGGTTTATTTTCAAGTTTGGAAATAAATATTGTTTCATTTATAAAGACAAAATATGTTATGGTATGTAATAATTAAATAAATGTCTTCATGTATTACATTTTGAAAACCAGGTTTTGGTTATTGATAAAAAATATTGTTCACATGACTCATAAAACACCTATCTTTGGAATCACTATCTCGGTTATCTAAATGATAATAATTTGAAATGGATCTATCAAGATGGTTATTTAGAATCATATGAGTTAAAACCACTTAAAATAGTCACAATTTTTTATAAGAAAAAATGACCAAACCGCCATTTGGTGCATATGGTGAAAGGACCAGAGAGTTGTGTGTAGTCCATTTCTAGTAGAATCTAGAGGTGGGTATTCTAACTTCATAAATTTTACTAATTACTTGAGTAGATATTGTTATTTCTACTTGATGAGGTATAATTCATAGTCCTTTAAGAAATTCAAAGAATTCAATAATGAATTATTAAATCAACTTGGAAATAAGATAATGAAGATTCGATCAGATCAAGGTGGTGGATATCTTAACCAAGAATTCATCAACTTTCCATGAGATTTTTGGTTTCAATATCAACTCACTATACCTTATTCACTAGAGTGGAATGGTGTTAGTGAAAGTTTTAATTATACCTTGTTAGATATGACAAGGTCCATAATTAGTTATGAAGATCTCCCATTATCCTTTTGGGGATATGTATTATAAACCATGGCATATACATTAAACAAAGTTCCAACTAATGCAGAAAACAGAAATCCTTTCGAGTCGTGGAGTGTCAATAAAACCTTTTTGTCTCATATATCTATATGGGGTTGCGAGGCTATTGTTAAGGCCTTATCAGGAAGAAAACTATGACCCTGAGTCCCAAAGTGTCTCTTTATAGGGTATCATATGGAAAAAATGGGATACTACGTATACTACCCCTCAGAAAAGAAAGTGATTGTCACCATAAAATCCATATTTCTTAAAAGGGAGAACATCTGCAAAATTGATAGTGGAATAAATATTGAATTTTAAGAATTTTATGATCATGATACAAAATATTTGGTACATGAACAAATTCTACAGGTTCCCATGAATGTATTAGTTCCTAAAAAACAAGTACTGCATAAGAGAACAAGAGAGGCAAGTGAACCAGAGAGATATGGTTTTCTAGTAACTAAAAACAATGACTCATTATTGGTTGAAAATTATGAAACACTCTCCTAAAAATAGGAAGTAGAGAGATAATTAGCTAAAAGATGGAAAAAATCGATGAATTCTGAAATGGATTGAATGTATCAGAACCAGGTTTGGATTCTTGTCGATGCACAAGTTGATGTAAATCCTGTTGGGTGAAAACGGGTATTCAATAGAAAACTAAACATTTAAGGTAATGTAGATACCTATAAATCAAGGATAATAGTTAATGGGGTTAAAAAATGTCAAGGAATTAACTAATATTAATCATTTTCACTGGTTTATTTATTCAAATCAATCATAATTATAATAGTTATAGATGTAGGTTCCGGGTGCAGTAGAAGCATGTTGGTGGGTGTAACCAACTTTAATTTTAGCATTAACAATGATCAATATGAGATCCATCACGATAATAAAACACTGGATCTTCGGAATAGAAAAAATAATGAAAAGGAATGAGGGGAGTTCTAGAACCATATATAGGATCATTATATGTTGGTTATAATTAATTTAATTGATTGACAAGAATTAACTTGTTGTAATTCTCTCTCTGTTGATGTTTCTAGTCATGATTTGATGTGATCCATCATTGCATCATAGAATCCAAGTGTAGTATTCCTCTATCTGTAATCCACACGTGCTCCACGTATCTCTGGACGTCGCTGAAGGGATCTCTAGGTGCTAGCATAGAAGACTCTTCACTTGCGATGTCTGCCTAGATCCGGTGGAGGTGGATCTCTCTCTCATAGATTGAGAGCGTTATTGGTGGAAAAAGAATTCTCTCTTAGCTTGAGAGATTTTCTAAATCCATTATGCACAACCACCTAAAATGGCTAGGCTAATGAGAATTATATAATTGGGATTTTAATTACTTAGAATAATAAAATGAATTAATTACCCAAAATCATTTATTCATTTCATTTAATTCTTAGAAATACCCCATGTCTAATAATAACAGTTGACTATTATTTTTACTTGACATGCACCTAGCGAATTACACCTAATATTATTTAATTAAATAAATAATATCATTTCTTATAAATTCCTAGAAAAAATACACGGTGTTTATATTAATATACACAATGTGTACTTTTATTTTTTCCATTCTCTTTATTTCCTCCACCACATTTATTAGACCTTGAATAATGGCTATTTATTTCTAAAATAAATATCACTGCATTACTCACTAATAAATATATTATTTATACCACAATATATTCTCTCGAATAACTAGTTTTGAAATAAACGCGATCAGGCATCCTTAAATAATTATTAAACCACAATTAGGAATAATCCTTATTTAACTTGTTAAATTAATATTTAACTGAGATACTTGGACACACTTAGTGTGTGACCCTATATGACTCTTCCTCACTGGAATTAAGTGGAGCCTACCTAAAGTCCAAGGTTAGTGTCTAGCAACATTCCAAGGCACACATAGAGAAAGAAGTTAACACCGCAATGATGTGTCACTGCCTACAAATGCTTACCATGTAATGTAACACTTTGTATTGATATCTCAAATCAATCGGGTTTCATGCTAGTGCCATCAACTCATGTGCTCGATTATTCTTTCTTTGACATTCTAGAATTGAACTCGCCCATTCCTTACCATGGACATGGATTTATTTAAGCTATATCAATTCTATCAAAGGGACTAAGATATCTACTTCTATTATGGAACATAATGGATAAATCCTTTGTCGCATTATCTATTAATGCAGTATCACTCGTGACATGCCCAACATATCCTACCTTGCTACGAATAGTGTTTCGTCATTGTTTTCATCCATACATACAAGTGCATGAGTTGTAATACCCATTAATAATAATCTTAAAGTCCAAGGACCGATACACATGTCCGTAGAAAGGAACATCCAATACCACTATGAAATGTGGATTTCTTTCTGGTGGGTCTCGTTCTCATAATATCCTCCTGGATATTACCATGGGCACACACCATGGGAAGGTACCTCAATGTTTTATGAGTCTTAAACCCTATTGGCCTGTATTATTTGTGTCCCTCAAATAACATCATTTGGTCCTAGAACATATATTTAAGAACAGTGTTATGTCACTTTCGAGTTCTCATCATAGTAGGGATATGCTATGACCCTTTAATGCGACAACTATTCTTATGAGATTATCATATGCATCGTCATGCAAAATAATGATCAAGATGTGAGGTATTTATTAATAAATAACGTACAAAGTAGTTGGTTATAGGCCACCGACTCCAATAAACTCCCACATGGACTAGATTCAACTCCTAACAACCTTTAACCCGCTATCACTCACATGATATTCATGCTTTTTCTAAGATAGAACTTTAGTGATGGGGTCTGCCATGTTTTCTTCTATGGACACTATGCTCACTGCAACTTCACCGCTTTGATAAAAATCCCTTAAGAGGTGATACTTCTAGAGTATGTGCTGTGTCCGTTGATGTGACCTTTCTTCTTTTGAAAGAGCCACCGCTGCAGTATTATCGAAATATAATTTGATAGGATCTTTACTGCTGGGCACCACATCAAGCTCCTGGAAAAAGTTCCGAATCCATACGACTTCCTTGGCTGCATCAGAAGCCAATATATATTCGGAAACCACTGTAGAATCGACGAAAAATGGTTGATTTGAATTCTTCCTGCTCACAGATCCTCCATTGAGATAGAAAACATATCCAGATTACAACTTCAGATCATTATGATCTGTCTGAAAGACCGCATCAACATACCCTTTGATGACAGGATCCTCCTCTCCTCTATACACTAGAAACATATCCTTAGTTCTTCTTAGATACTTAAGGATTTTGTTAACAACAGTTCAATGTTGTTCTTCTGGTTCTGCTTGATATCTTCCTACCATGCTCAGTACATAGGCAACATCAAGCCTGGTACATAACATTTCATACCTGATGGATACTATAGCCGAAGCGTATGTGATCTTACTCATTCTATCTTTCTCCTATTGTGTCTGAGGACACATTTTATTTGAAATATTTAGGCCATGTGAAACTGGAACCAATACCCTCTTGGATTTTTCCATACTAAATATCTTTAGTATCTGGTCAATGTATATACCCTAACTTAGTCCAAGAAGCCTCTTGGATCTATCAAAAGTGATCTTGATCTCTAGAATGTTGGATTCTTCACCCAAGTCCTTCATGGAGAAACACTTTCCCAACAAGTCCTTAACTGAATGTAAGATTGGTACATCGTTTCCTATAAGTAATATGTCATCAACATATACTACTGGGATAACAACTGCATTCCCATTAAATCACTTATAAACACATGGCTCACATTCATTATTAATGAAACCAAACTTCTTTATGAATTCATAAAATCATATGTTCTATGACATGGATGATTTATTTAATCCATAAATGGATTTTTTCAACTTAAAAACCCATTTGGATTCACCTGGTGTCACAAACCATTCTTGTTGTGTCATATAGACATCTTCCTAATGGTTCCTGTTAAGAAATGATGTTTTGACATCTATTTTCTAAATCTTGTAGTCATGGTAAGCTGATATGGAAAGTATGATTCTTATGGATTTAAACATGGAAACTGGCGAGAAGGATTTATCATAGTCAATTCCTTGATGCTTTCTGAATCCCTTAGACACTAGCCTTGCTTTATAGGTGCTAACTTGAATTTCTATGTCTAGTTTTCTCTTGAATACCCATTTTCATCCAATAGGATTTACATAAACTAGCTCATCAACCAAAACCCATACTTGGTTCTGATACATGGAATCCATCTCAGAATTCATAGCTTCTATCCATCTTGCAGCTTCTGAGATTTCTACTACTTCCTTATAGGAGATAGGTCTATCATTGTCCAACAATAATGATTCTCCATCATCAGTGACTAGGAAACTGAATCTCTCTGGTTCCCTTACCTATCTTGAGCTCCTACGCAGTACTTGTGTTTCTGGAACCTCTTCCACAGGGACCTGTGGAACTTGTTCCTATATCAACTCCGGTGTATCTTGAACATCAACTTCATTGAAGTCAATCTTTCTTCCACTATACTTTTTGAGGATGAACTCCCTCTCAATAAAGATGGTTTTTCTAGAGAAAATAACTTTCTTGTCTGAAGGGTAATATAGGTAATATCCTTTCATTTCCTTTGGATATCTTATAAAGATACACCTTGTGCCTCAGGGTTCTAGTTTGTTTTCTGAGAAGGCCTTAACAAACACCTCACATCCCCATACATGTGTGTGTGACAAAATGGGTTTCTTTCCATTCCATAACTTGGAGGGAATTCCATTTTCCGCCTTAGTTGGTATTCAGTTGAATGTGTATGCTGTAGTTTGTAATGTATATCCCCAAAAGGATAATATAAGATCCTTATGACCCATCATCGACCTCACCATGTCAAAAAAGGTATAATTCCTTCTTTAACTAACACCATTCCACTATGGTGTATAAGGAGGAGTGAGTTGAGATAGAAACCTAGACTCCCATAGATGATCGATGAACTCTTGGTTAAGATATTATCCACCTCGATCCAATCAAAGTTTCTTTATCTTCTTACCAAACTAATTCTCTACTTCATTCTTGAATTCCTTAAATATCTCTAAGGCTTCTAACATACACCTCATTAAGTATACAAATCCATATCTACTCAAATAATCAGTAAAAGTAATGAAGTAAGAATATCCACCTCTAGATTCTACTGGAAATGGTCCACACACATCTGTGTGCACAAATATTAGAGGCTCTGTGGCCCTTTCACCCTGTCCACTAAAAGGCAGCTTGGTCATTTTACCTTGTAAACAAGCATGACATCTATCAAGTGGTTTTAGCTCAGCAGAGTCTAAATATCCATCTTGGCAGAGATTTGTCAAGCGCTTCTCATTTACATGACCGAGACGGTGATGCCACAACTGGGTGATGTGTGAGTCATGTGAGTTTGTTTTGTTTTCTATTTACAATACTTTGTTTTTGTAATTTAATACATACAAACCATTATTTAAACGCACCATACCATAACATACATTGTTCTTATAAAGAAGCAACCCTTATTTCCAAACTTGAAAATAAATCCATCAATATCCAAATATGATACACAAATTATGTTTTTGGTAACACTAGGAACATAATAACAATTATGTAAAACCAAAATAATCCTATTTGGCAATGAGAGATGGTAATTTCCAATGGACAACACTGCCAACCTCGCACCATTGGAAGCTCTAAGATCCACCTCTCCTCTGGAAATATTTCTAAATCTAATTGGTTCCTTCCTTTGAATATATATGTGATCCCCACAAGCTGTATCTAATACCAAATGTGTAGAAATGGAAAGATTACACTCGATAATGAATGCACCTATAGTATCCCCATGCTTCATGGTGGAGTTCTTCTTCTAGTGGTCTTTCTTGCCACATGAAAAACATACTGCCTACCGTTCCTTGCCCTGCCTCTGGATATTACCCTTCTTGGAGGGACATTACTTTGGGGATTATGATCATTTATGAATCCTTGGACCCTTTTTCTTGTTCTTTCTTTTCTTATTCACCATAAGGACTATAGTTTTGTCACGCCCCACGTCCTTATCTACCTGGTGAATCAAGGTCTGATGTTCTGATAGACTCTTCACATTATTGATCATTTTATAGTTTAAAATAAATCTAGATAATGTCTTGGATAGTGATGATATGATGACATCTGTACACAACTCATCTGGGAACTTAATCCCTAAGATGTTCAGGTGTTCAATGTAGCCAACAATATTGACTACATGAGGCCCAACTGGCACAAAATCTCTAATATTAGTTGTAAACAAAGTATTGGAGATCTCATTTCTCTCCTGTGTTGCCTTCTCTTGGCAGAGATCCTTAAGGTGAGACATCATGATATACGTGTCCATGTTTTCATGTTGCTTCAAGAGATAATTAGACATGGATGATAGCATGAAACATTGGAAATCTATGGTATTATCCATATGTTTCATATAGAGATATAGTTTCTCATCACTGGCCTCTTTTTCAGGCACAACTGGAATAGGCTCTTCTAGCACATACAATTTCCTCTCATGGCGAAGGATGACATGTAAATGCCTCTGCCATTCTTGGAAATTGGTGCTAGTGAGAAGATTTTCCTTCTCAAGTATGGTTCTCAATGATATGTTTGAATTCATTTTTCTTTCCATTCCTACAAATTAATATGAGCAAAGTGTTAATACTTTACCATGATAAAACTGAGACAAATAAATAAATTAATACTTATTTGTATTCCACTATTTTATAGAAATCTAATAGCCCTCACCATTGACTTCAAAATATTCTATTACCTGAATATTCTAGTGTCAAGGATCCATATTTCCCTTCACATTACCCCAACTAGGGTTGGTCGAGCAACTTGAAGGGTTTTAGGTAGGAATTCAAAATGCCAACTACATTAACTCGCAACTCCTTGATCTGATGAGTGGGCTCCCCAATCCTGAAATCCTTTTTATTTTGGATTTCCTCAAACTTTGACTCTTGTTCACACTAATTATTTCTGTTTTAGTCAACCATTGATGAAAACCATGTTACGTCAACCCAAAACTGTGAATTAGAATTCCTTGATAATTTAAATCACCCCAACTAGGGTTGGTCATGCACTTTGAACTATAGTTCGATTGTAACCAAGATTATGGAAGGCTATACCGACTTGATATTTTCTTTGAGGGGTTTCATCTTTATACATAAATTTTTATTTTTTTATCTTTGATTACATTCTTCTTAATATTAATTGGGATATACTTAAGTGATTAACCATGTTTAAGATAATATTTATCCATAAGCAGGTATTATTTTAGTTCCATCTTGAATGTTTGTTTAATTCATTAATTGTGTGATTGTGAAAACACACCCACAATAAATAAACCATGAAACTGACAGAAATAAAATAAATTTTATGATAATGATCTTGTTCTATTGGTTAGTTTATCTAGTGGCTGATAATCTAACCCAAGAACTAGGGGAGAAACACCTTGAACCTTTTGGGTTTGTTTTTACAAATTTCCACTTGTTCACCTTTGTATGTCCTTGGATTGGTTTCACCTTGGCTACTAACTTGATCCACCTCCACCAGCTTGGGAGATCCATATATTACACATGCTTTTATCTCACACACAGGTGAGAGGTAAAATGGGGTTTTACATAAAATAATCCTTGGGCACGCCTGCCCTACATATTAATGAGGAGAAGGCTCGCATGCCAAAAAATTTAAAATAAATAAATTAAAAGAAACCATTCACATATAAAAGTCTTGGTCTAGATCATGATCATACATACATGCAAAGATATTTACGCATAAATAAAACTATCATTCAATACTTTAATCGTTCTTGTTCAAGATAAATCACACTCGAATCAATTAATTATATTTAATTAATCAATTCTTTTATCTTAAACCTTTTTCTAAATTTCCTTGAGATTCTCATACATCATAATTTTAAACAAATAAATTCATTTAAAATTATCTTTATATGTAACTTTTACCTTGTAGGGAACCCGGTGAATTCCCGTTCATAACTACCCAATGAATAAAAATGAACATTACACAGATGTTAAATTAAACATATATATATAAAACACCGATCACATGTTGTGCCTCAGCTTTATGCCTACACTATAGTACATGTCTCAAGGGTTTGTATAATATAATAATAAATTTTAATAAATCAGTGTAATTTGGATGAGTACACATTATATAGTTCTGACTACATGGCGTGCACTTTTGTTCACCGTCCATCCTAAGTACATTCCCGGGAACATGGTGTGTATATTCACATCAAAAATTTTCAGAGTACACGGTGTGTTCAGTGGGACATAGGGTGTGTAGTATCCGCACAGTTTCTAGCCGAGAAAGCCATGCATGGGATACACGGTCCAACCCTATCCCAAAGGGACTACACGCCGTGTTTAGTGGACCACATAGCATGTAATCTATAAACCGTGTTCAACCTGTTCCTGGTCAACAAACAGTGTCATTTAAGACTTAGAAATACTCCAACACACGGCCTGATTTGGCGGGCCAGTCCAATGCATTGAACCTAGAATACACGGCGTGTACTTCCAAATACACGCTGTGTATTCTGGTGTTGTATGGCTAGGAATGTTTGGAACCTCCATATGAGATCCACTATTTTATTTTAATCAAAATTGAAATAAAAAGTTGTTTCTGTAAGGTGAATGAGAAACGAGAGAGGAGGAACAAATATCGAGATTTAGATTTCAAGAATGATTAACTTGAATTTAAACAACTAAATTATTAAATTAATAAATTACCAATGAAAAAATAAATAATTATCATCAACGATATGACCCCTCTGATACAACTTGAAGGTTCTGGGTGCAGCGGAAGCGTATTGGTGGGTGTACCCAACTTTAACTTTAGTTTTAATAATGATCAATCCGAGATCCGTCATGATAATAAAACACTAGATCTTTAAAATAGAATGAAGAAATAAAAAGAAAGAGGGGAGTCCCGGAACCATATATAGAATCATCATATGTTGGTTATAATTAATTTAATGAATTAACAAGAATTACCTTGATGGAATTCTCTCTCCGTTGATGTTTACGGTCATGACCCGATGTGATATGTCATTGCGTCATAGAATCCAAGTGTAGTATTACTCTAGCAGTGATCCACATGTACTCCACCTATCTTTGGAAGTTGCCGAAGGGATCTCTGAGTGATAGCGTTGAAGAGCCTTTTCTTGTGATGTTCTCCTACGACCACCTTGATCCGGTGGAGGTGGATCTCTCTCTCATAGCTTGAGAGCTTTCTTGGTGGAAAAATAATTCTCTCTTTGCATGAGAGATTTTCCAAATCCATTGTTCACAACCACTGAAAATGGATAGGCTAATGAGAATTATATAATTTGGATTTTAATTACTTAGAATAATAAAATGAATTAATTACCCAAAAGAATTTATTCATTTCATTAAAGATATCATGATAAAGTGATTATATTACACAGTAAGTGTCTGTATGAGGTAATATGTCATTGTGGTATTAACTTATTTCACTATGGGTTCCTTGGTATGTTTCTAGATGATAACCTTTGAATTTAGGCTGCTTCACCTAATGCCACTGAGAAAGAGGCATAGAGGGTCACACACTAAGTGTATCTATAATCTCAGTTAAATAATATATTATTATTTGTTATTTAACAAGTTGAATAAATATTATCCCTACATGTGGTTTAATATGTATTAATTTATTCTTGATAACATATACCTCATCACCTGTTATTCGACAGAGTGTTATGTGAGTGGAATATTTAATACATATTTATTTTCTGATTAGTGAATATAATATTCATTCATTTATTAGTGAATAGTGCAGTGATATTTATTTATTAAATAAATAGTCACTATTCAAGGCCTGATAAATATTGTGGATAAATCACAGACTGAGTTTATAGGTCTGGTAAGAAGAAAAATATATTTAATATTATTTAAATAAAATATATTTAATTTGACTTCAAAAGTTAAGCGCATGTTGATGAAATAATAATATTATTATTTTAAACACAGGGTTCTCAAAGGGATTAAATAAATATTAAAGGGTACTTGTGAAAATATTTATTTCTAAACCCTAGTGGTATTTAAAACCAATGTTATTTATTTTAGGAGAGCCAATTCATTTTGTGTTGTGCACAATGACAATCGGAGATAATACTCTCATGCCCTAGAAATTTTCCTCTCTAAGAACACTCCCAAGAACAGAGAGAAATATTTCTCCACCTATGACTCTTGATTCTAGATAGATCAAGGAGAATTAATTTCAAGTGATTATCATGGGGATAAAATGAAAACAAGACAAACAATAGGATCTTCCGTGCTAGCACCCAGAGATTCCTACATCAAATTTTAGAGATTTTTAGAACACATGTGTATCACCTCTAGATGGAATCTACTATTGATTCCTAAAATTAAATGACACTAAAATGTCGATCTAATATTAGATCCATTAATGAAGAAATAATTCCCATATGGTAATTCTTAGTTAATTAAATTAATTATAAGAAATATATGATAATCCTGTTCTTTTTTCATCATTCTATCCTCTATTTGTATTGTTTGATTGAATTCAGTTGATCACAAAATTTATCACTGTGTAAATATTGGTTTGATCATCAATCATGAAAAAAATAAAAGTTAATCCTAACCCATAACATTCTGCCACTTCACCTAGATCCTTCAATTAGACCTAACTAGAAAGGGATGCTTATGCATAAGTATCACACCAAACTACTAACAAGTACTCATCCCTAGAGATTATAATATTATGACCTTAAACTATTTGAAAACATAATAAACCTGTATTTATGACCTTAAAAGGAACCACATTGGTCATGGATGCCTAAATGTATGTGAAACAACATGATTACTTATCACATTACCTTAAAAGTTGTGGAATCCCATGTTTTATGGTACTAAACTATGTGGACTTTGTTTCCCTTCACAAGGGTGTATAGGAATACAATTTTATGGTCCTTATCCAAAATCTATAAAAACTACCACCTTCTTGGATGGAGATAAATTCCTGAGTTCAGAGTTATTATATTTAAACCATAGCATAGTTTTTCAATGAGGAAAGAGATGGTGAACCTCACATACATGAAGATGGGGAACCTTTGATATATACAGATAAAGAATCTGCCATACAAATAATATTTATAAAAAATACATGGATTCAACCAATCATGTTCACAAAAATTGTAACCAATATTGATATTTGTAAATATTTTATGAACATTACTTAAATATATAGGATATTCTTGGACTAGGAAAAAGTGTCCCTAATGATATGGGATGATCTTATATTCTATCATCCAATAAAATGATTTATCATCACCACCTCAGGTGTTAAGGAGGCTACCTTCCTTTAAAAATTAGGAAATCATGTGATCTATAGATAACCAAAATAGACCTATGATCATGGAAGATCAATTGAAACCATGTATTATTACTTGTGATGTTTCACTAATGGGTTCAATCATTTCTATTTTATCCCTAATCTCTCCCATAACTTAAAAATTAAAACCTCCATGATCATACTATAATACATCAAATTCTCAGGCCATGGGGTTTGAAAAAAATGATAACTTTGGTTTCCATGTGTCATTGGTCGATGGAAACCCAAACGAAAATTTTCATGAATATGATTATATCTCCTTTGTTGCTATGGTGGATTTTTATTCCAAGTCAGTTCCTTTATAACTAAGCTGTTAAAAATATGGTATATGAGTACCTTTACAATTTTATTATACCTATTCTAGAGATAGCCTATATAAGCTCAGAGAATCTGAATTTCCACCAACCATCCCATTAAAAATGGGCCAGTGAGGAGCTGGTAGTCCCCATAGTTGCATATAACTTCATTAGTAGAATTTACTAAAGTAAGATTATATGTATCTACCTTAACTTAGGTAAGTGTAATAGGACATATACTACATCTCAACATCCACATAGGATCTTCCCAGGAGAGGTCCTACTAAGCATGGTTGTTATCATCATCCTTCATCCTCTATCCTTTTGTAATCTACTAAGGAAGATATAATTTCATTGACTATCCAAACTAGGAAACTGAGGAATTGGACCCATTCATAGTCATTACCATAAAGGAATAAAATTATATCCCCACCCATTAGATTTATATTGTTTCTAACACTTTTTATAACATAGATAAATAACATGAGGATGTTTCTTGGTCACCATTGGAAGGAATCCTTAGATTTAAAAAAGATAGGCATTAGTGAATAGTTTATCTGACCCCTCATTGGAAAGGGTGGTCCTTTATTACTATGGGGTTACTTCCCATAATTTAATATTAAGTATCTATGTAGGTTCTCTAGAGAGAACTTTATTTTGAAGTTCCTCTACATTAAAACATGGATTCTAACCACACAGGTCACACATATTCTATTTGAAAATAAATAGTCATAGAGGTCTTCCCCATGGTCAATAACAAAAAAGAAACTATATTGGTATTACAACTATCCATTATTGTGGAGCTACTCCTTGTAAAAATTTGTAGAGTATATTTGGATGTCCTCACCATGGTGAAGCTCAATATAGTAATCATGGATGTCCTCTATGTGGTTTCGGTTGTGGAGGTACTCCCCACTAAGAAAAAATTAAATGAAGTTGATTTATTACCCTTTTCAGTCAATCAATTATTAACAAGTAAAGAGTTCCTCCCCAAGTTTTTTACCATGGAGTTCCTCCTCTTGATAAATTAAACAACCAAAGTAAATTTCCTCCCCACAAATGTGACCAAAAAATTGTCAACCAAAGCAGTCCTCCCTCTCATGATCACATAATTTTTATATGTGGATATCCTATATATGATAGAGAATAAGAAAAATACTATAATATATTTCCTCCCCAAGGTTCTCTATGTAAAGGTTTTCCATTACCGAACCATAAAAAAACTAGCTAACCTAATGGTTCTCCCTAGGATTCTCATTATGTTGTCCGTACTCATAGAAATCAAAGAAATACTAACCATGAAGTTTCTCCCCATGGAACTGATCATTAAGGTCCTCCCCAGGATGACACACCCATTAAACATAAAATTACTTCTCATATCTTAAGTCAAGAAAGTAGAAATCAAGGAGGACCTCCCCATGGTAATTGTTTTAATGATAATGGATGTCCTCACTGGGGAATTTGGTACAATGTTTCTACCTATGACACAACCACTACAAAGGTAATATCCCACTAAGAGGTGTTGAAAAATATAAATCTTTATACATAAAACACTCCACTATAGACTATAAGTGTCCCATGTTAACTAATCATCAAGTTGGGTGATGATCATTACCAGTTTCTCTTTTAAATTTTAAAATCCAGGGATTTGTTAAAAATATTCAGATTGAATTGTATTTTATAAAAAAATTGGTTAGAAAGTGACCGTTATAGTTCAAGTAAGTTGTGGAATTATTTTTAAAAGGTAATTAATAATATATAATAATAGAGAAATAATTTAATGAAGATAAAATTTTGGATATGTTCCTACCCACTTTCATCATTAAACCAATCATTCTCTAAATCCTATTTATAAAACGCATACCTCATTTTTTTGTTCCACCTACGGAAAAAGTTCCATAACATCTGATCTAGGAACTGACTCTATAAGGTATATTTCAATCACTTCAAGGAACTGGATGAGTAATTTCATCATATATACCTAGATTCTTTTTCAGTAACCTAAAAATACAATTCAGAAATGCATTTTGAGTTCCTCTAACATTAATGTTTGAATGGCCTTAAGACACTAGAAAATTATCATGGAGGCTTATCCCTAGGTATGTATTATAGGTTGTGGAGAATTAGGGTTATTTTATCCCCCCCACCCACTCAATTTAAAAATGGTCACATCAGTAATATGGCCTATAAATTTATCACCTAAAACCATGATATTTGTTGAATATAAAAAACATTATTTATTTCAAGGTATATAAGATATGTACTTGAATTGATTGATTGATCAAAAATATATTATATAAATTCTATAAGATTTTGAAGTAGGTGAAAAACTTAAAATAAAAATTTTCCACAAAATTTGAGCCACTCTTCATGGAATAAGTCTCTCAAATAGAATCAAAGTGTTTGATTCACCCATATCATGCTTGGATATGATCCCGGAAGGTCAAGAGGAATACAAGAATAGTTTCAATAACAATACATGGGAAACCCCATCCAATGGGGATGTGGTCATTTTCACATTAACCACTACCCTTAGAATCACTAAACATGAAAAGTGATGTTTATATGATCACCAGAACAAAGAAGAAACCCCATCCCATAGGTCTTGGGGATTTTTTACCCCCACCTATGTGGAGGTTGGTGTTCTCATAACTAGGGGAGGACCTACAATATGTTCCCCCATGGTCTGATCTGATAAAAATTAATGACTTAACCCCACCACTATGATCTCATTCATTTGATGTTAGTAGAGATTCACTTAGAATCATAGTAAATGAAAAGCCTACTACTTCATCTCAATTGAAAAAATGGAACATCAGTTTAAATCCTTGAGGATATAAGAAGCCCAATAAATTATATATAATAGAGAAAGTGGATGGGTATTATGATCTCCCCATTGAGGGAAATTCTGATACTGATGAAGCTCATTATTGATTCAATGTGGATGAAGACTTAGACCTTACGAAATGGTTAATAATAGTAAATGTTATCAATACAAACCCTATAGATATTATAAAGTTTAACAATGATATAAAGGGGAATGGGAATTAAGATACATTAATTTATAATGTTATCCTCATTTAAGTGTAAAAATAATTTTTTTGTAAATGATATTAAAGTTCGGACCATGATCTAGGAGCTCTACTTGATATCCAACTATCACCCAATCAGTAAGAAAATACTAAGGAAAAGGTTAAGAGTGTGGATATATCCCCAACCCCAACACCACATGAAGAAAATGAGGTTCTTTTTTCTGAGGATAATATTTCCCTATACCAAGTTGAAATAGAAAAATTTAAATAGGTTAATGTTGAGCTATTGAAAAGAAACATACCCATTGAGTGTAATTCCTAGGATGAAGAAATCATTCCTATCCTAGTTTAACCTCTTAAATAAGGGGATATTTATCAACCATTGATATTATAAATGATCTATCCATTCAACCTATGGTAAAGTCAATAGTAAATTTAGTCATATAAATGGTTGATTTCCAAGAATTATCTCCACTTGTGAAATAATATCCATCAGTCTAGGAAAGTCATCATTGGATAACGTGATATATTTATCAGTTGTTGGTACCTGCAAGCCAATAATATCACGTGTTTTCAAATGTTCCACCTCAAAATTTTTCTAGATAAATACATTATGAAAATTATGTCTTAGTGTTGTATAGTTTTATAAATTATAAAGCAACAAGAAAAATTTAAAATTAGTTGTTTTTTATAAACATTGTAGGGGAACATTAGTGGATTTATAAACTAAAACTATATAATACATGATATAGTGGATGTCATGGTATAGTGAAAGAAATTTTTTCATGGGGAATTTCATAATTGTTATTTTTTGTGTGATGGCATATTGGATCCTTCAATATTTCATTCCAAATTATATCATGATCGGTTATTTATCATTTTATGATGAATTTGAGGATTTTGAACATATTTAATTATTATTTTAACTTTAAAAAATCAATGTGATAAATTTTCCAAGTGTTTTAAGTGATTAAATTTATGGGACATTTATGAATTGTTTCTATAAATATTGGTTATATGTTTGTTGATATCAGATTATTATATAAAGGGGTTCAATCCTAATACAAAATTGGAACGTTTAAAACTCATTTTAGAACTTTGAAGAACTAAAATATCCCCAACTACTATTTCTATATCCTTTAAACAAAGGATCTAGTAGACCATTAATACAGACATATCATTCCAAAGAATGAAGAGGTTCTAAAAATCCAAGGATATCCTAGGATGGAGGAAACCATCTATCACTTATCAGCGATCTTGATAAAATTCCACTTTGATGCTTGGACAATCCATATCATCAAGGATAAAAGGTACAAATTTTGTTCTTTATATTATTATTCATTACAAATTTAATGATAGATCTTGGATTCTTGGATTTTGGTGTTATATTTTGCTATATTTAGGACGAGTTATATCCCTATAAAACCATTCAGTGGTGTCAAAGTAGATCAATCAGTGGTTGGTTTTGTTTTGAAACAAATAAAGAATTATATAAATTTTTTTTTATAGGAACTATGATATATACCATTTGAAAATGGAATTTGAAATCTAGGTTTTTGTTGAAAATGACATGGTCCAATAGGAACATGTGAAGTTATGTGGGCATTTTATGTAATTTATCCCCTCAAATAAATACTTTTATTATAAAACAACTTTACAAAGTATTTGAAATAGAAATTTTTGTAATTGTAAGAAAATCATGGAAAAATAGTGAATCATTGGATGATGTTATATGCCATGGTTAACAGATATTTTGAATTTTTCAGTCCTTACCATGGGAACTAAAATAGATATGACAAAAAAAACTATTTACCCAAAAAGGCATCCAAAAATGGTAATTTCTTGGAATGAACTAGCTTAGAAATATTGTTTTATAATATGCTTAGACCTAATACTTATTCAACCTAAAATTGATTTCACTTTGGTTATGTATCTTATAATAGAAATAATTGTCTCTTTAGGGAATTCCACATGGTATTATGCTATATGGTCAGTATAATTTTAAATAAAATTATTTTTTTTGTTAAAATTATCAAAAACATTCAATGGAGAGGTCTCTCTAATGGGGGGTTTAAACCATGATAAAAATATTTTTGTATATTTGATCATGATTTAATGTGTACTTAGACAGTTAAAATATGGTAAAAAATATTATTTATATTGTTTTAAATTTATATTGTTAGTTTAAATATAAATTTTCTATATTAGTGAGCTTATTTGGAAAAATTTGTTTTTTATGTAAATAGTTATATAATTTATGAAAATTATATCACTTGATAATAAAAGTTTATATAAATTTCACACAATTATAAATTATGGAGTTCATATTAAAACCTGGTAAATCATAATACGAAAATTTTATATTGGATAAAAGTAATTTGTTTATGTTTATCCATTGTTAACATAAAAATTGTTTATAATTTATCTACGAACCATTTATGAATGTTTGTCTCATGTTTGAAAATATGAAGTTTTCATTTTTTATATTATATTTTTATTTATTATTCATAGATATAAATTTATTATATTATGAATAAATATAGGAATTAATTTAAATTATTAAAATGATTCTTTATTGTATAATAGTGGAATTTAATGGGTTATATGCTAGGTATTATAACTAGTTTAGTTTATTTCTGTGATAAATTTATCTTGTTCATAAGTTACGTAAAGAGTTATAAATCAATATGGTTTTAACATTTTTATTTTTTGGTTTCCAAAATAAATTGTTAGAAACATTCATACAGGTAAGTTAATACATGAAATAAGATAGGATTATCATGGATTATCATGTGTATGCCAAGAATGTAATGGGTAACCCTGATATGAGTAGGTTTCCATGTTATGGTTTTTTATTTAGCTTACACTTAGCTTGGAAATTATAATAGTATTAAGATACCATAGGAATATATTTGAGTTTATCCATATAATGGATTAGGAATAGATTTTTTCACTTAATTATACAAGATTCATAAATAATATGATTGGAATAATATCCTGCCTAAATAGAAAAGTAAGGGAGAAATGATATATCTTCCCAAATAATTGTGAAATATGGATATTTTCCCACTATTGTATATGATGGATTCATAATAGGGTCATCATTTTAATGGGAAAACATTTAATAATATTCCTTATTAAATAAATTTAAATCATGATACTCACCTCATAAAAGATTCTATGTTAGATATAATGGAATCATTATCATCATTGAACATAAAATTGAGATTAATCATAAATAAGGGAACAAATAATTGATGTAATTTCATAGAACAGTAATGTAACTTAGGAATCAATCCTATACATTAAAAAAAATTATATGTTTTAGAGAAATAGTTTTTTGGGTAACCAAATATTTAAGTTGTTAAATAATATGATATGTATTCTTATGAGAATCATATAATAATTCTCTTGATATTTTAATGGTATTAGATGAAATAAAGTCAAGGAAACATTAATCTCTACTCATGTACATAATATGATTAGGTAAATTAATTATTTAAAAATAGTTTGAGGTTTTTATGGACTTTTATGTCTATAGAATTTATTATATATTCATCCTCTTAAATTTTATAAGAATGTGAATGAGTTCAACAAAATTTACGTTAATTTCTCAAAGCGTTGAGAAAAAAAGAGTATGAAATGGGATGTTGAGGATCTTGTGCTATATTAACAGTAAAAATTAGTAAAATTTCAAACATTAAGACGAAAAGATAGTTGGAAATTCCAAAAATGTATCTTTAAATATCTTGTCAAAGTTTCTACAACCTTAAGGAGGTGTCAGTACAGAGGACTATAGTCCCATATGTGGTGGAATTGTCTAGGATACCTAAAGGGATTTAAATTAGATGGAGAGGAATATATCAAGATCAAATGGATCTAAATAAAGGATTTTTATTCTTATCTCATTTGACTTATGTGATAAGATATGTTGTTTGTTAAACATAGAGCATTTGTGAAAAATATGAGATGATGGTTTTGATATACTTAGTTTATGATTAATTGTATTATTTAACATGATTGAAAAAGAGACAAGAATGAAAGGATTATTTATCTAGGATAAAATATTTTATCCATGATATTTTTAAAAATACAGTGGAAAGAGTTTTCACCACCATATAGTGAAATATTTTAAAGAATAATCATCTCTTATGAAATTTGATCTAAACATATAGAATGCCACATATGATATGGTGTTTCATCCATCAAAATTTATCATTTATTATTTCAAAATAACTTTTAATGGTTGAGTGGTAAATCTAAAAAAAATAAAAGAAGTGAACATATATAAAGAGACAACAAGTATGACATAATAATGAAAAATTTGGTCCCATTGCATGTAAACTTCAGTATATTAGAATCACAAACCCTCTAAAGGGACCTATCACTATTATATGTGACCCATTTTATATTCTCATGAGTAGTGTCCTAATAGTAAATCCATATTATACTAGATCTATAGATACTAATCTTGGGTTATGTAACAATGATTGAATCCTTGAACAGGATTATGATAATGGATGTCAATATAATTATCTTGATTTTTATTGAGTTTTTATTGTAAATATCTTACATAAATCTTGTTTTACTCTTCTTTAAAGTATGGAACATCAAATTAATATTTCACTGTTTCCTTAGATTTCACATGAAATTCTACATTAGATTTTTGGTCACAGTTAGATATATCTTTCCTTTAACTACCATCCTTACTCCCAATTTGAACTTGTTACTTTATAGCTTCATACAAAGATATTTTAGTTTTTACCTTAGATGGATGGAACTTCTTTTTATACTAGTATGATTCAATTTTTTTTTCACTACACCACTTTAGAGGCCCTGTCTTCATGGAAAATATTTTCTCTATTAGTTTTGATATACAAGAATAGTTTGTACGACCTTTGTGTTTTCCCCTTTATTCTCTATGAATATCCCATGTACTTGTTTTCCCTTCTTCCCTTTATTCCTCATCAGGTTATGTAGTTCTCTATTCTATTTCATTTCCACTTTATATTCTGCTAATGATTTAGTGGAGGTGTCATCACCTGAACTATCCTTAATGATCTAAGAAACAATGTAGTTCTCAATAGTGTTTCTTCTAACCAACAATTTTATTTCCCATTATGTACTACCATTTTCCATCACCTTTATCATAGTCCAATTTGTTCTATTTTAATCCTTCAAAACAGTTTCTAATATTAAAATTGGTGGGGGAATTATTGGGACTTAGTATATTTACACGGAACACATAAACCTCCCTCCTATATTCATAGGGGTAGATCTCCTGTCACAACCTTTATAAAATAAGACCTAGAATATTCCCACTAAAAACATTCAAGATCTCTAGTGTAGATCATCCAAACGGGTTTTACATCCTCAACTACCTTAAAATTCATTTCTATAAGGTTTAGAAATTTTATTGTGGGTTCTTCCATCCTGGTTAAGTTACTAGGATATAGTGCTTCTGTATAAGATTGAAGTTATAGATTGAAATTATTAAGGTTTATTAGTCTTTGTGAGGTTTCCCCCTCAAACCCCCTAACTCTGAATACCCTTTTACTACTCATACCAGATCCAAAATATTTTCACTAGATGGGGGAACTAAGACTTTACAATACTAACCTACCATATTGTGTTTCATAGTAACAGTTATTTGATAAATATAAACCAAAACTCCACCCTCATTCCCATTATTGATTTTTTTCCAACACCCAAAAATGAATGTTCTAGTCACTTTCAAAAGGATAAGTAGTCAACCCATGACACAAATACCACTGATTGATTATAATTATACTCTCCTCCAATCTCAATCCAAACATGATCCATAGGTGGCTTATATACATTAACTTTAACACTTATGTTAGGGGATATTGTATGGAAAACCAAACTTGTTATACTATATAAACATAGGTTATGACTAACTAGATTTACTAGCAAATGTATAATTGATTCATATTGAAATGAAATATCTAATTCGAAAAATTTTACCCACTAATATGTGGTCAATGTATCTCTTCTCTTGTGGAACTCGAAAGACCATCCAAAAAATGACAAGTGAAAGTTGTTGGAGACTCATGGAGATATGGACCAATTGAAAACTAAATCTTCCTCAGATGTGAAGTGAATAAAAATATGTCAGTAGTCAAGTAGACACAAAACCAAACACTAGGTATTCCCTAAGACCCAAATAAAAATCTATCAAATGAGTCAAATAATGGTTTTGGTTTTTTGAAGTGGGCCAATAGAGTCAGATTCAAAAGGGATGAAGCCTCTATGGACTACGAAGATGATATCAGAAGTAGAAGGAATATCTAATTAAAGTAAAGAACTTTATATCATAGTGAAATACTAGGAAATGAATGAAATAAATAGATATTAAAGAAGGTTTTCAAATAGGGGGACCAATCCCTAAAGATATAGTTCAGAGACACTCCCCCTCCGGTGGGGGAGGGGCCGAAGAGGCATCCATCACCACTAAGGTCAAACTATCATAGTCATGGAGTTTATTTTGTATTTTTTGGTCGAAGGATATTTTTATTATTAAATAAATTAAGAACCTCTTTATTTTTGGGTATAGTGAAATTGATTACATGTCCAATAATCGCAAGAACAGTTGGCCTAATTACATAGTACAAAGTACCCACGACCCATATACCCACAATATGGACCATATGCCCATGAAACAAAGGCCCAAGAGTAAGTAAAAATTCCCATGTCCCAACTCACACTAGATACCACCTTGTAGACCCACTCGAGCTCTTTCCTATCCCCCTGATCCACATATGAATTCTCTTCCTAAAAAATTACACCCCCCAATGCCATGCACATTCTCTCCCGTAGATTCCACCATATTCTCCCACTACAAATCTTAACTTATACTTCTACTACTGCTAAAAATTTCATACCTAGACAACCTTCACATACCCTATTACCATCCCACCCAATCCCATTCCCCACACTTGGTATGTGGACTATCATCCCCTCCCCACACTGTAGTGTGCCAGAACACATCCTTCAAATACTACTAGAGGCCAATTCTCTCAATGTGCCTCACACACACTCCATCACCCTAGTCCACATGAAGACTGATGTTACTCCATATGCTCAACTGTAACTTCACCATGCACTTGTATGTGAGATAAAATCCACCAACCCAAAAATAAGGGGAATTAATGTGATGCGATGAGTATTTGATCCTCATCAACCCTTTTTCATCATCCGATGTCTGCCTGGGTGTTTTTATTAGTTTATTTGTTAAATATTCCCACTAGAGGAAACACATGTTATTTCTTAGAAACATAATATTTTTTGTTTATTAGCATGATATTATAGATATATTTTTGTTTTTAAGAGTCTAGTGAAGTATGTCTCGACTTATAGAATTTAAAATTATAAAAAAAAAATTTTTAACAATTAAAATCCAAATTTAATGTCACTTAATATCCTAATTTTGTTTGGGTACACCGGGAAAGATAAATGTAAAGAGTAACATTTAGTTACATTAACAAAGTGTATTTCACTTTATATCCAAAATGTTTTTTAAGATTGGTTGGTAAAAGATAAAGTAAAAAAATTAAATTATTTACCGAATGATCTCAAGTAAATATTTGTTTGAAAGGATATAATTATGATGATGATGATGGACATAGAAGGATATATATGTAAACAATTTATGTTATTAGAATCATAACATTTAATGTTGTAAAATATAGTTTTAATACTATATCCATGAATTTTTACAGTAGGAATATGATTTACACATATCACCATTGTTAAAAAACATTTTTAATAGATGTTACTCACTAAAAGACTTTACTGAGATGGTTTTATTAGATGGACATAAAGAGATGTTTCACGAATTACATTGAGATGAAACGAGTTAATAAAAACCCTAAAATTAGAGCAAACATAAAACCAATATGGAAAAAATTCATATGGGTTATAATTTTAAGGGTTCTTATGTATAGTTTTGTTAATATTCTTAGAATATTTTAAAAATAAAATATTTATCATGTTAAATAAAAGTTATTATCCACTTTATCATTTATTCACATTTCCTACATATAGTATTATGAAAAGGGTTCCCTAAATCAACCTTGAGAAATAGTTTTTGATTACCATATCACGTATATGGAGACTTATTAATGATGTATTTGTACCAAAATAGTTTTTATTTCTTTTCATCCATAATTAATAGGGTAATGTCCTTTACCTATTTTTTATATCAAAATGTTATTATAGTTCCCAACTATAATGAGAACCCTGAGATACTATGATAGTAATCTTAATATATGTATTATGGTGAAAATACATCATACTAATTTGAAACAGATAATGTATTAATATCTAATGAAGGGGGTTATAAGAAAGAGATTTCTTCTCATAAAGTTCTCAACTAGTGATATTGATTAGAGGAAATCATGAGGACATACCCTCCAATAGGAACATAATATATTTCATGTGTCATTCTTCATTCATATATATGAGAAAGTGTATTGGTCTCTTAACTTGACAAAATTATTAGTGAGTATCATTTGATCACATAATATGATATAAGATGAAAAATATGATATTTATGTCATGATAATGTAGCTTGAAATGGGTATTTCATGGATAATATGACATTGATTGAAGGATTAAGATAGGATTTGTCACTTTTTAAAGGAACACATCTCTTGGGATTAGTGACCAATATAATAGTACCTTTTTTAAATCCATGTCCATGGGAGAAGAAGGTAATTACATCCTATAATAGAATGAAATGGACAATTCGATAAGGTTTCATGACATAAAATGTGAATCTTTCTTTATGAGATATCATGAGATATAGAGATTATATTACACAAAGTGTGTTTATAGGTGGTAGTTGTAATAATTATTTATCCTTATTTCCATATGGTCCTTGATGTATTTCTTGATAATACCATTTTTATGTGGTTATGACTCACTAAATTTTAGATAAGGTCCTAGAGGGTCACACACAAAGTGTATCCATAAGTTCCATTTATTTAGATGAATATAAGTATAAAATGAAGTGTTCCCGATGTGTGGGGATATAAATGTCAGTGTGTGAATGATCTAAAGTAAAAAAAAATCAATTGTGTTATTTTATTTATAAAATAAAATAAATTTATTTATCATGATATTCACAAGTTTTTTAATTTTAAATGTGAATATTAGATAATAGTTTTTTAACACATGTAATTATTTTAAGGTTTTTTAAATAAATAAGGGGAGCATATAAAATAAGTAAATGGTTTTAATTTTACCATGTGACATGTTATTGATTCCAAAATATAGTGAAAAAATATTTATGTCACATATTCCATATTAAATAAGACATTAGTGGTGTTATGAATTAGTTTTCAAGGTTTAACTCTTTTAAAATATTCTATATGATTTTTAAGAATTTAACCTAGTTATAAAAACCCTTTTTAAGTCCATAAATTATAAAGGGCGGGGATTGTTCAAATATTCACATCTTCTAACCTATCTTTCAAGTTTTAAAGGTAGTTACTAAGAGAATAATAATAATGGTTTGATCCCCTTACTCAGATCGGGACCACATTTTTCACGTGATCAAATGGAAATCATAAAGTACTTAGATTCCCCACACTAGCACCTGATTTTAAAATTATATAAATTTAAAATATTTATTTCATGTGTGGATGATCTAAATAATTCCTCTATTGGTACCTTAGAGTTATAACATGCTAATGATGAGTGTATCATAACAATGTTTATGAATGAACAAGGTACCAATTATGATCCCATTCAATTTTTATTCTTCATACTTTAATTAAATTAAAAATGTTATATGGGAGAATCCAAAAATTAGTATACCAAATTAGATGTTTTGATACTAATATGGTTGAAAAGTTTTGAAAATATCAGCATTTCATGCTTCTCTAGTGGTCAGATTAAAAAAATTAGTTCATCGGAGTCATGGAATAATAAAATTTGAAATTAAAATTAAATTTTATAGAATTTGTATAGAGGGATTTGATATAGTTCAAGAACCAATTATAGTTCTTCAATCAATGTTTGTGTGATGTAGTTATGATCGATGAAAATTTATAGTATTTTTTAAATAATAAAAACAAATATCTAATATGTATTATATATATATATATAATCTCCTGAAGAAGAGGGTTGGTGTTTTGGGGTGTCTTGATTGGGTTGATGGTGTATTAGGAAATCGTCTAAGGTACATGTTTCAGAGCAATGAAGTCCATAAAATTGGGGTGGTGTATTGAAAACACCTTTATAAATAATGATAAACAAATAAAAAGTGGTAAGATGTGGGTGGCATAGCCACTAATGTTGAAAAAATGTGTCCCCTCATTGATTGGTGGGCTAGATGGAAAATGAAAGAAGCCCTTGTGGGGTGTTGTGAGACATATAATTTTTTTAATTATATAAAGAACCCCACAAAGGGGATCCATACTTTCCCAGTCATATACCACATGTGGGGAACAAACTTCACTTGTGACCCAACATCTGTCCAAGTCATTCAATATAGGTTGGGTCAGGTCTCCTTAACTAGACCAGGTCTAGTCAGGTTAGATCTACCCAACCCATTAGAAAATACCCACCCCAAGTCTGTTTTACTAACCAAGGACTTGTTTCAGGTCTAAATAGACCCAAGAAATAGAAAATAATTAGAACATTAATAAAAAGGTTAGGAATTTAATAAATAATTTTTTTCCATGACATGAATGAATAATTAATTAAAATTATTTTAATGCATTAAAACTCACTCATGTTGGACTTTACCTTACTTAATTCTTGATTATGAAATTTAATTTCAGTTTGATTGATCATGAGTTGAAACTAAACCATATTGGTTTAGTTTATTTAATTATTTTATTTTAGTTATTATAATGGTTTTGATTTGTAATAATTAATTGTTAAATATTATTTTTAGAAAATCTATGTATCTTTCCTCCATATTTAGATGTATAAGGGATTGAGTGTCCACATTTTTAGTGATATAAAAATATTACTACATTCTGAGTACACCTCATGTGATCTTGAGTATATGTTATAAAATAAATGAGCTCATAATGACATGATTTGAGTTGTGATCCGATGTGGAACCAACAACATTAATGAATGGGAGTTTGATAGGTACTGAAACCTGAGACTATGCACGTCTTAAAGATTTATCCTAGGGTCATGTTTGAATGATCATCTGATCGATGGATCAACTAGTAAAAATAGATCATGATCATGTATTGGTTGTATGTTTTAGTTTTCATTGTTAATTATTTATGAATATGTTGATGATTCATGTTCAAATAGTATAATTAAGAAGAATTCATAGATAAAAAATAAATATGAGTGATGAATGTTTTTTATTTATTCATGGTTAATGTTGTGAATATGTTCACATAGTAATAGGAATGATAAATATAATTTGTTTTTCAATTGTAAAGAAAATATAAAATAAAAAACCCTAAATGAAAATGTTATGTTATTATTTTATTATATCAATTGAATTTGAATAAAACCATACGTTTAAAGTGCATTACACCACTATTGTGGTTTCATATTACTACTGGTCAGTTCTTATGATATTAGTAAGTAAATTAAACTAAGATTTTTAGCTAAGAAGTATCTATATATACCTTTTTACAACTTCAGTGTAAAAGTTTTTAGTTTGGAAGTGTTCTGATTTATTGGAGATTTGAATCCACTCAATATATCAAGGAATCATGGGTTAATATGGTTACATAGTCAAAATACTTCCTTGAAACTCTCTCAGTAGTGGTTTACCCCTAACTTATACTATGTGGCGAGGCTTTTAGAATCTTTACTACTAGAATACTTAGGAGATTGATTATTCCAAATATAGTAGTTGAGGTCTAGTAGGATTTGGTAAAATAGTTTGTGACCTTTAATATAAATAAAAAGATAAATTTTAATAATAAATAATAAATATGATTTTACACATATTTTAATGTTTTTATTTTTGAAAATGGAGAGTAATCCCAAAAAAAATACTATGGTTAATACTGGGAAATGAACATGTCCTAAGAGGTACAAATTTAAAAAATTAGTACAGGAAGTTGTGTAAAGTATTGTGATACGAAATGAAATTGAATGTTTTTGATTCCCAAATACCTATTGAGACACCTTATTAAGTATGTTGGAGTGAAAATGAATCTTACAGGTGGCTCATGGTTAATTCATTTTTTACTTTCATCATAATGCTATAATTAATATTGGATGAGTTTTCAAAGCATCATAAATATTGAAAAGTTTAAGATGAGAAGTTTAAGTGATAAATTGATGTCATTATGATTATATTGATAATGTGTAAATTGAAATATGGAATCATTGCTGGTCCTCATGCACTCAAAAGTATATACCACATCGATCGATTAGAATAAATGAGATTCAATCAAAATCATAAACTTCTAATGCATTCTATTCTCTCAAACATATAACCCAATTACTTTAATTTAAATGAGAATTATTAAATGAACATTATGGAGAAGAATAATTCATATATTTTTGGGTATGGTTCTCCAAAAATATAAGAACATAAAGAAAAATAAATCTTTACTTCATATGGTAAATGAAAATAAAGATATGAAGAAATAGTCAATTAAAAGTACTCCACCAGAGGAATCTTTTCAAAAACCTTAGAAGGAACCAAAGATTAATGGGTAGATAATCAAATAGGATTATAGTTACTTTTCATGTGAAAAGAAATTTCACTAGAAGAAAAACTATAATGAATTAAATTAGATGAAGGAAGATGCTTCGCCTTCATGTGTATTCATCATTTCATTTAATATTTCTATTTACCTTATTGAGTATTGGAGAGTATTTGTGTATCATAAATTGATATAAAAATACAGTAGCCAAGTGAGTTTATAAATAGTATAATAGGTAGGTTGTATTCACTAAATAGATATGGAAGGGTGATTCATATGTTAGTAGTGAGAAGAAAAAAACTTCTATTTTTCCAAGATGATGGATTCTAGTTCAACTATTATTTTGTTTTGAGTATTACCGAAACATTTATCTTTTGTGTATATTGGACACAATGATCCATTATTTTAGTATAGAATTAATGTTATATATAGTCGTTCATACTCAATTAATTGTTCTATAATACTTGAATCATATGAAATAGATGATTAATATAAAATTTAAGACTCAGTAATAACCTATTCTAGAAAGATATTTTTTCAAGTAAATAAAAATGTATTTTTCAATCATATAATGAGTACGGTGTACAGACTCTTTGGAGATAAAAAACCTTAAATATTATTAATATTATTATGTATTAAATTTTTTATACAGAAATATTTTTAAATAAAGGACATCTATAAAAATTTTAAAGATATTTTTGATTGATCACATACACTGTTCTAATCGGAATCTATATATATGTTTAAATATTTCATAAGATTATTTTACGATTTAGGGAATGTAATAATGAATCAAGGAAGATGTATGGTTAGAATATGTGAGTTTCTTTATGCTCATGAACTAAATAAAATATTAACTGATCATCCATTAATAATAAAAATGTACAGTGTATTTTTCAAAAATTCAGATTTTCTTATACACATCAGATCCATTATGATAGTAAAATAAGGATAAACGTTGAGTCTTATATGTTTCAAAATGTTTTCCTTTATCTTTTTGAAACATAACTCAAAAATAACTATATTAAACCACAAAATATGCCAATTATAATGAAAAATGGATATCATATGTGTTATAATATATTGAACATCAATTATGTCACAAAAAATGTGTTTCTTTATAAAGAGTTTGTTAAGGATGTGTTAATAAATAAAATTTAATCAAGAAAAACAGAAATTAAATCTTTGTAATTATGCTAATGTTTAAATAGTATTTTAAATAAATACCTATGGTAGAAAAATTGAAGTTATGTGATATATTATATTTTTATAATATTTTTCACATATCTGTTTGAGATAGTGGGAGCTTGACTGACTTGGAAAATGTGAAGGCCATAGTTCCAAAAATAGTTGGCATAGAAATAAGTTCCAAAGGGGCTTCTGAAAATGTATGTTCTAAATATTTTTTTAAAATATAAAACTATAATTATATGGTTTTATGATCACCTGGTTATGTGAAATATTATTTGATAAGAATAATAAATACTATAGGGTACAGTAAGTTGATATAAGTTAAAATGAAAAGTGAATATAACTTATGGAAAATAGATTCCTTGTATCATAATGAAATATTAATTTTTTTTTATTTTCTATAACTGATGTAAGGGAATTGTTTAGTATTCAAGAGAAACTAAACATTGGTGGTAAAATAATAGTATCCATAAAAATCAATTTTTTATACCGTGTAGGAACACTAAAAACCATTAGGCTTATTCTTATCAAAGAAACATTCCATGATCACTATATTTGGAATTGACAATAAAGACCACCTTCACTGAAAGAAACAATATGGAACATGTCAGTATGACACAACTGGAAAGTGTTGGTGATACCATAGATTGACTATATAGAATTAAAGTTATAGAGTTCAACTTATGGATTAAAGTAAGAATCATGATTATAGAGTTTTAGTATAGAGTGAAATTTTCTATTTTTCATATGAGAGTTTATTGGGAGTATCATTTTTTTTCAAAAAAAAATATTGAAAACATATTGAAAATATTTTTTTATTATTATAGATATTTAAGCTTATAGTTATGGAATTCCATAGACCAACTCAGAATACCACTAATATAATACCTGATCTAGCCCATGGTAAGAATCGAAGGGAATTTTTGATCCCCAAGGGCTGGAGACAGGTGAATGGGAATCAAGAAAGATCATTTTTTAATGATTTCACTCAAATAAAAGATAAACATTAATCATAGTAACTCATGAGAAATAATAATCATGTTATAAAACTAGGACCAGTGAAAATGGACTTTAAAATAAACAAATAAAATCACTTAGAACAAATATATCTAGATACAAGTTAGGTTTAAACCATGAGATAGAATTAATTCTAATCCAGATACATAAAATTATACAAGTCATCTACAACCCAACTCATGGAGGTCTTAAATCAATCACCACATCCGAAAACGCTCTCCCTTGAAAAAATAAGCACAAACCCATAATATAAAGATAAGGAGAACCTAATAACCTATAAAAGAAAAACGAATATTGCATACACAAAGAGGTTTATGTAGGTTGTGTGAAAAATAGATCCCAGTAGGGTCCTAGAGAGGATTATATGAAATTTGTTCTATAAAGAAATTCAAATATGATAAACTAAGTACAAAAATAATAATACAAGGTTTTTTACATCATTGAAAGAGAATTTATCCTTACATACCTTTAAAAGAGATAAACATTCCATAAAAACCAGCTAGAAGAAATATAATGTTTACCCGGTTTTTTACAGCTAACCCTTTATTAATTCTTTTTAAGTGTATAAAGTATAAGAGTGAAGTTTTGGAGAGTTTAGTGATATTTTAATTTGTTTTTTGGGATTTAATATAGGTGAACATGTGTTTCATGGTTTGTGGAAACTATGAAAAACTTATAGGAATCCATCCACAGTCATTTAGGGACCGAAGAGTAGGTGCATGGGCAACACACAAGTTGTCCTAATTATGTGCATGTATAGTAGTAACTCTATGATTTGAAGTGTGGATTTTTCCTTTTAGAGGTAGTGGCTTCAGCACGGTTGGTTTATATTTTGGGGATCGTCTAAGGAAACTGTGTGAGGTCTCCCTAAAGGAAGAAGCAGGAGCTTGGTTAGCACATGATTTGTCTAATCATATGACTAAACTGTATGTGGGTCAAAAGTTAGAGCCTTAAATTGTGAATCTAATGTGTTTTTGCCTCTAAGTGTCTTTTTTTCCCCCAAAATGTCCCAAACTCAGGATTTCGGTATCTTAAAGGTTGGATAACCTCTCCTAAGTTATTTAGAAGAAATTTAGAGCCGTCTATAGTGCGTGGAATCTCGATTCTTGTGGTAAGTCTTCCTTATTAAGTATTCTTGATGAGTTTTCTTAGATCTACTTTGCCCTCTCTCTTCATTTCTTAGATCTTTGACCACTTTGGGTATATATAAGGTTTTTATACCAAATATGTGTAGATTTTTCCTTGATGATGATTGGGGAAGATATTTAAGGTGGGTTTATGTAGATTCAACCCAGTTGTGTGATGTTTTTCATGTTGTTTACCATTTTCTCCAAAAATCTCATGGTAGGTGGCTTCACTCTCAACACCACAATTTTAAAACTTAAAGTATTAGTTTAAAATTAGTTTTTTTGATTGAAATTTATTTTTTATCCATTTTGAAATAATTTTTTAAACACTCTTGGGTGATGGTTTGTGGAAATTTCTGAATTGGTAATGTTTTTGGAAAGTGGTTTCAATAACATGATTTTAAAATAATTGTTGGTCTAACTATTTGTAATCTTTTTTCAATAAAAATAATGTTGTTTTATAAAAATGGTTTAAAAACACTTCAATTTGGCATGGGTTGGAATGGTTTTGTGGTGTGTGTTCATATTCATTTGGAAGGATAAGGGCTTGAATTACCCCCATAAAAAGGTTGGGACATATAAGGGCGTTAAGTACACCAATCAAAGTGGTCAACTATGTGATGAATTTGTGGAAGGATGAATCAGTAGTCACAAGTATATGGAGGTCCATGGATTTCATGAATGGTTGGATGTATGGTTGTGTGTAAAGGAAGGTAGTATTCTAAAATAGAATGTTAAATGATTTAAAGAATAGTTTATGCACTTTAATTGGAAAACTATTTACTTTGGTTTGGGTCTATATTTGGATATAAAATAATTGGAACTTATTTTATATCAATTGTTTATATAAATTTTACTAACATGTTCTATCCTAGTATAATGAGTAAGGAATTCATTGAGGAAAACCTAGTGAGTTTTAGTAATCACCCCTACTTTGGAACTTTGGTGCTTTTACAAATATCATCTATTGAGATATGGGAAAAGGTAAAGTATCACATGTATTTAGAAATACTTCGTGATACTTTGACTATTTGGTTATGTTAGAGCATATAACATGTGGATGTTGGAGTCTTATGGTTGTCTTAGAGTTTTATTAGTTTATCTTTCTCTATTTAATTAGATATTATAGTCTTTCGATGTGGTACTTGATTTTAGTATGATTTTGATAAATGAAATGATGTGTTTCTCTTCACGGTTATCCTGCATCATGTATCAGTTATTTTGGTTATGGATTGTTGTTTAATTGTTTTATTCCTACAAGGAAAATCTTCTCCCACATGATTTGAAGCCCTTCAGAATTTATTTATAGCCTTTTACATCTTAGGATTGTCTCTTAAGGTGAAGTAATTGCCTTCCACCCTCTCAAGATAATGGAAGGGGCATGAAATTATGAGTGTTATCAGTTGTGTTCAATCCAAAATCTATTTGAGACAATTGGTAACAAGTTATGTTGGTCCTGGAGTTGAATTCATTATTGTCTATTCCTTGTTTTGGGTTGGTAGAAAGGAGTAGGATTGTCAGAACAAGAAATGTAGATCATAAAATGATATAACCAACCTTTTTATACTAAACTTCAAGTTACTAGGTAGTTGGGTACAAAAGTGTTTTGGAGACACTTATAGGATTTTTAAATCACATTTTCATGGGTCTAGACAATGATATGAGCATGGAATGCATCAGGGGAATGAATTACCACTAGGAGTGCATACATCATTTTGAGCAATGATTAATTGTTTTGTGAAAACCTGTTGATTTTTGAAAAATTAGGAAAGTTTTTTCAAATGAATGATTATGAAAATGAGCATGGTTGTGGTATTTTGAAAATGGATCGATTTTAGAAATAAATTTGACAGTTTTCAAAAATAGATTAACATAGTAAAGATTGATTTTTTAAGGCATGTGTGTGATATATGATGTGATAGATTTGAAATTATAATCCTTCAGTTGCTAGTGAGTGGGACTTATAGAATTTTTTGCTCATATAGAAAATGGTATCTGATAGGTGTTGTAGAATCTAACTGGAGGAAGCATCAGAGAATGTGGTTTCACCTTATCAACAGGAGAACCAAAAACTGGTTTAGAGTATCATCCAAGTGTTTCATCATGTGGACACATGGAACCAGAGGGATGATCCATGTAACAGCCCAAGATTTTATGAAAAATATTCTTTTTAATTTAACTAATGTCTTGTGTTGTACGCTACACCAAAAGGAGCTTGCACAACACGCATCCTTGATTTGCCTTGCATTACACGCAATCACGACCTTCCTCGATAGCGTGTGTAGTACGCAATAACGAGTTTCACAAAACAACAATACGCTATTAAAATATTATTAAAACTAGCCGTTATGAATAGTAATAACCACTTTTTGAAATTTTGTAATTTTATTTTTCAAAATGGAATTCAATTTTGGATTTATAATATCGAAATTAACTTAGGGTGAAATTTTGGTACTTTTCGGATAACTTTTATTTTCTGATGAATAGTGAAAATTACTAAATTTTAATTAAAAACAACTTTTTTAATCGAAATAATTAATAGTGATAAATTATTAATTTGAGTGGTTTTAAAGTATATTTAGAATATATTTTTACAATTCAATACAATTTTGGTCATTGGATGTAATTTCACATTTACACCAGACATAAACAAGTGTTAATCTTTTGATAGTTATTATCTCTTAAAAACACGCTATTTGTTGTGACAGCAGAAATTAATTATAAAATTAATTAATGCAACTTATATGTTGGGAATTTTTTAAAATAGAAATCATTTTTGAATTCAGAATATCAATTATAGCTTAGGGTGAAATTTTGGCATTTTTCTGAAAAACTTCAATTTTTGGTGAATAGTGAAACTACTAAGTGGTAGTTAAAAAAATTAATTTTTTCATAAATCTTAATTTTACCGTTTCTTTGAATGGAATTTCAAAAATCCGAGAGACACGGTTTATGTCAGTAAGTAAAATGTGGTTCAATGAGATGAAAATAATTTTTTGGTGAATAGTAACGTTTTACTTTTATTTACCACGGTTAAAAGTAAATAGGGTAATTAAGGGTAAGAATGGTATTAATATTACCCTAACACATGTCCTAATCCTATTGGACAAGTGTATCTCGACCAAAAACAACCTTAAGTGTAAAATATTATCATTTAGGCCCACTTGGATTAGATTAGGACATTTATTATTAATTTATTTAAAGAAGGGTTAAAATAGTTAAAATCAATGTTTAATAAGTAAATAATTTTTAATGTGGGGTTATACATAAGATAAATTCGACTATAAATATTCATTATAAATATAAAAATATTTCCTACATAATGGTATTTTATTTATAAATTTTAGACCTTAAATAAGTTAATTTATTTATGACACAATGATGATGCAGTAATTATCTTATTAATGAAATATTGACATAATTGATGTTATAAACACCAAAATAAATGTAATTTGAGACTTTTTATGATTCCCACTAATTTTATAGGTTACTATGATATATTAGTGTAGATGTAATCAACTTGGTTCGAACATATAATTCTGTTATGACTTTCACAAAAATCATATATCAAATAGTGTCAAAATTGACACAAAATAGTTTTTAAATCAAATATTATATTATTAATTGTTATTTTATTCCTAAAAATATAATGTTCGGCCAAATGATTTAGATAACGATATATATATTAATAATAAACAATTTGGGGTGCGTTTGGCATGTTATAGTAAGTGTATTAACCATATAGTGTAAGAAAACAAAAAGACACGGTAAAAGTTAAATTATTTAACATAGAGTTAAATCTAATTGATAAGGTTAAAATAATACCCTAAACTTGTCTAAATCCTATGGGTTGATAGGATTTCGACCCATCCCCAGTTTAGATTCGAAATAAGACCCTTTGGAACCATTATAAACCGATTTTGACTTTAATATAAAATAATATTTTGAGATATTCCTAAGGTGCCCCTCTCCTCCCTTATAAAAGGGCACCTCCTCCCCCTCCTCCTCACACCAATTTGAGCACTCAAGCTCGGCCAAACCCTGCCATTTTCTCCTCTACACTTCCCTAGAATAATCCTAGAGGTCCTGGTCTTCTTCAAAGACCAATCTTAGTTCCCTAAGTGGAGGATTCAAAGAGGCGTTCCAAAGAAGAGGTAATATCCATTACCGATCTTTTCAATTTATTTCTTCTTCAACATCTTCTTCTTTAGTTGTTTCATGATAAAGTAATAACATCAGTATTACTTACATACTGATATGTTATTATAAATATGAAACAAGCCTAATTCACCTTCTATCCATCCTACGGAAAAATGAAATCACCGCGCGTGCGTACGTACGGAATACCGTCTCCACACCATGGTGTAATCTATTTTCCACCATCACCTTACAAGGATGGGTATAATGGTGTAATGAGTAACTATTTATGATTAATAAAAAGTAATATTGATACTTAAATAATATATATATACTCCAATACAGTTCCACGATCATAGGAACGATATCATCACTCGTGCGTACGTACGGAATACCGTCTCCACGATGTGATGCGACTCGTTCTACATGATAATCATTACATAGTAATTATATAAATGAATTGAATGAATAAATATGATATATGTTACACTAATACCATTCTGTATATAAGGTATCTATAACCTTAAAATAAGAATAAGAATTTATTCGGCAAAACACGCATAAGAACAAAATGCAATAAGGACCCGAGTAACAAGTAACAATGAAATATTACTAACAAGAAGCTAAGAATATGACCATATATGATATAATATCAATATGTATGATTATGTAATAAGTAAATAACATTATTTAAACCATTATACAGTAGCTTCGGTCACGTACAAAGCAAATCAGACCTAAGGTACGGGAAATATCACAATCTCATTTTTATCCGAGGTTGTTTATACTTTAGTATTTACTAGGGTGTATTTTGTCATCCACATCCATGTTACCTCAACATGTAATATTATTTCCATCCTTATAAAATAGTTTATATCCAATTTTACCCTTCGGTAAGTTTTTTTGTAAAAGATATGAAAGGAATCTTTTGTCGTTTTTCGTACGAGGTACTTTTTGACTTTTCCGACAAAAGTACGAAGAATGTTTTTTTTAACTTATACGGCAAGAATGGATTTTTAAAACATTATTTCCAAGAATCTTCCTTTATAAGTTTTCAAGTTTATTTTTAATCAAATTCTTTTAGTTTATAATTTTATGACATGTTAAGAAAAGAAAAGTGTTTTTGAAGAAGAAAGAATATTTTCCTCAAGAATGGAGTTCAAATATTTTATCAAAATTATTTTCCATCTAAGATAATATAGGGTTCTGTTTTTATACCTATTATTACATTGATTTGATCATGTTGTGATGGAATTATTTTTATGAATTCCTTTATCTTATATGAATTGATTTATGATGTCATGATGTTTAAGATTCCCATTTGTATTACATGGGTTATGCAATGATGTATGATTTATGATTTTGTGGCACACATAAGAATGGTATCATTATGAGATGGGTGGGACCTATATCTCCCTCCAATGCATTGGGTAAAGATTTTATATCTCATGAGATAGACATGGATGGAACGGTAGGTTATACCGGTTCAGTGAAGCAGGACTGAAACGAGGGTAACTCGGTTCAGAAATGGACTTTGTCCACTAAGATAGTCTTGGCAATGAGTCTTGACTAACAAGAAATGATTCTCTATGATTATGTGTGTATGCCACATATTTTCATGTTTTAAGTTATGATTATTGTGATTACATTTCACTGCCATGATTTATCCCATGTTATGAAATTATGCTCTCTCTTTTGCAGGATAAGTTTTCCAAAAGTTATGTTCTTATGAATATGATGTGATTGATTTTTCTTTTGTTTACCCTTACTGAGAATTTGAGCTCACCCTTTTATGTTTTCTTTTCCCCAGGATATAAAGAAAGGTTTTAGGTAAAAAAAGGGGAAGATATTTATGGGAGATATTGAAGATCTTTCACCACGATTAGAAGATTACGTTCCGAGTTTCCAAAGACACTAAACTATTACGATCCTTGTGTGTGTGTTTTTTTGTTATGTACTAAGTATTCTGCAAATGTAATGTAATGTCTATGTACGTCAGGCTTCGGGTCTCTACAGTTGGTATCAAAGGAAAGGTTTAATCAAATGTTGGAAACTAGGATGCGAAAACATTAGTGAGATCCCTAGAGATATTTCTAAGGTTTGTCTAGGGATGTCCCTAAGGATAAGTATACGTATAAGATACAGTCCTAGAACTACGGTAACGATCATAGAATTTAACCTAAGAAGTTAGATATTGAGGATACTCCCCATTTATAATGTTGTTTTCTCTAGCATGATTTTTTCCTCTCACAAGATTCTTTTTGTGTTTTAGTTAATGGAGGGAACCAGAAGGAATTCGGTTAACATTGAATCCAATGGACAAATTGGTGACTATGAGCAACAAAATTGTGTAATTCCTAGAGAGAAAGATATTGAGATTATGCCGAATCAGTCATCGCGATATATGATTAACAAGGTGAAATTTAGTGGTATGCCTAATTCATCAAAGAAGAGGAAGATAAACTATTATTCATGTTCGCATGTTGAGGAGCATAAAGAAAGGAAGATTGAGATTTCTAAAGAAGGGAAGAAGAACCTTGAGGAATACCTCAAATGGAGGGACCGATGTTATCTGTGTGGAGAAAAGGGTCATAGAGTGACAGACTGTTATGGAGTTCAATGTCTTATTTGCAGAGAACATGGGAATTACCCAACTCAATGCCCTGACCTAAAAAGTTACTTCTAAATCAAGGAAGGACTTATTCCAGGATAATCATTGAAGTGGATGGACTAAAGTGTTTATGTATTGGTATTCAAGAATAATGTTGTTGAGGTACTTTTATGGTGTATTGAAATATTTATGTATTGGTCTATTGTGGTTTTCAGTAATTTTAAGGTACCGGTAACCAGGAAAAGTTATTCAAATATTTTGGAAAGTAGACGATATGCGCATAATGAAGGGATAAATTGAGAAAATGAAATGTTTGACATTATTCATGAGCTCATGATTGATATAAGGACTATGTGATATCATGGTTTGAGTATATAGAATTTTGAGGATTTTGGTATGTGGAAAGTGTTAACTTTTAACTGCATTCATGTTTTCACTAAGGTTCAATGGGTATTCAAGAGAATACATGATTAAGGCCTTTGAATGTTTGGAATGGGACCAAAAAAACATATCTTATGATATATGGGGATCGACGATGGTATTAAATCTCTGGTAATCGTTTTCACTATGTTATGAGAGTGGACTGCAGTATTATGGATAAGCCTAAAGATTGGAATGGATTATGTTGGACATAAGTTAGTATTGTTTAAGGATAGATTTTTTTCTCGATATTATTGATGGGATTTTATAGTAATATAGTTTTAGAAAAAGGACCACCTGTAGGACGGGCGACAACCCATCGCGTCGGACAAGGCTGTGGAAATCGAACCCACAACCGAAGTGCGACTGACCTTTATCACCTACCACTGGCCTACAGGAATTCCCTGTTTAGTATAAACTAGTTTTATTTTATTAAGCAGTACGATATATGAAGTATAAGTCCATTTTAGGAACCATATATGATTAATCTCACTATAGATGGACTTATGTATTTTTTGATAACTTTTCTAACCTTTTGTTTGAGACAGATGGAATGACCCATCATTCTATCACATGATCAATTTACACTTCATGAATAACAAATTCAACTTCATTTCTTTAAGAGATGAAGTGGAAATTGTTCAAAGTACGAAAAACAGTGAGATTGTACCAAAATAAAGTATGTATTTATTCTAATTCAAATTCTTCAACTTTAGGGAAATGATCTTGAAAACCAAAAAATGTTGTCCTAGTGCCCTTATATCCGGTGAATTAGATGGTACCTTATATCATCACAAATCTATGGATTTGTGATTACTGACTTTTCCATAGCCATGTTCTCTACCACTCTCCATCAGAACATGATGGTTAGATTTCTCTTCCATATCCATATTTTCACCTATGTGGAAACCCAGTGATTAGTTTATTTGGGTAACCGTTACGTTTCATACCTTTGTTTTTAAAGATTGGTTTTGGTATTCCCTTTTTACGATGTGGGTTTCTATTAAACAAACTTCCGAGTAGTAAACCATTTATAACCCAGATGAATTTCAAGGGCGAAATTCATTTTAAGGGGGGTAGAATGTAACAGCCCATGATTTTATGAAAAACATTCTTTTTAATTTCACTAATGTCTTGTGTTGTACGCTACACCAAAAGGAGCTTGCACAACACGCATCCTTGATTTGCCTTGCATTACACACAATCGCGACCTTCCTCGATAGCGTGTGTAGTACGCAATAACGAGTTTCACTAAACAACAATACGCTATTAAAATATTATTAAAACTAGCCGTTATGAATAGTAATAACCACTTTTTGAAATTTTGTAATTTTATTTTTCAAAATGGAATTCATTTTTGGATTCATAATATCGAAATTAGCTTAGGGTGAAATTTTGGTACTTTTCAGATAACTTTTATTTTCGGATGAATAGTGAAAATTACTAAATTTTAATTAAAAACAACTTTTTTAATCGAAATAATTAATAGTGATAAATTATTAATTTGAGTGGTTTTAAAGTATATTTAGAATATATTTTTACAATTCAATACAATGTTGGTCGTTGGATGTAATTTCACATTTACACCAGACATAAACAAGTGTTAATCTTTTGATAGTTATTATCTCTTAAAAACACGCTATTTGTTGTGACAGCGGAAATTAATTATAAAATTAATTAATTCAACTTATATGTTGGGAATTTTGTAAAATAGAAATAATTTTTGAATTCGGAATATCAATTATATCTTAGGGTGAAATTTTGGCATTTTTCTGAAAAACTTCAATTTTTGGTGAATAGTGAAACTACTAAGTGGTAGTTAAAAAAATTAATTTTTTCATAAATCTTAATTTTACCGTTTCTGTGAATGGAATTTCAAAAATCCGAGAGACACGGTTGATGTCAGTAAGTAAAATGTGGTTCAATGAGATGAAAATAATTTTTGGTGAATAGTAACTTTTTACTTTTATTTACCACGGTTAAAAGTAAATAGGGTAATTAAGGGTAAGAATGATATTAATATTACCCTAACACATGTCCTAATCCTATTGGACAAGTGTATATTGACCAAAAACAACCTTAAGTGTAAAATATTATCATTTAGGCCCACTTGGATTAGATTAGGACATTTATTATTAATTTATTTAAAGAAGGGTTAAAATAGTTAAAATCAATGTTTAATAAGTAAATAATTTTTAATGTGGGGTTATACATAAGATAAATTCGACTATAAATATTCATTAGAAATATAAAAAGATTTCCTACATAATGGTATTTTATTTATAATTTTTAGACATTAAATAATTTAATTTATTTATGACACAATGATGATGCAGTAATTATCTTATTAATGAAATATTGACATAATTGATGTTATAAACACCAAAATAAATGTAATTTGAGACTTTTTATGTTTCCCACTAATTTTCTAGGTTACTATGATATATTAGTGTTGATTTAATCAACTTGGTTCGAACATATAATTCTGTTATGACTTTCAGAAAAATCATATATCAAATAGTGTCAAAATTGACACAAAATAGTTTTTAATCAAATATTATATTATTAATTGTTATTTTATTCCTAAAAATCTAATTTTCGGCCAAATGACTTAGATAAGGATATATATATTAATAATAAACAATTTGGGGTTCGTTTGGCATGTTATAGTAAGTGTATTAACCATATAGTGTAAGAAAACAAAAAGACACGGTAAAAGTTAAATTATTTAACTTAGAGTTAAATCTAATTGATAAGGTTAAAATAATACCCTAACCTTGTCTAAATCCTATTGGTTGATAGGATTTCGACCCATCCCCACTTTAGCTTCGAAATAAGACCCTTTGGAACCATTATAAACCGATTTTTACTTTAATATAAAATAATATTTTGAGATATTCCTAAGGTGCCCCTCTCCTCCCTTATAAAAGGGCACCTCCTCCCCCTCCTCCTCACACCAATTTGAGCACTCAAGCTCGGCCAAACCCTGCCATTTTCTCCTCTCCACTTCCCTAGAATAATCCTAGAGGTCCTGGTATTCTTCAAAGACCAATCTTAGTTCCCTAAGTGGAGGATTCAAAGAGGCGTTCCAAAGAGGAGGTAATATCCATTACCGATCTTTTCAATTTATTTCTTCTTCAACTTCTTCTTCTTTAGTTGTTTCATGATAAAGTAATAACATCAGTATTACTTACATACTGATATGTTATTATAAATATGAAACAACCCTAATTCACCTTCTATCCATCCTACGGAAAAATAAAATCACCGCGCGTGCGTACGTACGAAATACCGTCTCCACACCGTGGTGTAATCTATTTTCCACCATCACCTTACAAGGATGGGTATAATGGTGTAATGAGTAACTATTTATGATTATTACAAAGTAATATTGATACTGAAATAATATATATATACTCCAATACAGTTCCACGATCATAGGAATGATATCACCACTCGTGCGTACGTACGGAATACCGTCTCCACGATGTGATGCGACTCGTTCTACATGATCATCATTACATAGTAATTATATAAATGAATTGAATGAATAAATATGATATATGTTACACTAATACCATTCTGGATATAAGGTATCTATAACCTTAAAATAAGAATAAGAATTTATTCGGCAAAACACGCATAAGAACAAAAGGCAATAAGGACCCGAGTAACAAGTAACAATGAAATATTACTAACAAGAAGCTAAGAATATGACCATATATGATATCATATCAATATGTATGATTCTGTAATAAGTCAATAACATTATTTAAACCATTATACAGGAGCTTCAGACACGTACAAAGCAAATCGGACCTAAGGTAAGGGAAATATCACAATCTCATTTTTATCCGAGGTTGTTTATAGTTTAGTATTTACTGGGGTGTATTTTATCATCCACATCCATGTTACCTCAACATCTAATATTATTTCCATCCTTATAAAATATTTTATATCCAATTTTACCCTTCGGTAAGTTTTTTTGTAAAAGATATGAAAGGAATCTTTTGTCGTTTTTCGTACGAGGTACTTTTTGACTTTTCCGACAAAAGTACGAAGAATGTTTTTTTAACTTATACGGAAAGAATGGATTTTTAAAACATTATTTCCAAGAATATTCCTTTATAATTTTTCAAGTTTATTTTTAATCAACTTCTTTTAGTTTATAATTGTATGACATGTTAAGAAAAGAAAAGGGTTTTTGAAGAAGAAAAGATATTTTCCTCAAGAATGGAGTTCAAATGTTTTATCAAAATTATTTTCCATCTAAGATAATATAGGGTTCTGTTTTTATCCCTATTATTACATTGATTTGATCATGTTGTGATGGAATTATTTTTATGAATTCCTTTATCTTATATGAATTGATTTATGATGTCATGATGTTTAAGATTCCCATTTGTATTACATGGGTTATGCAATGATGTATGATTTATGATTTTGTGGCACAAATAAGAATGGTATCTTTATGAGATGGGTGGGACCTATATCTCCCTCCAATGCATTGGGTAAAGATTTTATATCTCATGAGATAGACATGGCTGGAACGGTAGGTTATACCGGTTCAGTGAATCATGACTGAAACGAGGGTAACTCGGTTCAGAAATGGACTTTGTCCACTAAGATAGTTTTGGCAATGAGTCTTGACTAACAAGAAATGATTCTCTATGATTATGTGTGTATGCCACAGAGTTTCATGTTTTAAGTTATGATTATTGTGATTACATTTCACTGCCATGATTTATCCCATGTTATGAAATTATGCTCTCTCTTTTGCAGGATAAGATTTCCAAAAGTTATGTTCTTATGAATATGATGTGATTGATTTTTCTTTTGTTTACCCTTACTGAGCATTTGAGCTCACCCTTTTATGTTTTCTTTTCCCCAGGATATAAAGAAAGGTTTTAGGTAAAAAAATGGGAATATCTTTATGGGAGATATTGAAGATATTTCACCACGATTAGAAGATTACGTTCCGAGTTTCCAAAGACACTAAACTATTACGATCCTTGTGTGTGTGTTTTTTTGTTATGTACTATGTATTCCGCAAATGTAATGTAATGTCTATGTACGTCAGGCTTCGGGTCTCTAAAATCCAAGACATGTGGATCTTTCCATCCAGTTCCAAAAGCATAATCAACCCATATTTTTGGGTCATTTTGAACTAGAAAGGGAAGTGGTGTGGCTGAATAGGATGAATCATATCTTCGATTTCATCTGCACACTAGTAGAGCTGAAATTCAAGATGGTGACATATATTCTAGAGGATCCTGCATTCAAGTTTTGGGATATAGTGGTGGTGGCTAAAGTGAATCAAGGAATTTTATAGGGGGATTTTTAGGAATTGTTTAACAAAAAATTCTATTCTCACACTTTCAGGATTCAGAGGATGACATACTTTTTCATCTTGATTTTGGAAAATCACTCTATCACAAAGTATGTAGTTAAATTTATAAATTTAGTGTGTTTTCACCCAAAGTTGAAGCTAGTGCGTCCTTCAAGGCATGCATCCTTGAATTGGGAATATGGAAGGAGATTCACTAAAAGATATTTTTTCTTTGAATTACGAATTATACAAAGATAGTGAACAGAGAAATGGTGGCAGAATGAGACATATTAGGAGCTATTGGAGGAAGATGTACGTTGATACCAATGAGAAATGGTGGTAAATCTAATGTTGGGAGCAAGTGGAAGAGGGACACCCCTTTCCAAGGTGGGAGTGTGTATCAAAATGGGAAGGATGGATCAGTGAACTTTCCTCCACTACCCAATAGAAAAGTAGGATGTTTCTAATATGGCTCTCTTGACCACATAAAGGGAGAGTATATGAAAAAACCTAGAGCATGACACATTTGTAACAATATGGGGTAATTTTTATCGATATTGTCATAGTTCTCCGAGGTTAGGTGCTCGAGACACTTCTCAGGTGTCGCATGCATTATATCCTTTGATGGGGTGGTGAAAACAACATCAATCTCATTAGAAGAATAGAGATTTCCATGGTTATTCTAGGAATACCATGACTCCTTAGCAAGTTCAATCTCAACAGGTAAACAAAGACAAAAGTTTAGTGATGAAGCAATTACATGGATATGAGGAGGTGATTGTGGATGATTAGGTTGGACCATTTATGGTTAGAGGTACAATTATTTTGAATTATACCCTTATGTAAGTGATGGTTGATACTAGTGAATATCATTCCTTTATGGATTCTTTTTCTATTTATTTTTTTATTTTAATACTTGAGATGATTCCCTTGGTGATAAAACTTCAAACTCCTCTTGGGGAAAGAGAATGTTGACCCTTTCTGTATAGATAATGTTTTATAACTGTTGATGGAGATGAACTGAAATGAGACTTGTTGGTGCTAGCTATGAATTTATATGCTGTAATCATAGGAATGGATTAGTTGACAACATTCGATACTCACATCAAATACTATACATATAAAATCTATTTTTTGAATGAGGATGACGTCAAACATCTCTTTAGAGGAGAAATATATGTAAAGACAAGATCAATAGGCTTTCTCTCACCATCAGTGGAAAAAATATCTTACCATTTTGTGGTTTTGACTTTGGAATCAATATAAGAGATCAAAAATAGAATTTTTCCAGTAGTCATGGACCAGTTCCTGTTGTGTTTACCGAAAATATCTTTGGGCTACCACTGATAAGGGAATTGGAGTTTACAATTGATATTTTTCTAGGGACCCTTCCTATATAATATAAGTCTTTTCTAATGACACCAAAAGTATTAATAGATATAAAATTGAAGTTGTAATATCTGGAAAGAAAAGGTTTCATTTAGTCCAGCACATCTTTGTGGGCATCACCAGTCTTGTTCATGAATAAAACAAATGGAACTCTAAGGTTGTGTATGGATTATCATAAGATTTATCATGTTATGATAAAAAGAATGTATCCACTTCCACACATTTCTGAATTTTCTTTCAATTTAAGTGATATCAATGGTTCTACAAAGTTTACTTATGACCAGGATATCAAAAATTGTGAGTTTGGAATGAGAATATTTTGGAAATAGATTTTAAAAGCAGATGTTGCCATAATAAAAATTTGGTAATGCCTTTTGGTATTATGAATGCACCCACCTTATTTATGTAATTGATTAATATTTTATTTCAATTATATCTATATTATTTTTTATAGTGTTTGTGGATGAAATATTGGTGAATTAAAGGACAATGTTTGAGTATCAACAATACTTGGTGATAGTGTTGGAAATATTGATAGAACATCGTTTGTATTCCAAATTATCAAATGTGATTTTATGATACAAGAGGTAAATTTTTTGGGCCATGTAATTTATGAAAGGGGTGTTTCAGTGGATCTAGAAAATATTAAAGCAGTTATCTCTTGGAAACTACCGATGAATGTAATTTAGATTTGAAGTTTTCTTGGTTTAGCTAGTTATTACTGATGTTTTTTATGACTTATCATGACTATATTCTCCTATGAAATAATTTAAAGAGAAGAGTATTCCTTTCCAATAAACTAAAGAATTTGAGAAGTCTTTTTAGGAGATAAAATTTTACCATACATCTGCACCAATCTTGATTTTTCTCAAATCAGAATAAGGGTACATGGTTTATTATGAGGTTTCAGGATCTGGGTGGGGGTGTGTTCTCATGAAAGGATACCATGTTATTTCTTATGGATAAAGAGAGTTGAGGGTGCATGAGAAGAACTACCCAACACATTACTTAGAGTTAGATGTAGTCATCCATGCTATAATAACATGGTATCATTATCTCTTTGGTGAGAACTTTAATGTGTTCACGGATCATAAGATCTTGGAGCATATTTCCTCACAACGGGATTTGAATATGAGGAAAAGGATATGGATGGAGTATCTACAAATGTTTGAAACTTACATAATGTATACACTGGGTAAAGGAAATTCTTTGGTCGATGCATTAATCAGATAGTCATATGCTTAGTTGGCGAAAGAAGCTTCTGATGAGTGGCAGCTGATGTCAATATTATCCAACATTCTTGTGAAATGTGAAGACTGAGGTGATGTTGTATTTTTATTTATAGTTTCTAATTTTCTTGATTTGGTAAATATGGTAAAGGAGGAACATAAATTTTATGCACAATATGTTGAAATGAGTTCAAGACATAATGGTGGGGAGACCATTGATGGTAGGAGGCTGGATGAGCGTTAAATTTTGTGGTTTCAAGATTGGATGGTCATACCTATGGATTTTAAGGAAAAACTTCTTCGTGGTTACCACCATTCGAGATAGGATATTCATCTTGGAATATAGAAGATGTATAATGTGTTAAAATCATAGTTTCAATGGGTCTATATGAAAGTTATGGTGGATGAGTTTGTCTCAAGATGATTAACTTGCCTGAAAGTTAAGGTAGAACATTATTGACCAGTAGGTATGTTGCAATATTTACCTATTAAAGTGTGGAAATGGGAGTAGATAGCTGTGTATCTTTTCATAGGCCTCCTAATAATGGTTCAGAAGCATGATTCCATATGGGTGATTGTGGATGAGATCACAAAGTCAACCCATTTCATCCATATTAATGAAACTCATACGATGGAGGATATATCCAAAATCTATATCAGAGAAGTGGTAAAGATACATGGAATACCTATTTCAATTGTATCAGATAGAGATCTGAGGTTCACATCTCCCTTCTAGAAATTCTTACAGAAAGTGCTCGAGACTCAGTTAATGATGAGTAGAGCATATCATCCTTAGACAGATGATCAATTCAAACAGAAGATACAAATACTGGAAGACATTTTTCAGGCTTTTGTAATGGATTTTGGCGGCATATGGGAAGATAATGTGTCATTGGTGGATTTCTAATATAAATTTTTTTATCAAGAATCAATACATATCTCTCCATTTGAAGCATTGTATGGGAGGCCTTGTCGTTCTCCACTTTTTGGGGTAAAAAAAGGTGAGATTTCAATAGTTTGGTCAATCCTTTTCCTTGAAATGAAAGAGAAGATTCGTTTGATTAATAAACAGATGCAGATGGCTCAGAGTTGTGAGATATTATATACTAATCATTGCTGATGACCACTATCCTTCCTAGCGAGTGATCAAGTGTTATTAAGGATTTCTCCAAGTCTTGGACACTAACATTTTGGTAATTTGGGTAAGTTATATTCTCAATACATAGGTAATTTTGAGATACTAAAACAGGTTGGAGATTTTTCATATAAATTTTCATTTCCACCACGGTTCAGTGCATTACACAATGTATTTAACATATCTCAGTTGAAAAAGTATCAGCCTTCCCCTAGCCATGTGATCAGATATGATCACATTAACATAGATAAAGATAATTTGTTAGTACATATCCCATAGTAGATTGTGGATACGTAATAAAAATAATTTCATGGAAAAATCATTGGTCTAGTATGGGTTTTGTGGAAATATGGTCAGATTCAGGGCGAGACTTGGGAAAAGGAGAAGGAAATAAAAGAGAAAAGGATGGATCTCTTCCATAAAGTTGTTGGTTTTATATTTTTCAAGGATGGAAAGACCAATGTTAGGATTAATTTAGTACCCATATTTTATGGAATATAACCCTTTATTTATGCTTTTTAACTATATAAAGTATAAAGGTGAAGTTTGGGAGAGTTTGGAGATATTTTAAAGTGTTTATGGAGATTTTCTTTAGGTTCATGGGTGGTTCAATGTTTGTGGAAACCATTAAAAACTTTCAGAAAACCATGCATAGTCTCAGGGACAAAAGATTAGGTGAATGTGTGAAACACAGTTTGTCCAAACTGTGATGATGTCTAGTAGTAATTGCATGCTTTAAAGTGTAGATTTTGTATTTTTGGGGTAGTGGATTTAGCACAATTATCATATGATTTGGGCACCATGTGAGGCAACCATGTGAGGTTTCCATGAAGGAAGAATCACCAACACAATTAGCACACAATTTATCTAACCGTGTAACAAAACCATACGTGGGTTAAAAGTTAGATCCTTAAATTGTGGATATAATGTGTTTTTGCCTATAGGTCTCTTATTTTCACCCCAAAACAACAATAACTCGATATTTTGGTTTCTAAAAGGTTGGAGAACATATTCAAAGAAATTTTAAAGTGATCTAGAGACATCCCATAGTGCCTTGAAGCTCATTTTTCATAGTAAGGCTTTGATCTTCATCATTATTTATGAGTTTTCTTAGATCTAATTCACCCCCTCTCTCGGTTTCTTAGATCTATGATTGCTGTGGGCATATACAAGGTTGTGGATAGTAAATATGTTTAGTTTTTTTCCTCAATGATGATAAGGGAAGTGATATAAGGTGGGCTCATGGAGATTCGAACCAATTGTGTGATGTTTTTCATGTAGTTTACCATTTTCACCGAAACTCTCAAGGTAGGTGGATTCACTCTCTGGTACGCTATTTTAGAACTTGAATAATTAGTTTCATATTTATTTATTTGATTGAAATTGATTTTTTATATAATGTGAAATAATTTTTGAAACCATCTTGAGTGATGGTTTTTGAAAATTGGGATTTTTTGTGTGTTGTTGGAAAATGTTTTCGATAACATGATTTTGAAATTATGATTTTAAAATAATTGTTGGTCTTGCTATATGTAAAAAAGTTTTTCAATAAAAACAATTATGTTTCATTGATTTTTTTGAACATACATTCTTTTGGAATTGGTTGTCTTGGTTTTGTGGCATGTTCTCATATGCATTGGGATGGATAAGGGCATGCATTACCCCCGTCAAAATGTTGTGATAGATAAGGGTGTAAAGTACCCCTGTTAAAGTGGTCACTAAGTGATGGATTTGTGGAAGGATGACTCACCACTCATGAGTATAGGGAGGACCATGGATTTATTGTATGTTTGGATGTATGGTTGTTTTGAAAGTATGTGATTATGCCAAACCAGAATACTAAATGATTTAAGGAATTGTTTATGAACTTTCCTTGGAAAATTTCTTACTTTGGTTTGTGTTTATATTTTGATATAAAATATTTGGAAATTATTTTATATAAATGTTACTAACATGTTCTATACTAGTGGCATGATTAAGGAAGTCATTGGGGAAAGGATACTGAGTTTTAGTACTCAACCTTGCTTTGGAACTTTGGTGATTTTTCAGATATTGTGTATTGAGATATGGGAAAAGGTAAAGTATCATAGATATTTAGCACTACTTCATGATACTTGGAATTTTTGGTGAAGTTGGATTAATGAGATTATAGATCTTGGAGTCTTTTGGTTATATTGGAGTTTTATTAGTTTATCTTATGGTGTTTACTCATATTTTTTAGTGTTCTAATGTGGTACTTGATTTTAGTATGATTTTGATAATTGAAATGTTTTATTACTCTTAATTTTTATCATGAATCATATAGTGGTCTATTTGGTCATGTATTATTGGTTAATTGTTTTATTCTTAATGGAAAAATATCCCCCACATGTTTAAAATCCCTTAAGAATTTGTTACCAGCCTTGGGATGTTGGGGATGTTTCTTAATGCCAAGTAACACCCTTTCACCATCTAAAGAAAATGATAAGAGGAAGGATGTTACAAAACCATTCATTTTTTCATTTTGGAGACATTTTTAAAATCCAAGAAAAATAATTCAAAAACCTTTCAAATGAAATAATTTTTTTATAAAATATTTGAACCAGATTTCACAAGTTGAATTCAATAAAACATAAAGGAAATATGATTTGGTACCATATATCAAATAGAAACACAATAATAATGAAGGTTCCTCATATAAAAAATATGAAATAATAAGAAAGGAAGTCATATGTGGTAACTCCTGTGTCATGTAATAATCATGTTACCAAATTCATATATCAAGTTTCAGGTGTAAAATTTAATGGAAAAATACTTGTTGGGAAAAAATCCCTCAAGTTAACATTGTAGTATTTTTGGGTTGATTGTGTTTGTTGACAAAGAAGGTTTCCATGGATAATTGTCGAGTTCCCGAGAAGTTGTTGACAATCCATGTTGACAAAGAACGATGACAAAGGAATGGATGATCTAGAGGCAGTACAAAAGAGCAGTACAAGGTGGCGTCGTTTCCCAGTGTTTGCCAAATTTTTGGGGTCCAAAATTTGGAAGTTTGGTGAGCATCATGAAAATAGTATTTCCTTGAAGATCATAATTAAATATGGAAATGGCATGAATTTCACGAAGAGAGGCTTCATGGTTTGGATTTCACGAAGACCAGAAGAATGGAGGCAGTGATTCTTCGCGATTACGAAAAGTTTTGCGAATGACAGAGGCTGAATCGCATCGCGGTGGTGAAGGTATTTGTGAGGGAGCTTCGCGGCGAGGGCTCGAAGGAATTTATGGGATGCTCTGCGATTACGACGAGCTCCGTGATCCGAAAATTGACGAGGTGCTTCGCGATTTAGATAGAATTTCGGCGGAAACTTTGGAGCTTCGCGATTTGAGATGACGTGGCATTGACTTCACGTGGAAAGTTAGAGGGTCGGTGGAATCACCTATAAATAAAGGCCAACCCCCTCAAGAGAAGTATAGAGAATTTTCATAGAAGATCTTTTTCTCTCGGATTGCGAAGGTTGTTCGCGTAGCCAGTGTGCTTCGCGAAAGAGGAGCTTCGTGGCGGCTATTGTAGCTCCGTGAAAGTTGCGCGCTCTGCGTTGGTTCAGTGAGCTTCGCGAGGGAAGTTGCTCTGCAATGACTTGAGCTTCACGGTAGTGCTTTGCGGTAGTGCTTCACGAGAGTGCTTCGCGAAAAGGCAGGAGCTTCGCAAAGGCTTGTTTGAGCTTTGCGAAATTGGGAGCCTAGCGAAGTAGGGTGCTTTGCGAAGGTGTTTCCAAAGTGAATTGCCCAGTGGTTAAGAGGAAAAGTGGTATTCATCAGTGGATGAATGTTGAACATCAACAGAGCATCTACATACAGAGAAATATGCATTCCTTAATGGAAATGAAGAGACCTACAGATCTATAAACTGTGAGTGGATCCTTTCTGGAGTAGTGAGCTTAGGAATAGGAAGAAAGTGATCCTCTCCACCGGCAGTGAGCCAGAGAGAGAGAAACAGGGAGTGACCCTTGGGAAAGTAGTGAGCTGACCCTAAACATTGTAAAGGCAGTGAGCCTAGGAATAGAAGTGATCTAGCCCAAACCATTGTATCCAAAACTAGTGAAGTATAGTGGGATTTGGTACGCATGGCAACTTGTCAGCGTATGCTCCTTGGACGTAGCCTAGTGAGGGTGAACCAAGTAAAAATCTTTGTGTCTGCCTGCTTACTTCCCTGCATTGCATTTGAAGCATTATCATCAGAAAAAGAAGAAAATAAGTGATAATAATCAACACACAAGTGCAAACAAAATGACCCTTGTAATAAAGAGATCAATATCCAGTGGGGCAGGAAGAACATTGCGAAAGAATATCCATACCCTGATTCACCACCCCTCTCAGGGTATATAGGCCCCTGTTGGTCCTAACAATTGGTATCAAAGTGCTAGTTTCTTTTATCAGATTCGTTTTCTTCGACTTGATGTAGTTGATCTGTGTGTTTGAAGATACAGTTTTCTTTTATCTCAATCTACTATGGGAAAAGGAAAAGCATCAAAGAAGAATCAGAAGTCAGGTAATTTCCCTCTATGTGGAAGTGTTTTTGGAAAAAGTGTGATTCTAATAAAAGAATCAAACAACTTACTGAAAGAAGGTCTGGATGAATATGATAGGGAAAAGATTGATTCACTCAATAATGATGTTGGAATGAGTGAAGTACATGAGCATCATAGTGATATTGAAACAGAAGAAGAAATTGAAGGAATAATAGATATGCGAGCTGATTTAGAGGCTGCTCTTAAGGAGAAAGATGTTTGGAGAGATAAAACAAAGAAATCTAACAAAATTGTTCATGATACCAAACTCTATATGCTGCAGCAGGAAGAAGAGAAGTCTAAGTTGATGGAGGAAATTGAGAAACTCAAGTTATCAACACGAGAGAACTCTGAATCAGTTAGTGTGTATAAGCTTAAGATTGAAGAACAGAAAAGGGAGATCGATGGCTTGAATAGAAAAGTGAAAGATTAAGTCAGGTGTGTTGGAGAACCTGATATTTCAAGTGATGTTAGAAACCCTGATGAAATTAAATCTAAAGATATTCGGGTCCAAGCACTGGAAACTGAGATCAACAAGCTAAGAAGTTTGAATCAAAGGCTTATTAACGTAGCTACTGATCTGAGGGAGAAAAATGATTCTCAAGATGAAGAATTGTGAAAGAGATCTGCAAAGGTAGAAAAATCAATAGCTGATGTCATGGGGAAGAATCTGAACACAGACGAGATTCAAAACATGAAATCTAAAAATGATGATCTTGTGACACAGCATTCTGAACTTGTTCAGAAGAATCAAAGGCTACAACAAGAGAATACGTGTTGCTCAGATTCTGTTGCTCAATAAAAATTGAAGGTAAGGGAGCAAAGTGAAGTGGTGGAAAAGCTTACACGAGAATTGGAAGTTGAGATGAATAGAGGAAAGTATCTCAAGAGATAACTTTATGCTCAACTTGAATCAAGTGAATTAAAGATTCAGAAGTTGAAAGAAGATCTAGAATCAGTGAAGAAGGAAATAGGTAAATCTAATGCTAGAGGAAAGCCTAAAATGAAGGATGCCTTTCACTTACTATTTGATTATCCTTTGGCAGGTGATGATGAAATGAAAAGAAAATTTTCTATTTCTGGAAAGAGTCAACAACAAATTCTCTCAGCTCGAAGACCATACAGTTTGGGAAAAACTGGTATTGGATTTGATGAATCACCTCCCATTCATGATATAAAGAGAGATGTGAATAGTTCCAGCTGTGAACAAAACCCTACAGGTGCTGGAGATAGGCCTAAGAGGATAGTTACAAAAAGAAGTGATGACATGTTCTTTTTCTGTGGGATTCATGGCCACACATCAAGATTCTGTTCAGAGGCTCTGGAATACATTTCAGGATGTGAAAATAGAAACCTCGATAGATCTGAGAATAAGGAGAAATGTCATGAGAAATCAGAGAGAAGAGTCTCTCAGAGGATAACATTCATCAGATGCTATTATTGTGGAAGAATGGGACACACAATGAGTATGTGCCAGGAAGCTCAGGAGCTCCATGTTAGAGGAAGAACTCAAGCTGCATCAACATCTCAATATAAGAATGATGAAATGAGGTATGTCTTTGATGTAAAATGTTTCATATGTTCTGATCATGGGCATTTGGCCAGAAAATGCAGCAAGAAGAAAGCGGGGAAGGAAAAAGACTCGAGAAAGATATTACCAACTCCAGTGGTACATAATGAGAAATTATACATAGGGAGACAAAGTGGTAAGGTGAAAAATAGGCTTAGAGCCTCAGGGGAATCACATGGAGCTGAACGAAAGGTGTATCAGTTACCTCCTCTGTCGTACTCACAACCGCTCTCAAGGAGAGAATGTGAACAAACCTGGAAGATTAAGGGGAGATCTACTCCAGCTGTGATAAAGAAGAATGAACGTTCAATGGAGAACTCACCACCAGTGAAAAAGAGTGTGGTGAATCAGACATCTGATAAAAGAAAGATGAACAAAGAATGCATTGAAAAATCCGCATGTCGTGTTTCTCAGCGAGAAGTGAAGGAAAGAGGAAGACCCCTAAGATGGGAGAAGAAGAAAGGGAAGATGCCAAACAGAGAGGTTCCTACTCAGAGAAATAATCAAGGAAAATGGAATTTTGGTAGAACCTCAAAGAAGAAAATGTGTACTAGCGGGTTTATACCCCAAGCGGTGAGAAAGACCGAGCCTACTAAATCTACATATCAGAAAAAGGCTCAGAATGTAGGCAATGAATGCCTCGTCATATGACCAGAATTGTTGAAGTTGGCTAGGCAGCTGGAGGAAGCAAGAAAGGAGTGTGATTCCCTCTAAGAATAAATCAAAGGGTTGACCCATCAGGATCAACCACTATCCTCGTTTTGAGGATTCGAGAAACAACCCATCTCCCTATGAATATAAATGAAATTAACTGATGATTCATGTGTTTCAGGTTTTAGGGAGTTACAATCCAAGGGGAAGTGGCATCTAAAGATGCAAAGTGGAGAAGTGATGTGCTCCATATTTTTAATTGGCTCAAATCAGGTACAATAGTTGAAGAAGAAAGGGAGCAAGAGAGCACAATAGGAAGTGATTGTGTTATTAACTTTATCTCTTGTTTCCTACACTGAGTTTCAACTCAGTAGGCTTAGAGATTTTGTTAATGGATCGATGCTGAGTGCCAGATTAGTATAAATGGTGCATGTGGAGAAGAATGGTTATGGGTCTCTACCGTTGGGCCTAACAGAGAGAAGTGTTGTGTAACACAGGGGGAGCATTCTATATCCAAATCAGATTCAAGAGCCATCAATGTAATAATTGGATGACTCAGCTCAGGTGTTTCCTATTGAGGGAAGAAAGAAACACAGGGAGAACCAGCAATAACAATGCATTTCATGCTTATCTATTTGCTCTAACAATATGGTATCAGCTGAATGTTTTCAGGATACCAAGAAGTTGCAAGAGAAAATCAAAGGCGTCTCAACAAAAATATGAGAGAAGAAGTTCGAAGGAAATGAAGTCATTAAACAATTACATAGAGAAAAGTTTTCTGTTGAAAGTGAGGAAGTGGTATGAGACTCAGGGAGATCAGAAGTGGCTGAAGTTGATTCAGAAGAAGATACTGATGGTGAGTACAAGGAAGTAAAATCCTTATCTTCACAAAAGCCAAAGAGTCGAGCTAAAAATTTTCAGGAAGAATATCATCAGTGATCAGTGAGCTCCACTTCAGAAAATAATAATGAAGTCACTGCACCAGATGTCTTTTCTATCTCAGGTAGAGCCGAAATGCTTAGCTGATCAGCTGAAGTTGAAAACTAGGTTCTGGCTATGAATGAAGAGCTTGACCAGATTGAGAAGAACCAAACATGTGAGAATTGTTTCGAGGCTAGTAGATAAGAACGTCATCAGGACTAAATGGGTCTTTCGTAATAAGATGAATGAATATGGAACAATTATTCGAAACAATGCACAACTGGTGTGCAAAGGATACTCCCAGATAGAGGGAACTGATGTTGAAGAGACATTTGCACTGGTTACAAGGCTGGAGACAATCAGATTATTCCTAGCCATTGCAGTGCAATGAAAGTTCAAAGAGTTCCAGATGGATGTAAAGACTGCATTTCTAAATGGGTTTCTGGAAGAAGAGGTGTAAATTGAGCAGCCAGATGGTTTTCTCATTCATGAGGATGAGAATAAAGTTTGCAGGCTGAAGAAGGCGTTATATGGGCTGAAACAAGCACCAAGATCATGGTACTGAAGGCTATATCGGCATTTGAAGAATCTTGGTTTTCATCATTACACAAGGTAGGAATGACACATTCATTTCTCAATAAAAATATGCCAAGGATGTTTTGAAATGATTTGGAATGGAAAATTCCAAGGAGATGAAGACTCCAGTTTCTACCCGGATGAAATTATCAAAAGATGACAGTGGCAGGGCAGTTAATTTCACTAAAAACTGGCATATTATCAGTAGTTTTCTATACTTGACCGAAACAATGCCTGATATTGTTTTCACCACATGCCAAGCTGAGAGATATCAGAGTAATCCCAAGGAAATCCACATGCTTGCAGTGAAAAGAATACTTCGGTATATCCAGGGCACGATGGATTTCATCTTGACATATAATGGAAAATCTCAGTCAGAATTATTGGGATATACTGATGTAGATTGGGCCAGTTCAGCGGATGACAGGAAGTCAACGTCAGGTGGTGCATTCTATCTTGGTGGATTATGTATTTCATGTCTAAGAAAGAAGCAAGATTGCATTTCGTTGAGCAATGCGGAATCTGAGTATATTGCGACCACTCAAGCATGCACACAATTATTGTGGATAAAGCAGCAACTTGAAGATATGTGAGTCGAAGTGAAGTCTCCGATCGGAATCCAGTGTGATAACTCAAGTTCTATAAATCTTAGCAAAAATCCCATCCATCACTCACGGACAAAGAACATTGAGATAAATTATCATTTTATCAAGGAGAAAGTTGAGTAGGGAATCGTGAAGTTGGAGTATGTGCCTACAGAACTACAGGTTACAGACATTCTGACAAAGGCCTTACCCAAGGAAGCATTTGAAAGGAATTGACTGGATCTGGGAGTTCAGTCGACTCCCTGCACTTGATATAGTGGGTATATGGAATCCCCCCTCTCCCTGAGGTATGATGTGTTTTTCCCTAATGTGATGATATGTGTTCTCTACTATGTTACAGAGTACAAAGGAGTGACCTTTGGGTTCGTTGACAAAGGAGGAGAAAATAGTGATTGTTCAAGGGGGAGACAGTGTGGAGATTTGATAAATCATGAATGATATGGGGATAAGCTGACAGGTGGAGCATCCAGATAGGGGGAGTGTAATGAGATAGGGGGACATTTTTAAATTTGACGATGCTAGAATTGATCGATCAAAACATAGAAAGCAGGACAATTGAGGATCGTGATAAAAGTTGAACAATGGTGTTGGAATGGTGAGAGAAGGATTCCAGCTATCACCAATTGGGATCAATGTGGTTCAACAATTGGTATCAATTTAAGAATTGGTATCAGGTTGGAATCGACAATTGGTGTTTGACATGAAGTGATTCCTTGATGATCTTTTCATACTATTCTTGTTTCTCACGCCGAGCATTGCTCATATGAGATTAGAGTACGTGTTAAGTGAACCCTTGAACGCTATCTGAATCGCAAGAGGCGAATGATGGTTGCAGTTGGAAGAAGAATTAGTGAGGTATCAACGTACAAGAAAATCTTTCTGAGCATAGTTATGAAGAATTGTCAACAAACCCAAAGGGGGAGATTGTTGGGAAAAAATCCCTCAAGGTAACATTGCATTATTTTTGGGTTGATTGTGTTTGTTGACAAAGCAGGTTTCCATGGAGAATTGTTGAGTTCCCGATAAGTTGTTGACAATCCATGTTGACAAAGAATGATGAAAAAGGAATGGATGATCTGGAGGCGGTACAAAAGAGTAGTACAAGGTGGCACCGTTTCCCAGTGTTTGCCAAATTTTTGGGGTCCAAAATTTGGAAGTTTGGTGAGCATCACGAAAATAGGATTTCCATGAAGATCATAATTAAATATGGAAATGGCATGAATTTTGTGAAGAGAGGCTTCATGGTTTGGATTTCACGAAGACCAGAAGAATGGAGGTGGTGATTCTTCGCCATTACGACAAGCTTCGTGAATGACAGAGGCTAAAGCGCATCGTGGTAGTGAAGGGCTTTGCGAGGGAGCTTTGCGGTGAAGGCGCGAACGAATTGACGGGATGCTCCGTGATTACGACGAGCTCCGCGATCCAAAAATTTCCGAGGTGATTCACGATTTAGATAGAATTCCGGCGGAAACTTTGGAGCTTCACAATTTGAGATGATGTGGAGTTGACTTCGTGCGGAAAGTTCGAGGGTCGGTGGAATCGCCTATAAAAAGAGTCTGAACCCTCGAGAGAAGTAGATAGAATTTTCATAGAAGATCTTTTGCTCTCGGATTGCGAAGGTTGTTCGCGTAGCTAGTGTGCTTCGCAAAATAGGAGCTTTGCGACGGCTATTATAGCTCCGCGAAAGTTGCGCGATCCACGTTGGTTCAGTGAGATTTGCGAGGGAAGTTGTTCTGCAATGAATTGAGCTTCACGGTAGTGCTTCGCGAGAGTGCTTCGTGAAAAGGCAGGAGCTTCATAGAGGCTTGTTTGAGCTTTGCAAAATTGGGAGCCTAGCGAAGTAGGGTGCTTTGTGAAGGTGTTTCCAAAGTGAATTGACCAGTGGTTAAGAGGCAAAGTGGTATTCATCAGTGGATGAAAGTTGAACTTCAACAGAGCATCTACATACAGAGAAAGATTCATTCCTTAGTGGAAATGAAGAGGCCTACAGGTCTATAAACTGTGAGTGGATCCTTTCTGGAGCAGTGAGCTTAGGAAGAGGAAGAAGGTGATCCTCTCCACCGGCAATGATCCAGAGAGAGAGAAACAGGGAGTGACCCTTGGGAAAGCAGTGATCTGACCCTAAACATTGTAAAGGAAGTGAGCCTGGGCATAGAAGTGATCTAGCCCGAACAATTGTATCCACAACTAATGAAGTATAGTGGGATTTGGTACGCACGACAACTTGTCGGCGTATGCTCCTTGGACATAGCCTAGTGAGGGTGAACCAAGTAAAAATCTTTTTGACTTCCTGCTTACTTCCCTGCATTGCATTTGAAGCATCGTCATCAGAAAAATAAGAAAATAAGTGATCATAATCAACACACAAGTGCAAACAAAGTGACCCTTGTAATAAAGAGGTCAAGATCCAGTGGGGAAGGTAGAAAATTGTGAAAGAATATCCATACCCTGATTCACCCCCCTCTCAGGGTATATAGGCCCCTATTGGTCCTAACAATACTAGATTCAGTAGTTATTCCACAAAAGAAAAGATAATAAATATCACGACTGATTGCATAGAAAATTTATTTCTACTAAGTTTACAAGATTTTTGATTTCATGAACAATCACTTCCTCAAATTACATCCCTATAATAACCCTATATTCCATAGAGAGACACTAAATATGGCGTAGATAAACCAATATTTCATAATTATCAGTCTCTTATATTTCTACCTAGGTTCGCATGACTAATAAATAGTGGTGAGTGTGATAATAAGTTGTAAGGATCATAATGGTGATCCCCACCAACATCAACATATACAATGATCATTTCATAGAACATGAGATCCACATCTATTCTTCACCTCTAGGATCCCTCATAGAGAACATAACCCTATTTAGGAAAACATCATCACATGCATCAATCACCATTTTCAAGGTAAAAGTTAATACAATGTTCTCACGAATGTTTTTTACAAAAAGATCATTAACTTCATAAAGTGAAAAATGGCACTTAAAAAAAACAATTTGACGATCCAAGACTTTTTCAATTTAAAAAAACAAAACATTTAATCATCAATTCAAAAGGCGAAATAAATTATAGATACATTAAAAACCCATTTTAATGTTTCAAATGGTCCTATAAATGAAAGAAATAAAAATTAAAATCTATCTCTATTTTTTTTTAAATATAATCTTAACCAATATTTACAAAACAAATCAATGTGAGTTATTATTCAAATCATTCCAAAAAAAATTCCAAATAAAAACAGTTTAAACCATATGGAATTTAGTTTAAAGAGTCAATCCATCTTCATTAAAATAATTAATTTCAATTTAGAAATTAAAAATTAGGCTATATACCCTTTGATAACCGTCAAAATATTCCTTTAAAATTCATATAAATAATACCATCAAAGATTTCAGAACAAACCAATTTTATTTCTAGCCAAATAATCAAATCCATAAGTAGAGAAACTCATACCAAGTATAATTTTCATTGAATAGGTTCATTGATGCATCAAAATGAAGAAACCATGCATGGAAAATCCTATACAAAATATATAGATAACTCAAACAATACATGAATCATAAGGTGAAAAAGGAAGATAAACGACTACATAAAAATATCAAACATCAAATTACAACGAATATGAAATGTGTCAACTTCGATGGAAAATTCCTAATTAAGGAATATGAGATCAGAACAATCACTAGAAAAAAATATTATTAACTATATCATGATATAACCCATTAATCTATTCAAAAGAACTTTGATCTATGAGTATTTCTAGGAGAATTTTGAATATGTAGAATAAATAAAAAGAATAATGATGATCGAGATTTTACTTTGAATTCTATAGATATAATGGCTCAAGATCCATCAAAATATCTCTACAAAAATAAGATAGTAATAAAAAAACCTAGGTTAAGGCTCTTGTTTGAGAACCTAAGATTCAAGGGAAAGAATCATTTATAAATGATACCTTTTTTGGTTTTTAAAATAATTTTCATCACATGGTTTGGCCACATAGTTCATTGAAAAGTTATCTAACTATGTGACCTATTCTATATATCAAGAGTAATTAATGGTTTAGCCACATAGTTTTTTAAACCATTTTTCTTCCATATGAAATTCCATGGTCCAAGAATCAAATATTTTCATGGTTTTCTAAGAATTTCACATAGTTTGTTCTAACCATTCTCAAAATGTTCTCCACCCTAGAAAAGTCTAAAATTCTCAAAAAAAAAACATCTTTAAATCTTGAAAAATGATTAAAAAAAGATGATAAAAAAAAATAATCTACGAACCAAAAAAGTGACATCAGGTTGTGGAAATTCTCCCCAAAATATCATTTTAATACCTTAGAAGGTTTTCGATACAAGTATAGGAATCAATGCGATGATAAACATTAACACCCAAATCATGTGGTGGAAAGTTTAGGAAATAGGTGACGACTCACCCAAGAATAATACCTTAGGCATTAATATCCAAAGGAATAGTCGACCAATATTCTTAAAAATCCATAAATAAAACACCCCAACACCACTACACATATTCAGAAAATGCTAACATAATTGTGAAAGTAGAATTCCATAAGTGGATCAAAGGCCTAGAGTAGGTCTCCCCACCATTTTAAAATAAAATCATTAAGATGGATAAACAAGGATAAGGAATATCTAAAGTGAACCATCTCTACAATCTCATAGATAAGAACCCAACCACTAACCATGGGAGACTAAAAATAAATTGATCCTAATCCAAAAAGGAAAAATGTTCAAAACAACATAAAAATTACAAAGGTAGATTATCCCTCAGGATCAAAAAACATTATATCCATCCACAAACTTTCCAAATAACTTACAAGGATTCCTACCTTGGGTAAATACTAGACAAAAACCTAGGAAATTAATCATATAACCTCACCCCTCAATGATTTTATAAAATCAAACATCGACACCCATGATTTCCCAATCCAATAAGAATAAATTCAATCCTAGCTACCCAGATATATACCAAAGGTTTATCCAAGTCTAAATAGGAATAGATAAAAACTAAAATTCAAGTTCAAAAATAAATAACAACAAAATTTTAAAAACGTTTAACCCCAAAAAACTGAGATAGTTCTAGCATCCAGATAGATATATAACCAAAATGGAACAAATAAGAGGACTCAAAAGGATATCAATTATCCAAAACATTGTCCAAAATTATTCCTAAGGATTAACCAATGAAATTTAGCCAGAAGGGGATTTCAAAATTCATAAACCACTCTAGGAATTACCTAATATCATTCACAAAGAAAAGATGCATAAGAAAAAACTCAAAATATCACAATGAAAAATATCTATAAACATGTTAATGGTATATAAATAATATCAAAAACCTTATATAAAATATATAATCCATAATTATTCCATATAAAACCCATAAAATATTTAAAAAAATCATTTCCAAGGAACATATTATAATTGATACTTCCCCCTTCAACATCAAAGTTTAAAAAACATATAAAGGTAACCCAAGAGGCCACACCAATAAAAAAATCCCAAATATTTCAATAAATATGACTTATAATGACAATGTTCCCCACACTAGAAGCATGAAATATTCCTATTATTCCTATGATAATATTTTCCCCACTCAACCACCCCTTTCACCTCAGGCTCCACCAACTCCTATAATTCACCTGACATGACAACATTAACCAATCCAACCATGAATGAGGTAGTATTCACTTCAATAAATTTATATAGCTTTGATTATATTAAAAAAATCTTTCCATGAACCCTATCATAAGAAGTCACACCATAATTAGTGATGAAATCTCCAAGGTTTAAGTGTAGGCATTCTTTAAAAAAGAAGATCCTTTAAGGATCAATCATAGGAAAACTCTAGTAAAAAATATACCAAAACAAAAAAAACTGTCTGGTGTATTCTAATAATGGCTACTCACCCTTATAAAGACCCAAGAGACTAGTATCTTTATAATTAATAATATCCTAAGGGTATTTCAATTGAATAAAAATTGTCTTAATGAATTCTAAGTACAAAATTTTATGCCTGTGGGGAGGAATAACGGTCTCCCACCATAGTCACCTATGTCCTTTAAATAAATAGATGATAGATTTATCCCTTGAATCATAAAGTTTCTTGAGAGAATCAATGATTTCTTTGTTCTTATCAAGTCACTACATTGACTTATAAAAACCTTTATTACCACTTAAAAATGTCATACAATGTTTCCAGAATTATTGGATAGGGTCTAAGGAAAAAGAATATTTTGGATTAACCACTTAATTATAAGTTTATGAAGATCACTTAACTTGAATTTAAAATTATATAAGACAATAGGGGATACATTGAATATAATTCTAATGAAAAAACATCCTACCATTCTTGGAAAAATTTCTTAGAGGCATTTTGAAACATCATGAAACATAGACTCACTAACTTATACATCAAAAATCAAGTAAAATAATTAAATATAAAATAAAACCCAAGATTAAAAACATATAAACTATAATATTTAAAATAAAACAAAAAATTACATTTATTAATGCACCAATATGTTAAAATAAGCAAGTAACCCCTTTAATAATTATACACTTCAATTTCAATATATGAATTCTCAATAGAAATCCATATCAATTGAAAATATTTTACTAGCTTATGGAAATACTTACATAGTTTCAAAACATTCTTTCCAAATTCCCATTCCAAAACTATATCCATTTTAAATCCACCATAAAACCAATTTTTTGAACATTATTTAAAAACATCACATGATAACCTTTGAAGGATCAATTTTACAGACTAAACATTTTATAAAACAAACTTTTTGGTAATAAAAAACTCATCGCTAATAAGCCAAATGAAACTCATTCTAAATCTTAAAGCCACTTTTTAAAAGGATTAAAAAAAATCTAAAAAAATAAACTAGAATAACTAGATAAATAATGAAAAAATAAACCAATTATATTATTTTCAAAACTAAGAACCCTCTAAACTAATCTCATATAAATAAGGTAAATTTAGAAGTAGAGGAACAAGGTGTAAAGTTCTGGGTTAAAGTAGAAATATACAAGGATTACTTACATGTATTGGTAAAACATGAACCAAATATATAACTATTACTGGATTGGGTTTTAGATCAACCTCATAGAGTATTCATTGTTTTACAAACCTTGCAGGATAACCATATAGCAGAGGTCACCTCTCTGGTTGACCCCTAAACTCAAAAGAGATCCACAAAATCAATTATTGCCTCATCAAGAATCTAAATATCATTAAAAATAAAAAAATAACAAACTCTAAGTAAATAATCAAGTTTCCAATTTCCCCGGTAACACAAGTTTCATTGCAAATGGTGGTGATCTGAAACCCATTCATGAACTTCTTCTTGAGTTCCAAAAAGTTACCAATATACTTTATACCAATGCTAACCCCAAATAAAATAAGGGATTTCAAAAAAATAAAAAATAATATATTCCCTTATTAGGAACCACCTTTTTATTCCATTTATTATAAACCAACCCATAATACCAATAATCTTATACATAAGACAACTTATGGTGTGTCCTGAATAGTCTTCAAAATCCCCACAAGCAGGTAAAAAGAAATTTGGCATCATAGAACTACTTTGTGAGTGATTTAACTTAAATAATATATAAATGTCAATCATAATAACTCAGTAGAAAAATAATAATCTCATAAAACCTATAAAAGTGCAACTATACATCCAAATAAACAAATGGCATCACATAAAAAAATACATCAAGACACACAGTAAGTCTAAAACAAGAGATAAAATACATACTGTCCAAGAGACATAAATTAAAATACAACTTCTACAAACTATCTCATATATATCCAATACCACTCACCACATAACACATCCCTAGACCTTGGTCAATAAAGAAATAAACCATAATATAATGATAAATATAATCTAAAACCTTACTTAAGAAGACTGCATATAGTTAGTGGGGTATGCATAGTGTGAGAAAAAAAACCCCAGTAGGATACCATTGAGGATTATTATGTAATTTCTTCCATAAAAAAAATTCATATATGATAAATTAAATTCAATAATAAAAATACAAGGTTTTTTTCATAATATAAAATATGATAAAGACCTCCAAACGTTTAAAATAGATAAAAAACCATAAAAATATTGTTATGAGAAATATAGGGTTTAAACTATTCCTTTTTACATTTAGTATCTATTTATAAATCTCAAGATAAAGAATAACATATTCTTTTAAATAAAATACCATTTTTCGAAAATATTTGAAAGCAATTTCACAAGATATGTTCAATAAAGTATACAGAAACTATAAGTTAGTACCAAATTTCAAAGAGAAATATAAGAGTAATAAAAGTTTCTCATATCAACAAGAAAATATAATAATAAAGTATTTCATATGTGAAAACTTCAGTGTGAAGTAATCATCAAGAGAACAAAGTAATATATTGTGTATGAAGTTTCAATTCTCATGGGTAAATCTTAAATATGGTAGTAAGTCCACCCAAGAAAATCTATTAAATCTCATGAACAAATACATGAAAAGTTTGTGTGTAAAAGGTTCACATTCTTTCTAATTCCATGAAATATCACTTCCTTGGAGAATATGCCAATCTTGAACCCACAATCTATGACAAACCATATCATTAATACACTTTATTTAAAGATTTATTAAATAAAGATATACTAAATAAAACCCTGAAAGATCTTTAGGCCTATTTTCATTAGGAAATTAGGTACACATAACATTAACTTGATACATGAATAGAACAATGTATAAAAACTTCAAGACATGGAATTATATTCCATCGATCCTCTAATACTATATAGGATAACTTGGGGAAAATATAAGAAAGGGGAGAGATATACAACATAATAACGGAATAAGCAAAATATAGCATAAGTTAAAGTAGTTCATGTTATCCAAGAAGTATATCATGGTAACATAAGAGAGTTTAGAATCATAATCTTGACCAATGAGGAATGATATAACATGATAGTATATAGGTTACATGATAATTTCACAATAACTTAAAAAAAACATCCTAAGAATAAGTCAAGGATAACCACAAAAAAAATCATAACACAATGTGATTAAGATAAAATTTTATGCTCCATACATGGAATATCATGAGATGAAAACCTTACCAAATGAATGGATGTCAATATATTTTTTGGGCCAACATTTTAATTCATATCATGTACATGTACAAGTGTACCACATAGATCATGAAAAATAGAGAAGCCTTTTATCACTTTTAGTACCATGATTATGGTGTGTTGTATTTATATGTGGAAGTATCCAATACATTAAGGATATTAATGTCTTGGTGAATGCCATTGAATGTAAACAGGTGTGGTATTCACTACACAAATGTTTGACATGGAAAATCGCAGAATAATTTATGCTGAATAATGGGGGTACATAAAGCTTCACAGGAGGGATTAACAAGGGTTAAATGTATCTATAATTGTATTTATATCATATTATAAGTTATAGAAATATGGAAAAACGTAATCCAACATGAAAAATTCGAAATAAAAGTTCATAATATAAATAAAGTTCTTGAATAAAGAAGAGAAGGAGATGATTCTTTACCTCAAGAGGGAACTTCTAAAATATTGGGAGTACCTTCTTAAGATCTTGGAGGAACTATTGGATGGATATAGAGAGGGTAGGGTAACATAATTTCATGATCTTAGGGTTTTATTTGAAGATTAATGGTAGGTTTGGTGGGTTTATATAGAAAAATAAGGTGAATTCATCACAAATTTATAAACATAGGCTTTGGGATCTATATAATAAATTAATCCTAACCAAAAACCATCCCATGGGTTTCTCATATTGTTTTTTATAAATAGGAGTATATTTAATTATTTTAAATGTTCAAGAACTAAAATCATTTAAATAATTCCCTTGGTAATGTATAAGTGATTCCTGTTTATAAATATTTAATTTTAAAAGCTTAAAATATAATATAGGTTTTAGAGTATTCATTAAGGGTTTATAAGATTAATCAAATAACAGAAAGACACATTATTTTAAATTGAAAGCATTATTTTGTTCTATGTTAATATTTATACTATTTATTACATGAATTTTTTTTCTTTAATGAATTCATAATACATACCATATATTTATACCATATTTAATTTTGAAAAAAAAATTTCCCCAATAATTATGAGAAATAAAACATTATCTAATTTTGACATTCTGATTTCAAAAATAATATTTATTTTTTCCAAATATTTCTATAAATTTTATATTTTTTACATTTAAATAAAAAACACCATTTATTTAAAAATACTAGTTTTTTACAATAACAGTTTTCAAACCCTTATCAAAAATAAATTTTTCTTTATTAAATGTCATTATCATTTATATAGAATAATAATTATTTAATAATAATAATTTATAAAAATATAATTTATATTAATAATTCTTTAATTAATCAAAAAGAGTGTCTTTATTGACACTATATATTTCCCAAAGGTACAATTTGTGTTTCATCGTATCAAAATATAGTTTTTATCAAACTCAGTATCTAATCATTTAAAAATTAATAATAAAAATAAGAAGATAAATCATAATTTTATTGATATAAAAAATCTATATTCATACTATTATTGTCCAGATACATGGCCCTTTATTAAACTAGTGAATTCTCTACAGGTAAGGTGCATGGTGGTGAGATTTTATTGGTGTGGTTCGGTGAATAAGGTTTGTTTCATGGTCTTTATGATCTTAAAATTGTAATCTAAATATATTATCTATTTATATATTTGTTGAATTTAGGATTGGATCTAATACAGGGAAAATCCTAGTGATGTTATCTACCTAAAAAAAATAGATAAATGGGTTTTTTAGTGTATGGCCTTGCTGGTCTAGGACATCACTTCTTTCTTATATGTTAATTAAACTTTATCATAACCCTTAATAAAATAATATTAATGGTCACTATAAAATTACTATATTATCAATGATTATAATGCTAAATTTTCTTTTAAGTTCGATAAGATAAAACTTATAAGGGTATAAAATAACCAAAGTAGTGAATGTGATTTCTATAGCTACATTACTTAATAATGAATATATTTATTAAAATGGGAATTTCATTTATAAATGTTTAGGCCCATGAATTCTTCCCCCCTTAAAAACATTCACCGTCAAAATTTCTCTCTCATGCACTAAAATAGATGTTGGTAATTCTGTTTCATCACCTCTCTTGGTTCCCATGTTTCATCCTCAACTTTTTGTTCCCCCACAACACATTGACCAGGTGATTTGTCTTGTTTTTTAGAACTTTGTATCAATGGTATAAGATATTTAATGAATAATCCTTATATGAAATATAATTCTCCAATAGTATCACCTTTAGATTCAGGGGATGTGATAGGTATGGTATGTACTTCCTTAAGATGGATACATAGAACACATCATGAACTTGAGATAGGTTAGTTGGGAGTGCGTGTTGATAGGCCACCACTCTGATGGAATCAAGAATATTAATGGGGATAATGTATCTTGGAATAATATTTCCCTTATTCATAAAACTTATGAATTTCTTTTACAAACATATATAAAGGAACTGCTTATCTATAACCTCAAACACCAGGTATCATCGATAATTTTAATCATATATTTTCTATCGAATTTGTGAGGATTTCATATAACATTGAGTGGTTTGAAACTTTTCTATGATATATTTGATAAAATAATGTCCCATCAGCTTCTTCTCTCAAATAGTTTCTCATAATGTCCAAGTCTGGAACCTCTTCCCATATAGAGGCACCTAAGGTTCCATTTTAATGCTATAGTGTAAAATATTGCTATGTGATAACTTCACTATAGAAATGTGTTGATCCATACATCCTTTGAAATTTATTGAACATGAACCCAACATATACTATAGAGTTTGAGTGTATCTTTTATAATAACTATCAATAGGAGGGTGATAAGTGGTGATAAATAGTATCTTTATATCCAATTATTATAGAAGGATTCTCGAAAACCATGATGTAAACCCCATATATTGATTAGATAAAATTGATAGTGGAACTCTATGTAGTCTTACCACATCCCTTACATATATATAAGAGAGTTGGTAAAGGTAAAAATATTCCTTGATATAAAAGAATCGAGCTTACTTGGTAAGGTGATCAACTAACACCCAGATAGTGTTATTACCTTTAGGGGTCATGAGGATTCCTACGAAAAAATACATGGTTATTTTTCACCATTTATACACTAGTATAGTAAATGGTTTTATCATACCCATAAAATTTGACCATTTATCCTTGACTTGATTGTATATGAATTATCATGATACAAATTATGAAATCTCCTTGTTTATGTTATCCCACCAGATGTTTTTCTTCAAATCACTATACCTCTTAGTACTTCTAGGATGAAATTAGAATGATGATCTATTGGAATCATCCAAAATTTCCCTCCTCATTTTTTTTGATACATATATTAAGGTTACAAAAATTATAACTTCATATTTATAAATATTGAACTCCAGAATATTCACTACATTTTTCTATAGTACATCACCACCCTTCTATGCCTCCTTGGTCCTATCAATAATGGAATTTCAAATAGTTATTTGAGAAATGCAGGATTAATATACTTTTATTATTCCCATATCCATAATTTACATATATAATAATTTTATGTCCCTTTAAATTTTTATCATGGATAGGATTATGGGATCCTTTTTACTTAAAGTAGCTGCCACTTTTTGTGCCTTCATAGGATGGTAATGGATAGAAAATCAAAATCCTTGATCGACTCTAACCTCCTTTGTTGGTTCATATTAATCTCCTTTTATGTGAATATATACTTGAGGCTTCTATGATATGTATATATGTCACACTTCTCTCTATGGAGTTAATGTCACTAAATCTTCAATGTAAAGATCAATACAATCAATTTTAGATCACGTTTTAGGTAGTTATTTTCATGTATCTTTAATTAGAAGGAGTTATAGGCTATCACCTTTTCTTCTTTAATGATTGTAAAAACCGAGTCCTTTTTGGACACGTCATTGTAGATAAAAAATCCTTCCCCACTTATTGGTAATGTGAGTATTGTTTTAGTGATTAGTGTCTTATTCGACTCTTAAAATATCTATTCTCATTCACCAGTCCATACAAACTTGAATTTCTTCTGGGTTATCCTATTTAATGGGATTTGAATTTCTGATATGTTTCTCAAAAATCGACGATAGTATGCAACTAATACAAGGAATCTATATAATTTCATCACAAAGGGTGGTTTAGGTCATCCTTCAATTTCCTCAGTTTTCTATGGATGCTTAAATATCCATTTTCTAGTGATAACATGCCCCATGAAAGTTACCTTATCCATCAAGATATTTCATTTACTATACTTAGAAAATAACTTATCCTTAAATAAAGTCTTACGTATATAATTAACATTCTCCTCATGTTCCTATTTTCGTTTTGTGTAGATAATAATATCATCCATGAATACTACCAATACCCAAGACCCACCTTATAAAAAGAACCCTTGGGATTATCCCCTGTTTTCACCTTTACTTGATAATATCTTGACCCAAGACCCACCTTATAGAAGTATTTTTCTCTCTATAGTTGATCGAAAAAGTCAGGAATTTGTGGAATATGATACCTTTTCTTTATCATGATCTTATTGATTTAACAATAATCAATATAGAGGCAAATTGACCCCTGCTTCTTCTTGAAAAATAGAACTAGTGCACCCCATGGTGAAGCATTTGTGTGTATGAACACTTCCTAAAAATTCTCTTATAGCTGCTTAGTTATCATCTCAAGTTCAACATTTTCCTTCATATTTTGATTTTCATATATTGATAAAGATCCAGATATATGTTTGATTAAGAAATCTACCTATCATCTATGAAGAAGACAAGAAAATTCTTTGGGAAACACATCAAAGTATTACCTCAAAATGGTAAGGTCTTCAAGGATGATCTTTTCCTTAGTCCTGATCATTTGAGTAAGATACAATTTATCATAGGTTAATAATATCCATGGTTGTGATGATGATACCAAAGGATATTCATCCTCCTCCTTACACTTGTATAAAATTGAAGGATGATTCGTGATGTGTTGGAAAAAATACTTCTTTCAACCATTTATGTTGTCTCTATATATGGAAAGTAAATATATACCTCAAATTGCATAAAATTTGACTAAAGGGAGTATCATATGGTTTTCTCAGATTTTCAACCCACATGTTTTTATATGGTATGAGTTATAATCTTGGGATGAAATAATTGACCAATTTTACATCATCACCATTAACTTGAATTACATGTTTTTTTGTGGTGTTTTAATAGTTCTACTAAACATTCGTGATATGAATGAATTAATAGAACCATAATCAAATTTAAATTTCTTTTTCCATGAGTGATTAACTAGTTTTCATTTAAACATTTCATTATCAGGATCCACCTTAGTAGTTGTGATGACATAAGCTCTACCTTACTCTCGAGGCCTTGGCGGTTATTGTCATCGATTTTCATAAACAAACCTTGGATTAGTGCATTGATTCACATAGTGTATTTATTCACTTCATTTGAAACATTGGACAATATTTTTAGGGTTTATTGGATCATTTATTCCTTCCATCACATTGGTGGGTTTCCCTCATTAGAAATCGCATTCTAGGTGACCTTCCCTCCCACATATAAATAATTTCTTTGTCTCCTTTAAGAAATTTATGGGAATCTTATTTCCATAATTTTTATAAGTAGGATATTGGAATTTATTACCACCATGAGTTTTATCTATCATTCATCTAGGAATAAAATCCATTTTCCACTTCCTATCTCTAGACCTATGAGATGATTGAGATTCATTGATCTCCATTTTTACATTGAGGTCACATTGAAAAATTTCTTCATAGCTATCAATGTCTAAATGGATATAGATTTTAGTAGACTCAGATTTTACACACTAAATAAGAATTCGAATTTAATTTTTGGACTGATGATAAAGTCATAGTTATATCATACAATCCTTGTGTTGTTTTCTTCATATAAAAAAATGGATTCGTCATCCCTTTTCTTAAGGAAAAGGAAATCCCTCTCCATTTTTAGCCTAAGACTGTGAGAATAATATTTATCAAAGAATATTTTATAGAATTATTTCCACTATGTCAATTAAATATCCTCCTTGGGCTTCATATTTTTGACTAATGTCTACCACTGATCAACTTATCCTTTCATATGGTAAATATAAAAAATGGCATTGTCTTTCTTAGTGAATTGAAGGATAGAGAATATCTTTTTATTGGAGTTAATCTATCATTATGGGATTAAAGTTTCTAAGGATCCACTGAATATTAGAGGCCTTCGTCACATAATGGTATAAATTGAAACGTTCTCTTTATTGGGGGGATTTAGGAATTCCTATAGATTTAGGTTTCTATTCAAAAACTGAGTTAATTGATAAGGTATTGTCACAAATTTCCCGATTACTTCTCCCATTGGTTTGGGAATCTCATTTGGAAAGTCATCACACTATCCCTCACATTGGTTGTTGAATAGATTCCTCAAATTTCCATCCATTGAATAAAATAATGTAAAAATTATAGATGATTAACTTTAAAAATATTAAACACAAAATAGTAAACCCTGAAAATTAAATGGATAACACATAAATAAAATATATTACCTAACATAGGTTTCAATCTTTGTTATACAAGATTTATTTTCTAACATAAAGTCCTATGAGAATTTTTGTTACCTTCATAATAGATTATAAAGAGTTTTCAATTTTACCAAATTATATCCCCTAGGAGTTTCAAACTAGGTGTTCAACAAGGCATATTGTCGTACACTAGGTGATGATTGAGTCCAGATCTATGCACCCTTTTTAGGGTCGTTACCACTATGTACAATTGTACAAGAGCCACGTCGACTTATAGTATCTATAAAGGGATGTATTTTATTGGAAATCCCTTACTCCAAACATTACCAAAATTTTGGGATATTTTTAGTTGTTTATAATTATTCCTAAGGCTTTAAATAGGGTTTTATAATCATAATAAAAAATAACCATAGTTTCCTCTTATACCAACTAAGAAATCCCATATCATTAATACACTTTATTTCTTAATATAATTTATAAAGATGCATTTAATACAGACACCAATGATAATGACTCTGTATGTATTTTGGATATTAGTTACATAGAATAATAACTTGATACATAGATAAAAAACATTAAAAAACTGAAAAATAATGGCTTTATATTTCATATAGCCTCTAATACTATATTGGAAAACCTTGGGATGTACATAGAAGAGGGGTGATAAATAAATCCCAGTAAGAGAATAAAAAAATCATAGAAAAAGATAAATTAATACATGTTATAGAGAAGGAATATCATTCTAAATTAATTGGTGTAATAATCATAATCTTTAACAATGTGGCATGATATAACATGATAGTATAAAGGCATCATGGGATTGTGGAATCAACATAATACATGGAATCATAATCATAATTCAATGATAACATCCAAGACATAATAACCTTGTGTAATTTGGATAACCTCTCATGAACCATACATATAATCTCATGAGATAAAAACACTACCCAATTCATTAGATGGATATATATTTCTGGGCCAACTTGTCACATTCATATCATGTACAATCATATGTGTGCCACATAGATCATACACCATAAGGAATTATTTTATTATTTTTCATACCATAATTAACGAGTGTGGGTTGCATAAAAATAATTACCTAATAAATGAAGGATATGTATATATAGGTTAATAACCTTGAGTGGAAATGAGGATTGGTATTCACTACACAAACTTTTTGCATAAAAAATTGTAGAATAATTTTGGAAGCATAATGAAGGTATATAAAGGTTCATGGTAGGAATTAATGATAGTTAAATGGGTTTCTAATCACATGGAAATCATAAGGATAGTACTAGGGATATTTAAAATCATATTCAAACATGAAAAACTATAAATCAAGGGAATGATATAAAGATGGATCTTGAATAAAGAAAAGATGGAGATGACCCCTTACCTTGATATGGAGATTCTAAAATCTTGTGAGGAGCTTAATAAGAGATTTAGGCAACCTTAGGAGGTATCAAGAGAGGTAAGGGTAGAGTAAATTTTTGATCCAATGGTTTTAAGGGACAAGTAATGAGAGGTTGGGCTGGTTTATATGGAAAATTTGAAGATAATTCATTATTAACTTCTAAACATAGGTTTTGGAATCTATATAGTAGACTAATCGAAACCAAAAACTTCCCCAGGGTGTATCCCAATGTTTTCGCCCAATAAAATTTGAGTTAATCATTTTGTAAGTAAATGATCCAAAATCCTTAAGACAATACCCTTTTAATGTGTAAGTGGGTAATGTTTATAAGGAATTGGTTTTTAAACCTCAAAATACAATATTGGTTTTGTAGTATTCATAATGGGTTTATAAATTTAATCAAATAACATAAAAAACAAACTATTTTAAATTGAAAATATAATTTTGGTTGTGGAAACTATTTTTTTTAATTTCATCACTTTTGGGATTGTATTATTTCATAATACAAATCGTATATTTGTACTATATTTAATTTTGACCAAAAAATTAAACTCTATTTGGAAATTATAAAAAATTCAACATCGAATAATTTCAATGTGCTTATTTCAAAAATAATATTTATTTTATCCAAATACTTCAATAAATTTTATATTTTACAGATTTTTCAAAAAAAATCCCTATTTATTGAAAAATATAGATTTTTTTGAGAATAACAGTTTTTGACCCTTATAAAAATTACATTTGACAGCATAAAATTATATTGTCATTTATATTTAACAAATATTATATAATAATAATATTTTATTAAAATATATTTTTTTCAAAAATTCTTGAATTCATTAATTTGAGTGTCCTGATTGAAATTATATATTTACAAAAAATACAACTTATGTTTCCTCATATCATAATCTAATTTTACTACACTCATTATCAAGTCATTGAAAAAGTAATAATAAAAAAGAAAAAAAATATAATCATATTTTTGTATAACTAAAATATAAATATTTATACTATTATGGTGTAGATACACAACCCTTTATTACACTAATGAATTTCATAAGCATAATTTGTCTGATGGAGATATATTCTTGGGGTGGTTTGGAAAACCTTATTTGAGTTGTGAACTCAATGAACTAGAAATTATCCTGTAAATGTTTTTGATCATGTTGTAGTTGTTTAATCTCAGATTGGTATTGGTCAAGGTAATATCCCAGTGATTTTATCTCCCTTATAATCTTAGATAAATGGATTTCATAGGGTATAACCCAACTGTTCAAGGCCATCACTTATTCTGTCTATAAAAATTAGACATTATGATAACCCTTAATATACTAATCTTAATGGTAACTGTACAATATCTATATTTTCAACGGTTATGATAAACAATATAATTTTTAATCTGATATGATATAACTTATATAATTTAAATATAATAAATTTAGTTCATGATTTTTCAATTGCTACATTACAAAAATAATGTACTTATTATTCACTAAAAGGGAATTTTATTTATAAAACTTTGGGACCTTACACGTTCTCTAGGGAGACACTAGATGAGATATGAGCTGAATGGTCATTTCATTAGTCTAGGTATCTCATATAACTACCTAGGTTCCCATGACCAGTCAATAATGGTGGGTGAGATAACATGAAGAAAGGATTACCTTGTGAATCCATGTTAGCGTCAACATGTATAATCAACATTTCATAGCATACAATATCAACATATCCCCCATCACGCTAAAGCTCCCTCTCTTAGAAAAACCCATTCTTTCAACACCCATCATCACATTAACCAAGTGAAATTATTCATGGGAAAAGTTAATATAATGAGATCACTAATGAATTTTCACAATAATAGCATTAAAATTACAAAGGGCCAAATAGGCCTGTAAGAAAAACTATCTTGAAAAAAAATTATTTTTTAATTAAACAAAACACCAATTTCAATCATCCATTCCAAAATTTTTATACACAATTAATTCTTTTAAAGCCCATTTGAAAGTTCCAAAGGGGCCTTCAAACAATATAACATGAAATTTCAAACTATCTCTATTTATGGTTTGAAATCTCATTTCAATAAATCTTTCTGAACAACATTATAATTTATTCTTCAAATAATTCCAAAACATATTCAAGGTAAAAACACTTTAAATAAATTATAATTAACTTTAACAAATCAACCCATATTCATTAAATTAAGGCTCTATATTTTAAAACCCAAAACCTAGACCATAACTCCTCGATAACCATAGAAAACTTCCATTAAATATCTTAAAAACCTTTTAATCAATGATTTGAAATCGATCCAATTTTATTTTAGGACATATGATCAAATACATAAATAAACAAATTCATTACATGTACAATTTTCATGGAAAAGGGCTATAGATTATCCTAAATGACAAACCCATAATTAACATATCGTAAAAAATATATATAAATAACTCCAAACACACATGAATTAAATGTTAAATAAAATTAATAGAAAAGCCTACCTTGGAATATTAGGGATCAAATCACAATAAATATGAAATTTGTCTCCTTTGATGTTGAATTATAAATCAAGGAATATAATATTTGAACAAACCCTATAAACCAATATTCCGGATTAGATCATGATTCAAATAATAGATCCTTTCATAATATCTTTGATCTATTCCTATTTCCAATAGAATATAAAAGATCTAAAATAAAGATAAAGGACAATGAAGAATGGGATTATACGTTTAATTCATTAGATATGATTCCTCAAGATCCACTAGATTCACTCTTTAGAAGGAAGATTGTCTGAAAATTAGCTATTTTATTATCAAAACACGTTTAAGAAAAAAGTGAGAAATCACCAGAACTAGCATTAAAATATATTAAAACCATAAAACCCAGAACCAAACTACAAGGACCACCCCTACCTTACAACTACACCCTGATGACAAAACTTTTCCATTTTCTAACCACTCAGCAAGCTGTCTCATGCATGGTTTCATGGGTTTGGAAATTATGGCATATCCATACCCTCTCAATCTACCAAATCCAAATGGCATGAACTGGTGAAGGCTTAATGCTCTAAACACCATCTGAAGCAGACCCGTGTAGAATGCTGGTTGTGTATCACCAAAGCTTAACTTCAAATTTAAAGAAATAACTACTCCAAATACATACTCAACCCAATCCAACATACCTCCCAAACCGATCAAAAAATTACACCCATTTAAATATAATCACTGAAAAATAATTTAAGATTACCAGAGATTGATTCCCAACACAATTTACAGAAGATAGAAATTATCGAGATGCTTTGTACAATCAACATCATATTTTCAAATTTAGAAGCCACCTAATACTAGGACTGTATTTACTCTTCAAGGATTATATTCCATTTATTGAATCCCCCTACAAGAATTAGGTCATGTTTATCAATAAAAGAGTATTGATCCTCATTGAGAGTCACCCTTAGATACCTCCCCATCATCTTAGTTTCCTCCTCTTCACTCACATTAATTAACAAGACCAGTTCAACCACCTCTTCTTCAGAACCTTACCGTAATTCTGAGGGCCGGTCACCCAAAATCTATAAGCTTATTTTCTTTGCATTAATATTTTTAGTATATTGAGTCTCCAATGGAGGCAGTAAATAGGATTAATCCTTTCTACTTTTCCTCCTCCTATTACTCCTATCACTCTTCAGGCTTGAATCTTCACCAACTGAAAGGCTAGGATCATTTCAATTCTGTTCATTCACATGGAACATATATGTATCAGTCAAATTAGTTAGATAATAACTAAAAAATACCACTACGAGGCCTTCAAAACTATTGCTCAACTCAATTGGGGTCTGGGTCATTGGAACAGAACCACCTGGCCTCCCTGCTCTGGCTTGAATTGCGAGTCCCTGCCTCCCCTTACTTGGATCACCCTTACCCAAACTCAACACCTTATCATAAGAAGCAACAATGAAATCCACTTCGCCACCTTCCCTCTTCTCCATAGTAGTTGAACCCCATCCATTTGGATTTCCACTTTAACAACATCATTTTAGACCATTCCATCACCCACCCTCACACTCTCAAGGGAGATCAGGTCATTTCAATTGTAAGGACCGGCTAGATCCTGCTTCAACATGTTAAAAACCACATAAAACATCAGATTAACCAAATACACCATCACATTATTCCTTAAATACACACCAAAACCATCCTCCAGTGACACATTGGAGTCTATAGGATCGCTGACAGGTCGCTTCCCCTCCACATGTAGTGATGACTAAGACACACCCAAACCATTCTGAAAGCTACAGGTGTTAACACTCCGACCTCTAGATTCCATATCCATAGCCATCTTCATTGACACAAAAACCTCATCAAGAATGTCTTAAATGTTGTAAATGTGTCTACGCAGCTTCCTTTAAGTGAAATGTACTATCTAATGAAAATTATCCATAGAGTGACCCAACCATTTGCAGAAAGAGTAGAAGTCCATACAAGTCTCATAAATGACCTGTTTCTTGAACCTATACTCCTCACTAATTGTAACCCAAACATACTTGAAAGGTATCCTTGACACATCCATTTCTACACAAACCCACAGATTGACGGGATTCCATATAGACTTAGTACGACTATCAGAACATAGGAATATACCAATGAGATTTACAAGAACCCTAATGATAAAAGGATTTTGAAACAGTAACAGAATATTTGGAAAGATCATTGGGACCACAGCTGTAGGAGAATCACGATTCATATGGAAATCAAAAGACCAACAACAAAGGTAGAACCGATATCCATTGAAGATGCGGGGGGAACTTGAACAAGTAATGATGAGGTCCTCATCCAAAGAAAAATAAATCAAAATGTGGTGGCTATCAAGAAAACCTATTGTCACCCTCTCCTACAAATTCCATGAACCGAAGATGAATCTATCGAACGAATCCACCGATGGTATCCTCTTCTTAAATCGGGAAACCAAGGTGATTTGTATTCTATAACACTAGAGGGCCTCATAGTTTGGTCATATGCTTTGTATAACCCTGTGCCACCCTTTTGAAAATAATGTCTAAGGCTCAATAATATACATGGTTTTCTGGGATTGTTTAATGTTTTGGACTAACTATGTGAAAACCATGATTTATCCCAGAAGAGTCCAAAATTCTAAACAACACAAACAAAATAACCTGATAAAAGATTAAAATAAATTTTTCCAAAAAATTGATTGTATATTACAAAAATTGACATCAGGATGTGAAAATTAATCTATCTATAGATTGACTTATATTAGTAACCTACATTCAATGGAATAATATCTACTAATGTGGATCTAAGGGTTTATTAAACCAAGTCAATGTACATACACTAATGAGGTATATAAGAAAACAAGTTTTTATAATTAAAGATATAATTTTACCTAATTTTACATGGTATAAATTATCCAAGAATACATATAAAATAAATAGAAGGAGATTAGAATGGTGAATAAAACTTTATATACTTCTGTAATGGATCTATCATATATTCCATATTAAATTGCACATATGATATATCCAACACAAATATTATGTTATTAAAATATCACATAAATATAATATGACCACAATGTAGTCATCCAGAGTTATCTAATAGTACATGAGAAAGTAAAAGGGGTATGTATTAGGTACATAGAAAGGAAGTAAAACTAGTTTTGGAGGGAACCCAAACAATTCTTTCTTTATATATTTAGTATCTAACATCATAGACAGGCCAAGTTAATGAGCAAGACAATCTCATTAAAACTAATGGTAACCATATCTATAAATAATAAGTTTTTTGCGTTTTAATGAAGATAAAGAAGAAGTATGAAATTTGAAAATATTTTTCTTAGTTTTTGGAATCATACCAATGGTATTAACTATTATTTCAAGATTCAGATATAGGGAAAAAATTATATACTCAGGGACATCATCTCTTGAGGATTTTTATACAAGGATTTAAAGATAGAGATAATTGAGTATCCCTGTAAAGAAACATAGAATACCGTATGACTAAAGACATTAATATGTAGATACAAGATCTTATCATTTGAGTTCTAGAATGTTAATGGTTAGAAAGCTGGCTCTAGTGAAAGTGGGAGTTTTATAAAATTGGGTTCCCCCGACCCAACTTGAGTAGTAATTTTCTATTATCATATCATATATATAGAGATTTATTAATGATGTATTCTTACCATTATAGTGTTGATGTAACACCCCTATATTTTATGATATAGATAATTTTTAATTTCTTTGATGTCTTTGGTTGTATGATACACCAAGATTATCTTGCACTATACGCAACACCGTATTATCTTGCAATATACACAACACTATTTTTGGATTGTATTGCGCACAATTTCAAGTTGTTTTGATAGAATTCATTTCAAGCAACATTGAGTAAAGATTTTGTTCAATGTATAAATGAAATAAGTTTGGATTATGTTATACAGAACACCAAAAGAAACTTTCACTACCTGCAACACTGACTTGGATTGCTTTACATGCGAGATCAACCTTCCTCCATAGCTTGCGTTGTACGCGATACCGAGTTTCACTAAAAAATGATATATTATGAAAATATTATTATATAATGTGATATAAACTAGACTTTATGAATATTATTAACCAAATTTTAAATTTTATATAAAAATAAAAATCACATTTCACATTTTCTAGAACATTATAGGTGAAAAGATTCAATTTTTCAGATAAAAGAAGTATTTTTCAAAAAATACAGTTTTACCACCTTTTGATGGTGCACCAATTTTAAATATAGTTTTTGACACTTTTATAAGTTAAATTTTACAAAATAAACTTCTTATTTGGAAGATGGACATAAAAATTTACTTTGTATCAATTTTTGGTATTTTTCTGATAAAATTTAAATTTTAATGAATAGTGAAAAATACTGCATTTTAATTCAAAACTGCCTTTTCATCTAATTTATTTATATAGATAGATTATATTTTTAATTGGTTTAAAAGTGTAATTGTATTATAGTTTTATCATTTATTCCAATATTATTCATTGAAAATAATTTAAATTTTAAATTTTACATAAACACATGTCAATCTTTTGATAATAATTATTTCTTAAAAATCCACTTTTTGGTTTTAACAACGAGAATTAATTTTAAATTAATTACTTCAACTTATGTGTATTTAATTTGAAAAAATTTATTCCATATTTGGAATCATAAGGTTCAAATTGTGTAAATATGTACCTTTTATTTTTTAGATATTATGAATGATAACTTCTCTAATTATTTTATTTACCATGGTTAAAGGGTGAATCTGGTAAAAAAGGGTAAAAAATAATATTATAATAATATAAAAATACACTAACACATGTCTTAATCATATGTGATGAGATATTCCAGACCATGGACATCCTTGGGTTGATTGTGGGACCCCAAGGATTCACTTTGATGAGAAAATGATATTTTATAATAGTTAATGTAAAGTAAAGATAATTATAACCAAAACCTATATATTTTACGAAATCAATTTTAATATAGGGTCATATAACTGATCTTTATGTCAATAAATATTAATTATAAATCTAAACAGATTATAATACATCATGGTATTTTATTTATAATTGTTATACATTAGATAAATATATTTATTTATGACACAATTATGATGTAGTGATTACCTCATTTATGAAAGATTCAAATAAATGAATTTATAAATATTAAAATAAATTTAACCTGAATATTTTGTTTCCATACACTAATTTTATTGATTAAATTGACATATTAGTGATTAGTTAATTCTTTTTTGTTTGAAAGAATCAGGTTTTTATGATTTTTTTTAAAAACTCAAGTATGAATAGTATCCAAAATTGACATAATTAATAACTTAAAGCATAAAATAGTTTATTATTTGATATTATATTCTTAAAAAACTAATATTCTTCCAAATGGTTAACATAAGTCCAAATATGCCATAAATAACTTTTTGTGGGTCATTTGACATGATATGGTAATTACATTAACCCACAATATATAAATAACATGATACCATAGTAAGATTAAAAGGGGTAAAATAACGGTTAAAAAAAAGATAAGGATAAAAAATATATTCAAAACTAGTCTAAAAATTATTGGATTATGGGTATTAGAACAAAAATCATCTTATATTCAAATTAAATAAGTTTTGTACTATTTTAAATCAAAATTTAATTTATAATAAATTAATATTTTAAGACTTTCCTAAAGTTCCCCTCTCCTCTCTTATAAAAGGTAACCTCCTCCCTCTCCTATTCACTCCATTTTGAGACTTCAAGCTCTTCCAAAACCTAAAATTTTCTCTTCTAAAGTTCCCTAGTAACATTCTAGAGGTTAGGGTATTCTCAAAAGGCCAACTCTAGTGCCCTAAGAGAAAATTTAAAGGAGGCACGTCGAGGAAGAGGTAATCTCTTTTATTGATTTTTTCAAATTTCCTTTTTCTTATACTTCCTATTCATTAGTTGTTTCATTATAAATTAATAACATCAGTATAAATCATATAATTATATGTTATTATAAATATGAAATAACACTATTTCATCTTCTATCCATCTTAGGAAAAATGAAATCAGCGCACGTGAGTATGTATGGATTACCGTTTCCACACAATGGTGTAATATGTTTTTCACCACCACCTTACTTGGATGGGTATAATGGTGGAAATAATGACTATATATTATTATTATAATATGACACTAATTATGATATATTATGCACCATCTACTTCAATACCATTCAATAATTGTCGGAATGATATCATCGCTCGTGCGTACATACGACTTACCATATCCACTAAGTGGTGAGATTAATTCTCCATGTTAACCATTCAAGAATAATTATAAAGTATATAGAATAAATAATCATGAAATACATGACATAATAATTCTACTAGATTTATTTATATATTTATAAGTCATTTACTTACTTTCATTTAATTTAATAAGGAAACAAAAATAGCGTTCTTACATACGAATGACCTACTCTCTCCATTAACTGTGTATTACATTTCTTTTATATATCTATTATATATATATATATATATATTTATACACTGAATATATATAATATATGAATCATGTTTTACTTTCTGGAATTAATTTAATCCTGATATAAGTAATAATATAAAGAATAATAATTCAAAACAGGTAAGATAAATAAAATGATTATTACCCAAAACGCTGCTTTAACATGGAATTGACAAATGAACAGGTAATATAAATTTGTAAATGAATCATATATGATATCATAAATTTTATTATGGTTCTGTTACATGTTAATAATATTTTAAAACCTAATATATAGGAATTTTAGACACATATAAAAGAAATCAGACCTAAGGTAAGTGATAAATTTGCAATCTCATTTTTATCTGAGATTGCTTATACGTAAGTATTTACTAGGGTTTTATTTATCATCAATGTACATGTTTTATAATTTTTTTTCATAATTTTTTTAATATTCTTACATTTATGTTTAAATTAATTTTTACCCATTTCTGGATTTTATAACATGGTATGGAAGGAATCTTTATTTTGTTTACCATACAAGGTAATTTTTTGAATTTTTTCGGAAAAAGTACCTGGAGATTATTTTTGTTTAACTTATACCGAATGAATGGATTTTTATAGTTTCAAGAAACCATATTTCCAAAAATATTCCTCTACAATATTTTAAATTTATTTTTAACTAAATTATTTTCTTTTAAAATTTTGTGGAGTTTTGAGAAAAGAAAATGTTTTTGAAGAAGAAATGATATTTTCCTCAGAAATTAAGTTCAAGTGTTTTATCATAATTATTTCCCATATAAGATAACGATATTTAAATAGGTTTATTTTTTTATTCCTACTATTATTATTATTTGAATATTTTAATGATGGAATGATATTTTATATGGATTATGTTATGATGGAATGATGTTTAAGAAACCTGTTTTATTTCTTGGGTTTACTATGATGTATTGTTTATGTTTTTTTGGCACATGTAAGAATGATTTCACTATAAAATTGGTGGGACGTATATCTACCTCCAATTAATTGGGTAAATATTTATATCTCATGAGATAAACATGGTTGGAACATCAATTAAATCCAGTTCAGTAATACATGGCTGTAACGGCAGGTAAACCCAGTTCAGTAATGGACTTTGTCCACTATGATGGTCCTGGAAGCAATGTATTGGATAATATAAAAATTATATTATATTCTTATTAGTTATACACAATTAAATTTTTTATGAAAATGCTATTGTATCATGGTTAATGTCCCTTTAATATCCATGGCTTAAGTGTTGCCAAGATTTATTTCACGACTCAAGATTTTGATATTTAAGCTTTATGTTCATGTTTCTATGTTCATATGTTTATGGTTTTTTTATGTTCTCCATTTTTACCCTTACTGAGCATTTGATCTCACCCTTTTATATGTATCTTTTCCCCAATATATAAATAAAAAAACAAAAGGGGAAGATCTTTATGGGAGATGTTGAAAATTTTTCACCCTGATTTGAAGATTATGTTCAGAGTTTCCAAAGACACTAAAATAATACGATATTTGGGTATCTATTTGTGTCATTTATTAAGTATTACAAAAAATAAATGAAATTTCCATGTAAATCAATCTTGGGTCTCAATAGTTGGTATCAGGGAAAAGGTTTATTCAACTATTGGAAACTAGGATGCGAAAACTTTAGTGGGACCCCTTGAGATATCTCTAAGGTATGTATAGGGATGTCCCTAAGATTAAGTATAAGTAAGGTTAGAGTACTATAATTATGATAACAATAATGAATAATCTATGATTAAACCTAAGATTTTAGAGATTGAAATTACCCACCATGAAAATGTAGTTTTCTAGTATGATTTTGGCCTCTCACACTATTCTTTTTGGGTTTATAAAATTGTTGGAACCCAAAGGAACCATGTTAATGATAAATGCGCTTGGAAATTCAATGATTATCCTCATAAACAACAAAATTTTATGGGATATGTAGTGAAAAATCTTATTAGTATACTTACAAAAGCTATGAATCATTATCGACTTCCAAAAGAGCAGAAAAGGGAACAACATTTTATTGAGTCCTTCATGAGGCAATGCCCATCTTCTTTCAGTGGGTATTCTGATCCAATTATTGAGTAATAATTGATCATTACCATTGAAAATATATTTTCCATATTTTTTTTGGAAAATGAAATATTTATTTTGGTTTTCTATGATTTAGAATGTTAAGCAAACCGGTGGTGGACTCTAATTAAGAATACAAGGTAGCAAGATGAAATTGAATCCATAGAGTGGGATAAGTTCAAGATCTTCTTTTCCAATAATTAATTTCCTAGTATTATTCGTAAAAATATGGAAACATAGTTCCTTGAGCTTAAGAAAAAGTATGATGAATCTTTTGGTACATACGAGGTAAATTTTATAAGTCTTTCAAGGTCTGCTTCGGGCTTTATCATCCAACCTAAAAGTAAAGTAATTGATTATTCAATGGATTAAAACCAAGTCTTATAAGAGCATTATCTATAATGGACTTTAGTAGATATGAAGAGATTTTTAATTGTGCTATCAAGGTAGAACTAAATGTTGGTGTTACATATCTATCTCATGGTTTTGACAAGAAATGAAAGCTGGAGTTCATGAGAAATTCTAAAAACAATGGTGAAAAGAAGTTTAATGTTTCATTATGCTCAGAGTGTGGAAATAAGTATGGTTAATATTCTCTTAACATAAATAGAAAATGTTTCAAGTGTATAAAATAAGTTCATAGAGTAGTTGAGTTCCCAGGTAATGGGAAAAAGGTTTCTAACGATGTGAATAGGGAAAAGACTACAGAGAATGAACCACCAATACTTCAATGCTACAAGTGAAAGGAAGTGGGGCACTATGCAAACCAATTCCCTAATCCAGGGGTTAATGATGATCGAATTCAGAAACCTTTTAAGGAAAAAGAATAAGGGAAGTCACATGCAATCACTATTGGTGAAGTTGAGTATGACAATGAAATGGTGAAAGGATTAAGTGTTTATGTAATGAGATTCCAAAATAGTGTTGTGGAATCTCATTTATATTATCATGGAATTTTGGAATATCTATGTATTGGTTTATTGTGGTTTTCAATAATTATGTGGTACTGGTAACCATTATAAGTGATTGAAATAATTTTGGGAAGCACATGATATGAGCGTAATGAAGGGATAAGAAGATAATGAGATGTTTGATAGTATTACTGACCTCATGACTGATACAAGGACAAAGTGATATCACAGTTTTAATATATTGAATTTTTGGTATTTTTAGTGTATGTAAAGAGGCAATTTTGTTATAATTCACATTTTCACTAAGGTTCTTTAGTAATTCATGTTACGATTCAAGGGAATACATGGTTAAGGTATTCACATGTTTGGGATGTGAAAACAAAGAAATACCTTATGAGATATGGGAGAAAAATTTTATGTTGATTTTGTTAACCTCTTTCTAAAGTTTTATATTTTTATTTTATGGAAGGATTTTAATGTTATCCATTTATGGATAATATAAGTTATTTTCTATTTTAAGTTTATTAGATTAATGTATAATCTCACTATAGGTGGACTTAAGCTTATTTGATAACCTGTTCTAACCTTTTTGTTGTGACCGATGGAATAACCTATCATTCTATCGCGTGATCTTCTAACACTTCACGAATGAAAAATTCAAATTCATTTATTTATATTAGATATGAAGTGGAAAATGTTCAAGGCACGACCAATGTTGAGATTGTACTGAAATCAAGTAAGTATTTCTTCACATGTTCTTTATCTTTAGGAAAAAGGATCTTGAAAATAAAAAATGTTATCCTAGTACTTTCTTATCCGATGAATTAGATGATTCTTTAAATCATTTTATATTTATGTATTTCTAGTAGTTAAATTTATCCAAACCTTATTCTCTATCACTATCCATCAGAACTTTATGGTTAGATTTCTCTTCCATATCCATGTTTTCACTTCCCACCAAGGTTCTCCTATGTGGAAATCTAGTGATGAGTTAATTTGGCTAACCATTATGTTTCTAACTTTCCTTTTTGAAATTAAGTTTTTTTTTTCCTTTTTACGATGTGGGTTTTTATGATAGAAACTTTCATGTAGTAAACCATTTATAACCCTGATGAATTTCTTTGGTGAAATTTATTTTAAGGGGGGTAGAATGTAACAACCCAAGATTTTATGAGATAGATTGTTTTTAATTTCTTTGATATCCTATTTTGTATGATACACCAAGATTAGATTATTATATACACAACACCATATTATCTTGTAGTATATGAAACACTATTCTTGGCTTGTGTTTCACACAATTACAAGTTCTTTTGATAGAATTAATTTCACTTAACACTAAGTATAGATTTTGTTCAATTTACAACTGAACTAATTATGGATTATGTTATATTCAACACCAAAGGAAGTTTTAACTACACACAACCCTGACTTGGATTGCGTTACACGTGAGAGTGACCTTCCTCGATATATTACGTTGTACGCGATGCCGAGTTTCACTAAAAAATGATATATTAATAACATAGTATTATTTAATGGGATATAAACATGCTTTTATGAATATTATTAACCACATTTTGAATTTTATATGACATTAATATTCATCTTACACATTTTTTAGAACATGAAATGAGAAAAAAAATCAAATTTTTAGATAAAAGAAGTATGTTTCAAAAAATGTTGTTTTACCGGCTTTTGATGGAACACCCATTTTAAATCTAGTTTTTGGAACTTTTATAAGCTAAATTTTAAAATATAGACATCTTATTTGGATTTGGGACATAAAAAATTTCCTTTCTCTAAATTTTTAATATTTTCTGATAAAATTCAAATTTTAATGAATAATGAAAATACTGCATTTTAATTCAAAACTATCTTTTCATATAATTTATATATATACATAGATTATCTTTTTAATTGGTTTTAAAGTGTAATTAGATTATATTTTTATCATTTAATCCAATTTTTTTCATTAGAAGTAATTTCAATTTTAAATTGGAAATAAACACATGTCAATCTTTTGAGAGTTATTATTTCTTAAAAACCTTCTTTTTGGTTTTGAAAATGAGAATTAATTTTAAATTAATTGTGGAAACTTATGTGTTTTTAATTTGGAAAAACAGATTCAATATTTGGAATCATAAGGTTAAAATTATGTATGTATGAACCTTTTTATTTTTAAACATTATGAACAACAACTTCTATAATTATTTTATTTACCATGGTAAAATTGTAAATCTGTTAAATAAGGGTAAAAAAATAATATTATAATAACATTAAACTACCCTAACACATGTACTAATCCTATTAGATGAGATATTTTTTACCATGGGCATCCTTGGTTTGATTTTAGGACCCCATGGATTCACTTGATGTGAAAATGAGATTTCATAAAAATTAATTTAAAGTAAAGAAAATTATAATCTAGACATATATCTTTTACTAAATTGATTTTAATATCTGGTTATATAACTGATCTATATGTATATAAATAGTCATTATAAATCTAAAAATATTTCCTAAATCATGGTATTTTATTTATAAATTTTATACATTATATAAATATATTTATTTATGACAAGATTATGATGTAGTGATTACATCATTAATGAAAGATTCAAATAAATGAATTTATAAATATTAAAATAAATTTAATTTGAAAATTTTTATTCCATACACTAATTTTATGGATTAAATTGACATATTATAGATGATTTAATGCATTTTTTTAAAAGGAATCAGGTTTTTATGAGTTTCTAAAAAAAGTGAAGTATGACTTGTATCCAAAATTGACATCATCCATAACTTAAAACATAAAATAGTTTATTAAATGAAATTAAATTCATAAAAATATAAGATTAATCTAAATGGTTAATATAAGTCCAAATATGTCATAAATATCTTTTTGTAGGTCATTTGACATGATATGGTAATTACATTAATCCTGAATGTTTAAATAACATGATATCACAACAATATTAAAAATGGTAAAATAAGGGTTAAACAACAAAGATAAAGATTAAAAAAATATATTTAAAACTTTTCTAAAAAATATTGGATAATTATTATTTGAACCAAAATCATCTTATATTTTAATTAAATAAGTTTCTTACCATTTTAAATCTAAATTGAATTTACAATAAATTAATATTTTAAGACTTTCCTAAAGTGCCCCTCTCCTCTCTTATAAAAAGAAACATTATCCCTCTTCTATTCACTCTATTTTGAGCCTTAAATATCTTCCAAACCCTACCCATTTCTCTTATAAACTTATCTAGTTTCATTATAGAGGTTTTTTTCTTCTCAAAAGACCAAATATAGTGACCTAAGAGAAAATTTAAATGAGGCACGTCGAGGAAGAGGTAATCTCTTCTTCCGATTCTTTCAAATTTATTTATTCTTATACTTCCTATTCATTTGTAATTTCACTATAAATTAATAACATTAGTATCAATAATATAAGTATATTTCATTATAAATATGAAACAACACTATTTCACATTTTATCTATCCTACTAAAAATGAAATCACCACGCTTGCGTACATACGACTTACCCTCTCCATGTCGTGGTGTGATATGTTTTTCACCACCACCTTACTTGGATGGGTATAATGGTGGAAATAGTAACTATATATGATTATTATAATATGAAAATAATTATGAGATATTATTCACCATACACTTAAATTCCATTCAATAATTATGGGAACAATATCGTCGCTCATGCGTACGTACGACTTACCATCTCTACGACGCGCTGAGATTCATTCTCCTAATTAGCCATTTAAGAATGATTATAATTTATATATAATAAATAGTTATGAAATATATGACATAATAATTCTACTAAATTTATTTATATATGTATATTTCATTTAATAAATTCCAATCAATTCAATAAGGAAACGAAAACCGTGTTCATGCGTATGTACGACCTACCTTCTCCATGAATGATGTATTCTATTTATTTTATCTATCTATTATATATATATATTTATATTTATATACTGAATATATATAATATATGAATCATTTTTTACATTCTTGAAGTAAGTAAATCATGATATAAGTAATAATATCAAGAATAAAAATTCAAAACATGTACGATGAATAAAAAGATTATTACCCAAAACGTTGCTTTACCATGGAATTGACAAATGAACATGTAATATAAAGTCCTAAGTGAATCATATATGATATCATAAATTTTATTATGGTCCTGTTACAAGTTAATAATATATTTAAATTCACTATACAAAAGTTTCAGATGTATATGGAAGAAATCAGACATAAGGTAAGTGATAATTTTGCAATCTCATTTTTATTCGAGATTGCTTATACGTTAGTATTTATTGGGGTTATATTTATCGTCTGTGTCAATGTTTTCTAATTTTTTTTCACAAAATGTTTTATATTATTCCAGGTATGTTTAAGGTCGTTTTTACCCATTTTTTACTTCTACTACATGGTGTGGAAGTGATATTTCTTTTGTTTACCATATGAGTTACTTTTTCTGACTTTTTCAAAAAAAGTACGAGTAGAATGTTTTTGTTTAACTTATATAGAATTAATGGTTTTTTACAATTTCATGATGAATTGTTTCCACATATCTTACTCTACACTATTTCAAATTTATCTTAAAATAAATTATTTTCTTTTAAAATTGCATGGAATTTTGAGAATAGAAAACATTTTTGAAGATGAAAGGATATTTTACTCAGAAATTAAGTTCAAGTGTTTTATCATAATTATTTCCCATATAAGATGATGCTATTTAAACAGGGTTATGTTTATATCCCTTTGATTAATATGATTTTATTATGTTAATTATGGAATGATATTTTTTTGGGATTATGTTATGATGGAATGATGTTTAAGATTTTTTTTTATTTCTTGGGTTATGTTATGATGAATGGTTTATGATTTTGTCGAACATGTAAGAATGATTTCATTATAAGATGTGTGGGACCTATATCTCCCTCCAATGTATTGGGTAAATATATATATCTCATGAAACAGACATGAATGGAAGGAAAAGTAAATCTAGTTCAGAAATACTTTACTGGAACAGTAGGTAAAACCGATTCAATAATAGACTTTGTCCACAGTGATGGTCTTTGAAGAAATGCCTTGGCTACTATGGAAATCATATTATGTGATTATTAGTTTTATTCAATTAAAATTTTTATTCCAATACAATTCTATCATGGTTAATTTTTATTTAAGATTCATGCCTTACGTACTACCAAGATTTATTTTATGACTCAAGATCTTGATATTTAAACTTTATGTTCATGTTTTTATGTTCAAATATTTATGGTTTGTTTTATATTATCCATGTTTACCCTTAATGAGAATTTTAGCTCACCCTTTTATATGTTTATTTTTCCAAGGATATAAAGAAATGTTTTAGGTATTAAAATAGAAGGTGAAGATATTTATGGGAGATATTGATGATCTTTCACCATGATTAGAAGATTATATTATGGGTTTCCAAAGACACTAAACTAATACGATTTTTGGGTTTTTGTTTGTGTCATGTATTATGTATTATACAAAATAAATGTAATTTCCATGTAAGTAAAGATTGGGTCTCTATTGTTGATACCTTTTCATCCACTATTTAATTGATTATGTCCGTATATTAGTTAGCATATAAAAATAGTATAGAATCTCCAAAGAAAAATTAGAACCTTGAGAAATTATGAAAATATTATTAGACATATATTTTATAGTCTAGATACATCATACTGACATGTCACATATGATTTATGACTATCAGATGTTGGGTGCTCATAAGCATGGAGACTTATTCTGATGATGTTTTCACATGGTGCTCTTGAGTAGAGGATGACGCGAGGTTTGACAGCTAATAGGAACATCGAATGTTTTAGGTGTCATTGGTATTTACAATTTGTGAGAATGTTTATTGGTCTTTTGAAATGATATAATTATCAGAAAATTACATTTGTTCATGTACTTTAATTCAAAATAAAAACAGTGGCAATTATGTCATAGTGAGGTTTCCTACATTGGGTACATCATTAGTAGAATAGAACTGATTGAATGATGAGGAATTGATTTTATTGCTTCTGAAATTAAGTGATATCTTGGTCCTAGTTGACCTTGTTGGTATTACATATTCTTAATCCATGGAAATATTAGAAGAAGAGTAGCTATAATGGCCCATAATTTTTAAACACAGATTCTATATGTAAAATAGAAGAATATTCATTACATAACATAAAAAACCACACGAGGACTGTATAGGTTTATTGTCTTTGGAAACTGGGAAACATAAAACACTAATTCCTAAAACATCTACATCATCTTACATTTATTAATTCATAACTAGAACCCTTTTTTAACACATCATAGTTAATATATTTTTTCATATCTTGGGGAAAATAAACATAAGAAAATGGTGAGCTCAGATTCTCAGTAATAGTAAATCTTGGGAGAAAACATAAGAATATGGTCATTAGAACATGAAAATAACTTTTGAAAATTATATCCTGTATATCAAATATCATGATATCATGTCCTAGAATAAATCATATAAGTTCATAAATAATAAAAGAACACATTACATGAGAGCATAACATAATACATAAAATAATGGAATAAACATAAGAATAGAAAAATAATTTCCATATTAGTCATGTATCACTTCCAAGACCATAATAATAGATAAAGTCCCTTATAGAACTGATTTCAATTCTCATTCAAGCCCTGTATTATTGAATCGAGTTTACTACCCATTCAATTCAAGTCTATCTCACGAGATATAAATATTTTTCCAATGAATTGGGGGGACATATTTTCCCCACCCGTCACATAATGGAAACCATACATATGCGTGCTATAAGAACATAATTCATTCATCATATTAGAACCCATAAAAAGAGACGGGTTTCATAAAAATCATTCCATAATATCATAACCCATAGAAAAGAAATGGGTTTTATAAATATCATTCCATTATAAACATAAACCAAACATAGAAAGAATAGGCATAATATCATTGAAAAATATCCCCAATAATGAATAAGTAATATAAAATAATGTTATCGTAAATGGAAAATAATTTTGATAGATCACTTGAAAAAAATTATTAAAGAAAATATCCTTTATTATTTTAAAACATTTTCTATTCTTAAAGTGTTGTGCAATTTTAAAAGAAAACTTTTTCTTTGAAAGTAACCTTATAAAATTGTAAGGGGAGCTTCATGGAATTTTGGTGTCATGAAAGAGGAAAATCATATTCATGATGTATAAATTTTTTAATAAAATTCCTCTCATAATTGTTTTCGAAAAGTAAAAAAAGTACCACTTTAGGAAAATGAGAAAAAATATTCATTTCAATCCGTTTAATAAAAATCCACACAAGGGTAAAAAAGACATTAAAAAATATTAAAGAATAGTAAATTTTTTTATATTTTTTTGAAACAAGGAAATATATCATAAATATTTCTCATCAGATACATAAATATAAACAATCCTGAATGATAATGATATTGTGATATTAACCCTTTCTTTAGGCTTGATTTCTTTCGTACATATATGAAACTCATCTTCCTTGGAGAACTCTCTATAGATGTCCTCTTAGAGACACTAGGGTTGGTCTTTTGAGAAGACCAAACCTCTAGTATGTGGATAGAGAAGTTTTTAAGAGAAATTAGTAGTGGTTGGTTGAGTTTGAAGCCTTAATGTGATGTGAATAAGTGAGAGAGGTGGTTCCCTTTTATAATTGAGTTGAGGGAAAATTTTGGAATTTTTAAGACAAATAGTTTATAATAAATTAAACATCAATCCAAATACCAGAAAAAATTCCATATATTCCTAGATTATCTGATATAAGGTTGTAATCTCATTAACCATTAGATTTTTACAAGTTTCGGCGTTATTTTGTATCTTATCATTTTGATTAACCGTTATTTAACATATTTTAATTTTAACTAAGGTAACGAATATTTTAATATTAAAAGGTTGTAATTTTTACTTTTTTGATGTCAATTAGACCATAAATGACAAATTAATAATTTCTTTGACAATATTATAATTATTTTTTATTTTTTAGATGTTTTAATTTAATTAAAAAATATAATAAAATATTATTTGGATAAAATATCATTAGTTTCAATTTTGACCTATTCATTGCATGGAATTTTAATAACATCGAGACAACAAGTTAACATAGAAAAAATTATTATATCACTAATAGGTCAAGGGAATCTATAAAATTCATTGGTTACATTAATTATCAAAAATTATATTTATTTTAATATATTTAGTAACATTTATTTGATATTTCAATTAATAAAATAATTAATACATTAGTGTTGTGAAATTATTTAATATACATAATTTTCAACTAAGAATTATTAATAAAATATCAGGATTAAGATGAATCTTTTATCTTTCAGAATAATATTTATATTATAATATATACTTTGGTTAACCCTATGTTTAAAATCATATAATATTTAAAACATTAATGTGACAACATTAAATTTTAATTAAATAAAATATTATAGATAACCTAATCACATCTAAGTGTCCAAAAAAGTAAAAAATAAATATATATTCTGAAAATAAATTTATTGATTTAAAAATTTACATCAATATTCGTTCATAAATTTTTTTCTCATGTGGACACATAAGGGATATATAAGACAAAGAATGTGACATTTTGTGTCTTCCTTTGATTTAAATATTATCTAGTTAATTTTCAAGATAAAGTGTCCATTAATAAACTTATGTTCGATCCTTATGTGTTAAGGGTCTAAGTATCTTCATCTAATAAAATATTTTCATGTCTTATAGTCATTTTATAGTCTTTATTATTTTATTTTTAACGTAAATTTCGAAATTTACCCTTTACCGTTGTAATAAAATTTACCAAAATTACAATTCATTTGGATAAAAATAAAAGAGAACTATTAAAAAAATTTGATCTTATGAATACAATTTTTTATCCATTTTTCATAATTCAAAACATAGATGTTTCAGTTTTATTTTAAAATAAAACCAGTAAACTTATATGAAAAACAGTTTTTCTAAAAAAAATTCCCTTTTAAAACATAAATATTTTTATAATAAATTGATGTATAAAATACATTTTAAAAATCATAATGGGATTATTTTAAATTAAAATAAACCAATTTAAATTAAAAAATAATACCAAACATTAGTTGTCCTTGTAAATAATTTAAAATAAAATACACTTTTCTATAAAAATCAGCATTTTCATTATTTCTTAAAAAATAAATGTTTTGAAAAAGTTATATAAATATATATATTTTTAAAACAATTAAAAAATAAAATAAAGTTTTTCAAATACATTTTCAATAACTTCTAAAAATTAATATTCTATCCTAACAATAAGATAAACACACATTTGACGAAAACGTTTTTCTTACGAACAAAGTGATTTAACTAACAATACATCCATATTGAGTTGGAAATTTATATTCATTTAATAAATTAGTTTTTTATATTTATTCTTTTCAAATTAACGTCTTGGTTAATATGGTAATTATATATTAATTGTGTCTCATGCTTTATTTAAACTCACAGTTTCATGGAACTCAAGCTATTGAATAATTGAAATTGTTTTAAGAGAAATATTTATTAAAATATCATGGTGTTATATTATACCGTCTTAAAATGAATTTAAACCTTGAAATTAATCACTTTGGTAGAAATATATTAGGATACATATGCCTTATCACATCCTCATTTTCAAATGTAACTTCCAAAAATTGGTGGTTCTTCCATAAAACTTTAACCAATCGAGTGGTCTTGTTTTATAGAACTTTCTCTCTATGATCCCAAATCTTTATCGGTTGTTCTTCATAAGAAATATCTTTCTCAAGTGACATGAAATTTGAGTTTAGTACATGTATAGGATTATTTATGAACTTTATCAGGATATATACATGGAACACATCATGAACTTGAGATAGATTTCGTGGTAGTGCTAATCGATAAGCTTCCTTCCCAACACGATACCAAATTTCAAAAGGACCAATATAATTAGGGCCTAGATTTCCCTTTTTTAAAAATATAATTACTCTATTCATGGGATATATTCAATGAATTAACTTTTCACCCACTTCAAACTCTCGGTCATTTCATTGATTATCTGCATAATTTGTCTGTATACTCTGAACTGCTCTTATGTGTTGTTGAATAGATATGAACTTCTATATCATTTCCTCAACTAAATTAGGTTCCGATAGATTTATTTCCCCAACATAATTCTATAATTTTGGAGTTATACAATTATTACCATATAGGTATTTATAAGGAGCCATCTGAATAATGGAGTGAAATCTATTTTAGTAAGAAAATTCTACCAAAGATAGGTTTTGACCCCAACATCCTTTGAATTCTATAGAGGAAGATCTCAACATGTATTATAGAGTTTTAATTATCCTCATAGGGTGAGCATATACTTGAGAATGATAATAAGTGATAAAAATTAACTATGTATACAGAGCCTTCTAACAAATTCTCTATATCTTTGAGGTAAACCTCGAGTATTGATCTGATATAATGGAATGTAGAACTCCAAGAAATATCACCACTTATTTAATATATATCCTTACATGATGATCAAGAGTTAAATCTTATATGATATCAATAAAGGGTTCTTACTTCTTGGGGTGATCTAATATAACCCATATAGAATTATGGCCTTTTGAATTTTTGGGGTGTCCGATGACGAATTCGATAGTGATGTTTTCCTATTTCCATTATGGTATGGGTTACTGTTGTAACATCCCATTAGAATTATATTTCTCAGCCTTAACTTGTTGAAAAACCAACCACCGAGAAACATACTCTGTAATATCTATCTTCATTCCATCCCACTAGAAATACTCTTTTAGGTCCCCATACATCTTTGTGCTTATAGGATGAATAGAGAATGATTTACTATAAGCCTCATCCAACAACTCCTTTTTCAATTCTGGTATGGGAGGAATATAAAAATGGATCCTAAAACTTATTACTCCACCACAAGCATGGTTTACTTTAGGAATATCACCCACCTACTTTTTTTAGCACTATATCTTCCTTATACACCTCCTTAATCTTCACTTTTACACATGGTTAGACATTCTTTTAAAAAAGGTAGGATTTCCCCCTTTCTTTAAAATTTTTAGATCCATCATTTGAAAATCCACAAGTATTGGATCTTTTATGATCCTCATAATAGATAGGATAGCATGGACTTGTGGACTCAAAGAATATTCCACATTGTTCTCTTTCACAGGGTGGTAATGTATTGTTCAGTCATAATCATTAATTAACTCTAACCATTTCTAGTGGAACATATTCAAATCCTTTGAGTGAAAATATACTTTAAAAATTTATGATAAGTATATATATATCAAACCTTTCTCCTTAAAGATAATTCCAATATATATTTAATGAAAATATTAGCATAGATGACTCTAAATAACTATTTTGGTAATTTTTCCCATTGATTTTCAATTTTCACGAGGCATAAGAAATCAACTCATCATTTTTCTTGATATCACATCCCAACCCCTTCTTGGATGAATCAATATAGATCACAAACCATTCTCTACTACAGGGGAGTGTGAGTATAGGCTCACCCACTAACCTTATTTTTAGCTTCTTGAAAATCTCTTCACACTCCTCATCCATATAAACATAACTCATTTCTGAGTCAACTTGGAAAGTGGATTAGATAATCACAATAAATCTTTCACAAAACATCAATAATATCAATATAAACCTAGAAAATATGGATCTAAATTCCATTTTTTCTAGTACATCATTCAATTACTTATATCATTGTTGGATTCATAGATATACCTTCTCTTGAGATTATGTCACCAAAAAATCAAACATTCTAAGGGAAAAATACACACTTTATTTTTTTACATAAATCTTCTCGTTTATTAGGGTGTTCAGTACAATAATAAATTAACCTTCATGTTATTCCTTATTCTACAAATATACAATAATATCATCTATAAAGACTATGATAGACTGATCAAGATATTATCTAAATACTCTATTTATTAAATCTATAACGATAGATGGGGAATTAGTAAGACCAAAAGGCATCACTATAAATTCATATTGTTCATACCTTGTATGGAATTTCATCTTGGCTATATCCTCCTTCTTGACCCTTAATTGATGATATCTATATTTAAGATCAACATTTAAATGTATTTTTCTCCATGTATTTGGTCAAATAAGTCATAAATATGGGAAATATGATATCTTTTCTTGATAGTGATAATGTTAGGTTCTTGATAATCAATACAGAGTCTCATTCATCCATCTTTCATCTTAATAAACAGAATAGGTGCACCCCAAGGTGAAACAGAGGGGGTGTATAAATACCCTTTTAAGATTCTCTTAGAGTAACTTCTTCGATTCCTACACCTCAATTAGGGACATTCTATAAAGAGTCTTTGAAATAGTCACAACATCTAGTATTATTTCTATTAAAATTAAACATCACGATTTGGTAGAAGACATATAAATTATTCCAGAAAGACATCAACCAAATATCATAAAATAAATTTATCCTTAATGGTGATTTTATTCCCAACTATCTAATATATATAACATTGATTTATAGGAATTAATACCCACATGATGGAAGTAAATTCCACTAAAATTTTATATTCATCCTTGAATTGATATATGATCATGTATTCATTTGGAATATGAAATGCAACTTCTCTTCCTTGGAAATTGATATATTCTCCATATAGATAATTTCAATCTATTCCAAGAGTCACATCGAATTCAACTAAAGGAAGGATCACATGATTTTCAGGAAGAAATTTCCCACAATCTTCAACCGGTGAATAATTATAAACTTGTGATGAGAATGTTGTTCCATTAGGAGTTTTCATAGTTAACTCAAAATCTAATTTTTGATGTAATACAAATATTCCCATAGAATATTTTAGAAATAAATGATTGTGACCATACACAATCAAATAAATCATTATCTATTTTAGAGTTGATGGTAAGTCTACCTTTCACCACTTCATCGTCATACTCCCCATCGCTAGTAGTGATAACATGTGATTTTTATTTATCTTTATCCTTAAGAGCTTGCTTACATTGAACATCATAGATAACTCTTGGATTAGTTAATTATTTTTCATAATTAAAATTTTCCTTTCCCTTTAAGCATTGAATCCAGAAAGGTGTATTCTCTGTATCCTTTTCTCTATTCGCATAATCAAATAACTTTTTCCCATCACCACGATAGTCAATTTACCAATGACTATCTTTCCCACACTTAAAACATTTACTAGTATCGTTAAGATAGTTTATTATATGTTTATTTACACACTTTGATCTTAAAGGAAATCCCATATTCTTTTCACTATGGTTTTTATATTTTTCTTTAAATTCCATTTTTCAATTCTTATCGAACACATAATATTGATGGGATAATATTAATATCAATTTTGAAAGAACATAAAATGATTTCCTCATAACTACCAAAGTCCCTTGTGTATAATAACCTTCATAGGTTTCATTTTAATCCATTTAGGAGTCGATCATCCATATCCTCATGTTGGATGATAATTCCAGAAGCATACCTTGAAAGTCTTGTAATATTTTCTTTATGCGTACCAATAGATTCAACATCCTTTTGGTTAATATCAATAAAATTTTTCCCCATCAACATATGAAGAATAAGGGGAATGTAATTATTAAAAAAATAAGTTATTGAACTCATCCCATTCGATAGATTCAATTTCTTCTCATTGCCTCGTATTCTTGATGAGGTTCTACCATTGATCCACTTCACCTTCCAAGGGATATAATACTAAAATTACTTTCTCATTTTTTGAACATTGGATAACAAAAAATATCATTTCAATTGTAGTAATACATTGTTAAACCACTAATATATTAAAATACCCACTAAAATATAGTGGTTGCTACATCATGAAGGACTCAACAAAATTTTGTTCCCTATATTTCTTATTTGTAAGTCCTACCTGATTCATTGATCGAGGTATTTATGTGATCATAGTAAAGAGATTTTTCATTATAGCTCAAATAACACCCAGTTTCTCTCAAGGATAATCATTTTATTACCCATAACATTCAAAATTAATGTGGTTCTTCCAGGTTTTATCTATTGACTAAAACCAAAAAGAATATTTTGAGAAAGACTAATCATAATTGGAAAACCACATAATCAAGGAAAATTACTTAAAAAATATCATTTTTAAACACTATAGGTTCTATCCTAGGTTATTCATGATCATTATCGAAACTCTTGGATTTTATCATATACTTAGAAATATCCTTAGGATTCTTACTAAGGGTTTCTCATCTTAGTTTCCAATGGTTAAGTAAACTATTCTCTAATACCAATAATAACAGACCATAATTTTAATACATAGATATTATATATAATATAGAATAATATTTATTACATAACATAACAAAACCATGATATAACTGTATATTTTTAGTGTCTTTGGAAACTAAAATACATAAACAATTGATTCATAAAACATCTACACCATCTCTTAATTATTCTTTCCTAACTAGTAACCATTTTGACACATCATTGATAATATATTTCTTTATATCTTGGGGAAAATAAACATAAGAAAATGGCGATCTTAGTTTCTCTGTAAGGGAAAATCAAGAAATATAACATAATCATAAGGGCATATGAACACGAAAGTGACTTATGAAAATTGCATCCTGTATATCAAAAATCATGATATCGTGTCATAGAATAAATCATAGATGTTCCTAAATTATCAAGGAACATATTACATGAGACCATAACATAATACATAAAATTGTGTCTTGAAAATGAGCATAGAAAATCATTTCTATATTAGTTATATATCATTACCAAGAGAATCATAGCAGAAAAAGTCTATTACATAACTTAGTTCATTCCTCATTCTAACCTTGTATTGTTGAACAGAGTTTACTATGTGTTCCATTCATATCTATATTATGATATATCAATATTTACCTAATACATTGGAGAGAGATATAGATCTCACCCTTCAAATAAAAAAAACCATGCAGATGTGTGAAACAAGAACATAATTAATTCATCATATCAGAACCCATAAAAAGAAATAGGTTTCATAAAAATCATTCCAACATAACATAACCCATGGAAGATCAATGGGTTTCATAAATATCCTTACATAATAAAAATAAACCAACCATAAAATGAATAGGGACAGTATCCTTGAAAGATATACTCAATAAAGAATAAGTATCAAAAAATAATGTTATCCTAAATAGAAAATAATTTTGGGATATCACTTGAAAATAATTCTTGAGGAAAATATATTTTCTTTTTTGAAAAAATTTACCTTTTTTTAAAATTCCTCACAGTTTTAAAAGAAAATATTTTCTTTGAGAATAACTTATTAAGCTTATAAGGAAAGTTTCAATTCAATAAGGTATTAATAAAGAGGAAAACTATTTTCAAGTCATATAAGTTAAAAAAATTCCACTCATAAATTTTTTGGTAAGGTCAAAAATTATATCATTATAAAAATTAAAAAAGTTTCCTTTCAACCGTTTTGTAAAAATTGACACATGGGTAAAAATGACTATAACAATTGTAGTAGAATAATAATAATATTTTGGAAAGAAAATTTATAAACATTGACCTGGAAGATAAATATATTTGAATAAATATTTATCTATAAAAAATCCTGAATAATAATGATATTTTAAGATTAACCCTTACCAAAAGTTTGATTTCGTTCATACATATCTGAAACTCTTCTTCCTCAGAGACATTACTTTAGATATCCACTTAGGGACACTAGGGTTGGTATTTTGGGAAGATAAGAACCTCTATAATATTTCTATGTATGTTTTAATGTGAAATTGGTAGAGGGTGGTCGGGCATGAAGGCTTAATGTGATGTAAAGAAGTTAGGGTGGATTCTCCCTTTTATAATTGTGGTGGGGGAATCTTTTGGAATTTATCAAAATATTAATTTATAATAAATTAAATCTCAATCCAAATATTTTCAAAATTCCATGTATTTGAAGCTAGTATGAGATAATGTTTTAACTTCATCAGCCGATATATTTTTTAAAAGTTTCTCTATTATTTTAAATCTTATCATTTAGATTAACCATTAGTTAACCAATTTTAATTTTCACTACGGTATCATCTCTTTTAATATTAAAAGGTTGTAATTTTTACTTATGTGGTTCCAATTAGGCCATTAATGACAATTTATTACATTTTAGACCATATTATAATTATTTTGTACCTTTAAAAATGTTTTATAATATTTAAATTAATTTAATATAATATTATTTTGATAAAATAGCATTAGTGTCAATTTTGGAACTATTCATTGCAAGGACTTTTAAAAATATTAAGAAAAAAGTTAAATAATATATATTATTATATCCCTAATATGTTATGTTTATATATAATATTCTTTGATAAAATTAATAATATCAATTTATATTTATTTTAATATTTTTAGTAACATTTATTTAGTATTTTTATTAATAAAATAAGTACTAATCATTGTTGTGTGATTATTTAATATAATTATTTGTTCAGTAAAAATTAAAAATAAAATACCATGATTAAGATAAATATTTCATCTTTAGTAATAATATTTATTATTGAATATTTTTTTAACCCTATGTTTAAAATGATAAAATATTTAAAAAGATGAATGTGACATCTTTAAATTTTCACTACATAAAATATTATAAATATCATAATCTCATATAAGTAGCCCAAAAATACAAAAATAAATATATATCATGAAAATAAATTTTTTTTGTTAGGAAGGTACATTAATATTCATTCATAGAATACCTTTTCTCTATATGGACACATTAGGGTTATTTATGACAAAGAAAGTGGCATTTTGGGCCTTTGTTTGATTTAAATGTAATATAAATCATTTTCTTGGGAAAGAGTCTATTAAACAGCTTAATTTTGGTTCTTATGTGTTTATGGTCTATGTATATTTATCCAATAAAATTGTATCATGTGTTAGATGAATTTTATAGTTATTATTATTTTATTTTTAACCTAAATTTCATAATCTACCATTTACCATGGTAACAAAATTTACCAAAGTTACTATCCATATTGGAAAAAAATAAAATGGATCAATTTAATAAATTTGGACCATATGAATCAAAACATTGCATCCATTTTTCAAAATTAAAAACTCACAAGTTAAAGAATTTAATTGAAAATAATACTGGTAAACTTCCATAAAATTGTTTTTCTTCAGAAAAATGATATTTTAAAACAAAAACTCTATTTATAATAAATTTATGTTTAAAATCCTTTTCAAAAACCATAATTATATTATTTTAAATATAAATTAACTTGTTAAAATTTAAAACTAATCCGTAACATAATTTTACCTTGTAAATAATTTAAATTAAAATAAATTTTTCAATCAAATTCAGTAATTTCATTATTCCATAAAAAATAATATTTTTCATAAAATTATATAAAAAATACATTTAAGAAAATTTTTACATGTTTAATTCCATAATTAAATTAATTTTATTTAAATAAACTTTCTATAACTTCTAAAAATTAATATTCACTTGAAAAAAGAAGATAAAATCATTTTTGAAGAAAACATATTTTTGAATAATAAAGTGATTTTACTAGAAACACATTCATATTTGGTCAGAAATTTTTATTCATTTGATAAATTAGTTATTTATATTTATTCTCCTGAAATTAACAGATAGTTTATGATGGTCATTTTATATTAATAGTGTCTCACAGTTCGTTTAAACTCATGGTTGTGTGCAACATAAGATAATGAAGAATAAAAATTATTTAAAGAAAAATGTTTATTGAAATATTATGGTGTTACATAATATCATATATTAAGGTCATGAAATAAAAAATAAATAAAGGGTGATTTTAAAACCCTAGACTCTTACTATTGGATCGGGTGCCCATAAATAGCTTCTTTTCATACTATCTTTGAAATGAACAGAAGAAACCGAATTTTAACCATTAATAATTAATATATCCCCAAAAAATATTGAGTAACATAAATTTAAAGAACCATTTCAATTTTGTTCTATAAAGAGTTACAAAATTTTTTTAACTAGAATATACTAAGTCTTTCTCGTTAAATTAGAACTTTTATCATTGTATAAGAAACTACTTAATCTGTAACAAGTCTTCAATATCTTCCATTAAATTCTCCAAACATGATACTATTATACACATATAAGATGTATAATAATTTAATTAATACTCTAGTGAAATAGAAATATAATAAGGGTGAGATCAGATGCTCATTATAGGGAAAAATATATCAAAATCTTCCATACATGAACATAAAATGATTTTTTTTCAAGAAACAAATTAAAATAAAATAATTTCATATAACTAATCACATGATCTTGAAACAAATCAATGGTATAAAATATAAATAAACATATGGATAATAATAAATGAATCCATAGTGATGGAATGCATAAGATCATATATCTTTTATCTTCTTGGCCTAAGTAAAGATGTTATTATTTTCATCAAAACCACATGAAATACATCATTCTATAATTAGGTAAGAATAAATAGAATAATAAAATATTTTATCCCATGAGACCAAATAATTCATTGTGTTTATATATAATATTTATTCATACACATTACTTCTTTAAGTCTAATTAATTTACCAAGTGAATGATTTGAATATCAATTCAACTCATAATCAAAATTCCTAAGTAGTCTATAAAAATCTACATTGAGATAGAAATATACAAAATTTAAATACTTTTCTAGTAAATATATAAATTTATACATCTATATAAATAAGGTGGATAGTTAAAAAATACATAATCAACTTTCCTGGGTAATCAATAAATATACATAATGGAATAAAAAGTATAAATAACTTCAATATTTCCCAAATGAAAAATGGAATTGATTTTTATATAATCATCAATCAAACTAACACCATATAGAGAATGGGTTATAAAATTATGTTAATAAATTAACCAATAAATCTACAAGTGAAATCTAGGCGAACAATCTCCAATAAATTTAAGGAAAGATAAAGAGTTCATTGATGAAAGGAATTGGATGAAATATTATGTCAATCACAGAAGATGATTTCTAAAGAAAAAGGTAGTAATGGATTTTCCTAAAGATTAATACCCCAAAATAAAATAGTATTATAGGATTTAGAAGGTGATCCATGACTAATATATACACACAAAATGGTAACATAAGGATCTAAATAACATGAGTGGGATAATATGAAATTTAAATATAACAAAAAATATAAGTTATACTTGAAAAAATAGGATAGTGAATCTATCATATAAAATAAAATATGGTGTCCAATATAAAACTTGTTTTATGGTATTAAAAATAGAGATAAATAATAATTACATCTTTAGAAACATTAAAATTAAAACATATTGAAGGATAAAATGGAAATTTAGTACCATGAATAATGAGAGCATAATGATACAAAATATTTTAGGGGTGGTAGAAACACAATACAAAATAAAATATAGTTTATAATAAATAATATGTATTGAGGGGTGAAAATTGACACAAGAAACACTTACAACTTGGATATCTTTTGAATCAAAGGATATTTAAAGAAATACAATGATATGGATATCAAACAACCATGAATATAATTAATATAAAAAAATAAATTCATTATGAAGTAATATAATTGTATGTAAAATAAATTATAGTGCGTAATATAATACATATTTCATGGATTTTAATATGTGACATAGAAATAATTAACTATTCTCTATATTAGTTAGTTATTATTAATTTTCAACATCGGGCGAGATTAGCCTTGATCTTTTTGAACTTGTTTTGTCTTAGCAGTGTTATTCTTAATTATTCTCCAAAATTTTGCCATCTCCATATCATAAAGGATATAATTTTATGTTTTATAATTATTTATAATTTACTAATTTCATTATACAATATCTTTTTATTATGATCCATAAATATGAAATCCACAATGAGAATATATATGTGATTTCTATTGAACTGACATTGGTATCCTAGTTAATGATTTTAAAGTTAATTAAACTATTATAAAGAAAAAATGATTTTTTTACTTACTGATATAATATATTATAAAATAATTAATTTCTTATATTCATCAATGATATTGTTTTACAATATTGTTCATGTCAGTGGTTTGACCCACCAAAAAATAAACATAGCACAATTAATGGATGATTAAGATTATCAAAGTCATTTATTTTGGAATAATATCATTATTATAAAATAATATTAATATTATATAGATAAATTTAATGTTTTGAATCATTTTTTAATATTTTTTAATAAAAAATAAGGAAACTGTATGAAAAATGGGATATGTTTCCTCATGAAAGTTGTAGCCCACACAACACATTGTTAATATTTTTTTTATTTAATAATGAGAGAGAAAGAAGTTGGATTATAAATTTTATTTTAAAAATCATAATTATATTATATTTATATATTTTATTGTTCAATTTAAGCCTTATAATATGTGAATAGTATTAGTGGTGAAAAACATAATATGTCACTTCGTTGAGGCGATAATCTTCACAACACATGAATGTTAGTTTCAATTTTTTTAAAATAAAAGGGGAAATGTGGTTAGTAACTATTTACTTAGAATAATATAATTAATTATAAAATATACTTATTTCCTTATATAAAAATTATAAAATTACATTTAGTATGGTAAGAAATAAAAGGAAAGATGTTCGGAAAAAATTACTCACGTTGAGGACAAGGGATTTCTCTTCGAAGAATTCTTAGAAATTCAGGTCTTAGGAAAATAACTTGTAACCAGAGTTTCAAGGAAAATGTTTATATTTACAGGGGAATGAAAATATATCATATTTTCAAGAGTAAATACTATTTTGGGATTATTCTTGAAGGGGTGGAGAGAGGACCCTTTTTTATGTTGTGATAATGATATTTTTATAAATATTTCGAATGAATATAAAAAGAGCACATATTTCACATGTAAATAAGTGTATAAAATGGATAATAATAGATTGGTAATTTAGAAAGTTCAATAAGACATAAAAAATTCATTTTAAAACTATCTTTAATATGCTTCTTAGTCCTTTACTCTTATAATTTTTACTTTTAACATTTTTCATTTTACTATAGTAACTAGTTTTTAAATAAGTAATTTAATTTTATTAAATTGAACTAAAATTTACCTTATTATATAATTTTCACCTAATAATTACCAATATTAAATCCATTTTATTAGATAACATTTATATATGTAAGATAAATCAATTTTTTCATTAGTGTTTGTAATGTGTAAAAACTCATTTTTCGTTAAAAAGTATTTAAAATAATAAAATTTATGTGTATAATAAAATTATCAATGTTATTAATTTTTAATTATATAAATTAGTTTATTATAAAATAAATAAAATTTATATAGCTTTAAAATCAGTCAACAATATAATTTTACCTTAATAATAATCAATTGAAAAAAATACCCAAAACAATTTTTTTATCGAAAAATATTACAAAGGTTAATAATGTTTTACATAAATTCATTATAGTATTTTAAAAATGTATATTTAAGATTATTTAATACATATTTTATAATATGTAAGGTTTTATAAACTTAAATTAATTTGTTATATAATTATAATTTCATAAAATTTTTAGTTTTTTCAAAAAAATCATTTTCAAAATTTGTATAGAAATAAATTATTTCAAAAAATTATTAAAATTATTATTAAGATAATATTGAAAGGTTTAATATAAAAAAATATTTTTTTTTTCAAATTAAAATTCTGAAAGTTGATAATTTAACTTTTAAATAAAAATATAAAAATATAATGAAAACGGTTTTCATAGGAGAATAACTTTAAAAAAAATATTAACTATTCTAATTCTTATTTATTATCAATTACTTATCAAATTGGTGATAATATATTATTCATATAAAAAAATATTTTATCCATAATATATTTATTTTATTAAAAAACATATAAGTCAATTTTTAGAATGGTGAAAATTTAAATCATAAATCAGTATTATTAGTAATTTAGCTATATTAATTTAATATATCAGTTTCGTAGCATGGATAAAGAACTTTATTTTTTAATATATATTTCATAATTTTGGTTACATCTATTTTTATCCCTCAATTATATGGTTACGTTTCAATGGCTATATTTTTCTCTACAATTTTTTGTGGTTCAATGTTTTCTATATCATAAGCTACCAAACATTTTAGATCTTAAAGAAATATATAATTTGAAATATTTGGGTTATATATTCTACCCCCATTAAAATATATTTTATTGTCAAGAATTTAATTATTACTCATTGATGAAAGTAGGTGAGCGTATTATTAATATATTTATCATTCAAGATACAACTTCTAATATGACATTTTCCCCACTCACATAGGCCAAAATAAGTTACTTATCTTTCCAGATAAAACATTAATCTTTTATAAAATTATATAATCAGTCACATATGTTTCATAATCATACATTATCCCAAAATTTACCTCTCCCAAAACCATATGAATATCTAAGAAATTAAACCATAGTGAAACTATAACACCCTATAATTCTAAAAGAATAACATTTTATTCAATTGCATATGTGACATGAACCAGCTATCTTAGAAGTGAATATAACACCCCATAACTTTAAAATATATTTCATTTATAAAAAAATTAATTTCTTAGATAACATATGGTACATGAAACAATAAGTTTCTTTTATATATTTTATTAAATTCAAGACTGAGTTTTACCAAACAACCTTATACTATTAATATTATTATTTAATCAGAGAAAAAATAAATCGGCCAAACCCCGTGAGTTTTTAACGAGTAGTTTTAATTTTTTCTTATGAAAATTATTTAAAGTAGTATTTTTTAAATCATCTTGTGAATTATATTTATAGTAATGGTATCTAATTCATAGGAAACATGACATCTAATAATTAATAACTACATTCATTAAGAATTCAGTTATTATTATCCATGTGAATTTTGATATGATATTATCTATGGATGCATTTCATTATCAGATTATTGATTAAATGGATCATTTTCTCATTTATTTTCCCTTCCATATTTATTTTCTCTTATCTTATCATTATACTCAAGTTGTTTAAATGGAATCTATTTTTAGTTGTTTACCATTTAATGATGGTTATATTTATTGATTCATGATACCTTCTATTGTAATTAACCCTTATTTAGCATCTGAGCTCACTCTTATTTTGTTTCCTTTCTTAGGAATCCAGGTAGTGTACCATGTTTTATATTCCAATATATTCTATATGGAATAATGTTTTTATAAATAATTTTTTTTTTTCAAATGTAATATAAGTCTCAAGTATGTATCTAGTTTATCAAGACTACTAAACTATTCAGTCCTTCGGGGTGTGATTCCTTTCATCTTATACTAATGTAATAAAGTACAACACTAACTCCTAGATTCTAGGGTTGTGGTCACTATAGAAATGATATGGTCTTCTGGAAATTAACAATATATTTAACTATAAAATGGTATTAATCACTAGGTTATAAGACCACACACTAGCCAATATATACCAAAATCCGAAAAAATGGGATGAACTTCACCAAATTTATCTTCAGTCAGCAATCAATCCCAAAAATACCAATTATGTATAACATAATTTTTCAATATCAAATAACCATTTATTATCTCTATATTAAGCATATGTTGAACCTAAGAGTTATTAATCCCTCAATCGCGTGTTATTCATTATTTATTGACAAAAAACATAACCATTTCATAAGATCTCTTTTCAAGGTTACTAATACTGTTTAATATATACATTCAAACATTTAAAGAAAAAATAGTAAAAAAATTCTTATATGTTTCATATAATCCTCAAAACTTTTAAAATATACTAGAATATCATATATAAATATCACTCCCTAATAATAATGTATATGTGTATCAAGATTTAGTTTCAATTAATATATCAATATCACTGCATTAATGGAGACTAATAATGTTTTTTTCCATCATAACTGGAATATACAAATATTATTAACCATTTAGGTATGAACCCTTATTCGGTTATAAGATTTAGTTGTTTCTAGATACATAACATTCTTAACTTCATGTTCTTGATCTTATTTCAAATAAATACTAAAATGGATATGATAATATCTAAAATATGAATATGAAAACATCAATCTATATATGCCTTTTCATATCACACATTTACTTTTAATATACGGTAAATTCTAATAAACCTATAATTTTCTTTGTTTAATATTTAGTTATCCATGTATATTTTTCTATTTGGTTATCTAACTTATTTAGTTACCATTTTCCTCAAATACATCATAACGGTTCATAAGGAGAATGTGACTAACCAAATATTATCCCTATATGAGTGTCAGAACTAGTTGTATAATTGTGCCTCATTTTCATGCATCATTAGGGGATTGACTAAATACCCAATCCACCATTTTTGGTGTTATTACCTCAAGGTATATCTATTCCAAATCATGCATCCTCATATAGTGTCTAGACAGGGTGGTATTTTCTAAGAGAACCACACAATATCTACTTTAATAAAATTGTGGAATGTTATACTATATATTAACTTATCCCTTAGTCTTACCCTAAGGGTTTTACTAAATTTTTCACATCCTAATCCATAAAATATTCATCACTCCCTCAACTTTCCTAAAGTATTATCAATACCATTCAAATTATGATCATCCATAACTTATCGACCCTTAAATTATCTTAAACTAACATCCTGACCTATAAAGTTATCTAAACCCTTATTTGATACCTATTGTGACAATTTGGATTTTTTAATCCCATATTTGGTCCCCAGAAATACCTTCATTACATACTGTGTTTAAAGTGAACTGAAGCGACCCAATTTTAACCATCAATAATTGCAATCTCATCAAAAAATATTGAGTCAAATAAATTTAAAGGACCTTTTAGGTTTATATTTTTAGAGAATTAGTAAAATAAATTCACTAAAAAGACCCATGTATTTCTTCTCAAATGGACATTTATGCCATTAATTAAGAAAATAATTAATTAGTAATAATTTTTTAACACATTCCAAAAAATTCTCCACACATTTTACTCTTATATACATATCAAGTATAATTCTTTTCTTCATAACCTATGTAAATAGAAACATAATAAGGGTGAGTTAAATTTCTTGGAAAGGGGAAAATTATATTAGAACCAATCAGGGCATAAACTTTGCATGAATAATATGAAAGGAAACAAATGATAATCAAATAATTCTATATAATGGATTACATGAGATTGAAATAATTCAAAGGTTAAAAGTATAGATAAACACATTAAAAACAATAACTATATTCATTATTATGGAATATATATTGTCAGACAAATTTTACCATCAAAGCCACATCTAATAAATCATTTTTATTATCGATGCCACATCCAAAACACCATGATTTCAGTAGGTATCCATACACTAAACACCAAAAACTTTTGTCTCTTGAGGCTAACCAATAAATGGATGGGCTATAAAATATTAGGCCCCACCTATCACATATTTAAATCCAATTTATTCACCATGTGAATAATAATAATATCAATTCAATGCGTAATCTTTTTTCCTTCATAATTCATATAAAACTATTTTGAGATAAAAAAATATAGAATTTCAATATTTTTCTAGTGAATAAATGAACATAAGATATCTAGTGAAAGAAGGTGGATAGTCAAAAAATATATAGTGAATATTACTAAGTAATTAATAAATATCATTATTAGAATAAAAAGTATACATTATTTTAATATTTACCCAATCAATAAATGAAATAGATTTACAAGTAAGCATATCTCAAACTAACACTATATAGAAAAGGGTTACATGATTAATTCAATAGTTTCCTCAATCAATCTATGAATATTATATTGGGAAACAAACTTTAGTAAAAGTAAGTTAATATAGAGTATCAATAAAGGAAAGACATTGGAATAAGAATTATTCCTATAAGAAATGATTATTTGCAAAGGCAAAGGAATTAATGGATTTTAAATCAACTTAATCCCCCAAGAGAAAACAATATGGTAGGATGTTTATGGTGATAGATAACCAATATGTTCACCAAAAAATAGAAACAAGTGGTGAATATGAATCATATTTCAATGAAGAACAATTGAGGTGTAAAATACTCATAGTGTAATATTAATTTAAGAATCAAAATAACATGAGAGAGATGTCATGAAATTAAAATATAATGAAAATAAATATATTCATACACATGAAGTAAATAGGAAAGTGAATAAATAGTATAAAAAATATATTTTGTAATATCAAATATGTTTCATGGAATTGAAAATAGAGATAAATAACAATTATGGGTTTAGAAACTTTACAATGAAAACCCCTTGAAGAATATAATTTCAAAAGAAACATTAAATTACATGAATAATGATATTAACATGAAAAAATATATTAAAGGGTTATTAAATAAACTAAAAAAAATAAAATATGGTGTATAATAATAAATATGACTCGAGGGTTGAAAAGGAAGACAAGAAACCCTTACAAATTTGGTATCTTTTGAATTGAAGGAAATTGAAATAAAAAAAATGATATGGATTTTAAAACCCCAAGAATTTCATGAATATGGAAAAAGACATTAATTATTTAGATATAACACCAAATAAAAGAAATTATGGATAAAAATATCATACATGTCTCTTAGATTAGAAAATGAGACACAAAAACCATTTCCTTAATTCATGACTTCCACTAAAGATATTGAATCTACTGTATAACAAAAATAACTATGTTAATCATATTTTCAATAAATTTATTCAGATATATAACCTTTTATGAACTTAATTAATAATTATTCTCTATATGTATATTAGTTAGTTATTATCTTTTTTTGTTATTGGGTGTGAGTAATCTTGATCATTTTGAAAGAGTTTCTTAATAGCGGTGTTATTTTTTCATTATTACCCAAAATTTCATAATTTCAAGATCTGAAATTTATTTTTTATAATTATATATGTCCTTATAATATCATTTTATGGAAATAATTGTTACGATTAATAAATATGAGATCAATGATCTTCATTTTCAATGATTTTCAGGAACGAATGTTGGTATCATAATTAATGAGTTTAAAATTATTGTTACCATTTAACAACGAAAATAAAAAATTAATTTACATATTTATATCTTTTATTATATATAATTAATTTATCATAGTAATACATGATATTATTTTGTTTCATTTTTAAAGTTGGTATTTGGACTGGCCAAAACATAAACATACCATAATTAATGGATAATTATGATTATGAAAGAAGTTTATTTGGGAATAATATCATCTTATAGAACTAAAATTTTGTTATTTATACATTTTTAATGTTTTCAATCAAATTTTTATTTATTTAATTAAATATTAAATAAACATGATGAAAAATGAGATACGTTACTTCATGAAAGCAATAATCCGCACATCACACAGTTAACGTTTTTATTTCTCAAAGAATGATATGAAAAGAAGGTTGATTTCAATTTATCTCTTAGTAATAATTATTATATTATATGTATCACATATTTTCATCAATTTTACCCTTATAATCAGTCAAAATAGATGGTTTCACGATCCCCTCCCCACAAAGTGTGCCCCTCCTAGACAGACAATGCAAGCAGAGAGATAATGACCCCCGAGTCCCACATCCAGTTAGCCCCGGGTTTGAGACTTGAACCCAGGGTATAGAAAACACACAAATGGGAGGATTATCCTCTAAGAGAAAATATGTGGAAGATAGAGAGAAGATAAACTCCCACCAGCTCCTGCTCAAACTACAATATAAAAATAAACCCAAGTACATATATGTATTGTCATATAAAGAATAATACAACTAAAAGGGAAAACTTAAAGTACCAAAATTAACTAAAATGGAAGCGACCAAGAATCCCAAACAGCCCCAAAAAATGCAACTAGTAGTAACCTGCCCGATCTCCAACCTTCTCCTAGTGAGCTGAAAAATAGTTTATATAACATAGGGTGAGTATAATAGTGTACACAATAGGATCATCCCCAAAGCCTATCATGCAAAAGTAAAGAATTTTTTCCAAAGCACAACGAACAACAAGTGAAACTAACTCATCACCTAAACTGTTATAGTATGTTCCGAGGCTCACTATGTCTACTCTCACCATGTATCACATACAAGAGTATATAATATTATAAAGTATATCAAGGTTACCCAACTAAGACTGCCCCACTGGTTTGCCTCTTTCCCCAACATCACATGTCTGGAGAATCTATCTCTAAAAAGGGTATCCTAGAGATTATTGGTCAATGCACCAAAACATGCACCTTGTGCAACACCCAACCATGTTCAAATCACCAAAAGTAACCAGATAGTTTCCAGGAGCCACCAAAACTCATATAACATGTATCATATGTCAGGTATCATACCTCATGCCATCACGACCCATATACTGAGTATGGATCCTCAAGCCAGCATATCCTATACATGTCATACCTATAGTAGTCCATATGAAACTATATCAAGAATATATGTATGTGAAATAACCAAAAGACATTACAATCCTCTATAAACTTATATGGTTAGAATTAACTTCCATGCATACTAGCACAAGTAACTACCAAGATAAGAGAGTAGGGCCAAAGGGGGTAGTCATCCACCTATCCTACTACTAGAATGACAGGGAAAACACCACTTAGGGATCAAAATCCCTAGGGTGTCAGTTTCCCTAACTGATAGGGTAGAGTAGCGTATAGAAACACAAATAGTACATGATATAATATAGCTCAAAACCACACTATGGAAAAAACCTAGTATTAGAATCAACTGCAACTAACATCTCTCAGACTCTCGACTAGCACTATCGAGACTAGATATCCTAAAAGAACACAAACATTTAAAGAGTTTCATTAAGGTACATGTCATTTTTTATTAGTTTAACATTACATTAATTAATTATTTAACAATTATTTAACAATTAATAGTTACCAGATTACATTTTATTACCATTAAAACCAATTTCCATGCCCTCCAAGAATAACCAAACTGAGTCCACAGCTTCTCAAAGTCATAACCATAGCATTTCACCCCAAAAATCTCCAACCCCATGGTTTAAACATCATTTATTCATTTATTTAACAACATTTCCATTTTCCATAATTATTGGTATTATAAGAAAGAATTATAAGCTGCAAACACAATGGGATTAACATGGCGAGTAGAAGAACTTCCCATCATGTTTTTTCCACCTATAGGAAGAGTGGAACCCATTCATTCTCAAGGAGATAAACATGAAAAGAATGTGGCATACCCTATGAGTCATATCCTAATTTGGAAGGATGGTAAGAAAGGATATATTCCTTAATCATTGGGTAAGATAAAATAGATAAAAGAAAAACAGGTTCAATAACAACTACTTTCACATCGATGGGTAAGGCAAACTTCAACCCATTCCATCATCCCTAGTGTCCTACCTAATACCCACATGAATAACCGGATACATCTCTCCAATCTAGGCGTCAACTAATTCCAACACTGCCACCAGGACTCCCTAACTCTGTATACCACAACAAGCCTCAAGGTTCATCCATCCCAAGCTCACACCACATCACAAGAAGTAGGAAACAAACAACATAAAAACTAGTCTCTTGGCCCTAAACAAGGAAATTATCCTTCACACACAATGAGAACTCATAGATTTAAAGAATAAAGTTATTTTCCTTTACAAGAAGTAGGTAACTAAGAACCCTACAAATAGTTATCTTTTAATACATAACAGGTTCTTTTTTTCATCTTAAATTAACAGATTAAATTAAGCATGAATAATTGAATCTATTTGATTATCATAAAATCACAAAAAAAAACAAATGGATTCATTAACCATGACACTTTTTCTAAAACCAATTAATTTAAAATTAATTATGGCCTTACATTATTTACCAATTTCCATCAATAATGGTATGATAAATAAGAAAATTATAGATATCACACTATTTACCAAATCTAGAGGCAATAACATCACTAAAAAATTGATACCAATTATTTGATCCGATTAAAATATTTATTATGTCAATTTCATTATGATCCAATGTGATAAAACATGATAAATATTTGACTGTATGTAAAAAGAATAGAGAAGCAATAAATCCTATACCTCATAAGGTTTTCAACATTCTTTACACTATAATGGGCCAACACGAAAGATCACGATCACCTCTCTCACAAGGACTACATCCACCTAAGGATGCCAGGGTACAACCACATCAACCAACACCCAAGAAATCCCCATTAGAAACATGGAGATCACATGCCATCACATGGAAAGGAGAAACAGGAGAAAACAGACCATGTAATCCAAAAGAATAGAGGTAGAACATACCATATATCAAAGATAGATCAACACATTCTGGTTGCACCAAAATAGGTGGTTCTCATGATGTTGGAAGAACTATAGGGAAAAAACAATCCAAGGTCCACACCACAATCACATCACTCCTTGGGAAATATAGGTTCAAGCGTCTTGTACCAGGGAAAAACAAGATGGAAGAACAAGAGTGGAAGATATATCTCCCTTTTGAAAATATAAATAGAGAAATGGTTTAGATTTTCCATTAAAGGTGAATCTGGTGATTACGAGTTTTGACCGAGTAAAGGAACCCGAACCCTGAGTAAAATTTAAATAAGATTTATAGGCATTGAATCGACCTTAAATCCCATAAAACAAGTATTTTAATGCATTTTACGTCAAAGATAATGTCAAAGTGGTGAAACTATAGGAAGTTAGGAACAATGTACACCTATTGATCTAGAAACATTGTACACCTATCGATAGATAACCCTCCGACAGATGACCCAAATATAGAAGAACTACCAATAGATGACCTACTGATTAACGGCCTATCGATATGTGGTCTACTGATTAATGAACTACTGATAGATGACCTATCAATAGACGACCTATTGATAGATGAATTTTTTATAGATGACCTACCATATTGGAAACACTGTTGAACCTACCTATAGATGACCTACCGACTTGGAAGTACTGTTCAACCTACTGAAAGATGGTCTACCGATAGATGACCTAATAATTGAAAACCTATTGATAGAAGACCTACTGATAGATGAAATACCGATAGATGACCTACCGAGAGATTACTTACAGATAAATGAACTACCAATAGATGACCTATCGATAGATGACCTACCGATAGATGACCTACTGACAGAAGACCTTCAGATTGATGACCTACCAACTTAGAAACACTATTCAACCTACCAATAGATGACCTATCATCCTGGGAACACTGTTCAACCTATCGATATATGACCTACTGATATATGACATACCGATAGATAGCCTAATGATAAATGACTTACCAATAGATGGCCTACCGATTGATGACATTTCGTCTTGGAAACACTGTTCAAAAAACTGGAAATGTTGAAAAGTGTTTTTTAATACAACTTGACCTTCCATAACAACACGAACAAAAGATTTTCACTAAGGAATGAACCAGATAGGTCTGAGCCATTACATCATACACCTCTCAAAATATTATTTTCCTTGAGAATCCAAAACCAACTAGATAGGAAATAGAAATGGGGTTGTTGAAACATCCACTCTATGGTATACATCTCAAGGCTTTGGCCACCACAGGAGCTCAACTACTTCATAAAAAGAATAACGCGATACCACGTGACAACCACAACTAGATCCTAAAAAAGCTTTCATGGGAGATACCTCTAAAAATATAGAAATCCACAACAAGAAACAAGAGAAATCCACCCTATGGTATACATATCAAGGCTTTAGCCACCACAGGAGCTCAACTACTTCATAAAAAGAATAACGCGATACCACATGACAACCAAAACTAGATCCTAAAAAAGCTTTCGTGGGAGATACCTCTAAAAAGATAGAAGGCCACAAAAAGAAACAAGAGAAATCCATATCATAAATTAAAAGGGTCTACCACCACCAAAAAACAATGTTATAAGAGAAGAGCTAAATATCAAACAGTTTGGGTTACTTGGCTTGTATCTCTGATGCACATTCCCTAGTAACCACATACAAACCACTATGAAACCACAATACATGAACCAGGGTGATATCATACCCGCACTATACCTTATCCCTGTGGTCATGGATCTCTACAGGATGCTCTTTGAAAGTCGCATCATTATCAATATCGATCTCACCCCAATCGATGATGTGAGGGTCATCATGAAGATAACAATAGAACTTTGACACAAGAAAAAAAATCATGTAACCTTATCATATTTAGGGGAAGTGGTACAAGATATTCCATAAATCCAACATGATGTAACAACTCAAAATTCCTAACAAACTAGGGAGAAATCATACTCCTACGACCAAACCTTCATTTCCCATAAAGAGGAGTCACCATAAAAAAACACGTGATCCCCAACGCCAAACTCTAAATATCTCCTTCTATGACCAGTTTAGGAATTTGGATGATCTTTCACTACCTTCATCCACTAATAAATCACCTAAACCATCTCTGCCATATTCTGTACTAGTTTCGACACTAGAATTTCTTACTTTTCATCCCCAGTCCAACACAAAGAAGAATAGTAAGGTCATCTATACAAGGATTCAAATGACGCCATACTTGTAAATCCTTATTTTTAGTTTCCCAGAGCCAGTGCATTATTTCATTACATTGACATGATTACAAAAAAGTTATATCTCGAAGTAACAAGTAGTTTAATAGTTTTGAAAAACCATATACATACATAGGTTCAACATTACAACTCAAAATTAAACACAACCTATAAGTTTTATTGGGAATATCCACAACTCTATGTTTATCCCTCCATGTCAGTCATAAATTTTTTTTTCAAGTTAAATGAAACATTATAAAGGGGTGATCTCAGATGCTAAGTAATTGTAACAAATATAGCGGATGATATAATAAACATTAACATTTGGCATGGTGAATAACTAAAAACACAGACCTTTAAAAATAAACATGAACACTTTATTACAAGAATAATAGATGAATAAATAATTTCATAATAAAGCATAATCATGGGTATTCTACTAGTAGAATAACCAAATGAACTTTCAATTACTTTTTTCATAATGACGGAAGTCATAATGTGGGAAATCATAAGCATACCTTCAAGGCCACGTGCCAAGACCATAAATATCCATTTGGACAAGGCCTCGTGGCAAGACCATAGTTTGTCTCATGAGACATACCAATGCCCTGAGCAACTATAGTAAGCCCCAACCAACACCTACTAAGTCCAATTAATTCCTATACTGAATGGGTATAATCATAAACAACATATACATTCATATTAAAATTAACTTATGAAATGTAAATAACATTCCCCATATATTAAACATAAACACTAACCATTCAAAGTAAATTGGTGAATGGTATCAAGATAGAACATCCACATTCAAACTAATAAGAAACCCTTCAAAAACATATTATTTACGTTATCATAATATATAAACATCTATGAAATACAATATTCATCAAAGGATGTTGTCATAAATGAAGATACTTTTAAATGATACCATTGAGAAATTATTGAGGAAATAATACTTAAACATTCCAAAGTGTCCTATACCACCTTCAAAAATTAAAATTATAATACATTAGAATATCATGAGAATAATTATACTCTTTATATGATATCAAAAGAGGCATTAAATACACCACAAGCAAGGAATAATTGGTGAAAAAATCATATATCTCAAAAAAGTTAAAGTGAGGTGAGAAAAATCTATTTTACTTTGGAAAGAAGAGTTATTTTGGAAAATAATTTTTATTTTTCATAAATTTGGTTTTAAAAATTTATATCCTAGAAAATAGTAGGGAAGGAAACTAAGATTAAATTTGAGGCATAAATGATTTCCCACTAAAGTTAAATCATGTAAAAAGTGTTTTTAAAGAAGCTTTAAAATTAAAACATTTTAGTGCAGTTTAAGGAATTCATTAAAGAGATTTTAAATCACAAAGGAATGTTTGCTTTACTAAAACTCGAAATGAACCAAAATAGATTTTTCATATTAAAATGTTTGATTTTAGAAAGACAAATCTTGCTTAAAATATATAATAGAGTGAACTTCAAAATAGGTAAGAATTTGAGAAGTTCCATGAATTGGGTTTTCATTTCCGAATAATTTTTGAAAGATTATTTTAAAACATGTAAATCCCTATAAAACAGAGAATAATTAGGATTGGTACAAATATAAAGAACATTAAAATAGAATTTATGAGAAGTGAATGTGAATAAATGAGAATTTCATTTATCTGAGTAGAGAATAAGAACAACTCGAATAAAAATGGAGGTTTGAGTTGAAAATACTTACAACATTGTAATCAATTGAATCAGATTCCCCAAAATTAATAATAATAAATTGATAAATTTTATATAATTAAAATAAAGAAATTCATGATATGAAATATAAATGGTAAGTATACATACACTAAACCCAAGTAATAGTAGTGAATACAAAATATCTCAAAAAATAGATGTGAGATGAAGAAACCCTTACCTTAAGTCTGAAAGTGTTATCCACTTGATCCTAATGACCTGAATAATAAAATTTTGGTTCATTAATTAATAATTCAAAAACATAATCTCAATTTAATTTATATATTATTACCTTATTAAGTTCATTACTAGTCTTTTTGATTGGATATGATGTTCAATTTCAATGTTTGGGTCTATTGGTTTCATGAACGGTGTAATTATATACAAGAATAGAGAATAATGTAAAATGAGGATGGTTTTACTGAATTGAAGTTATATGTTATTAGTTAACATACATAAGGTTAAATTGATGTAAATTTTATTTGGTTACTTGGACTGAATATGAATCATTATTTAAATTATTTAATGATAACTGTTTGGGTTAATTGGCAGTTTTTGAACACAACGAACTCATTTTTCTTTATAAATTAAAACCATGTGTACAAAAGGATTCCAAAACCATAGATGAGACATAATACATATATTATTATATTTTGAAACCATAATAATGGTTTAATGACTAGAATTTATTATGTTAATAGAAATTGAGAACCTATCATCCATGAATGTGTGAAATTAGAAAATCTCACATGGTGTTTTTTTACTACAAGCATAAAAGAAGGGTAAAGGAGAGATGATAATAACTTATTAAATAATCATAACAAGATTAAATTAAAAGTAAGGTTATGGAGTTGTCATAACATTTATATGAGGATAGGTGAGGATATAAAAAAAAACAAAGTAATTTTAAAAGAAAGTAAAATAATTGAAAAGAGGAATTTACCTCTTGAATTAATCTTCCGTGAGAGCCTCTTTACGGGAGAAGATTTGCTATTTTTATGAGACAAAGGGCTTCTAGATGTGGGATAGGAGATTAGGACGATATTTTAGTAGAATTTAGTCAAGACACAAGGATTTAGAGGAGTGAAGATAAGATGAGGGTTTGGGTTGCTTTTATAGTGCAGGAGAGGAGGGTTTTCTTAATATTTTAATCATTAGTTTATTATTTTTCCATAAGACAAGAAATATTGATGATTCCATGACCAAAAATAGTAACAAGATCACGTGAGTTCTAACCAAGGGTTCTTACATCAGTGATGATTTTAAGAATATTGTATTTAACTCATGACGTATATATACAGTAAATTATCGTATTTCACTATTCATAAAAAATTCAAGTATTTTAGAATAATCCCAAAAATTCACCCTAACTATTTTTTGATGTTTATAATACAAATAAACAATCTATTTTATCAAAATAATTTTCTTAGTATTTGAAATTTATTTTTAAATAAAATCATCATATAGTCGTAAAATTTAATTTTAAAACTAAAACTAATTTTCTAATGCCCTGAAAATTTAACCAAGGTTTTATTAAATTAACCCAATGTCCTCAGATTTTTTTTTCTGATTTAAGAATAAATTTTATGAGAAATTATTTTTCATTTAAATCAATTTCTTAATTATAAAATTTTAATTAAATATTTAATGCTCACAAAAATACCAACATTTAATTATTAATTTTTAAAATATTCACTCTCATTTATAAGGTGCCTAAATTTTATTTATACTTACATGGGTGATGTTACTATTCATAAGGGTACATTACTATTCATAAGGGTCATGTTATTATTAATATGGGCACATTAATATTCATAAGGGTCAAATTATAATTCATAAGGGTACATTACAATTCTTAAGGGTCAAGTTACTATTCATAAGGGTGGGTTACTATTCATAAAAAATATTTTACTATATAAGACCCCAAAAATCACCCTAATCGCAACTATGTATGTTAGATTTTTGAAATTTCAAACAAAAAAGTGGCAAATTTATGTTTATTGGCTAGGTTATAAAAAAGTGTTGTTTTGTAGAGACTCAGTGGTTCATGCATTTAATATGAAATTTATTTGAAAAACCTCAGGGTGTTACAATAACGATGGTGGAGTGGAAACTATTATTTTAAACGAACTTTACCAAGGGAAGGTTCCTCATCCATGAACCTCCAAAATACGGGACACAAGTGCGCAACAAGTCTTCAAGAGTCTGGATGGTCCAATCTGTCTGGACGTCTGTCTATAGATGAAAAGCAATGATAAGGCATAGGTGAGATCCAAAATCATGTTAGAGACCTCTCCACACATAGGATGTAAAATGAGGATCTCGATCAGAAATGATCATCCTCGGGACTTCGGGGAGTCTCACCACCTCCTCTAGATATTTCCTCAACAAAACCTCCACTAAGCTCGACTTCTTGATTGATATGAAGTGGCTAATTTTGTCAACAATCCACTACTACACATATAGCATCATAGCCTCCATGATATCAAGGTAAACCAGTAAAAAATTCCATTGAGATTTCCTCCCACTTCCACTAAGGAACATCTAACGGTTGTAGAAAACCGTTGGGAACATGGTGCTTAGTCTTCACCATCTAACAGACCAAGCATCGAGACACAAACTCTGCAACTGCACGCTTCAACCCAAGACACCAAAATGGACTCCTCAAATCTCGGTATAACTTTTTAACTCTAGGATGTACCGCTAAGGGAGAACTATGGAACTTCCTAAGCACCATATCCTGAATCGACAAAGGAAAAAAAATAATTCCTTGAAACAAAACTTGGTGTTGTTCATCCTCAGAACAACCATTAGCGGCCTCACCATAAATAACTCGATCTCTCAAGTCCTAGACCTAAATATCCCAAAACTTGGATTATTCTTCCCACTACACCAGAGATGAATGAACCATCTTTTGAAAAAGACAATCTCTTCCCCCTACTTCTCCTATATCCATTTGTAATGACGAAAGCTCTTCCATAACCATCCAGGAATCACCTGATTCACATACTGCATCACTATGCAACTTCCTGCTCAGTGCATCGAGTGCAAAATTCCCCTTTATAGGTATATACAAATTTTGAAGTCATAATCTTGTTTGAACTCCATACACCGACGTTGTTGCAAGTTCTAGTAATGATGGGAGAAAATGTACTTTAGGATTTTATGTTCGGTGAAGATCACGAAACACTCAACAATGAGGATGTGTCACCACGACTTCAAGTAAAACACCACCGCCACCAATTGAAGATCGTGGGTGGCATAGTTACATTCATGGGGACATAATCGTTGGGACCCATAAGAGATGACTAATCTCTAATGCAGCAAAACAAAACCTATCCCTAGATGTGAAGCATCATAAAAAACCTAAAAAATGAACTCTTTCAGCTGGTTGACGAAGAACCCGAGCACTGAACAAATTCTCCTTCAAACAATCAAAAGATAACCGACACAGATCATTCCAGATGAATGCCTGATCCTTTCTAGTCAATACTATCAGAGTGGTTGAAAACCTTGAGAAATTGGATACGAAGCTCCTATAATAACCAGTAAGACCAAGGAAACATCGCACATATGAAATTGTCTTGGGGGGTCCCCAAGAGACAACGACTTCTAACTTTGACAGATCCACTACTACTCCCTGATTGGATACAATATGACCCAAGAAATAGACCTCTTGAGACCAAAACTAACACTTAGACAAATTACCAAATAGGTTCTCATGGAAAAGAACTCCCAAAAGATCATGTAGATTCTCTATATGATCCTCCTCAGATGCAAAGTACACAAGGATGTCTTTGATGAAATCCACCAAAAACTTATCCAGGAACTCACGCAACATAGAGTTCATAAATCTCATGAAAAAAACTAGAGAATTCATCACACTAAACGACATCACAATGAGATTGTAATGCCCATGATGAAAAAGGAAGGACGACTTCAATATTTCCTCATTCTTCATTCACATTTGATGATATCGGGGCCGAAAGTTGTTCTTTGAGAACCAACTTGAATCCTTAATTCGATTGAATAAATCATTAATCCACGAAAGAGTATACCAAATTTTCACTGTCACTTTGTTTAAGTGATGGTAATTGAAACACAACCACAAAATTATTTCATCCTTATTTATGAACAAAACTAGTGAACCAGATGGTGACATACTGGGACAAGGAAAACTGCACTACAATATACCATCAAGATGTATACACAACTCCCACAACTTAGAAGGCACAATCCTATATGGAGACATCGAGATAGGGGACACCTGGCTATAACCTGATCCAAAACTCAATCTACCATCATGTGGGTAATGATACTACCTTTTCTGAAAAGACATCGGGGTACTCTTGAATGACCTTAGGAAAGGAGAACTGCTGAACCTCTGATGAACTCAGCATCAGGTTAGTCATCAAGGATGATAAGGATGAAACATGAATATGACCCATTCGAGGGTCTTTATTTCCAATAAACACTGTTGTCTCTCTATCATCATCAAAGAACACCACCTACCTCTGGAAGCATTCCAAAATATCCTACACCTATCTATACTGAGGATGAAATCATATGATTGTATCTATAAACATAGGAAATATCCCCAAGAGCAATGCTACCCCAATACCAGATCACAATCTCTACATACTTCAAACAAGCCAGTTTGACCTCCAACTGGCGTAGTTAATGACAAGGGCATCAAAAGCCTCTATACCTCAAGTCCCAAAGAATGGAAAATGGTAGGTGATACGAAGGAGTGAATCACTACTAAATCAAACAAGGCTTGCACCCATGTTAGAAACAAGTAAATGGTATCTCGAACAACATATGGCTCACCTGGTGTGAGAAAATCTAATGAAAGAATCTAACAACGAACTTCTCCATGACCCCCCTAACCCTGATGGTGACTAGACACATGGTCGCACACTTCTCTTTAAGGATGAGGAACATCTTGGGGCTGTCCTTTGAATTCCCCATATGCTCTCTACTGATCCAAAAATGTTGCAACCTACCGCTGCTGCCTTGGATGGAACTGCCTCAATGGAGGAACCTGAAGTAGAACACCTAACGAATGCTAACTGCTCAGAAAGGTGGGGTACTCTCACTACTAATTACGTTGGTCTTCATAATAAAAACAAGTGCCTGATCCCTGGGCATTGGTCTGAGATCCACTCCAACTAGAGAAACGATATACTAAGGGATGAGACCTAACCCGGGACAAACATAAACTCTTCTACCTTGAAAAATAGGAACCCTAGACCACATATCTGTTTTATGAGGAGTCGTAACAACTCCCCTTTTGTAATAATCTGTTTCTGGATAACGTCCTCTCGATGAGATCTACCCTCGCTAGAACCTGAAGATATGTCTTCAGCATAAATGAGGTGGCCTAGCACTATATTTTTAGATGAAAATCCTCTGCGAAATGGCTCACCCAAGCCTCTTCATTTGAAACAAGTCCGAATCATATCGTAAAAGGTTCCTAAAATGGATCCTGAACTCTTGAACAATAGAGATGCCCAACCAAAGGGTAAGAAGCTCCTTCAAAATAGTTACCTTCACAGTCGAAGAAAGAAACTTGACTATGAACTGGTCTCAGAACTCCTTGCATGAGACTTTAGACTCCTTGTAATCCCTGAGGAACAAGAACCACCACTACCTCACTTCCCCATGAAACATCATCACAACCAAAGACACCCATTGCTCTTTATGGGCATATATCGAACTGAAAGCTCTCTCGAACTTGTCAAACCAGTCTTCCATGAATGCATCTGAAATGGATCCATCATACTTTTTCATTCTCCGATGCTAAAAATATTAGATTTCCCCCCTCCTAGTGTCATCATTTTCAACTGATAATCTACATCGGTCTGCTGGTGCAACCAGTTGAACATATTTTATGTGACCCTGATGAGGAAGCTGACCTAGATTCATACCTTCAAAAGAAAAAATAGTTAGAGACCCTAAACCTAGAATATAGAAGACTTTAACATTTATTAATTTGTTTATTCATATTAGGTTAACCTATCCCAAGGTCTACCCATTAAAAAATTGGAAAAAATAATAATGATGCATGATCCTTTCCTAGGTCTCTACCCTAAAACCAATATCACTTAGTTTAGTGCCCACTATAAGATTAATGTTCTATGCATTAGATCATAGGGGGACCAAATTACTTAGGTCTCAGCCGATCTCCCATGTTTACAGTGCTTACTAAACTTAGCTAACACCACTTCCCTACCAAGATGGAGACTAGCACTAAGGGTATAACAAAACCACATATGGGAGGAATTACCCTCTAATTTAAAAAATGCATAAGTAATAGATAAGATAGATACCAACCAACTACTTCATAGACTAAAATATAAAAAGAAACCCAAGTACGCACATGTAATTTCAGCCAACTAAAACTAAAAGGGAAAACTCCAAGTACCAAAATAAAGTTAAATGAAAGTGACTATGAAGATCGAACAGCCCTAGAAAAACCCAAACTAGTAGTAATCAGCTTGATCTCCAACCTTCTCCAAGTGACCTGAAAAAGATTTTATATAACATAGGGTGAGTATAACAGTATACTCAGTAGGATCCTCTTCAGAGCCTCTCGTGCAAAATTAATGAAGCATGCTGAATCACAGTGAATAGTAAGTGAAACTAACTCGTCATGTAAACAAGTATACTAAATTCCCATCCTCACCATGGATACTCTCATAAAGTATCACATACAAGAGTATATATTATAATAAAGGTTATCAAGGGTACGCCACTACCACTTAACCCCTGGTTTTCTACTTTTCCCCAATGTCGCACATCCTGAGCATATCTCTCCAAAAAGGCTAGCCTGGAGACACCTGGGCGAAGCACTCAAACATGCACCTCGTGAAACACACCACCACATCCACATAACCAAAAGGAACCGTGTAGTTTCTAGGAGCCACCATAGCTAGTTTAACATTTATCATACGTCAGGTATTATACCTCAATCCATTATATCCCATACACAGAGTAAAGATTCTTAAGCCATCATAACCAATACAGGTCAATCCTATAATAGTTCATGGGAAACTATATCCAAAATATATGTGTGTGAAATAACCACAAGCCATTATTCCCTCTAGACACATATATTTTAAAAAATAACCACTGTTCGTACTAGCATAAGTAACTATTAGGAGAAGAGAGTGAGGCCAATGGGGGTACTCATCCATCCATAATCCCACTAGAATGTTGGGGAAAACACCCCCTAGGGCATAGAATACCTAGGGTGTTAGTTTCCTTAATAGAAAGGGTGGAGTAGCATATAGAAACAAAAAAAGTACATGATACATTATAGCTCACAACCACACTGTGGTAAAAACGTAGTCTTAGACTCAAATGCATCTAACGTCTATCAGGCTCTCGACTCACACTGCTAAGACTAGATATCCCATATGAACACAACCATTTAGAGAGATATATTTATTTAGTTATATCTTTTTATCTATTTCACTTTACATTAATTAATTCTTTAACCATTAATTAACCATTTAAATTTACCACATTATATTTTATTACCGTTGAAACCAAGGTCCATGACCTCAAGTCATAACCAAACCGACTCCATAGCTTCTTAAAGTCACAACCTTATCATTTCTACCCAGAAATCTCTAACCCTGTAGGTTAAACATAATTTACTGATTTATTTAACAACATTACCATTTTACATAATTCTAGTTATTCTACAAAATCATTCTAAGCTTCCAAATACCAGGGGCTCAACATAGTGAGTAGATGAACTACCCATCAAGACTTTTCCACCTATATCAGGAGCACAGACCCATCCATCCTCAAGGATCTAAACATAGAAAGCACATGGAATACCTAGTTTTTATTCAACTATTGTGGAAGGAGCGTAAGAAAGAACATCTACCTCAAGCAGAGGGGAAGGTAAAATAGATAAAAAAACAACAGGTTAAACATCAAACACCTTTACATCAATGGGTAATCCTATATTCAACCTGTTTCATTATCCATGTTCACCTCCCCGAAACCCAAATTCATAACCTGATGCCTATCTCCACTGTAGTTTCCAACTGCTACCACCACAACCATTGGGCCTCCCTACCCTCACATACCACAAAATACATCATGAATCTTCCATACCAGGCTCATATCACATCACTAGCGATAGGAAACAAAAAACATAGCAACTGGTCTCTTTTCCCTAAACAAGGATGACTCAATGGATCATGATCACCTCTCCTATAATGACTGTATCTACTCGAGGATACCATGGCATAAACGCATCAACCAAAACCCAATAGAGCTCCATTAGAAACATGAAGATCATATTCCATAACATGCCAAGTTGAAATGGGGTGTAATAGATCGTGGAACCTAAAAGAACAGAGGTAGAGCAGACCTTTTATCGAAGACGGATCGACACTTCTTGGTTGTACCAAAATAGGGGGTGCTCATGCAGTAGGAAGAACTCTTTGGAAAACACGATGAAAGATCCACAACACAATCGTACAAAACCTTGGTAATTAAAGTATCATGTGTCTCGTACCAAGGAGAAACAATACAAAAGAACAAGGAAGGAAGATATATCAACCTTTTGAAAATCTAAACATGACAGCATTTTAGATACGATGTAGATTTTCCATTAAAGCCGGATCTGGTCGATATTACACTTTTTGACTAATTAAAGGAACCCAAACCCTTAGTAAATTTTGAATAACAATCATAGACTTTGAATTGGCCTTAAACCTATTTAAATTAGGATTTTAATTCATTTTACATCAAAGGTAACGTCAAAGGGGAGAAACTATAGGAAGGTGGAAATACTGTACACCTACTGACCTGGAAACACTGTACACCAACTGATAGATGACCTATGGACTGATTAAATAACATCCTAGAAACATTGTTAAACCTACCATTAGATGACCTACCATCCTAGAAACACTATTCACCCTAATGATATAAGACCTACCGATAGATGACATACCGTCTTGAGAACACGGTTCGCATAATTTTAATTTTTTCCAAGTGTTAGAAATAATTCAAATTGAACTCCAAGAACACCACAAACACTATATTTTTATAAATGAATAGAATATAGAGTTCCATTCCATTATGGATGGATATGAAAAAAGGAAGTCGTCACTTCATGGTGGTGGTTGTTCTCACAACACACAAATGACAGTTCAATTTTTCTTAATCAAAAAGGGGAAATTTAGTTCATAGTTATTAAATTATCATATTAAAATTTAGTATAAAAATAATACTGATATAGTTATATTGGAATGATATGATTATATTTGTGAAATTAATAATTAAAAATAAAGAAGTTATGAAAAATATACTCATGTTGAGGACTTGGGATTTTCCTTAGAAAACTCCTTGGAAAAAGAGGTTTTAGAATAATATCTAATGACTATAGGATAAAGGAAAAGGAATATGATTATATTATAAGGTAAAAGTTAATATTTTAAAGTGGGAAATGTTTTTGGATGTTTTCTGGAGGGGGTGGTGATATTCCCCCTTTATAAGTGGCTAGAATGGGTTTTTCAAAAATATTTCAACTTAATATAAAGATAGCACATGTCACATATGTCAATAAGATTCCAAAATGGAAAATAATGGAGTGTGTGAAGATATAAGGCCAATAATAACACAAAAATGCATTTTAAAACATGTTCTAAATAAATTTCTATGTCATTTACTCTTATAATTTTAACTTTAACATTTTTGGTTTTACTATGGTGAATAGTTTTACCTAAATTATTTATTTTTAATAAAAAAAAATAAAACATGACTTATTAAATAATTTATAAATAATAATTAATAATATTAAATCCATTTTACTAGATAAAATTTATATTTTTATGTAAAATCAATTTTATCATTAGTGCATGTAAATCATAAAAAACAGTTCTTAGAAAAAGTGTATTTTTAAGCTTAATTTTTTTTTGTGTATGATGAAATTATCAATATGATTAATTTTCATGATGAAAATTTATTTATTATAAAAATAAAATTTATTTATCTTTAAAATAAATCTAGACCTGGATTTTTTCATAATAATATTAAATTAAAAAGAAAATATCAAAACAGGTTTTTTGGAAAATATTACTTAAGTTAATCATAACATTCATAAATTTAGTATATTATTTTTAAATTATATATTTATGCTTATTAAATATATATTATCAATTATATGTTTTTATAAATTTATATTCCCTTCTTTAATAGTTATAAAGTCATCAAATTTATAGATTTGTTCAAATTTATATTTATCACTACTCACCTAAAAAATAAATTATTTCCAAAAACTCTCAAAAAACAAAATACTGAGATATTATTGAAATGAAGAATAAAAAAATTAACAATATTTTTTAAATTAAAATTATAAAATTTAATAATTTTACTTTTAAATAAAAATATAAAAATATAATTAAAATATTTTTCATTAGAAAATAACTTTTTCAAAAAATATAAACTATTCTTTTTATCATTTCTAATTAATTAATAATTAAATTAGTTCTCATATATTATTCATATAAAAAATATATTTTATCAATAATATATTTTTTTCTTAAAAAATAAATAAGATGAAAATATTTTGAAAGTTTTTATTTTAAATCATAAATTAGCCATATAAGTTATTTACCTAACTAATTTAATTTATCCATGGCTTGGAATGGATAATAACTAAATATATTTCATAATTCTGTTATATCTATTTTTATCTGCCAATTACATGGATACATTCTAATGGTTATATAATATTCTAAAATTCTTTTTGGTTTAGTGTTGCATGTATCACGTGCTATCGAACTTGTTATTTCTTAAATGAATATATAATTTAAAATCTCTGAGTATTAAAATGATGAAAATGTTTTTTTGAATTTATTATATTTCATTTGATAAATATATTATATCACATATTTTTTTTTCTATTTGTGTTAGTCCTATTTATGACTTTTCCTAATTTTGTAAGAGTTTCATGATGTGTTGTTAGGTACCACTCTTGTTCTGTGGGTGTTTTTGGTTCCAAACATAGTGGAAGCACCAATTAGTCCCATAGAAAATTGTTTTTTTCTAGATTCAATGGATCATTAAAAATTTACATGACATTAATTCGTTGAACAATGAAATTTTTTATGAATAATATTGGAAAATAATATTTTTAGAAATAAGAAAAGGATCCTTTTCATTACATTATAATTAATTTGAAAACCTCAAAATAATGAGTACTTGTGTCTTGAGATTTTTCTTTATTACTGATGTTGATATTCTCACATGGTTGGTGTTTTTTTGTCTTGTGGGGATCCAAATTAAATAAGATATTGTTTCGATTTACACATGTTCCTTTAATATTCAAAAAACATTGATAACCCATGAGTTGCTAACATGGTCGATTGACAGTCTTGAAATATTTTCCTTGATATATCTAATTTCCATCAAACTTGAAAGAATTTATTTATAACACCCCTTGTTTTAGTTAGTTTATATTTTGATTATTTACTTTGAGATTATATAATTCACGTATTGTGTTTGGAGAATTTCTAAAAGGTTTTCGAGTGCTTTGGAAGTGTTTCTAGAGGTGAACAGTTTATGAACGGTAAATAGAAACTATGTACAATCTACTGGAACACATGTAGAATTATTTCAGTGTCACCATGTTGACACCTAATTGGATAATAGTTTTTCAAAACCATGCACATTCCATGGGAAACTTCATGATTTAAGATGGAGGTAAAATCCTGTTTGGTGCACAATTTTTCATATTATGCAAGACAACCATTCAAGAGAGTGTCCTTACGAATGTAGCACGACATGGTTAGTGAACAATCTTCCAAAAATTATGGACCAAACAATGTTTCTCTATAGAATGTTTCTTATAGAACACATATGGTTGGAACCTTGTTTGATAAACCATGAGACCAAATCATGCGTTGTGTAGTTAATGCATTAAAAAATGTGTTTTAATTTATATTAAATCAATGGAACCCTCATTATTCTTATATTATTATAGTGTATCAAACTTCTTTTCCTCCCTAGGATCCCTTGGTGATTCCCTTTGATCCAGAAGAAATGTTTGGATTAATCAAAGTGAATTGGAGATCCATAGTCAATTGAAATTCCTTATTCTTGCTTAATCTTCTAAGATATACTCTTCTCCTCTCTATTTAGGACATATATCTATTCTGTTATAGATATAACTAATTCTTATGATGTTAATCATGGTAACATCTTGTTGGATCTATTTAATTGATCATTTTGTGAGCCCAGATCTATAAGTTTTTATTTTCATTCTTTGTTAGTCTTCATCCATCAAGAGGTGGGTGGTTTCTCTATCATCTTCACTAGTTCATGAACTTTAAGGGTTTTTTTATTCAAAAAAATTCTTGTATTTTCTATATAAACATAATTTAATTTATTGATGGAACTATTTTAGGTCATGTTTGATATATATGGGAAATTATATTATTTTTGGAAAACCAATTTTTTTATAATTTAAAATGACGATTTTAAAATAATGTTATGGTTTTTATTAAAGAAATATTTTTGATGAAATTTTTCAAAAGGAAGAGTTGTTTTGTATATTATGAATTGGAAAAAGATTTTTCATAATTGGGTTAGCATGTGTTTAAAATGGGATAAAGTATGTTTCTGAAGTACCACTATAAATTCAGGTGGTGCATAGGATTATTCCACTTTTCTGTATTTTAGTCATGTCATTGTCTTGTTTTTTCATTAATATTACTTATTCCGTTTTCTATCTAATATTTTTGTTCAATTAGTTTTACCTTTGATTTGTATAGCTTATATTCATGCATCATGTAGATGTTTTAGATTTTTATATTCTATGTTTTTAGGTTTTATTTTCTTAAAGGAAAAAATATTCGCACAATGTTCTCATAAGCTGTTATCATTTATTTTCAGCCCTTTGTGTCCTGGGGATATCATCTATGGTCAGTGTCACTCCTTCTCTTCTCAAGTCAATGAGTTAGGGTGGTATGTTACAAATATTATCACTCTTGGTCAGTCTGTCTATCTTTTGGGATGGTATCAAGGATATAGGAATGTTGAAACATGAAATATATAGCATAAAAATACAGAGCTAGGAATTTTATAATGAATATCAGGTTACCAGGGTGGTTTAAATACAAAATTTTTCTAAGAAACTTTAAGGTGTGTTGATGGTAGAGTCTACTAGTTCTGAATGTCTTGCATTGATAGTGAGACTTACCGCTATGACTGCATTTTTCATTTTGTGTTTCATGATTTATGAAAAATGGTTAAAATGGTTTTATTTAAAAAAAAGGTTATTATATGTTACTTATAGTGAATTAAAATTTGTTAGGCCTTCAGTGGGTTCTTATTGATGACTAAATAGAGTTTTTTTTATGATTTTATAAAATTGAACTTTTTGGATGCCATAGAAATCAAGTAGAAGAGAATGTGGAAGATGTGGTTTCACCTTAGTCATGGGTAAACCAACAACTTATCCAAATCATCATTAAATCCTTTCAATATCTAGGTATATGAAATTTAAATGATGAACCCAGATAGGTGGATCACTTGTTATAGTTTCAGATATATAATCCACCCATGTTTTAGTGGAATTCTGAGCCTAAAAAAACAAACTTATGGCTTAGTATAATGAATCAAATTTTAAAATATCATAGTGTACCGACTCATCTAAACATAAAGTTAGAAACAAACATGCATAAGTATCTTTAATTACAATAATGGGATTTAGTTATCTAAGATAAAATCGACTAAATAATTATGTTGGAGTACTTTTAATAACTATTCAATAAATAATTCTATCCTCAATGATTCAAGATGATAATAAAAAACTGATTTCTTTAGCCTAAAAAAATATAATTAATGTATGATAGAGAATACAACTATGTTTATGAACTTACTACACTTTTCCTTGGAATATGGTACTGTAATATATTTAAAAGAATGTATTTTTGAAAATGGGTTATGGCTAGATATTCACTCTAAGATAGATGTTATTTATATTATGGATTATATGGAGATGTTAAATATAGAAATATGTAAGAATGAAATATCTCTAGACATTTGGATCTCCATGGTAATAGTTGTGAACTAAAATATTAGGAAATAATTGAAGAGGGAAACCTTTTTTACAAATTTGTGGAGTGTCTCAGAATTAGACCACACAATTAGTTAACCTCTATCAATGGATAAAGAAAATATTGGGTACTTTCAGTGTGGTTCACTTGATCACATCATGTGAAATTTTATGAAACCATATAGATCATGTTATAATGGTAATAAAATGGTACATCTTCAGAATTGTTATCATAGAACCCTAAATTGTTTGGATGGAGATGAATCTTATGTTTCTTAGAAAGCCTATTCTTCAATGTGGGGATCTCATCAAAATAATTCTCACCCATAGAATCGAGTGATCCAAGTCGATTCTATGAACATTATGACTCATTGGATTTTACAATCATAGAAAAGAAGTATTTAATAAGGAGGATCTTGTAAGAAACTTTATAGTTCCATGCATATGATTATAGAGGATCAATCTAGTTATTCAAAAGTGTGAGGTTTGATTCTATTTTATTCCACTCTCATGTAATATATTTTTTTTGATACTAGAGCATCACATTATTTTATTAATGCTCATATTGTTAGTCTTAAGGGTTTTCATGAAAAAAATACCCATTGTCTTGAATATTTTAACACATATGGGACGATGGGAGTGTTTAACTTTTAATTGTGTAGTTTGTTCTACAACTATTGATCAAGTCACATTTGTATGGGAATTATCTATTCTTGTGATGAAAATATATTTCCTTATTCTAGTAATGGATTGGTTTACATCCTTCAATTCCCACATTGATTTTAATAGCTAGAAGGTTATTTTCACATCTTATATTGGTGTTAAGCATCTATTTAAATGTGGATGGGATATGAATTCAAGTATATAATGACCTTTGTGTTGATTAACATAAGCTTAACCAAGTGATGATAAAGAATGAGTATCCTCTTCCATGAATTGATGAAATATTTGATAAATTTTGGGGAGGCTCATGGTTCTATAAAATTAATTTATGATCAAAGCACTACCAGCTATTATTTTTGAAGGAAAATATTCCAAAAATAGATTTTCATATTTTTTATAGCCATTATGCATATGTGGGTATGTCCTTTAGTCTTATGAATTTTCTAATTGGGTTTATGTAATTATTGAATCAAATATTTCAAAGTTATATTTACTTATTTATGGTGTTTTTTATCAATTTTATTCTGTTTTATTCTAGGATTAAGGCTAATTATGAACAAAACCTGGTTGTAGTGTTGGGTATATTGTGAGAGAATTGCCTTTATACTTTGATCTAAATATGTGATTTTTGTATACAAGAGATTCATTTTCTTGGTCATGGCAATTATGAAAGACGAATTTCTGTAGATCCGAATAAGATAGAAGTTTTTATCTCATTGAAACCACTAAAAATGGTTTTTAGGATACACAATTTCCCCAGAATAGAGAGATATTATTGACATTTTTTTGTGATTTATTATGACTTGCCTTATTAGTGAAAAAATTGACAATGAAATGTGTTCCCTTCCAATGGGATGAAAATTTATATAGATCTTTTAAGTTTCTTAAAGAATACCTTACATAAAAACTTATCCTTATGTTATTGGAGTCAGGCTAAGGGAAAGTTGTCTATTTTGATTCATATGGACTTGGGTTGAGATGTGTTCTTATGCAGGGAGAGCATGTGGTTACATATGGACCATGATAGTTTCTAATACATGATAATAATTACCCAAAACATGATTTAGAATTATCTTTTTTAGTCCATACCTTGAATACTTGGCATAACCACCTTCTTGGTGAGTAATTCATTGTGTTTATAGATCACAAAATCCAAAAAAATCATTTTCTAGAAAATGGATTTAAATCGAAGGCAATATAGATGGATGTAATATCTTCTGATTTTTAACTTCTACATGATGTATACACCAGGCAGAGGTAATTTCTAAGTAGGTCCATTGAGTTTGAATTCATATAATCAGTTGGTTAAAGAGAAATTAGATAAATGGAATCTAATGTTAGTCATATTTTATATGAATGTATATTGTGCTGATTAAGGTGATATTTTTGTTTTTTACTGTATATATTTTCCCTAATTTGTTTTAGAAGATTACACATGCTCAAAAATCTGATCCTAAATGTATAGTTATGAGGTTAAAACACAGTAGTGGGGATACCATCAAGGGTTAGAAGCTAGATGGGGGTTTATTCTTTCATTTTAATGATTAGATCATTGTAACTATATACTATCAAGAACAAATTCTTTACTACTATCACCATTTGTAGATGCCATTCATCTTGGTATTCATAATAGAACATTTTTTATGACATGAATAGAGATGAAAGTTTTAACAACCCTTCTCTTTATTTCACTTTAATACATGATTTGTTAAACGGAATTACACTTAATACAATAGAGAAGGTAAATAAGTCTAATGTATTTGGGAAATATGTACATATCATATCATCTTGTACATGGTATAAAACAATGTTATTTAAAACTTATATAACATGATTCTAAAATTCCATGGATTTTAAAACATCACGAGATAACATGGGGACTTTCATAAAAAAGGGGTAAGATATAAAGACGAGTAAGGGAATAATCATGTAATAACATGAAGATAATAATACATGTTAGATAATAAGTATTTAAATGGGGCATAAAAAGAGTAGGAATCATAAACATGAACTATGACACATGATATATAATGACAATCTTAACACATGAGATGTGGTAACAAGTTAAAATACTGCATCATAAACAAAGATCAAAGATAAAATGCCAATACATCATAGTGGGAAAATTCCAATAACGTAATTAGGTTATATCCATGTCCCAACATAATGTCTCATGAAACTATACGTTAACCAATCCATTGGAGCACTATATAATTCTGGGCACACCCATCACATTCATTTGAATCTCAAGATTAAGGGTTCCGCATAGAGAAAAAAACATGGATTCATTCATAATAATATTTTATTATATGATAAAGTTGTGTTGAATGAATACAAATAATACCATAGTAAAATATGTATAAGTGTATAAAGGTGAATACCCATGATAGAAATTGGGTATGGTATTTACTACACAATTGTTTTTGTATGGAAAATCATGATGAAATTTTAGCAGCATAACAGCATCACCTAAAAATTAATGAAATGGGTTGATGAGAGAGAAATGGGTGTCTCATCATTTTAAATTAATTGGGAAATAATGGGTATATTTAATAAAATATAACATCATAAGTAAATGAAGATAAAAGATATAATGTTAAGAGTATACTTGAATAAAGAGGAGAAATAAAAAGATTCCTTACTTGAGTGTGAGACTCCAAATGCTTGGGAGGGGATTATTGAGAGCATGAGGGAGCCTTGTAATGACTCTAGAGAGTTTTGGGAAGATTATTGAAGTTATACATAGAGTTTTAGTGAAGATAAATGGGTTCTTGGGTGGGTTTATATAGGGAAGATTGGGGATTTTTTTTGTTATTTAGGTTTTTGACTTCACATAATAAAATAACCAAAAACACAAATCATATGATGGTTTTTTCCCAGGGTATCTAAAAACATGGAATGGTCCTAATTTTTTATAATAAATCTTCCAAAATTAATAAAATAATACCCTTTCTTATGTGAATGGAAGTCATACCAAAAGAGAAATGATGTTAAAACCTTAAAATATATTAATGGTTTTGGAGGATTCATAAAGGCTTTATAAATTTAAAAAAATAAACATATAATGAAATTAGTTTGAAGAGAAAAAATATATTTAGTCATTTATCCCATTTATATTATTTATTACATCACTTTTGGGTCATTATGATGTCATAATACACACACTATATTTATAATGTATCTAATTTTTACCCAAATGTTTGACTATCTATGAAAATTATAAAAAATTTATTACTATATCATTTCAAAGTTATGATTCCAAAAATAATATAAATTTTATCTAAATAATTTTATAAATATGTGAATTTTAAATTTTAAAATAATTATCGATATTTATTGAGAAATGCTGGTTTTTTAATAATAACAGTTTTTGAACCCTTATAAAAATTACATTTGACTTCATACAAATTATATGATCATTTATATTTAATGAAAATTTTCTAATAAAAGTTTTTTATTAAACTAATATTTATTTTCAAAAACCATTAATTCATCAAAATAAATTCTTTAATTGAATTTGGATATTATAAAAAATATTATACTTGTTTTATCATATCAAAATAAAAAATATTTATAAAGTAATAATAATATGATGAAAATATATTAATTATTCTATAAAAAATAATGTAAATAATTATATTGATAAAGTATAGATATATATACTTTTAATACACCTACAAATTCCCTAAGAGTAAGGTGTGTGATAGTGAGACTTTCATGGGGTGGTTCGATATATGTGGTTTGGGCTGTGGTCTTGATGTGCTTGAACTTCTCCCATAAATAGTTTCTATCATGCTTAAATTGTTGGATCTCAACTTGTGATTGGTCAAGGGAGATACCATTGATGTTATATCCATCAAAATATCCAATAAATGGGATGCATAGGGAATGGTTTTATAATTGAGGCCATCACTTTATTTTTTCTGTGTCAATTGGATTTATTAAAAACCTATATTTATAATAATCATGAGATCACTGTTAAATCTCCATATTATTAATGTTAAATATGCTTAAAAATCATTTAAATTTTATAGGATATAATTAACCAAATAAATACATGTTCTTTCAACAACTCCATTACATAATAAGACAATAAATTAAATCAAAAGGGGAATTTTATTTATAATAGTTTAGATTGTTACTATATTCTCCCCTTAAAAAATTTCACCCTTTAAATTTTCATTTCCCACACTAAAACAGATGATGAAAACTCTATTTCATCACTTCCTCAAGTTTCCATGTTTCTTCCGCATACATTTGTTTTCTCTAAAAGACTTTAATAGGGTGCATTGTATTATTAATAGAACATTGTCTCTATGATATACTATTTTCTCTAGATACTCATCATATGAGAGATCATTCTACCATGGTAACATATCTAGATTGAGTACATGTGATGGGCATGGTATGTTCTTCCTCAATCAGGATACATGGAATACATTATGTAATGGAGATATGTTATATGGGAGTGCTAGTCAGTAGGACACCACTCCAATGTGATCAAGGATCTAGAAGGGGACAATGTTTCTTTGACTAAGCTTTCCCTTCTTCCTAAATCTCATCACTTTGTTCCACAGAGATATGTAGAGGGATACCATGTCTCAAACACCAAACTATATGTATTTTTTATAATTTTATCATAGTTATTCTTTTAACACCGAGCATCCTTGATGTGTTGTGGAATGGTCCTAACTCTTTCCACCATTTCCTCGACCATTTCATGACCTAGTGTTTTTTCCCAAACATCATCCCAACATGCAGGTGTTCTACACCTATTCCCATAAAATAATTCAATGGGATCCACTTGGATTCTATATTGTAAACTGTTAGTGTATGAGAACCTGGCTAGAGGAAGATATTGATCACATACCTATAAATAATCCACTCATATTGGCCGTTAGTTTGAGGATGATAGGTCGTACTAAAGTCCAACTCAGTGTTTATAGAATGGAAAATAATTTTCCAAATGTTGAGGCAAATCTTGGATCTGGTGTATATTGATAGTTTTAATCCATAAAACCTCACCACTTTCCTGATGTATATCTGTACAAGTTGATTCAGTGAGAAATCCTTTCGAATCGCAATGAAGTTTATAGTCTTTGTAAGACGATCCACCAGAACCCATATATAATTATTCTAACATGATGTATTCAGAAGAACAATGAAAAATTCCTTGGTGATTCATTCCCATTTCCATATAGGTAGGGGTAATGGTTGGATGATCCCTTTAGATTTTTTCCTTTTCACTTTGTCTTATTGATATACAAGAAATCTTGATGTATATTCTGCAATATCCATTTTCATATTTTCCCATAAATAGTTCTCTCAGAGATCTCAATACATCATTGGGATTCCAGGGTGTATTGATAATGTCGAGCTATGTGCATCGTCTATAAACTCCTTCTTTAACATGGGATTTGATGGTACACATAGTCTTGACCCAAATCTTATAACTCCTTCTTCATCAATAGTGATCTATGGGGATTTATCATAGTTTCCACTTTATTATAAATTCCCACATCATCTTTTTGAGCATCCTTCATCCCATCCAAAAGGGAAAATTGAGAAATCATTTGTTAAAGGATTCATGTTGTTTCTTCCTTTATGATTCTCATCAATGATAGAATTTATGGATACTTTAAACTTATAGAATCTTAAAATTAATTAACAATACCAATATGGTAGTGGATTGAGTAGTCATAGTCCTTGATCAACTCTAACAATTTTCATTGAAACATATTCATCTATTTTCATGTGAATATATATTGGATGATTTTGTGATTCATATAAATTTCACACTTCTCCACAAAGAGATAATGCCTCCATATTTTCAAAGATAATTTCAATGCATCCAAATCTAGATCATGTGTTGGATAGTTCGGTTTGTGAAGTTTCAAATGACTTGAAACACAGGTTTTTAATTTTTAATTTTTCATTAACACACAACCCAACCCCTTCTTCAAAGCATCACTGAATACCATGAAAATCTATCCACTTGGGGGTAGTGTGAAAACAAGTGAAATGACAAGCCTACTTTTATGTTCCTTGATGCTCTATTCACACTCATAATTCCACAAAAACTTGTTTTCTTTTTATGTTATATTAGTTAGAGAGTTTTAAAATCATGAGAATGTTTTCACAAATTGATGAAAATACCCAAAAAAGAAAAGGAAACTATGAATATCTATCATAGATTTTAGCCTCAACTATACTTAAATTACTCCTATTTTTTAAGGGTCCATAGATATCCCTTTTTTTGATTTTATGTCCCAATAACGAAACTTCCTTCAACAAAAAATCATAATTTATATACTTTTCATAAAGATTATTTATTTTTAGTGTCTTTAGAACAGTTCTCAGACACTCCTCTGTATCCTCCTTGGTTTTAGAGTATATTAGAATATCAATTATAAATACTATTTTTTTTCATGTTAATCTCTAAATAATACTTTCATCAAGTCCATAAATATTGATGGAGAATTAGGGGGTGCTAATGGAATTACTATGAACTCAAAGTGCTCGTTTCTTGTATGAAAAGAAGTATTGGGTTTATCCTCCTTCTTCACCCAAATATGGTAATATCCCAACCATAGATCCACCTTGGACAAGTATTGCACCCATGTAGATGATGAAAAGATTAATAAATCGATGGTAGATGATACCTTTTCTTTATTGTGATCTTTTTGAACTCACAATAATTAATGAAAATGCATATTGACGCATCATTCTTCTTAACGAATAAGACTGGTGCACCCTACAATGAATAAATTGATAGTATGAACCTTTATCTAGATTCTCATGTTGTTTTTCCTTCAGCTCCTCAAGTTCCACAAAATTAATTCTATAGAGAGTATAAGATAATTGAAATGACCTTGATGTAAGCTCTATTGAAAATTCTACCTCTCAACTAGGAGGAAGACTGGTAAATTCCATAAGAAACACATCAGTGTATTCCCTCACAATAGGAATGTCTTCAAGGATGGTTATTTCTTTAGAATGAATCATTTTAGATAGATTAACTTCATAATATTGAAATATTATACCTTATTATGATGTGGGTTCTAAAGAATATTCATCCTTCTCCTTGAACATGTACAAAATCCTCAGTCGATTCATGATACAGAGAGTGATTTTCATATCGAAAAAATTTATGTTGGATATATAGTGGGAAAGTAAATCCATTCTTATAATTACATAAAATTCCACAAAAGGGTGCATGGAAAGCTTCACTGGGAAGCTTAACCCATCATTTTTGACAAGGGTACAATTATATACATGGGATTAAATAAATTCCCCATTTTATGTTTTCACTAAAAAATACACTTCTATATTTTGTGGTGGTGTTTGAACCGTTCTACTAAATATTCATTATATAATGGAATGAGTATAACTAGAATCAAAATGTAAGTTCACTATTCTTTAATGAATAACTAGCGTACCTATCACCACTTGATTTTCAGAATCCACCTTAGATTCTGTGATAGAAAATGTTGTCCCTGGATTCCTTAAAGGGTTTTGGTTGTCTCTGAAAACCATTAACTTAGTTAATTGGTTTGAAAATTTCCTTGGTTCCTTGTAGTTGAAGAAATGAACAATGCGTTGAGGGTTTACTGGATCATTCCTCTCCTCCATCGCGTTGGTGTGATTCTCTTTTCAACAATCTATAGCTAGGTGCACTTCCTTCTCATGCCTAAAGTATTTCCTCACCCCCTTCAGTAAATTTTAGGGTGTTTCTTTCTCCACCATTGACATGTGGGATATTGAAATTACTTACCACCTTTAGATTTATCCATTGGAACAATATAATTAAACTCTAATTATTTCTTATTATCCCTATGATTCCCTTGATATTATATACTCTCCATTTCATTTTTGAGGTCACATCATACAATTTCCTCATAGTAATCAAAGGTATTATTCATAGGTCCTTTTGTAGACTAGGTTTTATCCCACCAATGAAGTGGTCATACTTGTATTCTGGGTAACAACAAAGATGATGGTGTTTCATGCAAGTCTTTTTATATTTTCCTTGTATGAAATGATATATTCATCTTATCTTTGATTGAGGGAAAGTAAATCCATTTCCATTTAAAAATAGAGAGTGAAAGGAAACTATTTATTGAAAACAAATTACAGAATTCCTTCCTCCCCATCACTTAGATCTCTTCCTCAGGCTTCGTCTTCTTGATCAATGTCCACCAATGATGAAATTATTCCTCCATATAATAAACATCTAGAAGAACCTTATCATTTTTAGAACATTGAAGAATGGAAAAGTTATTTTTATTTTTGTTGATCCCTTATTTTGTGATGAAGGAATCAGATGATCCATTGAAAGTCAGAGGCCTTTGTCACATAAAGGAATCAATCGCATATTGTTCTCTCTTAGGAGGTTTAGATTCTCCTCATGGTCAACGTTTCTCTTCGGAATACAAGTCACCTAAGAGAGTATCATCATAAATTTATTGATTCCCACTTCCATCGAGTTGGGCATCTCGTTGTGGAAGTCATCACATTTTCCTTCACATTCTCTATAGACATGATTCCTCATATTTACAGCCATTGGAAAGAATAAAAGATAAATTAAGGATTATTATTTTAAAACTATGAAATTCCTTAAAGGGAATACAATGACATCAAATTAATAACTTATAAATTTAAAATTATTTCCTTATGAATTTTTAGGCTTTAAAATATGTTATCTATGTTATATTTCATATCATATAATCTAATGAGAATTTTTGTTCTCTTAATGATGGTTCTTAATGAGACTATAAATCTACCATATAATATCCCATTGTAGTGTTAAACTAGGTGCATAATGAGGCCCATTTTCGGGTACTAGGTTACAATGAGTCAAGCCTGACACACCTTGTTGTAGTTGTTACCCTAGGAACATCTATGCTAGAACCATGTCCACTTTTAGTATCCATATAGGGAAGTAATTTCATGACAAACCACTAAAAATATACTTAAAAAATATTTAGGGTTGTTTTCTTATACATGGTATTGTCACTATGTCTTTCACTACAGTTTTTATTCCAAATCCCCAATATAACTAAAATTTTCCTTTGATAGCAACTATGTCAACCCTGATCTTTATTTCACTTTAATACAAGATTTATTACATGAAATTACACTTCATACAACCCAAAATATCGAAAAGTCTGGTGTATTTATGAAATAAGTACATAGAATAACATCTTGAACATGACATACAACAAAATTATTGAAAACTTCATTAACATGCTTCTAAAATTACACGACTTTTAAAACTACACGATCTATCCTGGGGACATACATAAGAAAGGGGAGATCTCTAAAGCCCAATAAGAGAATAATCATGGAATGACATGAATAAAATAATACATGATAGACAATATGACTATTAGTAGGGAATAAAAAGTGTTGGAATCATAAACATTAACAATGATACATGATATATCATGATAATCATAACATGGGAAATGTGGAGACAACTTAAAACACTGCATCATAAACATAGTTCAAGGCTAAAAAGAAAAGAAATCATAATGGAAAATATCCCATAAAGGAATCAGGTTCACTCCCTGTCTGAACATGACGTATCATAAGACTAAAAATTACCCAATTCATTAGAGTGCTATATAATTCTGGGCATACCCGCCACTTTCTTTCTATTCTCATGATTTAGTTTGAAACATAGATAATAACACAAGGAATCATTCACCATTATATTTTATTACATGATAAAGGAGAATTTAATAAATAAATGTATGTCCCTTGTAAAATAGGTATAAGTTTATAAATATGAATACCTTTGATAGGAAATGAGTTTGGTATTCACTATACAATTATTTTGGATTGGAAAACCACATTGAAGTTTCAACAGTGTAATGAAATCACATAAAGATTCATAAAATGTGTTGATGATATCAGAAAGAGATTATAATAATTTGGAAATCATTTATATAGTAAGGGGGATATTTAATAACATATCCCATTATAAGGAAATTAAGATAAAGGAAATATGGTAAATATGATACTTGAATACTGGGGAGAAAAGAAAATATATCTTACTTGATTATGTGACACCAAATTCTTGAGAGGGAGTTCTTGAGAGTTTGGGGGTGCTTTGATAGGACTCTAGAGAGTGGAAGAAAGATTATAGTCATTCTCAAGGGATTTTGAGTGAAATGAAATTAGAGATTTGGTGGGTTTATATAAGGAAAGAAGGGGATTTATTTATTAATTATGTTTTGTACTCAACATAACAAAATAACCAAAACCAGAAGCCATACCATGGTTTCTGACCATGGCTTCTAAAAAATGGGATTGGTTATCATTATTTTATAATTCCAAGGTCTGAACATAATAAAATAATTCCCTTTATTATGTGTAGGTGAGCTATAAAATCACATTATTTTAAATTTTAAAAAATATTTTTTCATTTATACAATATATAGCATTTTTTAAAATACTTTTGGGTCATTATGATATCATAATACATAAAGTATATTTAGACGGTATTTAATTTTTACCAAAAAAATTGACTGTCTTATAAAATTATGAAAAATTCACTATTGGATAATTTTGATGTTCTGATTCAAAAAATAATATTTATTTTATCTAAATATTTTTTTTATTATTTTCATTTTAACTTTTAATATAATAATAGACATTTATTGAGAAATAGTGGGTTTTTTTTGACAATAATAGTTTTCAAACCCTTATAAAAATTTCATTTGAATTCATAAAAATAATATTATCATTTATATGTAATGAAAATTATTCAATAAAACTAGTTTATTAAAATAATAGGTATTGATTTTTTATAATTAATCAAAATAAATTTCTTAATTGAATTTACATATTTCTAAAAAAACACTATTCAAATTTTATAGGATAAAAATAAGAATCATTTATAATGTAACCACAATTGTATGAAAATATATTCATTACTATATAAAAAATATTGTAAATAATCATATTTTCAGGTTCATGATACATGTACCTTTAATACATCCACAAACTCCATAAGAGTAAAGTGTGCGATGGTGAGACTTTCATGGGGTGGTTTAACATATATGGTTTGGGTTGTGATATTTATGAGCTTGAAATTCTTCCATAAATGGGTTTTCTCATACTTAGGTTTTTGGATCTCAACTTGGGCCTGGTCAATTAAAAATTTTAGTTATTCTATATCCCTTAGAGGCTTTGGTAAATGGGCTTTATATAGTACTATCCTATAGGTTGAGGCCATCAGATCCTTTTTTTGTGTCAATTGGATTTATTAAAACCCAATATTTATACTAATCATGTGATCAATATTTAACAACTCTATTATCAACAGTAAATATTCTTAAATATCATTGAAATTTTATAAGATATAATAAACCAAATAATTGAATGTGTTTTCTATAACCATATTACACAATAATACATTTAATTAAATCACAATGGGACTTTTATTTATAACAGTTATGGTCATTATAAAAGTGGTACATTTTGACTTGAGATGCCTCACCAATCATTAAGTCAATGTGGGGAACCAACAACCATCTTGTATATTAATTATATTCCCAATACTATGTTTAAATGGTGGTAAATAGCTATTGATTATTGCATAGTTATAAAAAAATGGTTAGGGAATATGATTACATATGGGTGATTGTGGATCATCTCCTAAACTTGTCTCACTTAATGCATATTCATGAAGTCCATACAGTGGATGACTTGTTAAAAATATACATCTAGTAAATTTTAAGGATTCATGGTTTTCCTATTTCAATTGTTTCTGATCAGTACCTTCAGTTCACAAATTTATTTTGGAATTTCTTATAATAATCCATTATAACTTATTTAACCATGAGCATAACATATAATCCTCAAATAGATAGTTAGTCTAAGAAGATGATCCAAATGTTGGAAGAATTTATTAAAGATATTTTGATGTATTTTGGAGGATCAAGGATGGAATATATACCGTTAGTGTATTTATTATAAAATAATTGTTTTTTGGCCTCGATACATATCTATTACTTTGAAACGGTGTATGGACACCCTTGCCGTTCTCCACTTTGTTGGGTGGAAACTGGTGAGACTTCACTTATCGAATTGAGCCTTATTCATGAGAAATGAATAAAATTTAGATCATTAGAAATTGGATAGAAATGGATTAGATATATCATGAATTGTATGAGGATCTCTGTCGATAACTGTTATATTCTGAGGTGGTTGGTCAAGTTTTCTTGAGAATCTCACCAAGTCTAGGGATCATCATTTTTGGAAGTAAATAATGTTGTCTCCTTAGTATATTATCCCTTATGAGATAACTAAATGAGTTAATGATGTGTCTTATTAGTTAGATTTACCAGAAAGATTATATTTTTTGAACAACATGTTTAATTTATCTCAATTGAGGAAGTACCAGCCTGATCCTGGACATATGATTCAATGGGACCATGTTGATCTTTAACCATATGCTACATTGATTCATGTGATGATATGGATTTTGGATCATCAACAGAAGGTCTTTATTGAGAAAATAATTGGTTTAGTATGAGTTTTATGGAATCATGGTCAGATTCAAGAAGATACATGAGAACATGAAAATGAAATGTTCGGGATATTTCCTGAGATATTCAAAAAAAAATTGCTCTCCCACTTTAAGAGATCTAAAAGGCCAATGGCGGGGATACTTTTGTTACCACACCGACCCCAATAACCTTGTGTTAGTTTCTAATTTATTACAGTGGCACTAGATACAAACAATCACATACCCAAGTGGAAAATAGTTTAGTAGTCTTGGTAAAATAGATGCATACATGAAATTTACATCACATTTTAAAAAATAAAATAACCAAAGTATTTTCTTTGTGAATGTCATTGTTCCCCTTATTAGATCCCTACATATCCATACCAAACCACTTTCTCATATCCTGGTGAAAATAAAACATTGAAATGGTTGATATTAGATTCTCATTAATGGTAAGAATATAGTGGAAGATATCATGAATTAATAAGAATAATCAATATGTAAAGGTCAATAACTGAAAAAATTCCATTTAATGAATAAAATGAGAATAACATGGCATAAGTAAATGATGATCAAACAAGACATATAAATATTCACAAAATCTTGAAAAATATACATAGATATTATTACTAATTTAATAATAGAATGGAAATAATTAACCTCATAAATGAGGGAATGAACAATTATTGGCAATATAAAACATACCTTGAAGACCATTAACAAGATATATTAAATCTATTGGTTGAAACATGTATAATTTAGCCAACTGATTTATCTAAAGAGACCTATCGATGCATCGAGGGGATTTCTATAATGGGTCCCCACCTATTACTTACTAAGTCAAATGAATTATGCATATGAAAGGGGTGAAAAATTTTAATCATAAACATTCTTATTGAAAAACTAACATATGAAATGTTAATACATACGTTAATTGAACAATCATAATCATGAACCATCATGAATAATATAAAGAATGGTAATAAAATTATAAATCCTTAGTAAAACTGATCATAAAACATCCCAATAAAGAATAATGATTATATAAATACAACATATCTACAATGAATCATATTTAAAATAAATGTTTGATGTCATTGGTGAATACAAATACCATAAAAATTTTATTAGAAACATTATTGAAGAAAATATACTTTTCACTTTGAAAATAACCTTTTAAAACTAAAATTTATAAAAAAAATTTGAAACTAATTTTATTTTAAAATAAACACCAAAAATTTATCAAAAAAATATTTAAATCAATTAGTGTTCATGGATTTAGAAAATTACATTCATTTTATAGATGTTAAAATAAATATTACTTTCACATTTTTAGTAAATTAAAAACTTTCTTTATTTTGAAAATGACATGAATATTTTTTTAAATTTTTTATAAAGTGAAAATAGATTAAAATTTATGTAATAAACTATTTTGAAAAGTTTCAAAACATTACTTATTTTTTTTTAAATCATAAATTTTGATGAAAAAGGATTTTTGGATCAAGAGTGAAATAAAGTTTAATTTTATTAAAAACGTTTTATCAATCATTTTATGTAACAAAGAGTATAAAAAAGTAACATTTTTTAAATAATTTAATGAGTAACTATAGTATAAGCAAATATATTGATTTTGAGATAAAAAAATAAAATAATCTCCCCAAGGGAATCTTAAACAAAAGCAATCCTCAATAATGATGTGATTGTGAAATAAAACAATACTAATTTGGTAAATTTTAAATCATAAGATAAATGAAATAAATAACATCAAATTAAAAATTAAATACCATTAATTGAAATATATTTACAACATAACATATAAAAATGGGTATTATATACACCACACAATGAAATAATTTTTGAATATGGTGTATGTCTCATGGAACTAAAAGTGAGACTAGAAACCCATACCTCAAGTTAGAATTGCTTTTTATGTTTCTTAAGATATTATATATATTTTTATAAATATATTATATAAACATAATCATATATTTCATACCATTTATTATTTACTTTTTGTTTTTTTATCACATGTTTATTAACAGTTCGTTGATAAAATAACTATTTTGGGTGACAATTGCTTCATTTTTTATGTATATTTTAGTTTAGTAATTTTGAATCTTTTAATTTGATTATGGTTACATCATATAAAGAATTTGAAACATGATATAAATATAATATATATTCATTGTATATTTATTTATGGTAATCTATTAATGTTATTGATAAGAAATGGATTGCACTATTTATGGAGATGATATGTTGTATGTACGCATAAATAATTTTTTCCATTTTTCTCAACAGATTGAAGAAAGGAAAATAAATATTATTTAACATTTCCATAATCATGAAAATATAATATATATCATTCATATTAATTAGATACATCATTATTACTATACATTTAAAAATAAAATGGAAAACATTTCACATCGCTATGTGGATATGATAGTGCACATGTACTCATGAGTGACATTATTGATTTCCATTGGATTTGAAGGTAATTAGTTATATGTAATATTATATTTCTAGAAGTATTTTTAGGTCATAAATATCACATAAATTAATTAATTTAAACCTTAATACCTTCCATGTAAATCATAAGTGAAAAACGAATCACAGTACTTCATAAGGCTGTAGTCTATCTTACACACAAGAAATGTTATCGTATCCCCACCAGGATGGAGAGTAAGAAGGTATATATGATATGAAAATTTAAAGGGTAAAATAATATCATAAATATAATTTAAATAAGTTAAATATACCATTATATCCATTCTTTAAAGGTGGCGATGGAAAAAAATTACATCGGTTTGTGAGGTGGTAGTCCTCCGTACACACGACCGACTATTTCATTTCCCATTTGATGGAAATATCGATGGATCTGGGTTATAAAATTAACATATTAAAATATCATTATATATAGTATTGGTTTATTATTATATTATCATATATTAATAATATTATAGGTATTTATAAGATGAATTAAAATTAAAGTGCATAGTTAACAACTTTGCCTCTTTTCTAGGAAACCTCTTTAAGTTTAATCTAAATTAATTCTAGATTTGATTTATGATATAAAAATGGACTATATGATTTATTTATTTATATAATTAAGTTATTTAGGCAGTTATTTTCTTAAAAAATTTGTTTTTTATGTGTGAATAATGGGGGAGTGGTTGTGGCCTTTTATAAGCGGGGGAGTAGACACGTATGGAATTTTCGAAAAGATAAACTAACACCCACGTGTTTTCATGATAAAATCCTAAAAAATCAGTAATTATAGAACCTTATAGATTATAGGGTATATATATATATCCATAAAATGGGTTTTGGATAAATGTAGTTCATTTTAACCCTTATATTCTTAGTTTAACCCCACGACAATCTAAGTTTTACTTCAACCGTGGTAATTAATTTTTACTGATTTTACTATTAGTTATGTGAACAATCAAGTTGAAATTATTATAATATATATATAATTATTATTTAAAATATGTAATACATTTTTAAAAATTCAATTTACATAAGTGTTATAAATAAATTTAAAATTCAACCAGTAGGCGTGATGAAAAAGCGAGTTTCCAAAGATATAATTCTCATAAGTATAAAAGGACTAAACATAATAATTAAAACTTAAATGGAATAAACTAACCTAAATTTAATTTATTAAAATATAATATCACTAATGTTACTTTAAAATTAATTTCAAATATATTTTATCTTTTTAAATAATTTAAAATAATGCTAGTTTTCGATAAAAATTAGTATTTTTCAACTATTCATAATATTTTTTTGAAAAATCACAAAAAACATCTCCCTAAGATAATTTTGATATGATAATTTTAAAAATTTATTTAATTTTATAAAATATATTTTCTAAATGTTCCAAAAATTAATTTTATCATAAGTTCGTAAGAAGCGACGTAACTGGTTTCTTTCAAACAATAGAGTTTTTTAGAAATCATTTTTTTCTTTCAAATGGTTTTTATTTTATTTCTAATCAATAAATAAAAATTTAATTTAATTTAAACATGTTAAATCCATACAATTTGAATAATTTATTCATTACTATTCATACTCTCCATCTTAATGACTAGGTGATAATGGTCATGTTAAAACAAAAATATTTTAATAGAGAAACATATTCCATTCAAACCCAATGGTACGTTCATTGAAATATATAAAATAGATTTAATTTATCAAAAAATACATATTTTTTATCATATAAATTTTTTAATTTCTCTTATAATATTAGTGTTTCATGTCATATAAATTATCAGATATGATGTTCCTTATTTAAAATCATGAGCAGTTACAAATGTGACATGCTAAATTTATAGTAAATTACACTTTTATTATGTAATTTTAGATTATATGATACCTGGGTTGAGTTTTGTAAGTTTATAAAAGTTTTTAAGGGTTTTTGTAGTGTTTTTTGAGGTAATTTGTTTGATCATGACTATTAATAAAAATTCACTATCTCTAGAAAACTGTGCAATATATTTTGGCAGTCAGTAGAATGACATATAGTTGGAGAATGGTTGGACTAAACCATGTACATTCTAGGAGAAATAATTTAATTGGTGACTTAGGAAAATAAAATTTGGTGCATGGACTTCCAAAATGTAAGGTATAAACCGTGCGACACTATGGATCTTGTCCAGTATCATTTTCAAGGTTGGAATACAATTTTAAAAACCATATAAAGTGTAGCTAATTATCTAAAAAATGTGATTTAATTTAGATTAAGACCCCAAAAACCTCATTATTCACTTATTATTCTTTGTTATCGAACTCTATTTCCTCCCTATGATCCCTTATTGATTCCCTTTATTTCAAAAGAAACTTTTGAATTATTCAAAGTGCATTTGGGATCCAAAATCAATGGAATGTCCTCGTTCTTACTCATACTTATTGAATATACTATTATCATCTCCCTCAAAGACATATATATATATATATATTCTATTATAGATAAATCTATGTTATATTATGTGAATCTTGATAATATCTTATTGGATCTATTTAATAGAAGGTATTTTGAGCCTGATTCTAGAAGTAATTAGTGTCGATCTTGTTTTTTTGTCACCGATCAAGGGGTAGGTGGATCAATCTCATCAACACTTATTCTATAAAATTAAGGTTTGTTTTTATTCAAATGTATTTGTTGAAATTTCTGTGGAAACAACATGAGATTTCATGAAGGGAACCATTTTGGGTTACTTTCTGGAAATATGGGAAATTGGATATATTTTAGAAAACCTCTTTCCTAATAATTTTAAAATTATCATTTTAAAATTATGGCATGGTTTTTATATAAGAAATATGTTTAATTTAAAGCCTAAAAATGAATATTTGTTTTATATATAATGAATTGGTATGGGAATTAGAATAATTGGGTTACTATGTGTTCAATGTGGGATGGAGTGTGGCCATGAACTAACATATTTAAAGTGGGACAGGGTATAGTCTTGAAGTACCACACCAATATATGAAACCAATAATGAATGTGTAGATGTGTGTGTGTGTGTGTATTTTTGAACATGGGAATGGTTATTCAAAGTACTTATTAATTTTAAAAATCTTAATTAAGGTTTTTCTCACATGGTTTTCAATTAAATATTTTTATAACTTTTTAACTATTTTTCAATTGTTTTACATGAAATGTGATAACTTGTTCTTGTACAATTTGCATGTGTTATGATGTCTCTGGTGATTACTTATTATGCTTATACTCACACCCTATTTGGGAGATTTGGTGTGTTTGTATAAATTTTATGTTGAGACATGGGAAAGGGAAATGTGTCTTATTTCTCTAATGATGAATCTTAATACCATGAACATGGTTGGTGGTGTTGAATGAAGGTGATAGTAGAAATGGTTCTTTGGATTATCCCCCTTTAATTTAGTTTGGTATTATCATCATTTTTTGTTTGTTAATGTTCTTTATTACATTATCACAGTGATATTGTTGTCATGTTGGTTTTGCATTGGAGTTTCACTACTTGTATACATAAATAATGTAGATGGCTTGGATATTTATATTATATATTGTCAAGTTTTTCTCCTAAAGGAGAAAATGTCCCCCAATATTCTTATAAGCCTTTGGCAGTTATTATTGGCCTTTGGTATCAAAGGTATTTCACCTAATGTTTCTTCCACTCCTTCTCTTCTCAATACAATGAGTTGGGGTGGGACGTTACATTTTCTTTTATTTTTCTTGGTCTTGAGAGGGAGAGAGGAGGAATGAGAACTTGAGATGAAATAGTAGTTCACAATGATTAACCTTTCTCCAGTTGACATAGTAGTCTATTTATAAACTATTTTCTAGAGTTTAACATTTTATTAGTTTCAGAAATACCCTTAATAATATATTAAACCCAAAAGAAACCCCATTCCATGTAATAAAATAATACTACTATTTTATATTATGGCATGTGTTAACCTGTTCAATGATAAATTTTTATTTTACAATTTGGTAAAAAAATACTCATCAACATAAAAAATATGGTATGCACATCCTCCTATACATTTCTTAAATTATCCAATAAATAAATTATATTCATTCAATAAATAAATTAATATTTTATTCATGGTATAGTGAATAAATATTTATTTAATATTGGTATAACTAAATAAATAATTATTTATTATGGGGAAAATAACAAGAGACTAATAAATATTATGTATTCCCATAAATGAAAAACTTCCAAGAAAATGAATATTTATTTAATATTTCAAGCATTTAATAAATCTTGAATAAATATTACATATTGATCTTGATAATAGTATTTATTTTAAAAGTTATATATAAATAATATTTAATTCGTACAAAACAGAACACTTTGTGTGTGAACATGTAAACCTTTTACTTAGTGGAATTAGGGGGCATTTCAAAAGTCAAAAATTACTTTATAGAAACCAGTCAAGGAACCCAAATAGGAAGAATATATTTCACAACGACAAAACCAAAAAGAAATGCTCACTGTGTAATATAATCCCTTTGTCCTGATATCTCATCAAGCAGGTTTCGTACTCATTCAATCAACTTAGATTCATGATATATCTTTCTTTGAATACCTGAAATGAACTCATATATACACCATGGACATGGAATTTAATATGATGGTTCAATCTCAGTCAAAGGGTGGAGAAATAAACATCCATAAAAATGGAAGGGAAGAATCCTTCCTAGAAATATTCATTAATGGAATATCATTACTGACACACCTAATGTACACTAATAGTCATGAAAGTTTGGAATCATGGTTTTGTTAAGTACATTAAATTATGTGATTCATTACTTTCTTTAAAAATAAACTCAAATTCTATGGATTTTCACACATGCTCACATATAAGAAATTCCACTAACACAAAAATATGTGGTATTCCTTCTGATGATTCCATTCTCATAATCAATCATATGGAATATTAATAAGTGAAAAATTCACAAGATGAAGTCTTATCCATTTATAATCACTCTCACTTAAAATTATGCATACTTTGTGCCCCATCATAGAATTTTATTTTATCATAGAATAAGGTTTAAGAATATCATCATGGAATCTCAATGTTCTTATCACATCAGGGAACTACAATGAATTTTTCAATGTTATAGATACTCAAAGATATTATTGCACTAAAATCACATTGAAATATTAATGATATATAATAATATATTTTAACTAATATTAAATTATATAAATATAAATGAAATATAAACCAGAAAAAGGTAGTTCTAGGACCCAGACCCCAAAAAAATCCCACTTGGACTAGAGCCAACTAATAATGACTTTTAGTCCACTAACTCTCACAAGATAATAATATTTTTTTAAGTTAAGGATTTATTTATGGGGTCTTCTACATTGTTTTCTTGAAAATTATTCTCACATTAATATCAAATTTCTAAGAAAAATCCCTCAAGAAATGAAATTTTCAAATTATTTTCTTTTTTTTTGACGATCTGACCTTAGTTATGTTGCAAGAGGCACCATTGTGGTATTATCATAATGGAACGTGACAGGGTATTTAATAATGGGAACCAACTCAATCTTTCATACAATGTTTCATATCCAAATCACTTAGTTAGCTGTCTCATCCATTGTCACATTTTGGGAGTCCACTAAATAAATGGTGACCATGACTTACTTTCAGCACTTCCTTCTCACAATGCATCTATTTTGAGTGAATATGTATTCTAACTATGATTTCAAATTTTATGGATCTTTTTGTAAACTAGAATCTTATCATCCTCTGATGACTAACTCTTCATAACCTCTATGAACTAAGAACATGTTCTAAATATTTATTAAATACTTAAGTTTGGTCTTTAATTCCATCCAATGGTGGTCACCTAAGTTATCTTGATATCTTCTTAACACACTAATGGATTTGGATACAACTTTCCTAGTACATATCATATCACACATGACCAACCCAACTAGTGACATGTTTTGGGTCCTTATAATCCTCAGTTACTCCTCATTTGTCTATAGACACATTTTCATTGAGATATGAGTACCATGTGATGCTAGTAATAATTCTCTATTAGATTATTTAATACTGAATATCTTTGGTATCTTGTAAGTTCACGTATTTTGACATATTCCAAGTATTATATTGGATCTATCATAAGGGATCATGATCCTAGGAATACATATTTCTTCTCCTAACTTCTTCATGGAATATCATTTGTTCAACATGGATTTAATAGAATATAAGACAGGTATTTTGTTTCCAATAATTTATATGTAATTAAAATAAACTATTAGGAAAATGGATACACACTCACTAAAACACTTATAGACACACAAATCACATTAAATCTTAATGAAACAAAATTTTATTATGGATTCATCAAATAAAATTTTCCATGATTAGAATGATTACTTTAATCCATAAACATGTCTATGTAACACCCAAACCATGTTGGCATCCTTTAGAGTCACAAACCCTTCTAGTTGCAGCAAGTAGGCATCTTACCAAAGGTTAATATTTAGGAAATTTGATTTTACATCCATCTTCAAAATCTTATAGTCGTGGTGAGATATTATGGAAATTGGAATTCTAATGGATTTCAGTATGGAAAATAGTGAAAAGGTTCTATTAAAATTTATACCTTGATGTTTTTTAAACACTTTTGTAAAGAACTAGACCACAATAACTCAGAGCCGGTGTCTTATTTCATTGTATTGGAATAAGATACAAGGAATCACATACCAAAGACAGAATAGTTTATTAGTATTTGTAAATAAGATACATACAAAATTACTATATTACATTTGAAAACTCAAACGAAAACATATGTTTTTTATAATATCATTATTCAATCTATAATATCCTTTTATATCAATCATAGTACACTTCATTGAATCTTGAGAAATTAAAAAAATAGCAGTGAGCTTAAATGATCACTAATGGTAAATAAGAGAGATATATAATCGTGACATGATTATAAGGGTTTGAGAACATTAGGAAAACATACTAAAACTACACCCAACATATAAAATATAATAATCTTCAGTCAGGGCATAAAAAATGGAAGTTTATAAAACATTTGTAAAAAAGGAATAAAATAACCTGATCAATGAGATCAAAATATTGGCATAATATATTTATTATTGACGTAAATATAATCGTAGAAAATCATGTCCATAATAGTCAAATATCACTGCCAGGGCTATCACAATAGAATGTGTTCACTCCTCAAACCATCATAGTAATAAATATTCACTACCAAAACCATCAGAGTGGAAAAATCCCCTTAACGAACTAGGCTCACTTTCTATTCCATTCCTGTTTATCTCATGGTATATAAATATTTACCCAATGCATTTGAGGGAGATATAAGTCCCATGAGTCTCATAATTAAAATTATAAGTATGTGTTCCCAAATATTATAAAACATTCATCATCTCCTAAAACATTAAATGAGATGGGTTATAAAAAAATTTCATCATATCATAACCTATATAAAAGAGACGCATATCATAATCATTCTATCATTTCATCACAGTATAATATGTGAAAATGAAAAGTTTCACAATAATTTCCTCATGGTATAACCCAATGAAGAGAAATAGGTTTCATAAAAATAATGCCATCATAATATTAAACCATTTATAGAAATAATATTAATGGTATAATTGGATTATATACCTGATAAATTACAACTAACATCAAAGGATTTCATTATTTATCGAAAATTATTTAGAAATAAAACTAACATGGAACTTTTCTTGAGGATAATAACCTTTATTTGAAAATCACTTTCTAAAACTAAAAATTCATAAAATATTTTAGAATTAATTACCTTTGAAAATAAACATTAAAACATAAAAATTAATATTTAAAACGTTTTGAGTTCAGGATTGTGGAAAATTGTTAACATGTTATATACATTAAAAAAAGATTCCTTTAACATTTTCACTAAAATCCAAACATGATCTATTTGGAAACAAAAAGGAAGATTACTTTAATTTTTATAAAAAAATAAAATAGGTGTTTTTTATTAAATAATTTATATAATGTTAAAAATATATTTTAAAACCCTTTTAGAAAACATGGTTTTGGAATAAAAATAGGTTTTCGACCGAAGAGAGAAATAAAGACAATTTTTCTTAAAAACATTATTTAGAACTATATAGTACATAATGAGGGGAAAATGAAGTTAAAACATGTATTCTAATGAAATAAACATTGGATAATAAAATTAATGATTATATTTAGACAAATATCATAATATGTCATGATCAGAAATATAATCATAAACAATCTAGATAAATGATAAGATTGTAACATAAAATCTTTACCACATTGGTAACTAAGATTTGTAAGCCCCGTGAAGGAATAAAATAAAATTAAATGTAAAATATATTGAGAATAAATAAATTCATGATATAACATGTCAAAGGGGTTGTATATGCACCTCTTAAAATAAGATAGGTGTATAACATAACATATATCTCAAGGAAAGAAAATTGAGTCAAAAATTCATTACCTTAAGTCTCAACTTCCGTTTTACACATTAACAACTCCATTATAATAAATATAAGTTTATTATAAATATATTAAATAACCATATTTATACTTATCATGCCATATAATATTTTTATGACCTTTTATTACCTGTTTATTTACAATTATATGTTGAAGTCACATCTCGGGATATAACTTCTTTGTTTTTCATTTATTTTTTAGTTTTTTTAGTCCTATAACTTTTATCATGGTTAAACTATATACCAAAATTTAAAAATGATATAAATAATATATTTATATATATATATAAATTATATATTTTTTTATTGTAATTGTAACAGCCCAAGATTTTATGAAAACTATTCTTTTTAATTTTGTTAATGTATTGTGTTGTACGCTACACCAAAAGGAGCTTGCACAACACGCATCCTTGACTTGCCTTGCATTACACGCAATCGCGACCTTCCTCGATAGCGTGTGTAGTACGCAATACCGAGTTTCACTAAAAAACGATATGCTATTATAATATTATTATAACTAGCCGTTATAAATAGTAATAACCACCTTTTAAAATTATTTAAATTTTATCTCTCAAAATGGACTTCATTTTTGGATTCGGAGTATCGAATTTAGCCTAAGGTGAAATTTTGTTACTTTTCGGATAACTTTCATATTCTGATGAATAGTGAAAATTACTAAATTATAATTAAAAACAACTTTTTTAATCGAAATAATTAATAGTGATAAATTATTAATTTGAGTGGTTTTAAAGTATATTTAGAATATATTTTTACAATTTAATACAATGTTGGTCATTGCATGTAATTTCACATTTAAACCAAACATAATCAAGTGTCAATCTTTTGATAGATATTGTTTCTTAAAAACACGCTATTTGTTTTAACAGCAGAATTTAATTATAAAATTAATTAATGCAACTTCTATGTTATGAATTTGGTAAAATAGATTTCATTTTTTAATTCTTAATATGAAATATAGCTTAGGATGAAATTTTGGCATTGTTCTGAAAAACATCAATTTTTGATGAATAGTGAAACTACTAAGTGGTAGGTTAAAAACTGAATTTTGCATAAAACTTAATTTTACCGCTTCTGTGAATGGAATTTCAAAAATCCGAGAGACACGGTTGATGTCTGTAAGTAAAATGTGGTTCAATGAGATGAAAATAATTTTTGGTGAATAGTAACTTTTTACTTTTATTTACCACAGTTAAAAGTAAATAGGGTAATTAAGGGTAAATATGATATTACTATTACCCTAACACATGTCCAAATTCTATTGGATAAGTTTAATTCAACCAAAAACAAACTTAGGAATAAAATATGACCATTTAGGCCCACTTGGGTTAGATTAGGACATTTATTATTAATTTATTTAAAGAAGGGTCAAAATAGTTAAAATCAAAGTTTAATAAGTAAATCATTTTTAATATGGGGTTATACATAAGATAAATTCGACTATAAATATTCATTAGAAATCTAAAAAGCTTTCCTACATAATGGTATTTTATTTATAATTTTTAGACATTAAATAATTTAATTTATTTGTGACACAATGATGATGCAGTAATTATCTTATTAATAAAATATTGACATAATTGATGTTATAAACACCAAAATAAATGTAATTTGAGACTTTTTATGAATTCCACTAATTTTATAGGTTACTATGATATATTAGTGTGGATTTAATCAACTTGGTTCGAACATATAATTCTGTTATGACTTCCAAAAAAATCATATATCAAATAGTGTCAAAATTGACACAAAATAGTTTTTAAATCAAATATTATATTATTACTTGTTATTTTATTCCTAAAAATCTAAGGTTCGGAAAAATGACTTAGATAAGGATATATATATTAATAATAAACAAGTTGGGGTTCGTTTGGCATGTTATAGTAAGTGTATTAACCATATAGTGAAAGAAAACAAAAAGACATGGTAAAAGTTAAATTATTTAACTTAAAGTTAAATCTAATTGATAAGGTTAAAATAATACCCTAAACATGTCTAAATCCTATTGGTTGATAGGATTTCGACCCATACCCAATTTAGCTTCGAAATAAGACCCTTTGGAACCATTATAAACCGATTTTGACTTTAATATAAAATAATATTTTGAGATATTCCTAAGGTGCCCCTCTCCTCCCTTATAAAAGGGCACCTCCTCCCCCTCCTCCTCACACCAATTTGAGAACTCAAGCTCGGCCAACCCCTGCCAAAATCCCTTCTCCACTTCCCTAGTATCATCATAGAGGTCCTGGTCTTCTTCAAAGACCATCCTTAGTTCTTTAAGTGGAGGCTAAGAAAATGCGCGTCAAAAAGAGGAGCTTCAGACACGTACAAAGCAAATCGGACCTAAGGTAAGGGAAAATCTCGCAATCTCAATTTTTATCTGAGATTGTTTATACTTTGGCATTTACTGGGGTGTATTTTATCATCCACATCCATGTTTCCTCAATATGTAATATTATTTCCATCCAACTACAATTGTTTAAATCCAATTTTACCCTTCGGTGAGTTTTTAGTAAAAAATATGAAAGGAATCTTTTGACGTTTTTCGTACGAGGTGCTTTTTGACTTTTTCCGACAAAAGTACGAAGAATGTTTTTTTTAACTTATACGGCATGAATGGATTTTTAAAACATTATTTCCAAGAAGCATCCTTTACATTTTTCAAGTTTATTTTTAATCAACTTCTTTTATTTTAAAGTCGTATGACATGTTATGAAAGGAAAAATGTTTTTTGAAGCAGAAAGGATATTTTCCTCAAGAATGGAGTTCAAGTGTTTTATCAAAATTATTTTCCATCTAAGATAATAAAGGGTTCTGTTTTTATCCCTATTATTACATTGATTTGATCATGTTGTGATGGAATTATTTTTATGAATTCCTTTATCTTATATGAATTGATTTATGATGTCATGATGTTTAAGATTCCCATTTGTATTACATGGGTTATGCAATGATGTATGATTTATGATTTTGTGGAACACATAAGAATGGTATCATTATGAGATGGGTGGGACCTATATCTCCCTCCAATGCATTGGGTAAAGATTTTATATCTCATGAGATAGACATGGATGGAATGGTAGGTTATACCGGTTCAGTGAAACAGGACTGAAACGAGGGTTACTCGATTCAGAAAGGGACTTTGTCCACTAAGATAGTCTTGGAAATGAGTCTTGACTAACAAGAAATGATTCTCTATGATTATGTGTGATTGCCACAAAGTTTCATGTTTTAAGTTATGATTATTGTGATTACATTTCACTGCCATGATTTATCCCATGTTATGAAATTTGCTATCTTTTGCATGTTATGATTTCCAAAATGTTATGTTCTTATGAATATGATGTGATTGATATTTCTTTTGTTTACCCTTACTGAGCATTTGAGCTCACCCTTTTATGTTTTCTTTTCCCCAGGATATAAAGAAAGGTTTTAGGTAAAAAAAGGGAAGATCTTTATGGGAGATGTTGAAGATCGTTCACCATGATTAGGAGATTACGTTCCGAGTTTCCAAAGGCACTAAACTATTACGATCCTTATGTGTGTGTTTTTGTTATGTACTAAGTATTCTGCAAAAGTAATGTAATGTCCATGTACTTCAGGCTTCGGGTCTCTAAAGTTGGTATCAGAGGAAAGGTTTAGTCAACCTGTGGAAACTAGGATGTGAAAACGTCAGTGAGATCCCTAGAGATATTTCTAAGGTATGTCTAGGGATGTCCCTAAGGTTAAGTATACGTATAGGTTATAGTACTAGAATTACGCTAACGATCATAGAATTAAACCTAAGATGTTAGATATTGATGGTACTCCCCCTTTATTATGTTGTTTTCCCTAGCATGATTTTTGCCTCTCACACTATTCTTTTTGGGTTTTAGATGATGGCTGGAACCCGAAGGAACCGTGTTGATCAATGCAATGGACAATGCAATGATTGCCCTCCTGAACAAACAAATGTTATGGGAGATGGAGTGCAAAATCTTATTGCTATACTTACACAAGCTATGAATCATTCTGGACTTCCAAATGAGCTGAGAAGGGAACAATATTCTATTGAGTCCTTCATGAGGCAACGTCCACCTTCTTTCAGTGGGTCTTCTGATCCACTTGTTGCTGAACAATGGATCAGTACCACTGAAAAGATATTTTCAGTTCTTCAATGTTCTGAGCATGATAAAGTCATCTTAGCAGTATATCGTTTGTAAGGTGAAGCTGATCAATGGTGGAATCTTATCAAGAATACGAGGCAAAGAGATGAAATTGAGTCCATGGAATGGGACGAGTTCAAGAACTTGTTTTTTAGTAAGTACTTCCCTCGTATTCTTCGAACAAAGATGGAGAAAGAGTTTCTTGAACTGAAGCAAGGGGATGATGAATCTGTTGGTAACTATGAAGCAAATTTTACAAGACTTGCAAGGTACGCTTTTGGTATTATCATCCAACCTGAAAGTAAAGTTGATCGATTTTTCAGTGGCTTAAAACCAAGTCTTAGAAGGGAATTAGCTATAAGAGACTTCAGTAGCTATGAAGAAATTGTGCGTTGTGCTATCAAGGTAGAAATGGAAGTTGGTGTTACATATCAATCTCATGGTTTTGACAAGAAACGAAAGATGGAGTTCAAGGAGAAATCTCAGAATAATGGTGAAAAGAAGATGAATGTTTCCTTATGCACAAAGTGTGGAAAGAATCATGGTGGAGACTGTCTTAAAGGGACTAGAAAATGTTTTAAGTGTGGAAAAGAAGGTCATCGAGTAGCTGAGTGTCAAAGTAATGGAAAAATGGATTCTAATGATGTGAATAAAGCAAACACTGTAGAGAACGCACCACCAACACTTCAATGCTTCAAGTGCAAGGAAATGAGGCATTATGCTAATAAATTCCCTAATCCAAGGGTTAGTGATGATCGACATGAGAAACCGCTTAAGGAAAAGGACAAAGGGAAGTCACATGCGATCACTATTGGCGATGTTGAATATGATAACGATGTGGTGGAATAATTAAGTGTGTATGTAATGGGATTCCAAAATAATGTTGTATCATAAAGTATTGGAATATTTATGTATTGGTCTAATGTGGTATTCAAAGTGATTGAGATATTTTTGGAAATAAGATGATATGCGCATAATGAAGGGAAAACGAGAAAATGAAATGTTTAAAAGTATTCATGAGCTCATGATTGATATAAGGGCTAAGTGATATCATGGTTTGAGTATATAGAATTTTGAGGATTTTGGTATTTGGAAAATGTTAACTTTTAACTGCATTCATGTTTTCACTAAGGTTAAATGGGTATTCAAGAGAGTACATGATTAAGGCCTTTGAATGTTTGTAATGTGACCAACAAAACATATCTTATGATATATGGGGATCAACGATGGTATTAAATCTCTGGTAATCATTTTCACTATGTTATGAGAGTGGACTGCAGTATTATGGATAAGCCTAAAGATTGGAATGGATTATGTTGGACATAAGTTAGTATTGTTTAAGGATAGAAGTTTTTTCGATATTATTGATGGGAGGTTATAGTAATATAGTTTTAGAAAAAGGACAACCTGCAGGATGGGCGACAGCCCATCGCGTCGGACAAGGCTGTGGGAATCGAACCCACAACCGAAGTGCGACTGACCTTTATTGCCTACCACTAGCCTACAGGAAGTCCCTGTTTAGTAGAAACTAGTTTTATTATATTAAGCAGTATGATATATGATGTATAAGTCCATTTTAGGAACCATATATGATTAATAAATTTTGCTAACATTTTTTTTGAGACAGATGGAATGACCCGTCATTCTATCACATGATCTGCTAACACTTCACGAATAACAAATTCAACTTCATTTATTTAAGAGATGAAGTGGAAATTGTTAAAGGCACGAACAACAGTGAGATTGTACCAAAATAAAGTAAGTATTTATTATAATTCAAATTCTTTAACTTTAGGGAAATGATCTTAAAAAACCAAAAATGTTGTCCTAGTGCTCTTATATCTGATAAATCAGATGGTACCTTAGATCGTCACAAATCTATGGCTTTGTGATTGTTGGCTATTTCATAGCCATGTCCTCTACCACTCTCTATCAGAACATGATGGTTAGATTTCTCTTCCATATCCATATTTTCACCTATGTGGAAACCCAGTGATTAGTTTATTTGGGTAATCGTTACATTTCATACTTTAGTTTTTAAAGACAAGTTTTGGTATTCCTTTTTACGATGTGGGTTTCTATTAAAGAAACTTTCGAATAGTAAACCATTTATAACCCCGATGAATTTCGAGGGAGAAATTCATTTTAAGGGGGGTAGAATGTAACAACCCAAGATTTTATGAAAACTATTCTTTTTAATTTTGTTAATGTCTTGTGTTGTACGCTACACCAAAAGGAGCTTGCACAACACACATCCTTGACTTGCTTTGCATTACACGCAATCGCGACCTTCCTCGATAGCGTGTGTAGTACGCAATACCGAGTTTCACTAAACAACGATATGCTATTATAATATTATTATAACTAGCCGTTATAAATAGTAATAACCACCTTTTAAAATTATTTAAATTTTATCTCTCAAAATGGACTTCATTTTTGGATTCGGAGTATCGAATTTAGCCTAAGGTGAAATTTTGGTACTTTTCGGATAACTTTCATATTCTGATGAATAGTGAAAATTACTAAATTATAATTAAAAACAACTTTTTTAATCGAAATAATTAATAGTGATAAATTATTAATTTGAGTGGTTTTAAAGTATATTTAGAATATATTTTTACAATTTAATACAATGTTGGTCATTGAATGTAATTTCACATTTAAACCAAACATAATCAAGTGTCAATCTTTTGATAGATATTGTTTCTTAAAAACTCGCTATTTGTTTTAACAAAGGGATTTAATTATAAAATTAATTAATGCAACTTCTATGTTATGAATTTGGTAAAATAGATTTCATTTTTTAATTCGTAATATGAAATATATCTTAGGATGAAATTTTGGCATTATTATGAAAAACATCAATTTTTGATGAATAGTGAAACTACTAAGTGGTAGGTTAAAAACTGAATTTTGCATAAAACTTAATTTTACCGCTTCTGTGAATGGAATTTCAAAAATCCGAGAGACACGGTTGATGTCTGTAAGTAAAATGTGGTTCAATGAGATGAAAATAATTTTTGGTGAATAGTAACTTTTTACTTTTATTTACCACGGTTAAAAGTAAATAGGGTAATTAAGGGTAAATATGATATTTCTATTACCCTAACACATGTACTAATTCTATTGGATAAGTGTAATTCAACCAAAAACAAACTTAGGAATAAAATATGACCATTTAGGCCCACTTGGGTTAGATTAGGACATTTATTATTAATTTATTTAAAGAAGGGTTAAAATAGTTAAAATCAAAGTTTAATAAGTAAATCATTTTTAATATGGGGTTATAAATAAGATAAATTCGACTATAAATATTCATTAGAAAGATAAAAATATTTCCTACATAATGGTATTTTATTTATAATTTTTAGACATTATATAATTTAATTTATTTATGACACAATGATGATGCAGTAATTATCTTATTAATAAAATATTGACATAATTGATGTTATAAACACCAAAATAAATGTAATTTGAGACTTTTTATGAATTACACTAATATTATAGGTTACTATGATATATTAGTGTTGATTTAATCAACTTGGTTCGAACATATAATTCTGTTATGACTTTCAAAAAAATCATATATCAAATAGTGTCAAAATTGACAGAAAATAGTTTTTAAATCAAATATTATATTATTACTTGTTATTTTATTCCTAAAAATCTAAGGTTCGGCCAAATGACTTAGATAAGGATATATATATTAATAATAAACAATTTGGGGTTCGTTTGGCATGTTATAGTATGTGTATTAACCATATAGTGAAAGAAAACAAAAAGACATGGTAAAAGTTAAATTATTTAACTTAAACTTAAATATAATTGATAAGGTTAAAATAATACCCTAAACTTGTCTAAATCCTATTGGTTGATAGGATTTCGACCCATCCCCACTTTAGCTTCGAAATAAGACCCTTTGGAACCATTATAAACCGATTTTGACTTTAATATAAAATAATATTTTGAGATATTCCTAAGGTGCCCCTCTCCTCCCTTATAAAAGGGCACCTCCTCCCCCTCCTCCTCACACCAATTTGAGCACTCAAGCTCGGCCAACCCCTGCCAGAATCCCTTCTCCACTTCCCTAGTATCATCATAGAGGTCCTTGTCTTCTTCAAAGACCATCCTTAGTTCTTTAAGTGGAGGCTAAGAAAAGGCGCGTCAAAAAGAGGAGCTTCAGACACGTACAAAGAAAATCGGACCTAAGGTAAGGGAAAATCTCGCAATCTCAATTTTTATCCGAGATTGTTTATACTTTGGCATTTACTGGGGTGTATTTTATCATCCAAATCCATGTTTTCTAAATATGTAATTTTATTTCCATCCAACTACAATATTTTAAATCCAATTTTACCCTTCGGTGAGTTTTTAGTAAAAAATATAAAAGGAATCTTTTGACGTTTTTCGTACGAGGTGCTTTTTGACATTTCTGACAAAAGTACGAAGAATGTTTTTTTAACTTATAAGGCATGAATGGATTTTTAAAACATTATTTCCATGAATCTTCCTTTACATTTTTTCAAGTTTATTTTTAATCAACTTCTTTTATTTTAAAGTCGTATGACATGTTATGAAAGGAAAAATGTTTTTTGAAGAAGAAAGGATATTTTCCTCAAGAATGGAGTTCAAGTGTTTTATCAAAATTATTTTCCATCTAAGATAATAAAGGGTTCTGTTTTTATCCCTATTATTACATTGATTTGATCATGTTGTGATGGAATTATTTTTATGAATTCCTTTATCTTATATGAATTGATTTATGATGTCATGATGTTTAAGATTCCCATTTGTATTTCATGGGTTATGCAATGATGTATGATTTATGATTTTGTGGGACACATAAGAATTGTATCATTATGAGATGGGTGGGATCTATATCTCCCTTCAATTCATTGGGTAACGATTTTATATCTCATGAGATAGACATGGCTGGAATGGTAGGTTATACCGGTTCAGTGAAACAGGACTGAAACGAGGGTTACTCGATTCAGAAAGGGACTTTGTCCACTAAGATAGTCTTGGAAATGAGTCTTGACTAACAAGAAATGATTCTCTATGATTATGTGTGATTTCCAAAAAGTTTCATGTTTTAAGTTATGATTATTGTGATTACATTTCACTGCCATGATTTATCCCATGTTATGAAATTTGCTCTCTTTTGCAGGTTATGATTTCCAAAATGTTATGTTCTTATGAATATGATGTGATTGATATTTCTTTTGTTTACCCTTACTGAGCATTTGAGATCACCCTTTTATGTTTTCTTTTCCCCAGGATATAAAGAAAGGTTTTAGGTAAAAAAAAAGGGAAGATCTTTATGGGAGATGTTGAAGATCGTTCACCATGATTAGGAGATTACGTTCCGAGTTTCCAAAGACACTAAACTATTACGATCCTTATGTGTGTGTTTTTGTTATGTACTAAGTATTCTACAAAAGTAATGTAATGTCCATGTACGTCAGGCTTCGGGTCTCTACAGTAATCCATAATATTTAGTGATAGAAATTGAAATACACTGTTTATGGAGAAAGGAGGTCGTACGTACGAATGAAACATAGTTCCATTAACTCCAAGGATTGATAGAAATAATATAAAATAATATATTAACATTACAAGAAAATTATTACTACATATATATCACATATTTCATCAAACCCAAACTTATTATCTACCATGTAAAGCAGGAAACAATCACATCACTTCATGAGGTAGTAGTCCGTCGTACCCACGAGCAATGTTATCATATTCCCACAGAATGGAAGATATGAAGGTATATATGATATATTAATTATAGAAGTATTATAATATCATAAATATAATATATAAAAACTTAATCCATTGTTATATCCAATCGTGAGTGGTGGGGATGGAAAAATAATAACATCGGTTTGTGAGGTGGTAGTCCGCCGTACACACAAATGATGACTTCATAACCCATTTGATGGAAGAGGAAAAATATTTAGGTTATTATATTAATATAAAACCATATAATTATATGTAATATATTTATTTTATTTTATATTATTGTTTTAATAATAATTTAAGGAGTTGGAGAAGACATAAAATAGATCCCTTGGTTAGGGACATTACCTCTTCTTCGGTCAACTTGTTTTTGGTCAGCACCAAAAGGATTCTTAGGTTGGATTTCTGAATAGAATAATGATTTTAGGATGATATTAGAGAATTAAATTTTTTTTTGGGTATGTATTGTTTGAAACAATGTTTTTTTAATTGTGAAGTTTTGAGGAGAGGGGGTGGACTTTTATAAGTCAGGTGAGTAGAAGACTTGAAATTTTTGAAAAGAAAAAGGTGAAACAAAATTTTTAACATGAAAAATGATAAAAAAATATATAATTATCTATTATTGAAGATATTAGGTCATATTATGTCTATATTAGGTGTGTTGGAAATTTTTTTGTCATTTGTAACCCTTATCATTTTATTTTAACTCCCTGGTAAATAATTTTTTTATTTTAACTATTCACTATAGCCAAATATTAAGTAGAACTTATTATATAATATAAATTATTAAAATTAAAAATATATATTCTATTTTTAAAAATTCTATTCATATATTTTTCAAATATAAATATAAAATTATTCTTGCAGACGTGATGAGGAAGAAAGTTTTCAAGGAGAGAATAATCCAAAATTTAAAAAGTTTTTATATAAGAAAATAAATATAAAAATAATTACAATGAAATAAAGTGGATTAAAAGATATATAATTGAACTGATTTTTATTTTAAAACCATATATAATTAACGTTTTTATTTTTAATGACATCAAAATAAATGATAATTATAAATAAAAACCATAATTTTATACTATTCTTCAAAAGGTTATCTTCCCAGAAAATTATGAAAATTTCACCCTATGATAGATTTGACCTGATTATTTAAAAAATAGAACATTTTTTTCAAAAACAAAAATTATATTTTAATTTTTTTTAAAATTAGTGTGCAAATGGCGATAAAATTTCATTTTACAAAAATACATTTTTAAGCCTAGAATTATATTTATTCTTATCTCTTGTTTAGAAAACCCAGAAGATGAATGTTTATGTTGTTATTGAATATATAATATATAAATTTACTTAAATTAATTAACCAAAATTTATTTACTTATTTTGTTGAGATAAAAATTGCTCACACACATAAAAATTGTTTTTCAGAAAAACATTTTCTTTATTTTCAAATGGTTTTTATTTTTATTTCTAATTAATTAATCAGTAGGGAATTAATTTTATTTACATTTGTAAAACATATATTTTCATAATTTAGTTAATCCTAATCATATACTTTTTTAAATAACAAGGTGATAATTATCATATTAATTTAAATTTTTTTAATATTAAGACATGTTTTGTTTAAACTCAACATTCAGTGTAACAAAAGCTAAAATTTGTGCTGTGTGTAACACAATAAAAACTCATTTTTTTTTAAAATTCAAGAATAAATAATTTTTTACCAAAATATAGAAAAAATTAATTTTATTTTAAAAAAATATTTCACAAAATCTTGGGGTGTAAAATTATACCCCCACCCACCTTAAAATTTATTTCACCTTCGAAATTCATCACTTTTGTACAAAAAAATGAGGACACGTCTTCCTCATTACATCCTTAGGTTCCCAAATAGTTTACTAAAGATATTTGGTACACCATAAACATTGAATATGTTATTAGTCTTATTTCAAAATTCTTACTAAATATGATATAGAATCTCAATCGATTGTTACTTATAAGAAAAATCATGATCCAAATATACAACCTATGAATTCAGTACACAAGAAGGATCGAGTATGTACTAAATCAAGATAGGTACATGGAACACATAATGGACCTAAGAGTTGTTTGGTGGAACCCCCAAATGAAAATATACTATCCTGATATTATTAATTATTTCAAAGGGACAAATATACCTTGGGAAAAGTTTTCCATTGTTTCTTTCATTGAGAAATTTGTAGAAAGTTCTTCTCACCAATATCAAATTCTTGATCAAATAAATAATTATCAGAATAAAATTTCTATCATATTTGTGATAACCATAATTTTTTTAATTGATTTAACAATATCTTCCATCTCATTATCTTTCTCAGGTCCCAGTAGTGTTATTTCTTCAAATTCATTCTAGTATGTTAGATTTATACACTTATTTCCATAAATGGATTTATAATCAACCATCCAAATTCAAAAGTGAAATATATTATTTAAATAAAATCAAATTTTGGATGGTTTTTATGCTAACCGCCTTTTAAATCCATGCAAAAATATCTCACCATATCTTAAAGGGTTTTAATTGTTCACTCTAGCTGACCTTCTATCTGAGGATGACACGTAGTATTGAAACTCAATTTTGTATAAAGATATTGATGAAGGATTTCCCAAAAAATCATGGTAAAATTAAGATACTAATTAGATATAATTTAAATTATTACACCATGGAGATTTTATACCTAATGTAAATTGTAGAAAGTGGATCAAGATAGAAATCTTATCGGGAAGCAATGAAGTGGGTTGCCTATGTAAGGTGGTCGAATACAACCCATAATTACCTTAATATAAAAGATAATAAAATCCCTTTTGGTTACTTGTACCATTAATTTTATTTCAAAAAATTTTAAATTCATTCCTCCTTAAATAACTTCATCACTAAAACGTATAGAAAACCATGGGGTTGTATTAAAATAAATGTCTTTTAGGATATCCTTATCTTGATAAACTCTCTTCACATAAAACCCAAAAGTGGGTGTCAATTAACATAAAATTATGATCAATATTAAACTCATAAACCGATTATTGTTTCCATAAATATTAATTTAATCTTACCTAGAGACATATATTCTTCTAAAAATAATTCAGCCTTTATTCCAAAAATAATCTCTTAACTTATAAACAACCATTTCCATCGGAAACTTTTGTTCAAACTTGCACTGATAGAATATAAAATGATATTTAAATATTTTGTAATCCACATAAAGGGATATAGTTTCTGACCTTATTATATTGGAATAAGGTACATGGAATCACATCTTGAAGGACTGAATAGTTTAGTACTTGTGGTTAAATAGAAACATATATAATTCGAATATTACTCTTCAAAACATAAATAACAACATAATTTTTTTTCAAAAATATCTTTATTACATCTAGAATATCCTTTCATATCAATCATAGTACACTTCATGGATTTCTTGGAATGGAAAAAATTATACTGAACACAAATTCTTAGTAAGGGTAAATAAGGGAGAAATGTATGGATAAAATGAGCATAAGGGTATAAAAGCATTAGAATAACATCTGAAAACCATAACCTGAAAATAAAAGATTATAATATTGATTCATGGAATAAATTTTGGTATTTCATAAGACATGAATTACAGGGAAATAAAATAACATGAGTCATGAGAGAATAACATTGGCATAAGACATAGATTTTTAGTATACATATAAATATAGAAAATAATTTCCATAATAGTAATGGCTCATTTTCATAGCTATCATAGTGGAATGTGTTCAATCCCCAAACCATAATACTAGTCAAATTTCACTCCTAAGACCATTATACCAGAAAAATTCCCTTAATGAACTGGGTTCACTCCCCATTCGAGTACCGTTTATCTTATTAGATATAATATTTACCCAATTAATTGGAGGTAGGTATATGTACAACCCTTCATATATTGAAAACAACAGATGTGTGTTTCAAAAGATCATAAAACATTCATCACTTCATAACCCACGAAATGAAATGGGTTTCATAATTTTTTTATCATATCCTAATCTATGGAAAAGGAAAAGGTATCATAATCATTTCATCATTGCATAACCCAAGTAAAGGAGTGGGTTTTATAAGCATTTCCTCATGGTATAACTTGTTGAAGATAAAAAGGTTTCATAGACATGATAACATAATAAAAATAAAGCATTTAGATAAATAATGACAATGGTCTACTTGGATAATTTCCTTGGAAAATCATTAGTATCCTCAAAGGTTGTAAACTTAGATATAAAATAATTTTGAAAGTAAAATCACTTGGGGTGTTTCTTGAGGAAAATAAATTATCTTTGTAAATAAATTTTTAAAACTAAAAATTAATAAAATATTTTATAATAATTTTTTATAAAATAAAATTAAAAAATTATAAATCAATAATTAAAATATTTTGAGTTCATGATGGCAAAAATTTCATACAATAGGTATATATTAAAATAATGATTCCTATTACATTTTTGGTAAAATCCAAACACACATTGTTTGGAAAGTGACATGAGGATTCCATTCAAAAAAATATGTCAAAAATTCAAACATGGGTAAAAAATTATTTAATAAATCACTTTTATAATGTAAAAAATATTTTTAAAACACTTTTATAAATCATAGTTTTGGTAAAAAAATGGGTTTTTGAAAAAAGATACAAATCAAGAAGATTTTCATTAAAAACATTCTTTTTAAAATATTGAGTACCTAAAGGGAGTAAAATAAAGTGAAACATGTATTCCAATTAAATAACCATATGAGAATAAAATTTCTGATTTTCTTGATATACAGATTATAATATTTCATCATTGGAAAGATCATCATAATTTATCTTGATAAATGATTAGATTGTAACGTAATATCTTTACCACTTTGGTAACTTTGAATTGTATACCCCATGAACGAATGAAATCAAATAAAAATTAAAATATCATGAGAATAAACAAATTCATGATATTACATATCTAATTATATATATATACACATGATAAAATAATATAGGTTCATAAAATAACATATTCATCAAGGAAATAAAATTAAGAAAAAAATCCCTTACCATAAGACTGAACTTCATTCAAACAGATTCGAATCTCCTCTATAGTAAATTTAATTTTATTATAAATATATTATAGAAAAAAATTTATATATATATATCCTCCCATTTATGATTTTTATGACCTTTCTTTACCCATTTGTTAACAATTCCATGCTAAAGTCACAATTTAGGCAATAACTACTTTGATTTTTAGGTATGTTTTGATTTTCTATTTTCAGTTATATTAATTTTTTCAAGGTTCAATAATATAAAATATTTTAGCCATGATTTAAATATAATATATATTCAGTATGTGTATTTTTGGAGTATTCCATAAGACTTAGAGATAGAAAATGAAATACATCGTTCATAGAGATGATTAGTCTTACTTATGCATGAACATTGTTTCCATTTTTTGGAATGATTGAAATAAATAAAGGTAAAGAATATATTTCCACTAAAGAATAATATTTATATATATATTTCCACTAAAGAATAATATTTATATCATATATATCACATATTTTAATTAAACTACTCCTTATTACCATCTTTTTAAAGCGTCACTGAATCACATCACTTCACAAGGTTGTAGTCTGCCATACAAAAGAGTGATGTCAGTATACTCTCATAGAATGAAAAGTTTAAATTTATATATGATATAATAATTTAATAAGTATAATATTATCAAAAAAATAATATATAAATATTTAATCCGTAATTTTATATATCTTTGAGATGTGTTTATGGAAAACAAATAACCATGGTTTACGAGGTGGTGCTCCGACGTACACACAAATGATGATTTCATAACCCATTTCACTAAAGAGGAGGAGGGTTTAGGTTATACAATTAAAATAATAACATATAAGTATACATATAATGCTGATTTTATTTTATCATCATTGTTTAATAAGAACATATTGTGGTGGAGGAAGAATACTTAGTTTAGGATGTTACCACTTCTTCAGACAACTTCTTTTGGTTTTCACCAAAAGGATTCCCATGTATGATTTATGATGAAAAAAAGGATTATAGGATAGTAGGAGGGAAGTAATTAGTTTATTTTTTTTAGGTATTGTTTGAACCAAAATGTTTTCAAAGTGTGATGTGGAGAGAGGAGTGGGTGGTATTTTATAAGTGAGGTGAGTGGCACACTTGTAATTTTTGAAAAGAAAAGGTGTAACCATGTTTTTCTCAAACCAAAAAGCTAAAAAATGGACCATTATTTATCATAGAAGATATATGTTGTAAATATATCCATCCAATTCATGTTGGAATATTTTTGGGTCATTTTTAACCCTGATTGATTTACTTTTACCCCATGTAAACCCAATTTACCTTAACCATGGTAAATAAGTTTCACTATTTGTACTGTTAATTATGGTAAAAATATTAACTTGAAATTATTATGTAATAAAAATAATTATAATTATCAATATGGAATCAAATTTTAAAAATTTATTTCACTTAATTTTCCAAATTTAAATTAATATTAATCCCGAATTGATAACGAGAAAGTGAGCTTTCAAAGTGAAAATGTTTAAAAGCTTAAACAATTTTTATATCAAACATCAATATGAAAATGATTCCAATGAGCCAAATTTGATCAATATATATATAATTGAGCTTATTGTTTTTCAAAATAATCTTAAAATAACTTTTATATTTTCAAAATACTTAAATTCAATGAAATTCTTAATAAAACCTTCTAATTTTTACTATTCATTGAAAAATTTATCTTCTTTGAAAATTATCCAAAACTTCACCCCAAAATAATTTTAACATGATTATATAAAAAATGAACTTAAAAAAAAATATAAATTTTTCAACATTTAATTTTAAAATAAGTGCACAAAATTTGATAAAACTGATTTTTAAGAAAGTATGGGTTTTAAGCTTAAATTGGATTTACTCTTATCACTTGAATAAAAAATAAATAAGATAGATATTAATATTTTTATTTATTATATAATATATAAATTTCATTAAAATCACTCATTAATAGATATTTATTTAATTTATTGTGATAAAATATGTTTGTGTACATAAAAATAGTTTTCAAAAAAAAGATTCATTTTATTTTCAAAGGGTTTTTTAATTTATAATTAATTGATCTCCAAGGAATTAATAGTATATATAGGTCTAAAATCATATATTTTCATAGTATATTTAATACAATTCATACCTACAATTCCAATATTAAGGTAATAAATATCATATTAAATAATATTTTCTTAATAGTAAGTCATGTTTCATTTAAAATCAGTGTTGCATGTAACAAAAGATAAAATTAGTGTTTCATGTATCATAAGATAATCTCAATGATATATATAAATAAATCTAAAATCAGTTCTCTTAAAAATATAAAAGAAAATTAAATTTACTTGAAGAAAATATTTCACCGGATCCCTTTGAGTTACACCTATCGTAATCATTCATTCTTTATAAGTATTCTTGAGAACCCATTTACAACCAATATGATATACATACACTGAAGGATATAAAAAAACAAACTTTGTTTTGGTACTTTGAATCCATTTTATAATTCATAACTTCATTACATTAGTCCGCTTCTGTGCCACTAACTACTTCTTTATTGGTTACAAGATCATTATTATCAACTAATAATGAGTCACCATCCTTGGAGACTAGACAAATATATTATTTTGGTTCTATAACATATATAATACTACTATATAGTACATGTTCCCCTAGAATATATTTTTCTATGTGTGAATTGTAGAATCTATCAATATTACAACTTTTTAGTATCAGGATCATTGCATCATTAAGTCTGTCTCACTCCCACTATCTCCATTAGAGTTGTGCTCCTTCTCAAGGAATAAAGAATGTCTTGCCACTATTTTATTTTTGTATGAGTGTTCATATAGATAATATCATATTGTTTGTTGAGGTTATCCTATAAAGTTACATTTCGTTCCTTGAAGTGTAAGGCTATTACCTGAAGAGGCCTTAACAAACACTTCACAACCCCACACATGTAAATTCGTCAACATGGATTTCCTTACACACCAATTTTTTTTATGTAATATCATTTTCACTTTAGTTCAAACTTGTATTAGTATTTATATTATTTGTAGAATTTCATATCTTCAAAAGGATAATTCAAGAATCTTATTGATATTCATTGATTTCAACATGTCTAACTGGGCATGATTCCTCTTTTCACTTACACTATTATATTATAGTGTATTATATGGAGTTAGATGAAATAAAATCCCAAACTCTCATCAGTATTAATTGAAGTAATGATTAAGTTATTATTCACTTAGGTCTAAATTAAAGTTTCTTAATCTTCATACCAAGATATTATTAACTTAATTATTATATTACTAAAATATTTCAACGGAATATTACCTGTAACACATTAATTTGACATATATATATCATCTAAATCCATTAGTAAAAGTTATAAAGTATTAGTACCCACACATTTATTCAACTAAAAATGGTAAAAATACATCGAAATAAACCAACTCAAGAAGATATGTGGCCTTTTAACTTTTCCAATAAATGGATCTTTGGGTATTTTTCCTTGGAAACATGTGTTACATAAAACAAGTGGTTTTAGTTAAATTGAATCCAAATATAAATCTTTGTGTAATAGAGTGAAATTATTTTAATTCACATGACCTATCCAATTATTCCATTATTGGGTGAGGTACGATTCATGTAAACTATGTTCATTATCTATTTCCATTATTTGATTCATTTAATCTAACATTTAAAGGTTTTTATTTTAGTATTCCTTCCTATAATAATTTTTTTAATGCCGAATTAATTATTTCCAAATTCAATGATAAATATTTTTTTATCAAATTTGGACACAAATAATAATTTTTAGGTAATTGAAGGCAGAAAATATAAATATTTCAAAACAAATATCTTTCTATTCAAAATTGTGAGATAGTAAAATACCAAAGCTATAAAATAAATTAAACCTTTATTAGCTACTCATTGATCTACCTCACCATGGAGAATTTTTTAGAATCTACTTGGTTTATGTATTCTAATACATATGTGATTATCATATAAAATATATAACTCCCAATTTATAAAAATTTATAAATTGAACTTGATAAAAAACAAACCTATAACTTCTCATTTCTTCTTTTTTAGGATATAATTTTCCTTCCCATGGCCCCTCATTCTATATGAAAAAAATGTTATTATATTCAATTTCTTTCCCCTTGATCCTCCTTTTCATTAAAGGGAATTCAAAATAAGTGTTAGACCTAGAGTTAATCAAGGATCGCTTCTCCTAGCCTTTACTTTTATTTACCATAAGGATGGAAGGATTATTATTCTTAAAATTATTTTCAACTTGGTTAAGTAGAGTGATAATATATTGGAGAAACTTATATACATTTTTCATATTTCAATTTACAAAAAATATTGGATAGTCTATGAGGGAGTGCTAAAATAATGAGATTGGTGGATAGTTATTTTGGAATCATAAATACTAGATCCTCTAGGTGATCTATGTAGATAGAGATTTTGAATACATGAGGCCTATTTGTAGAACCTTATATACGTTTTCTCATTAATAACACCACAGATATCTCAAACTATTCTTATCTGGATCTATCCTGATAAATATCATAGAGATACTAGATAGTGATATAAGAAATGATTTTTTATGGGACTTCATGAGTTCTCTAGGCTTGGATGACATATTAATTACTAAAAATATGACATATAATTTAATTTTTTTTAATACAAATTGAACTCATTATCACTCAAATCATTAGAAATAGGATCAGGTATTGAGGATTCTAACATGAATGTATTCCGTTAGTGGAACAATATAAAAAATAAACACCTAAATGATTCCTTGAAGAAATTTCCATTCAATATAAAGTATTTCTCTAAAATTTATCTTAGTGATAATGTTTTTGAGAAAATGTTCATAATTATAAAATATTATAAATGTTTATTATTATAACTTTACTTGATTCAAAATTATGTGAGTAATAATTTTTTTTTAAATTTATTAAGTCTCCAACTATTTTTTTATATATCAATATACCTGACTATTTAACTTTTAATGCAACATATTGTGAGTATTCTAGGGTCTAGGATAAATATTTACCTTCTCATAACCCAATAAATGGAATGGTTAGTTCTTTGAAGGTATTTAAGTAGGAAATATTTCCAACTGTAGGCTGGGAGTTCCTAGGTGGGTTGAGTAGACACCCTAATCTAGAAATCCTAACTCATATTTCATCAACACATTTATCCAAGATACATAATTTCTATAAATGGAAAATCCTATTTATGTAAACATGGTCAATTCAATTGAGAACTATCATATAAACTCCCAGATAAAAGTAAATGTCATAACAATGGTCATTCAAACACTTAGTTATATGGTTTAATTAAAAATATGATAATGTAAGTCAAAATGAATTAATATTAACTTGAGGGACTTTGTTTATTATGTTTAAATTTTCTCATTTTATCTTTTAAATTTTTTAACCATGTACTGATAAAGTATTTATTCATTATCCTTTTATTTTAATTTAATATGTTCATATTAGTCAATTCATTTTTTTGATTGCGATATTGAATCCATAAAATAAATTATAAAATAGGAGTAAATAAAATAAATCAAGTATTAAATGATCATGATCTATAAAAAGTCTATTTTTATTTAGAGGAAAATAAAAAAAACATAGACCCTAGGTGAAAAATCCTTAGTCTTGTATGGGATTGAGTTTATAGCATCCCACTTCTATCTTGTGTATGTATTTAGCTTGGTTTCGCCTCATCCCGATCTCAAATCAACTATATTCACATGTGAGTTCTATCTTTATAATGGGTTTACTTCAGTGGTAAGTGAATGGAACCTAAAAATTGAAGTTTATGTAGGCATGTAAAAAATAATAATGGTTGGATGGCTTACATGCCACCAAATAAATTTAATAAAATAATTGGAAAAACTAATGCAATAATTAATTTAAAATAATTTGTACACATAAAAAATTCGATGTAATATTATTATCGTCCACTTTTTAAATGAATATGTATTTAAAATAATCCATAATTAATTTTTATTTTGTATTTTATTAATATAAACACACATCAATTAGTTCTATTAATTATCATCTTAATGAATTAATTAAATTTATCTTAATCTTCATCAAAATTTTCCTTGAGATACTGATTTTATGTTATTTTAAGACAATCTAAATTAATAAATTTTATTTAAAATTTAATAAAATATGTACAAATATTATACTTGGAAGTAACTCGATGAGTTCTTGTTAAAAGTACTCATCTATAATACAGATTTTATGTTACCTACTAATGTGGAAATTAGCATACATGTTTTATCAAGTATTTACATGGATTTTATGATTCAATTAAAGGACACATTTAACCCATGTTAATTAATATCATGTATAATTCTTTTATGGAATGTGAAGTTGTGAAATTATTAATCCTATACATGGTATGTAGTTCAGAAATTTTTGAATAAATTAATAAATAATTTAATATATATATATATAACCTATCACACAGTGTGTTTGAGTCAATAGATCATGAAAAAAACACATTTTGTTGAAGTTTAAATGGGTAATAAATTAAATTTTAATTTTCTATGTAAATAGGTTAGGTAAATTTTGTGTCAATAAAGATACATGTCATGTATAATTCTCATCATATGTCTATGATACATGCCTATGGACTCAACATGTATTACTATATATACATGTGTGGGTTACATGGCTTGTAAAGATGGTACATGTCATGAAACCTTCTTATTAAATAGCTACCAGTCCCTATGTTATAAAATAAATACCTTACATGTCTTGTACCTCATGGTTTTTTAACATGAAAATAAGAGGGCTACACGACGTGTAATATATTTAAATGGAATATAGTCAGAAAATCCGTGTACCAACTAACTTGGTCCGTAACAAATGTGTATTTAATGCATGAAACATGTATTTAATGAAAAATTCTCTAAATTAATTCAAGATTAATTCGTAGTGTATTGAACATGGGTATGAAATGTACCTTGGGGATACATGTTGTGTGATCTTATGTTATCAAGCTAGAATCACCAGAACCTCTGGATAAGTACATTGAATTTTCTTTGTTTATATTTGATAAGATCTAGATTAAATTAGCATGAAAAGTCAAGAAGAATAAACATAGACCATTAAAACATAAGAATGAATTTATTGAAATAAAAACTAACATTGAATAAATAAACAATCAAAAATAAAAAAATAATTATAAATTTAATGTGATCTTGTGGACACTACTTATTGGTTGAAGACACATTACATGTTTTTATGTGTCCAATGGAAAAGAAAAAAAATTGTTAGACTAAATGGATCATTAAAAATGTACATGACATTAATGTTATGACTAGAGCTTTTTTTCTTAATAATACTGATAATCAATTTTATTCGAACCAAGAGAGAGGATATTTCAAGTTAATTTATAACTAATTTAAAAACACCAATAGAAATATAACCGTTGTCATCAAATACGTTTTCATTGATGATGTGGATATTTTGAACCCAATTAGTCTTTTTTCATTTCATTGCGAGGGTACAAATTAGAGCCCCTTTAGCAGTGATCCACATGTGCTCCTTCAATCTTCTACCAATACCGACAACCCATCGGTTCTAGCACATCTGATTGATTATCTTGTTTTTATTAATGTGATCATTACATGTTACTTTTAACATGAAGGAGTTTTCTCTTATTATTCTCATACATGAGAGGAAAAGAGGATGAAAGACATATTGAGATGAAATTGTCATACACAATGATTATACTTTCTATGATTGATGTAGTCAGCTATTTATCAATATATGGTTTTGGTTTAACATTTAATTCACTACACAAATTCCATAAATAATATATTAATTCTAAAAATAATCTCATACAACATAGTAAAATAATAATGATAATTTATTTTATTTTATCTTATGTTCTAATTCATGCATTGATAAATATTTATTTATATATCTCGTAAATAAATTTTTTTCTCTAACACTAATATATTCTTCTCATTAGCCTCAATAATTTTTAAATTTTTAAAAAATAATTATTATTCATTCATTCAATAAATAAATATTTTATACACATTATGTTGAATAAATATTAATTTAATATTTATGTAGCAATGGAAAAATTATTTATTATGGTGTGAATAATAATATTTTTGAAAATATTATATATTTACATAATTAAATAATTACCTTACGTATAAATATTTATTTAACATTTATGATCATTTAAAAAATCATGAATAAATATTTCTTCTCTGTATGGAGAATATTATTTACGAGTGACCCTATTGGCCTCTTCCTCAATGTCATTTGGTTTATTTTCATAATGTTGAAGATTAATATCTAGAAATAGTTTAAGACACCCATATATAGAAAATATATGCCACAATGATAAAACCATATATGAAAACTCACTGTTATATATTAACTTTTTCTGTATATCCTATAAAGAATGTTTCACACCTCTGTCATCCACCTATATGCTTGATATGTCTTTATATGACTACCTAAAATAATATTTTCTATACACCTTGGCCATGAATGTAATGTGAAAGTTTTATCTCAATCAAAGGACTGAGATATCAACTTCCATAAATATGTAAGGGATGAATCCTTCTTCAATATATTTATTAATCACATATCACTCATGAAACACTCAATGTTCCTCATGTCCCATGAACATGTGGCAGCATGAGTTTGGTTAATAAATCAAATTACATGAGTCATTACATGCATTAATAATAATCTTAATGTTTAAGGATCATCAAAAATGCTAATAGATAGAAAGTTTTTGTGACACAAAAACATTTTGAATTCCTACTAGTGGGTTTTTTTCTCATAATCTTCCATCATGGAGATTACCAAGTGAGAAATTCATGAGATGAAGTATCATCCTCTTAATAGTACTCACACTTGATAGTCTACATATTATGTGTCCCGTCATAGAATGTTATATGACCATAACAAAAGTTTTAATAATATCATATCTGAATTTCAAGATTCTCATCATAGTGGGGAATTTTTATCCCTTCTTTGGTGGAACAAATACTCTAGGAAATATTTAAATTAAATTCATCAAGAATATTATATTATTTATAATAATATATTTTCATTAATACACTATTCTTTGAATATGAATACAATCTAAAGTATAAAAAATTGGTTCTAGGACATCGAATCTAATAGGTATGACTCAATATTATTGAGATAATGGCTTATTGGGTCACACATAGAGTGTATCCATGAGTTTCACCTATTCATAAAAATATGAGTTTAGGATGAAGTTGGGCCCATGTGCAGGGGTGGTGAATGTATGATTGTGAAAGATCACAAGTAAAATAATTCAATTATATTTTTTGAGTTTATAATAATAATTTGATTTATTTCCCAAGTTATTTTTTATTAATTTAATTATTAAAGAGAAGAGAATGGAATATTATTTTTTAAAAACATAAATTATATTCAAGGTTTATTAAATAATTATAGAAACTTTATGATATGATTAAGAGGTTCACATTTTATCAAGTGACATGGTATTAATGTTAAAATATAGTGATATATTATTTATTTCACTTATAATGGTTTTACTAATTTGTTTGGTGTTATGGGTTGGTTTTTAATGGTTAAATATATAAAGGTATTTAGTGATATTTTTGTGATTTTAACCCAGACATAAAAACCAATTTTAAGGGAAAAAATATAAAAGGAGAGGCTTTTTCTAAGCTTCCCTCCTCCCAAGATCTCGCTTATGTTTTATGGTGAGAGATTGAGGGAATAATAATAATGGATCAATATCCTTCTTTGTATCAAGACCATATTCTTCGTATGATTGATGGGACTTCATGAAGTAGTTTTATTTTCCATGATCATACCCAATAATCGATGAATAATGATAAAAGATATTTGGTTCGTATGTGGATGATCTAAAGGATTCCTTAATTTACAATTTCTATCTAAGGAAAGAGTCCGATCCAAGAAGGAATAGATTGAGAAAACCGGAAGCGAACGAAGAGGCAGGGAATGGATAGAAGAAACATCAACAGAAAGCGATGAATAGGAAGAGAAGGATGTCGTGAGTGGCAGGGGAGAGAGAAGGTATAAAACCTAAACCTCTGAGAAAGACTACAACAGAGGGGAAATCAGAAGCATCGAAAATGATGAAGAAGAAAATAATGGAGAAAATCGACAACCGGGGTGGATCGAAATGGGAAAGGAGAGCAAGAGGGCCGTGAGAGGCAATGAAGATGAGGAAGATGAAGGTGAGATGATAACCCCAGACGCCGAGAGCTCCAACTGAAAAGGTGGCCATTACTGGTCCCCCTCCGACGCGCTGAATCTTAGATCATTAATTTTTATTATTATAAATCATTCATTATTCTATTTGACTTTAGTATATTGATTTCCTAGAGTATGCTTTGTTTTGAAAAGAGTATAGTAGATCCCCACTATGATGAGAACCTTAAAATTCTTAGAAAATATTATTAGAACATTTTATATGGTTGGATAATATTCTATGATGGGACATATTATATGTTTATTTTCATGTGTGAGTACTCATAACAATATGCAACTTTATTTGGTAAAGTTTTCTCTTGGTAATCTGTAATATGGGATATTATGATAACATATAGTCTAGAAGAAATTAAAAATGTTTATTTTCCATTGAAATTTACTATCTATTAGTGTTTGAGATGATCCTTATAATTTAATAATGTTATTAATGAATCTCATGACTTGTGTACTTTGATGTACTGCCCAAAAATCTGATGTCATATTTTCTCAGGAAGTAGGGTTGGTTGGGTGTGTCATGAATGATATGCCATTATTTAATAATTTAGGTAAGGATTTATCTGTTAGATCAATTTTCAGGTTGGTCTATCATCCCATTTTTTAAAGATATAACTATCAAGTTAAAATCTATGGCCTTGGTGTATCGAGGAGTTCATCATAGGTAGTCAAAGAAAGAAATATCAATAATATCTGTTGACAACATGGGTGTGAAACCTTATTGGTGGGATATCATAAAAAAGATATTTTATTGTACAATGACTATCTATATTTTGTTTTTCATGACATATATTCTTCATATGTAGGTTATTTGACCTGTATCTAGACAATAATCAAAGAATTTAGAAAAACTCATCTAATACCAATGAGTTAGAATCCTTGTGCTCCATACATAATGTGTTTTATTTAATATCACTTTAATATTATTTATATTTAATAATTGAATAAGTATTACTATCCAAAATGAGAATTAATATTTATTAAATATCTATTAAATGAAAATAAATGTTAAATAGATATTTATTTTCAATGAAATTGTTTAATTACATGACTTTAAAATATTTATTTATATTTTATTATTCATTACATAATAAATATTTATTTATTTATTAAAATAATAATTTATATTGTTACAAAAGTGTCAAATAAATATTTATTCACTGGATTATCAATAGAATATTTATTTATTTATTTAATGGATAAAATTTATTTATTTGAGAAGTCAATAAATGTTGGGGAGGACGAGAGAATCATATATTTTTTCGGTGATGAATATTTATTTACTAGTATGTAAAATAAATATTTCTCATTGTGCGGGTTAGTGAATGATATAAAATAAACTAATTTTATTATTTTATCACATTGAATGGGGTTTATTTTGGGTTTATTAATGGAATTTATACAATTAATTAAATTTGAGACCCAAACACTGCATCTAAATATTAACTTCTATATAAATTGGAAAAAGATTACTGTCTGTTCACAAAAAAAATACTCTCAATATATATTTCGTCCTATCTTCCTCTCAAGATCAAGAAGAATAAGATAATTTTTTTCAATCCTTGAGGACTTTGAATTGATCAAGGAAAAAAATAAAATAAGGATTAATAGATCCTACTATAACTTTTTTGATTCAGTAGTTTTGTTCAAAGATCGATGGATCATGTGTGGATCCTCGCTAGAGAGGATCTATATTGGTTCCACGTAAAACAAAAAAAATATTATTGGGTTAAAAAGACTGACATCATCAATAATGAAAGATCTAAAGACTAAGGTAATAGTTCTTCTTGTGTTTTTAAATTAATTATAAATTATTTTTAAATATGAAACATCTTTGTTCCAATGAAATTATTTGTTAAAATTATTCCAAAAAAAACCATTTTTTATAAAATTTACATCATTTATATTAAAAATGATCCATTGTATCTAATAAAATTAAATTTTCCCATAGACCCAATAGGTGCAGCTTCTAGGTGCCTAACCAAAAAGTGATATTAGAGGGATGTCTCATTCAATTTGTAATTATTTATTGTTTGTTGATCATTTACAAATTTAAAGTTAGTTTTAAATTCAAAATAATAATTATTATAATATGATTATAAATATAACTTCTTCTCCCCTTCATTTATAGGCAAAATAATATATATATGATCAAATATTAATGAAGAACATTATAGGAACCCCATAAAAGGTTCTGGAAATTCTGATTGGATAACACAAGCGTACTCAGTGTTTAACCTAAAGGTGTACCCCGTGTACCTATGTTGAATGCTCAAAGATGAAAATAAAATTAATTCAAAGTGTTTTGAATTAAATAAAAATGGAGAGAATTAAATTTACACCACATATAGACTAAGCTAGGATGATACACATCTTATAATACTATACATCATGTATTCTATGTGTTTTCATGGCCGAAAACATGGGGACCAAGCTCTCTCATGTATTTCTTACATAACACTGGGATTGGAATTCACATAACAAGGAGGTTACACAATGTGTACCGGCTTTACACACAGTGTAACCCCCAAATATTCATGTATTAATACACAATGAGACCCTAGGTGTGTATCATAGACATTCAATGAGAAAGATAAACAACATGTAGCAGGATGAAAATGTCATGTACCTTCACTATTTTTATATAAAATTAAAAATTAATTCATAACTCCTTTAATCCTCAACAACATGTGTTTTGTTCATAATTTATTGACTCATACATGTTGTGTGAGAGGTTATATATATGTATACATTAAATGATTAATTAATTTCAATGAAATTTTTTGAACTACATACCATGTATATTCATAATGCATCAACTATTCCACAAACATTAAAAGAAATATACACAACAATAATTAATCCATGTTTCATTTAATTTAATCATATATTCCATTCAATTAAATTCTAAAACATGTCTACAAATTTCTATATGGGTAGAGAATATATGGTCTCTATACATGGAAAGTAGTTTGAATAGGTACTCATAGAGTTATTTATAAGTACAACTTGTTTAGTAATTATATTAAATGTTTCAAAAAATATATTTTTTATTTTATTTTAAAATAATTAATGATGATTATATCTTGGAGAAATTTTATAAATATACAAATTAATTGAATTAATTTATTAATTAGATAATTAATCATATTAATCCATGCAGATTTATATGAATAAAATAACAAATAGAAATGATTACTAGATAATTAATTTAAATTCATATTTACTACACTGGAGAACAATCATGAGCTTAGAATAACCTATTTATGTGTATGGTTTATTAAAATTTAATTATTACATTATATTTTTCAATTATTTTGTTAAATAATATTTAGTACATGAAATTCATCCGTCCCTCGTTATTTATGGGTCTGTATACCCACGACTTATTTTTTATAAGCCACCATTTTATGTATCCTTTCACCTACCAATGAATGAATATAATTTTAAGGATGGAACTAATTAGAAAATGTAATTCATTCGATATGGATTTGATTCAAAACCAAATCAAGGAGATACATAGGACAAAGGTGGAGTGAAAATAACTGGATCCATTATAAGTTAAATGCGATTCTCCATAATGGTTAAAGGTTTTTTATTTTATAGTTAGGAAAAAACTCTTCATTATTGTTTATGATCATGCCTTATTTTTTTTATTTTAATCTATTTTTTTGTTGATTTATTTTATGAATTCAAGATTGTGATCGCATAATTTTTTTTATTAATATGCAAGGATAGAATTAAAATAAAATGATTTTTTTAAATATTTTATCAGTTAATGATTAATCACTAAAGTAAAATCCACTTAATATTAACAAGGATAGTAAAAAATAAAAAACTTATAAATAATAAACACAATTATCCAAGTTAATATTAATTCATTTTAATTTATATTATCATATTTATAATGAAACCCTATAAATAATTGTTTGGATAACCCTTGTTATGAGACTTACTTCTATCAGGAGTTCAAATGATGGTTTTGGGTTCACTTTACCATCTTAACATCAAGAGGAGTAGCATTTTCTAGAATTTATGTATCTTTGAGGCATGGGTTAATGAAATCTTAGTTGGGATTTCAGGATTGGAGAGTTACCTAAATACACCTATGAACTTCCAACCCATAGTTGGAAATATATCCTATCTTAATACCTATAAGTAATTGAACATACCCTTTTTTAGGTTATGATAAGGGAAATGGTGGTCATTTCTACTAGAATTTCAATATGAATATGTATTCCATGTTCAATGGTAAGGGTCCTTGAAAGTTGATCAAATAATGGGAGACTTAATTTTTTTTAAAAATATGTCTCACATAATTAATAATCAAGTAAATTAATAATAATATTTGTTTAATATATTATAGAATAATTTTAGGTATTTAACCACATTATCTATGAGATAAAATTTGGATAAATATCATCTCCTTGTTCTTGATAAATTCTAGGAATGTCTCACACTCTTATAGGTTTTATTATGTTATGAATGGAAGTCTTACGTGAAAGAATCCTATATAAAACATCTACCTAGTAAGGATTATTATGATGAAGAGTTCACTTTCTATTGAAAACTACTAAATTATTTGTTATATTTTCATTATTTAATGTTTTAATCTATGTCCAGTGAACTCATGAAGTCACATGAAAACATGGATTCTAATAGCATGCTCTAAAATCTCTTATAGTCTTTTTTAGGATAGAGATGGATATGAATGTTTTGAGAAATCCAAGGTAATAATCATGGAAGAAACATGAGAATGCGTTCTATTTGGACCTAATATAGTCAAAATAATTGGCTGCATTGAGCATCTGGAGGTTCCGTGGTTTAGGATTCTTGAAGAAATATGTACCGATCTAATTCATTCATCACTCCCTCAGAGTTTCCCAAGTTATATTGTAAATTTAAATATGAATAACATCAAGAAGTATCTCCCACATATTTCTAATTCACTTCAAGATGTTGATAAGGATGTGAAACACAATAAGCCATTTTCCCATACAGTGAACAAAAGGAAGGGCCAGGTGAAGAGCTCCAAGTATGACTCCAAGTATAAATATTATTTGTAATGACCTAACAAGAAAAGGAGGATCAAGTGGCATGCTAGGGAATATGACACTATCTATTTTAGATATAGAAAGAGGGGACACTGGATGAAAAAATACACCTAGATAAATAAATAAATGGATGAATCAGGTGAATTTGATACCTATTTCAATTTATTTGTTTCTAAAAATTGGGTACTACATACAGTATGTCATGGTCCCATATATATTAAAATATATGAACCATGTATATTCTGAAAATTTCCCTATGGTGAGGTGGATCCATGATTATAAAATGTATCCAAGCTTTCTGTTTTGTCTATTTGATATTAACATCTCACATTGTTGACTAGAAAGATATTGGTTTTGAAATATTTCTATTATGTTCCTCGAGTCACCAAAAACACAAATTTTCTATCCAAAATTGATACAGATGAATTTATTTTCAAATTTTAAAATAATGGTTTCTTATTTTATAAAATAACATTTGTTATAGTAAATAATATTTAAGTAATGGATTTTACATTTTATAATACATAAATCAAAAAATAGAAATCAATATCAAATATAGTTCACATGATTTATACCACAACCAACTATAACATAAATCTCTAAGTTCTATAAACAAAAATCAATTGACTAGACTACACCACGGTAAATATTTTGATTAATTTAAGTTAAAAAGACATGGAGTATTTCAGGAATTTTTATGAGGAAAAATGACTAAATCTCTATTTATTGGAAAAGGTAAAAGGGATACTGAGTATTTTGAGTTGGTTTATACCAATATTTGTGGACCCCTTCCATTTTAAGCTAAGGGTGGGAACTCACAATTAATAACATTAATTGATGATTTTAGTATATATGGATATGTTAGCTTAATGATGTTGAAGTCAAAATCCTTTTACATATTCAAGGAGTATAACAATGATGTTGAAAAACATCTTGGTAAGAAAATTAAGAAACTTCACTCTAACCATACCATAGAAAATATTATTCAAGACTTAATTGATTACCTACAAGATTTTTGTTATTTTATCTCAACTTACCACTCCTTATACAATATAATTGAATAGTATATGTGAAATGAGGAATTAAACCATGTTAGAAATGGTGAGATCAATGATTATTCATTTGAGTCTTCAATTATTATTTTATGGATATGATTTATATACACTGGAACATATACTAATCCAAGTGACAACTAATGAGAATGATGGCATTACATAAGAAATTATGACTAGAAGGAAATTTGTTTCGTAAAATATACATGTTTGGGGTTTCAAATCATTTATGATGTTCTCTTCAGGTAACAAATGGGCACCTAAATGAACATAGTCTTCCTTTATAGGATTCCCTATTGAAATAGTGGGATATTACCTATAAAACTCCTCAGATAAAAAAATTAATAGTGGATATACATGCTATATTCATTGAGAGGGATCACATATCTAATAGATATATTGGGAGATAGATATACTTTGATGAAGTAAAAGATCAAGAAATACATGATTTGGCACACGAACAAATTCCACAATGCCCCTTGGAAGAGGAAATTTTGAAGACACAAGTACTATATAGGAGTATGATGGATGTTAGAGAACTATAAAAACATGGTTTTCAAGTCTTTGAGGTTGGCAACAAATTATTATTTGATAATTATGATCCTAAAACATACAAGGAGACTAGTAAGTGGAAAAATCTACCAAATGGAATGAGGGTTTGAATTATACAGTGTATTCACTATACCATGTTTTTAGTTTTTGGTAAACCCTAAATTAGATGTAAATCTATTTGGTTGTAAATGGGAATTAAAGAGGAAACAAGGAATAAATGTACCAGTCAGTACCTATAATGCACAAATTTTGGTGAAAGGGTTTAATCAAGGTTAAGTTATAGACTATGATGAATACCTTTCACCAGTTTCCATGTAGAAATCTATCTTAACTATACTTTTCATAGATACTTACTATGACTATGATATTTGGAATATGGATTAAAAAACGCATTTACTTTATGGTAACCTTCAGTAATATATCTCTATGACACATCTATAAGGGTTGGGACTCCAATTTATTCCAACATGGTATGTAAGTTTTATAAATACATTTAGGTATTAAATTAAGTATCTTGGTCTTGGAATATTAGATTTTATTAATCCAAAATGGAATTTAGTTTCACAAGTAATGTATATATGACTTGTGTCCATAAGCAGTTTAGTGAGAGTATGATCGTTCTCCTAATAGTTTATGTTGATGATATACTACTTGTTTAAAAATAAATACCATTCTTCTAGTATATTAAATTCATGTTTAACACAGGATTTACGATGAATTAATTAAGTGAAGTAGTATATATTATGAGGATCAAGAGCCTTCATGATAAAACCAAGAGTCTCCGTCAACTAATTTTAAGTAAATACATTATCAAGATACTTAATAGATACTATATAGAATAATCAAAGAGGGTAATCTTTCCAGTGTCACTTGGCATTCAACTCTATAATAAAATGTGTCCCTAAAAAAATTTGAGGAAATATATGATAGAAAGGAATCCATACAGGTATGTGGTTTTTTGGTAATGTATTCTTTGATATATACCAAGATAGATGTCTAATATACTTTATGTATGGAATGAATATATCACGAAAACTCAGGTGACTATCATTGGATGGGAGTCAAGACTACATTTAAGTATTTAAGGAATAGTAAGGTTATATTTCAGGTCAATAGAGAATATAATGAGCGAATCTTCTAGGGATATGCTGATCAAAATTTCCAAATAGCTCAATATGATCTAAAATCATTGTTGGGATACTTCATAACTATAAATAGAGGTGTATTGATCTTAAAGTGATCAAACCAACCCATAGTCAACAACTTTACAATAGATTGTGAGAATATTTTTGATTCTACAGTGGAAAATGTAATAGTTTGGATATATGACTCCATCAAAGAGATTAAAAAGGTTAATAGTATTAATGACCACATCACACTCCATTTTTATAATATTTAAGTGGTGGATATTTTAAAGGATCCATGGTCACAAAACTAGTTGAAAAATAAACTTTAGAAATATAATCTCTTGATATATTTTTATAATATTGGTGAAATCACTACGAGTTGATCTCCTATAGATGAAAATGTTATGGAACCGATATCTAAATCCATAAATTAGCAGAAACATGGTCATTATATGGGAGATATTGTACTAAAAGGTGATTTCAGTAAGCTCTGTTCTAAGTGGGACTCTATTAAAGTTATTAGCCTAGAACCAACTATTTTTACTTTATATTTCATGTATATTCAATAAGGTGAATACATATTAAGATATATTATTATATATCATTCATTTATCTATGCGAGTTCAATGTAATAATGACCTAGAGTGTTTCTCACATTGAAAAATCATAGTATTTACTGATATAATTAGAACCTTAAAATTCGGTGATAATGTTCTTAAAAGTTGTTCTATAGTTGGATAAAATTCTATGATCAGAAAATTTTATGTTGACTATCTAGTGTGAGTAATCACAAGTGGACGAGACTTCATGTTAAGGGGTTCATAATTTTTGATCTATAAGATGAGAGATTTAATGGACATACCTACTTGTAGTAATTCCATATATTTGGGTTTCTTTAAATTACCGATATACAATTGTGTGTGGTGATCCTTAAAAATTATGGTTTTTATGAATTCATGTAATTAATTGTGTACTTTGATGTACTAAAAAAAATTGTGACACCATATATTCATGTGAAGTAGGGTAAATTTTGTGCATCAAGAATGGTATTACCTTAAAGAATAATTCGAGGAAGGAATTTTACCTTACGTATTTATAGAAGTATATATCTTATCCATTTTATTATGGTGGAACCATCACATTAAATTTCCTAGACATGGTATATAGATGAGTTCATTTCAGATAGTTAAATAAAGACATATCAATCATATAAGTTGATAACAAGGGTGTCAAACCTGCTTAATGGGATTCAATGAAAAATGGATTATATTACATAGTGAGTGTTCATTTGGGAATTTTTCATTGTGAGATATCTTCTTCATCAATGTGTTCTTGACTCATTTCTAGATAGTAATCCTGGACTTTGGAAAGCCCCCTTAATTCCACTGAGGAAGAGTTTTATAGGGTTACAAAAAAGTGTTTCTTTTGATCTTGATTAAATATTATTTATAATTAACAAATTTAATAAATATTATTCTCCAGATTGAGAAGTAATATTTATTAAATGATAAAAAATATTTAGTAAAGATTTATTCGTAAGAAAATTGTTTTATTAAGTTAATATATAAAAATTATTTATCTCTTATTATTCACACCATTTAAATAATTTATTTATTCATTGAATAAATAAATTATTTTTTTTTGAATATTAAATAAATATTTATTCATCAGAATGAAAATATAATATTTATTTATTTATTGAATGAGTAATATTGATTTTTTCAAGAATTTAATAAATGTTGAGGATGATGAGTAGGCCAGATTTGGTCTTGTGATGAAAATTTATTTACCAGATTGTAAAATTAATATTTATTAGTGTGTTGGTTAGTGTAAACAATAAAATAAAATAATAATATTATTTTATAACATTGAATGGAGTTACTTTTGGGTTTCATAAATTATCAGGTGCCTTTGTGCAATTAATTAAATGTTAAAATGTAACCCTAAGTATAAAAATACACAACTATTTCAATCAAATAATGGTTATTTTTTTGTACAAATGTTTACAATTAAAATCTCATTCCTACTCTCTTCCTCTAAATACTATTAAAAATAGGAATAAAATACATAAAATCCAAAGGAATGTGAGGTGATCAAGGAGAATATTAAAAATATGATCAATTGGATGCACTAGTACCTGGTGGTTCATTGATGTTGTTCAAAGGTCAAAGTATCGCTTCCAGATCACAACCATAGGGGATATACATTGGGTCATAGCAATGCAATGAGAAAAAAATGATTGGTTTTAGAATATGAATATCATTATAAAACAAATATCTCAATATCAGGATACATTTTCTTCTTATGTTTTAAGTTTAACATGATTAAGACTTCATATAGAGATATGACATGTGGTTATGAGAGACAAAATGAGTTTTTTCCACTCGATGACCTTCTAGGTATACCATTTGGAGTTTTATAAACTATGTATTTATTATGCTAGGGGTTCATGTTTCATATTGAATCCTCATACCATAGGTTTTAAATATACTTATCATGGAAAGTTTCATACTACGAAACCTTTGTTATGTAAGACTTAAATCATAGAAAAATAGGGGTGGTTGAGTATGTTATTCACCGTATTTTCAATTAAGGATTAACTAATATGTAATTTCTTCCTTTTTATGTTCAATGTGGCGTCTTGAACCTCAATTTTGATAGACTGAGGAATTTTGTAGGGATACATAGATAATATTAATGTTAATGTGACCAAGTTGATAGGAAGACGATTAGACTTTACCTCGTAATCAGTATGAATTTTAGGTTGTATTTTTTTTCAAGGAAATATAAAAGAATAAGAAATCAACTCACTTTGTAAATTTTTTTGATCAAAATCACAATCAGAATCTGGAGATTGGACACAATAATATTATGAATTTCCAGTGGTTCGAGAAAAGGTTTTCTGTAAGAAAAGATTCATCAGACCCCCCTTGAGTCCAAGAAAGAAGGTTCTAATCGTAAAGAGGAAGTAAATTTTAGTCTGTATGGAAATGATGAAAATGTCATGTTTATTTTCAGATCTTGGAGTTCTCATAAATTGTAATTATTCCATGAAACTTTTGGTTCAGGCTGTATGAATGAAATGGGAGAACAAGTGATTCCAATCATATTGAGGATTAGTTGGAGAGAAAGAAGATGCTAGAAAGTATGGGATGTAACAATACTTCCCAATTAAGGTAATATTATTCTATTATGATCCCAATCATTTTCAAAAGTCATGAGAAATTCATGATACAAAAAGAAGTTTATGGAAGAAATAATTTTCCGAATTCAATTATTTCATGTTTAAATTTATCAGTGTTAGATCACAAGATGTAGAATGGTTAGAAAACTGTTACATTTTTGATCGAAATGTGAGATGACGAAGATGATGGTTTTCAGTTAGACCAATATTCCGGAAGAAATAAATATTTGTAGAAAGAGGATAGTGTCTATCATAATCAAAAAAGAAAAAAGGTTGTTGAAGTTGAAGCTGCTAGTATTGGTCCATCAAACACGGTGCACCACTGATAATTGCAGTGATACTGAAACCAATCATCTGATGTAGTGATGGTAGAAAAAGGTAATCAAATTTAGAATCCTTTTGTTGTATTTATTTAGACTAGTTAAGAATTAAAGAGAAATATTTTGTTTAACCGATGAGTGGTGAAAATTCAAAGATCAATTAATAATGTTGTCAACCATTTTCATCATGTTCAATTGTTTTGTCTCTGTATCATTTGGGTTAAGAGAAAAGAAAGAAACTTGATATGATTTCATTATTTGGTCAAGTTTCATTAGACTAGTACTACAACTGATTATCAGAGTTATGTAGTGACTGATCCATCAGATGCATTCTGAAAATGATTAAGTCATCAGATGTATGATCATAAGTCTGAGGAAAATAAGAAATGGGGGACTTTATAAAATAATTTCAAAAGTGTTTGTCAAGATTTTTGAAGATGATACTGAAGTGTTGCTAGGATGTTTTGAAATATTTAGAAGTTTACACTGTATTTATGGAAAATAAAGGAAATTTAATTATAATGAGGTAATTTTTTTTGATAGAATCGTTTCAATGTTTCATAGATATAAGTTGGTACAGAGAATCAGAATGATAAGATTGTTTTTTATTTGGTATGAAGCATCGAAATAGTATGTTAGTTTTCAGTTGGTTTTGACGTTCATAATGAAAAGAAATGTATTTTCCATATTTTAAATTTTCTGGAGAAACTTAATAAAGAATCTATGATCTTCATCCAAATAGGTAAATTAGAATGGTAATTGGAATCAGACTGAATATTTAGATGAGAATATGAAGTGAACTGAAGTTGTGAAGAGGATTAGACAAGGTTATAGAAGAAAATAGAAGAGTTGAGAAGCACTAGAGAAGTCAAATATTTATCCTAAATTTAAGGGAAATTTTTTATTCAGGAAATTTTGTTAAATAATAATTTTTTCTAGAATCCATATTAAACCACATTTGGATAATAGATAAATAGAGGGAAGTACCTTTTAGTTTTATGATTGATGTATTATTCACTATTGAAGAGGGAAATGAATTTTTCTAGAGAGAAGGAGTTTCCAAATCATGAATTCTTGAGGATGTTTTTCAGATTGAATAATGAGGGGGAAGATCATATTTAATATTTCTGGATCAGACCGGGAAATCAGATTGGTATTTCTATATTGAGGAATAAGCAGTTCAGATTTGTTTTAGAGATATTCTAGTACATTCAAATTATAAGACAAAGCAATCAGACTTGAAAATTGGACTAGGAATCAGACTGAGTATCATTACGAAGTCCATATAATTTCTTACCTATTAATGGGTTGGAAAGTAATGATTTTTTTAAATTTTATAGTTGTGAAATTGGAAAAGGGATCACAATAAAATGTTTTTAAGAAACTAGTGAAAGTTTATTAACTCTTAAAACAATATTATATTACATAATTTCATGTTACATGAAGCACATTGACTATTTTATTGAACTTAGTGCTACACAAGTGTAAGTTCAAAACATAATTTTTGTATCCACCCAAAAGGATTGTTTTCAAGTGGATTTTGTGGTATTGTATTGCTTCCAAAACATACCTAGGATGTAGTTACTCTTTTTAGGAAGTTAACCTTGTAAAGTTTTATGTTCCTATGGATGTATGATTGTTTTGTTTTTAGAAAATTAAAAACTCTTTAATAGGAGGAAAAATTTATTTCAAAAGGAAGCTAAATTAAAAGAAAAATATATCAATGATTCACTCCTTACCCTCATAGTGATACATTGATCTTCGTATAATAATATCAATTGATATCAAAGTATAAGGTTCCCTTTATTTACACTTTAATAAAGTCCTGAGAGATATTTTTTATGGAGATTATAAATTGTATGATTAGCAAGGGGATTGTTGTCTTCAATGGTAAAAACTATCATATCTTTAAAGATAGTATTTTTCCTTATCTTATGTCTATTTTTTTGTGAAGTTATTGAATCTACAACAGATTTTCTTCCTTCTATTGATGAAAATGTACCTCTCACATCTATTAATATGAAGAATATTGAGAATTTTGGAAGATCTAATATCTATTTACTTTTATTACTTTATGAAAGTTTATTTTTAATATTAAATAGTGTTTCTAGTGCTAAAGATATATAGGATATGATAATGAACATTTATAAAGAAAAAATAAAGGTAAAGAAGAAAAATTTATAAATATGGAGGCTAAAGTATGAAGATATCAAAAAGGGTGAGTGTGAATCTGTTGGTGACTTCATTGTGAAGGTTTATGACATTATCATCACTATTAGATGTCTTGGTGAAAAGTTAGAAGATTATACTTTTCATGAAATGTTCTTGAGAATTATTCCTAAAACGTTTGATGAAAATTTTACTTATTGGAAGATAGAGATGTAGACACATTATCTCTAGTTGATTTACATAGAAATATCATTACTTATGAAATGAGAATTTATAAATCTATTAAAGAACAAAAAGTTGAAAAAGAAACATCTTTCAGGGATGCCTACCTGGGTAATTATAATAAGGTTCTTTAAGAATAAGATGAAGTTACTGAAAATGATTTTGTAAATGAGTTATTTAAAAATTTTGATGAATTTTTATCCATGTTTTATTAATATTTTATGAGTTAAAGGTAAATATAAGGGAAAACTTCCCTTGACTTTTTTTAATGTGAAGTCGTTTGGCTCTTTTCTTTTAATTTACCTCGAAGAAAGAAATAAGAGGGTAATGATTATGATGAAATATGGTAGAGAATATCATTGAAGAATTAGGGTTATAAGGATAAATACTTTTCGAAATAGAAACATAAAAAATTCTTCAAATCCAAAAGGAGAATCTTTTTTTCTAAATATGATAAAGAAGAATAAAGTGAATTTGATTCTGAAAATTCTATTAAGAATGATAGATAGAATACTTGTATTACAATAGTTAACAATAGAGAGCTTATAAGCAGTATTTCTAAATAATAATAAACTCAATTACAGTTTAATTTGAAATAATTATTGAAAGAAAGGCTCAAAAATATTAGAGGGATTGAGAAAAATCCGGATGTTGAAAAATGATAATTATTGTACAAAAAATTCATGATGTTTTATTAATAATAATGTAAATCTGTTTAAATAGATTGATGAGTTAAAGAAATATATTGAGAATGAAAATAATCATAATGAGCATCAGAAAGTAAAGTTGAAAACACAAGAATAATATTTGTAACTTATCCAATAAATATTTTATAAACCTGAACAAAGGGTTAAAAGTTTCAATAATTCTATCTATGAAGTTGGTGAAATTTCTAGAAAGGGTATACGGATCAAAAGTTTCCTTATAATGTTGAGAAAAAGGTTAAATTGTTTCTAAGAAGAAGAATGTTGAGAAATTTATGTATGTGGCCAAAATCAATAAAGTGGGAAGTCAGAGGATGCTAAAAATTCTGATTCCAATTTTTTTATTACATCTGGTTCCAATAAATATGAACAGAAAACCAATCTAAAAATAAAGATTCTTGTTGAAAATAGAAAGGTTGATGTTTAACAAAGTTATGATAATAAATATAATAAGGTTGCTGAGAATAGTGCTCACAACTTGAGACAATATGAAAGTTATAGGGGAAAAAATTACTTCCATGGATGATTTTAGTATTGTGGTGGATTTATACATACAAAAAATATATTTTTTATTAATAAAAAACATTTATCATATTTTACAAATTATAGACGGAAAATTTTGAGGGGGAGCCAATCCTCTCAAAGGAAGAAGTTTAAGAATATGGTTTTGAAGAAACCTAAGAAGGTTTATGTGAATGTTAAAAATAGATTCTAATATTTGGAAACTATTTTCGAATGATGTGACTAACCTAGAAATCTTTCAAAAGGTTTTCTTTTTTTGTTACCAACACGAAAAAATCTTTTTAACTATTATCAAAAGTCTATTATGAAGAATGATAAATGGAAATAAAAGGCTCTTATTTTAGACACCAATATTAAAGATACAAATGAAAAATGAGATTATATTTTATATAGTGGCGTCTCTTCTCACATGATATTATATTTCAAATTTCTGAAAAATGAGAAATAATTCAATGATGGAATAGTGACATTTAAAAATGGTGATTCTCTCATAATGAAATATGTTGGATCAGCCATCATTGGGGAAGAAAATTTGAAATCCAGGATACCTTTGTGTGTTCAAGGGATAAAAAAATTTCTAACAATTTCATAACTTTTCTATTAAGTTAAAAATGTTTTTTTTCAGAAAATATGGTATTGTTGTGAAATGCGAGGATGATTGAAAAATAGTTATAAGAGGCCACTGTAAAGAATAAAACATGTTCTAAGTTGTTGAGTATCAAAACTATTTTTACTTTGGGATGGTGGAAAAGAATCAGTTGTGGCATTAAAGGCTGTCACACATGTGTCTAAGAAACATAAAAAAGTTATCAAAGTGAGATAGATACTGTGAAATTATTGATATGTCAAGAGTAAGAGATTTGTGCTGTACATTTTTTCAAAAATGAAAGATTACAAACTCTATGGATAAAAAAAGTTTTCCTTTATTAAGAAACCACTAGAACTTATTCATTATTGATATATGTTGGAAAATGAGAAAATAATAAACTCATATGGATAATTACTTCATTAGTTTTATTGATGACTTTACTTGCATTACTTGTGTTATGTATATCAAACATATGACAGATTCTTTGAAAATGATTAAAAGTTTTAGGGAGAAATCTGGGAAGTATTGTGAGTATTCATTACATAAGTTGAGAACAGACAGTGGTGGTGAATATAAAAGTAAATATTTTGAATTTTATCTTGAGAATCATAGAATTTTTCATGAGTTTATTACACCATACACTCCTAAAAAAATAGTGTTTCTGAAAGGAAGAATAAAAGTTTAGTGGAAATGGGGAAAAATATGCAACTTGAACATGGTCACTCTGATTACTTTTGAAGTCAATCAACGATCACTTCAATTTATACGAAAACACGATATTTCTATAGGTCATGTTTAGATAAGACTCCAAAGGAAATGTTTCATGAAAAAAATAAAAGTTAAAAACACATATGAGTTTTTGGGAGTCCATGCATCCTAAAGAAGAAAGGTGTAAACCATGGAAGGTTTGACCAGAGAGGTGAAGATGGAATTTTTCTTGGATATGCTTCATAAGGAAGAGGATATAAATATTTCGAAAAAGAAATAGGAAGATTAGTTGATTCTGATGATGTAATAGTTATGGAAAAATATCGAAAAGAAATAAAAAACTCATGAAGATAGGGAAGATAAATATGATGAAAAATGTTTGGTAACAATAATGATAAGGATTTTAACAATGGTAGTCCTACGCAATAATAAGAATTGAACTCCGAAATTTCATGTGATGAGGAAGAATTTTGAAAATATCATTCTAGTATGAGGAAACAAGTGGAAGTTGAAAAAATAATTGGTGATGATCATTAATAGGTTCAAACAAGAAGAACATCAGAAGGCATTACACACACTTCCTTATATTCAAAAGTTTAGTCGAAAGATGTGAATGATTCTTTTGAGAATCTCGAATGGGTTCAGGATATAAAAACGAGATGGATCAAATAGAAAAGAAATATATTTGGTAACTCTTACCTTAACCAAATAAGAAATGCTACTAATATAAAGTGGGTTTTTGGAACAAGATGAATTATATTGAAGTGATATGAAATAATTAAAGATTAGTGTGAAAATGTTACTCATATATTGAAGGTATTTATTTTGATGAGACTTTTTCTCTAGTGGAAAGGTTAGAAACTATCAGAATATTTCTTATTTTTGTTGCACAAGGAGTCTATAAATATTTTTAAATGGACGTAAAATCAAAATTTTTCAATGGTTATTTTGATCATGAAGTTGACATTAAATAACCATGTCAATTTATTATTGGGAAAGATTAAAGTTATGTGTGGAAGTTGAAGATAGTTTTGTATGAGCTATAACAAGCAATGAGAGAATGGTATTTAAAATTAGATAACTACTTAAAAAAGATGTGTTTTAAGAAAGGAAGGGTTGATAGTAATTTGTACATCAGAGAAAGTTAGGGGTTATACCTCATTATAATTGTTTACATTGGTGACATTGTCTTTGCTGGGAATGATGAATGGACTTGTGAAATATTTTATGAAGAGATGAAAAAGTTGTTTGTAACTTCCATGCTGGGTGAAATGAAAAATAAACTTGGATTCAAAATCTCATAGAAGAAGAAACCCATATTTCAATCTCAAGAAAATATTCTAAGGAACTTCTTAATAAGTTCATAATGCAAAATTCAAAACCTCTTTCCACATCGATTACAATGGAAACCGAGTTGAAAAAATATAGAGAAGGCAATGAAGTTGGATACAAATATTTTCAGAAGATGATTGGAAGATTTTTTGTTTGACTACCTCAAGAACTAGAATTTTTTATGTTATTAACTTATGCCCAATATTTCAGAGTTCTCTAAAATAATCTCATTTATTGGCGGAAAAAATAATTCTAATATATAACAAAGACACAACAAATTTTTTAATCATGTATGAAATCTCATAAAGCATTGACTTGTTTGGGTATTCAACTGTTGATTGTGATGGAAATATTGATGATATAAGATGAACATATGGTGGATTGTTCTTCTAGGAGATATCTTTTATTATTTGACATATAAATAAACAATTTTCCCTAACTCTTAGCATGACAGAATCTAAGTATATTGCTACCACTGAAGCTTCTACTCAACTTATATGGATGAATATCTAGTTGAAATAATTACTATTAAATTAAAGTTATCCTTTCTTTCGGCTTGTGATAATTAATGTACAATCAACCTTAAAAGTAACCTAGTACAACATTCTCATTCAAAACATATTGAAATCATATAACATTTCATCAATGATCATGTGGATAAGAATGAATAGAAGCTAGAGTATATTCCTACATAGAAAAAAGTTGATGACATTTTCACAAAACCATTACTGAAGGAAACCTTTTATAATATATGGTTGAACATGGGAATCTAACCTCTTTGTCACCTAGGTTGCAGTATGTGTATTTGTCCCCTGTCTCTTATAGTTTGTTGATAGTGTTGTCAAAGGGGATAATTGTTTCATATATTTATCTACTTATAAGTGATAAACCTTTTATGTTAGCATGTATATAGTGGGAGTTGTGGGTAAATTGTGAATTCAACACATAAATATGTCAACTATTCTACTGATTTTTTGAAGTGGTTATATGAAAAAAATTATAGGTAAGTGGAAGAAGTGAAGACATATATGAAAAAATCTGAATAAGTTTCATTTTTTATAACTTTTTGACAACATTGTTTGTCTATCAATGATTCCTGTTTACTACAATGAGTTAGATCAATTTGGATTAGAATTTTTTTATTGGTGATCCATTTCTTAATATTAAAAAGATCAATGATTTATGAAGCTTGGTAGACAAAAAAATTAAAAGGGAGAGATTGTTGGGATAAGTTTATAGGAAGATGATCATACTCAGTTTCATAATAAGTATAAAGCCGATGTTGTCTTTTTTTTTGTCAATGAAATTTAAAATACGAAGAAATAAACTCACTTTGTGAAATATGGTGATCAGAATCATAGCATTAATTAGGTGATCAAATGAAAAAAGCATAAGGAATTATAGGGGTTTGAGAAGAAGTTTTCTATGAGAAAAGGTTCATCAGACTCACCTTGGATCCTAGAAAGAATGTTATAATCATAATGAGGAAGTAAATTATAGTTTTAATGGATCCATTGAAAATACGAGGATTCTTTTTTGATCTTGGAGTTGTCACAAATCATATATTTTCTGAGAAACATACGAAGAAAATTTTATGAAATAAATTTTGACAAAAAGTTCTTCCAATCATATTGTGGTTTGGTTAGAAATAAAGAAGATGATGGAAAGGATTTGAAGCTAAAATACTTCTCAATATATGTTAGAAGATTCTTGGTTTATCGTAATAATTTTCAATGTCATTAATAATTAGTGATATAATAAGAATTTTAGGGAAAATAGATGTTAAATAAGTCAATGATTTCTGGTCTCAGTTTATTGGTGTGATATTACAGGATTCATAATTACATGAAGACTGAGTAGTTTTTCATTGGAATATGGGAAGAAGATGATGATGGTTTGTATTCAGGCCAATAATCCATAAGAAAAAAATATTTTAGGGAATGAAGATGGTGTGTAACATAATCATAAATGAAAAAAAGTCTGCTAAAATCATATTTACTAATACTGGTCTATCAGAAACATTACGGTGTCGATAATCGATGTGATAGTAACACCAATCATCAAATGCAATGATGGTTAAAAAGGTAATCAGAGGTAGAATTGTTTTGATGTTTTTGGGGAAAAAAGATAAGTGGAGTTTGTTGAACCAATGTTTGGAGTAAATTCATAGACCGATCAATAATGTATTCAACCTTTTTCATGATGATGATTTTTTTAGTCTCTAATTCATTTGGGTCAAGAGAAAAGAAAGAACTCTGAAATGTTTTCATTAATTTGGTCAAGTATCATTAGACTGGAAACGATATTGATTATCAGAGTGAATTATATACCTATTTATTAGATTCATTATGATACTAATAAATTTATCAGATGAAGGATTATTAGTTTGAGGAAAATAATAAATAGACAACAATTAAAATAATTACAAAAGTTATGTTCAATAAGTTTTAATCTGATGCGTAAGTGATGTCGATAAGTGTTGAAATATATATAAATTTCCACTATATTTATGGAAAATAATGGAAAATAAAGTGAAATGAAGTAGAATTAATGTCTTGATAGATGGTTTCAATGTTTCGTAGTTATCAATTAATACGGAACATCGAAATGAGAATACTCTCATTCAGTTGGTATTAAGGATCAAAATGGAAAGATTATTTTATTTGGTTCTAAGAATCATAATGGGAATACTTATTATTTTTATATAATTCAATTTTTTAGGATAAATGTAATATATAATTTTTTATGTTCATAGTAATGGGAAAATCAGAATGGAAATCGGAAACAGACTAAAGATCATGAAGAAAGTATGAAGAGAAATGAATTTTTGAATAAGATTCAAGAATTTTTGAGAAGAAATGAGAAAAGTTTAAAATAGATAGAGAAGTAAAATATGTATATGAAATTTAAAGGGAAATTCATGATTTTAGAAATTTGGTTAAGAGGAAATTGTTTTCATAATCCCACCTTAACCTCATTTGGATCGCCTATAAATTGAGGGAAGTATATTGTGCTTTTTTAATAAAGTATTGTACACTGGTGAAGAGACAAGATAGAGTGATGAAGCTTTATAGAGAGAAAGTGTTTCTGGATCAATCATTCCTAAGGATGTTATCCTGAAAGGTGAATAAGAGGGAAGATCTTTTTCAGAGTTTTCAGATCTGTTTGAGAAATCATAATAATTAGACCGGGTATTAGAATTAGTATCATCACAAATTCTATAGAAGTTCATACCTTCTACCGGGTAGAATATGGAAGAATTTTTTTAATGTTTATATTTTTTAAAGTTTACAAGGGATCATAGTAACTTGTTCTAAAGAGGATGGTTAAAGTTTCTTAACCTGTTATGAAAAATTTAATTACATTATATCATTATACTTGAATCACATGCACTATTTTACTGAACATAGTTCTACAATAGTGTAAGGGGATATTCTACTTGTTGTATCCTCCCAAAAGAATTGTTTTCTAGTGGATTTTGTGGTATTGGATTATTTCCTAACCATACCAATGATGTAGATTATTTTATTTAGTATTGATCCTTGTAAATATTTATGTTCCTATATATTTGTGATTGTTTTAATTTTAGAAAATTTATAACTATTTATTAGGAGGTGAAGTTTGTTTCAAAAGGAATGAGACTTAAAATAAAAATATTTAACTAATTCACCCTCTCAGTGATACATTTATCTTGGCTGAGAAATCTCCCATGTTATGTGATTATCTATTTGGATAAGGAGAATATGATGTTCCAATCCACATATATGAACGACAAGTGTTGTATTCATTTAATTTATTAGTATATACTTAAATAATAGACAACCTATGGATAAGATCTATGAGATTGTAAAAATTCAAGTCCCATGGCCCTTCATTGTATTTGAAAAAGTGATTATATGATTACATATACTTGAATATGACATAGATGGTGGACATATGTATAAAGATAGATGTGTAGAAAAAGGATCATTCCATATACCTTTATATTATGAGTTTCATTGGTTCCTTGATAGAGGTGTCTCTTTGATTTTATTTATGAATTCAATAATTAATAATTATTTTCAACCATAAAATGGATAACAGGGTAGCAATTTTTGTTTGTATAAATGATGATCATATATATGAAACTTTGCGGGATGGATCAAAATTAGTTTTAAAGAAATATAGAAGAATTTCTCAATGAATTTTCACAAATTTGATACATATGATTTAACATATGGTGAAAATGGAGAGAGATTTTCCGAATTTTTTTTAGATATAGTTTCATAAATATTTTAAAATGATATGACATATGTTGAAAGTGAACTAAGTCTATGAGTTTTTTGAAAGTGTTTTTATAATAAATTTATTCACTAAAACATTATATACCACGATATAGTGATTTTCATGATCAATTTACGAGTTCTCTATGGAATTGCGAAAGTCACATTGTCCTGATGCATTGTATGTTGGTTATCACTTTGTGAGATGAAATGTTGGATCATTTTGTCTTCAATTCCAAATGCTATCATGATCTTTTTTTCATCATCTGATGATAAATTTGAGGATTTTGGACTCCTTGAATGATTTTTTAATTGTTAAATAATCAATTTGATGTTTTATCTAAGATCTTCATGTGATAAAACATTTTTAATGTTTATGAAATTTTCCAATTAATATTATTATGAACAATAAGGATCATGGATGACTATAAAAATATGTTCTATTCAAATTAAATGGTTATGAGTGTGAAAATCATGTTAGAACTCCTCATAACTGAAATATCTCTGTCTTTCATTCGCTATATACTAAAAAAATGGTTCTATAAAATCATATATAAATAGTTATACTTCTTGAGCATTAGAATATTCCCACAATATGTGGGTACCCTAAAAGGGAGGAACATGTTGTTTATTCCTCAGTGATATTGATCAAATACCTGTTTGAAGATTGGACAAGCCAAATCATAAAGGTCAAAGAACACATTTTTTCTTAATTTTATTATTCATTGAAAATGTATAGATAAATACTGGTTGGTTTGTTTTTTATGTTGTCTTATACTATGTTTAAGACGATTTTCATCCCTCAAAAACCATTCACCCATGATTTTCCAATATAAAATTTTAAATTTGATCCATTTCCCTGTAAGAAAATCTATGAAAATAGTTCCTCAATAAATTCATCTTGATACTGAGTAAGAAAAGCCTTCATAACCTCTCAAGATATAGTAAACATGATAATTAGAGGTTTTGGAATTAATTTATATATTTAAGTGTTTAATATATTTTGTAGATATGAAACTCCCATGGGATTCATATCTAGAGGTCTTTATAGAGATCCATCAATATGTGCTCAATAATAGTTTTCATTCCTTTAAAGTACCCTATAAAGTTCTAATAATTTATATAAGTAGAATTGTTTTTTAATATTAACTTGAATTATTCAAAACTAAATTTTGGAAAGCATATTCCACAAATTTGAGGATGTATGGTAAAGAATAATTCATAAATATCAGTCCAAAACCAGAATTCATACCAACTTGAAGCCCTCAACCATTCAAATACAATGTGATACCTCTTCCTAGGAAACAAAAGTCACACTAATATTCTATCATAAATATATAAGATTAAAATTAGAAATATAAAAATAAAAACTTTTAAAATATGGAGAATAAATGTTAATATGAAATTCATAGGATCATGGTATTTCAAAGATTACTTAGATATAAACATATTCAAAATCTGAGATATAATAAATCATGACAAGGAAAGGGTGAACGATTTTCGATATTATTTACCCTACAATCAAATACCAAGTTACAATATCCAATCTTATTTTTTATAGAAATGATTACTTTGATGGATGGTATATGAAAAAATGGATAACCCTGGATAGTTCCATGGTATGTGTAACTTATTTTTTGCTTTATTTTCTTGATGAATAACGAAAATTGTAAGAAGTTATAAATAGTAATTAGTGGAATTTTTATTATTGGATTCCCCAAAAGTATATCAAATGTAGACATGAAATCATTGGGTCTTGACTGAATAATTTGTTTGACTAAAATTCCATCTATAATTTTTTTACATCATTATCTTCCCTCTAACCTTCCAAGAATTGACACAATTAAATCTAAAAAAACAAGGCATATGAAGAGGATCCCTTGTGATAACCCTAAATGGTTCTAAATCTTTTGTATTTCCTACCCCATAATTTAGAGGATGAGTACTACCCTACCAAATATAATTTTATTCATATGACGATTCATGTTATAGTTCTTTCAGTATTATCCATTTGAAAAACTCATTCACCTATTAAGAATAAACTTATCATATGGGTTTCCCCATAAATATAAATATAAGTGACCATAGAGATATAAAAAGTAAACCCTAACCCAGACCCTAGATTTCAAGTGTAATTCCCAATAAAATCAAACATATAGTTGAAATTTAGATGAAAAATCTTCAATGATCCCAACAAAAATGTTAGTATTATCTTGAATATTTTATAACCCATTCTACTGCTATCAAGATATTGGATTTATTTTCATGTGAAATAGTACTGTAGTATAATCATTATTTATTTCCATAATTAATATAACTGGTACATCATTGATAGAATACTCAAATGACATAATTAAAAAATAAAATTATAATGACACTAACTATTCCTCTTCATCTACGGAAGTATCATAAGTTGATTATTATCCAATAGCATCATTTGGGATATACTCTGATGATTGGGACATTGATTCGCAAAGTGTCCCAGCACCTTTCAAATAAATAATTTTACATTTAAAACCTTTTTATTACATTTTCAAACACGTACTTGGTGTCATTTTTCTCCACACTTATAACAAACTCCCATTTTATTCAAGAATTTACCAAGGTGATTCTTTCCACAATTATCACATATGGGAAAATCATTCTTTACCCTCTTCACTTTATCCATATTTCTCTACACTATCCTTTTCTTCTCTGGCTTCCCTTCAAATCCATAGGACTCAAATAATTCATTACTTATCTTATTAACAAATGATACTATTTCTTCATATGATGAGAATATGTGGGAGAGTATTTCCCTTATAAATGTTGGCTTAATACCATGAAATATATGATCCTTATTACTCTTTGAATCATTCATATTACTGGTGTTTTCAATCTTTCTATTGGGAACCATTTATAAACAATTGAATACACTTGGTTAGTTTATGAATCACAATGCATAATTCAAAACATTTAAAATACCAAATGACAATTGAAAATTTTATGGATATAATCCATAATCAAAAAAATGTTTTCATTGAAGAATTATTTACTCATAAATCCTTCATAATTGTTTGAAAAAAAGTGAATTTTCCTAAGCTTATCCCCCTAGAGTGTCAATAACAAGAGTTTAGAAATGACCATTATCCTGTACCAAGATACCCCGAGTTAAGCCCGGAACTCCTTGTCAGACATTTCACTCCTAGGTACATCTGTTCTAGAGCCACCTCAAACTATTTTTCTTGAGACAGGGATGCATTTTCTGGGAAAACCCACATAATATTTACACTACCAAATTTTTTGCATGTTATTCTATACTAATTCTCAATGTCTATCTTAGTTTAATGTTCTCCAATAAGAGTTTATCTAAATCTAGTTTCTAAGGTTTTTAGTAAACTTCTCTGATACCAACTGTAACGTCCCAACCCTATTTACCCAGAGTCTATGCACTATTACATAACATTCACATGATCACAAGAGATAAAGTCTCAAAATACTAATTAGTTAAGTACCCTTTTAAGTACTGGATAGACACATATGTTTTAAATTACATAATGAAATAAAAAATACATTGTTTTCCATTTGAAAAAACTCATATCCTTTAGCCTATCCCTATAGGTTAATCATAATATACTTCTTCACATCCTGGTAAAAATAAAACATAGAAAGGAATATTCATCATAATATGGAAAAGATAAATCAAATAATTAAATTTACTTATTCACATGGATATTCTACTCGTCGAATAATCACATGTAATATCAATATCAAATTTCATAATAATGGAATGCGTAATGTTGGACATCATAACCACATAGTCAAGGCCCGGTGCCAAGACTGCAAATAAAATTTTTAAGGCCTTTTTTAAAGACACTAGTTTGCCTCATGAGACCTACCGAAGCACCAAGGATCTATAACGGGCTGCGCCTATCACTTACTAAGTCCAATGCATTCCTCATATGAAAGGGTTGAAACATAATATAAACATTCGTATTAAAAATAGCAAATGAAATGTAAATACTTTAACTATAAACCATGAATGGTATACAAATAATACATCCATAGTCAAACATATCAAAAAACCTTCAATATAATATGGAGTATTGTATTATAACGAATCAACTTTAAACAAGTGTAAAATCCAGCATAGGATGTTGACATAGATGAAATAAAAACTATTTGGGAGAAATATCTCTTTCTATTTTGAAATCATTTAAAATTCACATAATTATAAAAGAAAACATTTATTTTTAAAATATTCTTATATTCTTGAAATGTAATGTTTGAAGGTTTTATAACGGAGTAATGTAGCCGTACTGACTGTATAAGTCAAAGAAACATTTTTACCTTAATTCGTGGAAAGGTCATAAAGTACCTTGTTTGGAAAATGATAGAAATATTCCTTTAAAAAGATTTTATAAAAAGTCAAAAAAGGGTATAAATTATTTGAACACATATTCTATTAAATAGTAAAAATGTTTTGAAATACATTTTTAAGAAAAACAGATGAGGATAATAAATAATTCGCAGTAGATGCTTATGTATAGACAACATCAGATAATAAAGATATTGTAAAATTAACCCTTACCTTGTACTTTTACTTAGTCAAGGGTAGGTTATCATCATGTATAATGATGAAATAATTGTTATTAAATTATAAGAGAACCACATACAGAAATATGATATCATATATGATCTTATAATATTCCTTCTTAATGATATTTCAGTAGTATCATCGTTTTAGGTGTTAATTGATTCATTTTCCTTTATATGTTTCGTTATGTAAGTCACATTTGTTATGGATAGAATTTATTTGGTTCATATACATATTGATATTATGTTATTAAACATTATTTGTAATCATAAAATGAAATTTATTCTTTAATGGTTACGATGGGGAATGAATTTCATCATGTTTGTGGAGACGGTAATCCGTACATACGCACGAGCGAAAATATCATTCTATTGATTGTGAAATCATATAAAACTTAATTTTATATCATATATAGAGAATAATTAACATATTAGATATATTATTTATATCAATCATACTCGTTATTATACCCATCCAAATAATTTAGTGCTGAATAACAAACTACACCATGATGTGGAGACGGTAAGCCGTATGTATGCACATATGATATATTTTTCATTAATAGGATGGATATAATAATGAATATGGTTGTACTATATTTATAATAACATCAACACATATAATTTGATTAATTTATTATTCTGGTATGGAAAAAAAATAAAGAGAAAGTGGAAGAAGAAAAGAACTTTGAAAGAGGGGATGAAATAATCACCTCTTCTTTGGGTGCTTCCATTTGATTTGATCAAAAGGGCTCATTAGGTTGACCTTTTAATCAAAGTAAGGCCTCTAGGTTGCATTCTGGGTAGTTGGGAGGATATTTGAGCAGGGTTTGTCTGATCTAAATGGCTTTGGAGGTGCGATTTTGAGAGAATGGGAAGTACTGTTTTATAAGAGAGGTGAGGGTCACTTTAGGAAAATCTTGATATATTAAATTATTATACAATAATATTCAGTTTATAATGGCTCCAAAATGATTTATTTCTAGAATAAGGTGGGAATGGGTCTAAAACCTCTCAACCAAAATGTTTTATGTTGGGATCACTTTGTGTATGAAGATTGTATTTGTTGTCAACAGTTGTCAATATCAGTCAAAATGAAGAAGGACTCCAAAGTTAATGGAGATCGGCTGAAGTGAGGATGCCTGGAGAATTGTTATGAAATAACATCATTTAATTTCATACTTGGGTAATTATCTAGAAGTCAATTCATAGGATTGTTGTGCTGATCCTAAGTTTAAAGAACTTGTGTCAAAGGTGACATAATTGTTTACAACAATGAAGAATGGTGAAGTATCATCCATATAAGGATAATTGAAGAAGAATGAGGATTTAAAAAAGACCATGCAATGCTTCACAATTTCATGAGAATCATGGAAGTGCTTACTTGAAGAAACGAATCATATGATTTGGATGAAGTAGAGAATGATGGTTGAAGAAGAAGAGAGAGTGTGGAAAGGCTTGGAATTCTAACAAGGTCATGAATTACACATTGCCCAAAAACCAGATGATGATTTGCTGATTAGTATTTCACAAATATCATAAGTTTGGAGAACTTTTGATGAAAGCCTTATGAAGGAAAGGGAGAGAAAAATAAGTTTTTTTGGAAAATTCATATCACAAATATCATCAGATCAAAAATATGGAAAAGGAAAGAAGTAGGCGCGCAAGTATGTAAGTGTCGGCGCGCAAGTGCTGTAGAGGCACGAAAGTCATATTTCAAATAGCATTATTTCAAAAATATGGCAAAGGAAAGAAGGAGCGCAAGTAACAAGAAGGCGTGAAAGTAACAAGAAGGTGCACAAGTCCCAAAGAGGTGCGTGAGTGCCAGGGAGTCGCGCAAGTACTAAGAAGGTGCACAAGTCCCAAGGAGGTGCGCAAGTTCCAGGGAGTCGTGCAAGTGCCAAGAAGAGGTGCAAGTACCAAGGAGGTGCACACGTACATGTGACACGCATGTTGCCAAAATTCCTATAAAAAGGTGACTACCCTCCTCCTTTCTATGATCCCGAGACTTAGAGAAATATTTTGAGCTCTGAGCACGCAAGTTGAAGAAGTGTGGCACGCAAGTGGTTGAGGCACGCAAGTTGAGCCTCATTTTAGGTGGCGTGAAAGTGTTGTGTTGTCCACAAAGAGGAAGAAGAAGAGTGTGATGCTTACGGGTTTTCTTCATAGAGAGAAGAGAAGAAGATTAGTGCAGTCAGTTGATTCACTAAGAAGAAGAAAGAAGAAGAACTAGTGCAGCCAGGTTTTGTGCTAGAGAAGAAGATAAAGAAGGAAGAGAATTGTTTGCCTACTGATTTTCAAGCAATAAATTGAAGAGAACTGAAATAGATCAAGAGAATAACCTACCTTTTGAAGAAGGAAGAAGACAGTCTCCATATGTAGTATAAAGAACCAGCTAGAGGATGTAAGTTGGACTAGGCTATCACCAGTCCAGGGAAGAGGATTGTTTCCCACCCCCTCCAAAGTGTAGGGACTCACATTGGCTAAAGGATTGTTTTCTTAGCCACTCCATTATAACAACATGTCACATTATAATGGAGAATCCATGCACTAGTCTTCCCCATGCATGGAAAGGATGTAGCTACTCTTATTGAGTGGTGAACCTTGTAAAAATATAGTGTGCATATTTTTACTACTTTCTATTATTGCATGCGATAGGGAAAAGAGAATAAGAGAATCAAGATCCTAACAGGTCAAGAGGTATAGGGACAAAAGTTGAAATTGGTTTAAAAAGTCCCCAACACTGATTGACCACCCTCTTAGTGTTAGGTATATCCCAAACCGGTCCTCTCAATTGGTATCAGAGGCAGGTTCACCTATGGTGGATTCTCTACAGTGAAGTTATTCTCTTTTGAAAACTTGAGTTCCTTTCCTGAGTCAACAATGAAGAGTAGTGTGTGTAAAGACTCAGCTATATCTGAGTAGAAAGATATATCTACCAAGACCATGATGAGAAGGAAAAATAAAGAGAAGAGAAAATTGAAGAAGAATTCCCACTTATTTAAAGAATAGGAAGCATCTTGGTCTCTATATCTGGTTGACATTGAAGACACACCAGACTTGGAAAGTAATGAGAAGGTGGCTCAAGTACCCACCATGAAGATGGACAACCTTCCTACCTCAACTAATCAAGAGGTATGTGTTAGTACATTTGGAAATTATCCTCATGATGAAAATTCTAGCATAAGTGGGAATGATCAATATACAACATATCAAGAAATATCCGTTGATAGATTAATAATGATTCTGCATGGTATTCCTGAAGAAAGTGCATCCCTGGTTTGTGGAGTATTTCAGTGTATACAAGAAAATATCACTCAGCTGGAAGAAGAAACTTATGTGTTGGAGAAAGGCTTACAAGAAAAAATTATTGAATGTTTAAAGCTCTCCAGACAGGTTGGAGCCTTTGAAGCAACCAAGAGGGGATTTGAAGTAATCTCTTCAAAGTGGATAAAAGATGTTGAAGAAAAATAGGGAGTCAATATGACTCTAGAAGAGAAGATCCATGCACTTGAAGATGAGATGAAAATGATAAATGATGTCAAGGAGATATATTTGGAGGAAAACTCCACAAATATTAGAGAACTTGACTCATTGTTACAAAACAAAGTAAAGATGCATGAAGATGAAGTTTCAAGATTAAAGAAGGCTTGTGAAAAGAAGATGACTTTGATTGAAGACTAGGAAGTCATCCTCAATATTAGATGTCTAGAATTGGAAGCTGAGTTTACCAATCTTGAGAAGACACATATTGAGTCTCCACAAAATAATGAAACAGTTTCTGTCAGTATTCAATGCTCAATGGAGGATTCTACTTCCAAAAGACCTCCAACATGTGATAAGAAGATCATGGCTTCACTCAATGATCTATCACAAGCAGGTGAGAATGTAAAGGTATCATCCATACCAACTTGTACTAATGTCTCTAAAATTTCCTCAACCAAAAGTGCAGGTTGGAAGAAAAATTCTAAACAAGTATGGATGAAGAAGAATGAAAAGAAACCTACCACCATGGCTAGGGTGGATAGGGTAAATAGTGTGGAAGATAGATCCTCACAGAAAGCACAACATACCAAAAAGAAGACTCAACAAACTTATCAAGAAGATGACAAGAAGTCAAGGTTTGTTGGTCAATTCTGGTGCTACAATAGGTTTGGGCATTTTGCACTGGAATGTTGGTACAATCCCTTAAATGTAAAAGCACAGAGAAAGCCCATCTCAAGGGGGAGAAATCCAGAGAAGAAGAAGCAACATCCACAGATCCATAAACATATGTATACTGCAAATAGATTTGGAATGTTATATAACATCTGTGATGTAGGCAATAGGAGTGGTCATATGAATGGTGCATGTTCATATAAGAAAATAAGACCACTGAAGGTGAGTAAGAATGAAGAAGTATCCTTTGGAAGAAATCAGACGAATAATGTGAAAACAAATTCTCCCAAGAAGATTTCAAGAAGGAAAGATAAGAAGTCCTTGGATTCTATTTCCAAGAAGGTGAAGGGTGGTGCATCCAAAATAAATACTATGAAGGATGCCACTCATAATAAGCCATATAGAAGATCCAATCTTGATGTATCAGTTCCAAATGACATATTGGTGGTCTGGCCAAAATATTTGGAAAGAATGAGGAAAATATAAGATGCACATGCTAAGTCTAGTGCTAAAAAAGGAGATTCTATAAGAATATAAGGAAGTTCTGTGTTGGAGGAGAAACAAGGCTGGTCATACTGTTAGAAAGTGCTTTGAATTTATTCCAGCCCAACAAGAATTCATGAAGAGGATGGAAGTTGCACCGGGAGATTCTAGTGCTTGGAAAGATCTTGAAGAAAGAAGATTCACACACAAAGAGATAGAAGAAGTATTGAGATCTACATAGCCACATTCAAAATTAAAGATCAAATGTGAAGGTGTGAGGGGTGGAGAAAATGGAGCATCTTGGTTGAGAAAATCATCTCAGCCTTCCTGCTCACATTGAAGAAGCATGGAGGATCCACCCTATTACCTTAAATCCTTGTGTATTATATTTTCTCTGATAATATAGGGAATTGAAGGTGAAGTAAGATCTCAGGGGGGGAACCTGAGATTCAATTAGAAGAAGTGTTCCCTTGAGGGGGAGACACTTGAAAATGTTGTTAGAGTCATTATCTCAATCAATTTCAACATCAGTTTGTATAAAATTCAATTACTCTGAAGATTGTTTAAAGATCATGTCATTGGAAAAGGTATGTCGTTTCTTAATCTCTCATCCTTGGTTACTCAAAATAAATATATTTTTATAAAGGGTGAGTAACAAAGATAATCAATGACATAAGAAGAGTGAAAGTTCCCAAGGCCACTTATCCTGGAAATTTCACTTGAATGTTTTTGATCCGTTTGTTGAAGTGAGTGCAGGAATTTTAGGTTGATTATTTCTTATCACATTCAATATCTTTGTCCTGGAATGAAAGTGGAAAACCCTTGAAGACATGTGAATGAGTTCTCATCTCATGTGGTGTCATATTCAGTGGGTAATGGACAGCTTTGTTGTCTAAATCAAATCCTCTTGTTTTATACACCGAGCATTGCTCAAGTAGACTTAGAGTGAAATGATTGATGGCACATTGCTTAAATATGGAATGATACCCTCTCTATCATGAACATTGTATTTATTGTCAATAAGGGGGAGAGAAATGAATGTCAAGGGGAGAGACAGAAGAAAAGGGGAGAGATAAGATTCTTATTTTGACATTGACACATTCATCTGATGAGACTTTAAGGTATTGACATCAAAATACAAAGGGGGAGATTGTTGGGACCACTTTGTTTATGAAGATTGTATTTTTGTCAACAGTTGTCAATATCAGTCAAAATGAAGGACTCCAAAGTTAATGGATATCGGATGAAGTGAGGATGCCTGGAGAATTGTTATTAAATCACATCATTGAATGTCATATTTGGGTAATTCTCTAGAAGTCAATTCAGAGGATTGTTGAGCTGATCCGAAGTTCAAATAACTTGTGTCAAAGGAGACATAATTGTTTACAACAATGAAGAATGGTGAAGTATCATCCATATAAGGATGATTGAAGAAGAATGAGGATTTAACAAAGACCATGCAATGCTTCAAGATTTAATGAGAACCATGCAAGTGCTTACTTGAAGAAAAGAATCATATGAATTGCATGAAGTAGAGAATGATGGATGAAGAATAAAAGAGAGTGTGGAAGGTCTTGGAATTCTAAAAAGGTCATTAATTACACATTCCCCAAAAACCAGACGATGCTTTACTGATTTCTATTTCACAAATATCATCAGTTTGGAGAACTTGTAATGCAAGCCTTATGAAGGAAAGGGAGAGACAAATAAGTGTTTTTGGCAAAGTCATATCAAAAATATCATCAGATAAAAAATATGGAAAAGGAAAGAAGTAGGCGCGCAAGTATGCAGTAGGCACGCAAGTATGTAGTAGGCACACAAGTATGCAGTAGGCACGCAAGTATGAAAGTGTCAGAGTGCAAGTGCTGTAGAGGTGCGCAAGTCATATTTCAAATAACATTATTTCAAAAATATGGCAAAGGAAAGAAGGCGCGCAATTACCAAGAAGGCGCACAAGTCCCAAAGAGGCGCGCAAGTTCCAGGTAGTCACGCAAGTACCAAGAAGGAGCGCAAGTCACAAGGAGGCGCGCAAGTGCCAGGGAGTCGCGCAAGTGCCATGAAGGCACGCAAGTACAAAGGAGGCATGCAAGTGCATGTGATGCGCAGGTTCCCAAAATGCCTATAAAAAGGTGACTACCCTCCTCATTTCTATGAGCCCGAGACTTAGAGAAATATTTTGATCTATGAGCATGCAAGTTGAAGAAGTGTGGCACACAAGTGGTTGAGGCGCGCAAGTTGAGCTTCATTTTTAGGTGGTGCTCAAGTGTTGTGTTGTCCACAAAGAGGAGTGCAAGTATAAAAGTGTCGCGCAAGTTTTGCCTATCCACAAAGAGGCGCACAAGTCTAAAGGAGGCGCACAAGTGGAAGGAGGCGCGCAAGTGCAAGTCTTGGCGCGCAAGTCTAGGGTTCGCAAGTCACAAAAATGCCTATAAATAGATGACCTATCTCCTCATTTTTTAAGGCTCAACACATTGGAGAAAAATTAGAGCTCTGATCGCGCAAGTAGTAGAAGGTGGTCTGATTGCGCAGGTGGGTAGTGCGCAAGCTGAAAGTGGGAAAGTAGGGTACCACGCAAGTTTTTCCGCGCAATTTGCCAGAGGTGCTTTCAAGAAGTGGTGTGTGTATAATCCAAAGGTGGCGTGCAAGTTGTGAGATGGGCTCAACGACAGCGTGAAAGTACTGAGTAGGCGGACAAGTAGGTGGCGCGCAAGCAGTGAGGCGCGCAAGTAGGTGGCACAAGTAGGAAGGCGCACAAGCTGTGTGGAGCGCAAGCAGGTGGCGCACAAGAAGGAAGGCACGCGAGCTGAGTGGCGCTCAAGTAGGTGGCACACAAGCTGAAGCAGAGAGGTGCGCAAGTAGGGTGGCACGCAAGCTATAATTTTTGATTCTAGCAAGAAGAAGAAGAAGAGCTTGGTGCAGATGGTTTTGCACTGAAAGAAAACGTTTGAAGAAGAGTAGGTTTCAGTGCAGCTAGTTTTTCATTGAAGAAGAAGCAGAAGAAGAAGAAGAGTGTGAAACTTTCAGGTTTGATGCACAGAGAGAAGAGAAGAAGATTTGTGCAATGAGTTATTCCACTAAGAAGAAGAAAGAAGAAGAACTAGTGCAGTCAGTTTTTGTGCTAGAGAAGAAGATAAAGAAAGAAGAGAATTGTTTGCCTACTGCTTTGCAAGAAATCAAGTGAAGAGCACTGAAATAGATCAAGAGAAAAACCTACCTTTTGAAGAAGGAAGAAGACTATCTCCATAGGCAGTATAAAGAACCAACTAGATGATGCAAGTTGGACTAGGATATCACCAGTCCAGGGAAGTGGATTGTTTCCCACCCCCCTCCAAAGTGTAGGGACTCACACTGGCTAAAGGATTGTTTTCTTAGCCACTCCATTTTAACAGAATGTCACATTATAATGGAGAATCCATGAACTGGTCACCCCCATGCATGGAAAGGACGTAGCTAATCTTATTGAGTGGTGAACCTTGTAAAAATATCGTGTGCATATTTTTACTGCTTTCTATTATTGCATGCGAAAGGGAAAAGAGAATAAGATAATCAAGATCCTAACAGGTCAAGAGGTACATGGATAAAAGTTGAAATTGGTTTAAAAAGTCCCTAACATTGATTCACCCCCCTCTCAGTGTTAGGTATATCCCAAACTGGTCCTCTCATTTTATACATGTCTATGTCAACGTATTAACCTTATCTTTTATATTTAACACTTAGTTAAATAGTTTAACTATTACCATGTCTTCTTTTATTATTATAATAAATGGTTAATAAAATTACAATAAAAATCCAAGAGGACCCCAAGTGGTTCATTATTGACATATGTAACTTTATCTAAGTCAGTTGTCCGAAAATTAGATTTTTTGGAATATTATATCAATTAATAATATATTAATTGTTTAGAAAACTCATTTATGTAAATTTTGACACTATTTAGTATTTTGTTTTTGTGAAAGTCAACAAACCTTCATTACTTAAAAAAAATTAAATCAATTATAACATGTCATATTAACCTATAAAATTATTGGAAGGAATAAAAAGTCTCAATAAACATTTTTTTGGATATTAATAATATCAATTATTTTAATCATTTATTAATAAGATAATTATTGCGTCGTCATTGTGTAATAAATAAATTTACTTATTTTATGCCTAAAAATTAAAAATAAAATAAAATTATATAGGAGATCGTGTTATCTTTCTAATGAACATTTATAGTCGAATTTATCTTATGTATAACTATATATTAAACATGGTTTAGTTATTAAATTTTGAATTTAACACTTTTTACTCTTCTTTAAATAAAATAATAATAAATGTCCTAATCTAATCCAAGTGGATCAAAAAGGATCTTATTTTATTCCTAGGCCTGATTTTGGTTGAAATAAACTTATCCAATAGAATTAGGACATGTGTTTGGGCAATTATAATATCATTTTTACCATTAATTACCCTATTTAATTTTTAACTATGGTAAATATAATTCAAAAGTTACTATTCACCAAAAAATATTTTCATTCTATTGAACCACATTTTACATACTGATATCAACCGTGTCTCTCAGATTTTTGAAATTCAATTCACATAAGCGGAAAAATTATGTTTTACCCAAATTTGCAAATGTTCCTAGAAGGTGAGTAAAAGACATTAAAAAGTTCAATACAATTTTTTATATCTAATCACATTATAAAATGAATCCAATAAATTACATTATAATAAAATAGGTTTTATGTAACTATTTTTACTTTAAATAAAATATAAATATAAATAAGAATTATTTAAATAAAAATTCGGTTTTTATATACTATGCCGTATTTTTTCACTATTCATCAAAAACAAAATGTTTTCATAAAAGTACCAAAAATTCATTCCAAGCCAATTTTGATATTGCAAATCCAAAATAGAAGTAAATTTTACAAAATTGAATTTTTAGGAGTTTCAAATATTAATTTTATTATTGTTCACAAAAGGACATAAAAAGTAGTACTTTCAAAAGTCTAGTTTTTCTAAATATATAACTATTTTTACAAAACATATACATTTCATTATAAATATGTTATATTTTTGTGATAAAATAATAAATAACAATGAAAATTTATTTTTAACTATTCATATCACAATATTTAATTGATAAATATATCATTTAAATAATTATAATATTAATGTGTTGTTTCGGAGAAACTCAATCTTGTGTATAATGCAAGCCAAGTCGGTGTTTGGTACAATATAAGCTACTGACTTACTCTAATGACATAAATTACTATGAAATCCTATGGTGTTACATCAGAAATTGGTAAAAATGAATTTAATAAATCACTGGAATCTTCTAAAATAATTATTTAAAATATTTGAGAAAGAAATATGTATGTGGAAGAATGTATTTCTAACTAAATAGAAAAACAAAATTAGTTTTCCTTAGGAACATTGTTTTAGATTTGTTTTGTGCATAGAGAGGGGAGAATGAAAGGAAAAGTTTTTATTTCCAATAATAACAGTAGGATAAGTAAATACATAGGATTAATTAGATCTAGATTATATTAATTCAACATTATAGAAGTATAAACAATCCAGGTAAAAATGAGATTGTAATGGAGAACCCTTACCACCTTAAAAACTTTTGAATCATACACCATATTAAATTAATAACATAAAATAAAACATAAAATACCATAAATATAAATTTATTCATGATATAATATATAAAAGGGGTAGCATATGCACCACATGAAATAAAATTTGGTGAATATATTATATGTATCATCGAAATAAAATTGATAAAGAAACCCCTTTCCTCAAGTTAAACATTATTTATTAGAATTATAGCCTCTTGTATAATAAATCTGAATTTATTATATATATATAAAACAAAAATTACAATAACTAAAATACAATTTATAGTTTATTTATAACATATTATAAGCCATTCGTTAATAATTCTTTATTAAAATCAGTATTTATGTTGATAACTGTTTCATTTTTCATGGATGATTTGATTCAAATATTATGGTTATTTCATCTTGACCATGGTTAGATCATCTTTTGAATGTTAATAAGTATATAAATATAATATATATTCATTATCATCCATAAAGTGTATATTTATAAAAATGAATTTCACCATTCATGGATATTGTAGTTTTTATGTATGCATGAACATTATTTTCCTTTTTAATGAAAATAATGAAATAAATATACATAATATTTTATGATTAAAAAAATATAATTATACAATAAATATCATAAATTTTTGTTAAATTCACCATTTTTTCGATAAATGTGACTCTGTGATGCAAAATTAATCATATCTCTATGTGGATGTGGTAGTCTACACATATGCATGAGTGGTACTTTCTTTTCCCATATGATGGAGAAGAGGTGAAAATATTTTTACCATCATCATAATAACATATAAAAATATTTATTATATGATATTCATAAGGTTATTGTATATACATTAGGTTTTGAGGATATGGAAGAAAAAATAATATTGAAAGAGCTCGGTTAATATTTACACATCTTATTTAAGAGACCTCCTTTGGATTGCAACGTAATCCTTGAAAGATTGGAATTATGAGATGAAGAAAGGGATATATAAAAAAGGGAAATAATATATGAATTTTTTGGGACAAGTATTTTTTCAGCTATAATGTTTTAATTTTTTGAACAGCGTAAGAGAAGAGGTTCCCTTTTATAAGTGAAAGGAGGGACACACATGGAATTACTTAAAAAAAATTTCAATAATATAAGGTCACTTGTGAAAATGAGTAAAAATGGAAAATATATAAAATATATGATATTATAAGTTTTAAAAAACTTATAATAATATCAATTAGAAAATTATATGTGGAAGTTTTACCCTTATCTCTTATGTTTCCCCCAGTAGACCTGTTTTATCCACAAATGTGAAAAAATTAATATTTTTTACTATTCATTATGAGAAAAAAATTTCTTAAACCAAGTAAATTATATTAATTTTTATGATTAATGATATGGAATAAATATTACAATATTTAGTTTTGATAGGGAGTATAAATTCACTTTAAAATAAGTGCATAACATGCGATGAATATTGTTTTTAGAAAAATGTCTTTTTGACATAAAAATAAGTCTCCCATAATTCCATACCATTTAGAAACTATTATATGAATATTAAAATATTTTATTGAATATATAATCTATATATTTCATTAATACCATTTATCAATAATTATTAACTTAATCTATTGTGTTAAAAACACATTTCGCACAGAAAAGCAGTGTTATGAAAAATAACTCTTTTTAGCATTAAGTTATTTTAACCTCATTTACAACCTTTATGTGAATAATTTATGGATTATTATTCATTTGTTAATATAAAGTATTAATATACTTTATTCATATCATTTTTAAATAGAAATCAACATAATTTTAAAAAATAATAACATGTAGAAAAATACATTTCTTTGAAAAATTGGCCTTTTTGATCGTAAAATGATTTTATTAAAATTTAGTGCTTATCAATATATTTTTATCATATATTTTATAATGTGGTAAATCATATTCATAGGCACCAATATAAATTATAGGTTATAAATTTTTTCTATACACATATCATTTAGACTCAGGGTTTCATGTAAAGAAATATATTGAATGACTAAATTTATTTTAAAGTGAAAAACAAATAAAATCCAGATGTGCTACGTTTTACCACTATATAAGGATTTAAACATAATAATTCTATCAATTTTATTCAAAATAAATTGATTATACTTATACCTCATCACACTTCAGGTTCCCACGTAACTTCCTCAAATGCTTATTCCTCCAAATAACTTTAACCAGGTGAGTAGTCTTGTTCCATAGAAATTTATCACTATGATCTATGATTTCAAAAAATCATCATAAGAAAATCATGTTGTGGAAGTAGAACCATTTAGCTAATTACATATTAAGGATCATGTATACACTTTTTTAAGAGAATACATGGAACACATCATGAACTTGAGAGAGGTTTATGTAAGTTTTATGTAATGAGAGACTGTGTCAATCTAATCAATAATCTAAAAAGGGTTGATATATATAGGTCTCAATTTTTCCTTATTTTTAATATCATAATATTCCCCCATAAGTAAATTCATTGGAATAATTTTTCACTAAATTTTAATTCTAGATATAATCAATGACTGTCAGTATAAAAATTTTATCAACTCTAGGTAACCTTGATGTGCTGCCGAATGGTTGTAACATTCTCTTAAATTTCTTGAACTAGCTCATGTAACAATATACTTATTTCTCCAACATCATTCCAATTAATTGGAATTATTTACTTCCTTACATAGAGGTATAAATAAGAATCCATATAAATTATTCGATAAAATACATTGTTATAAGTGAATTACACAAGGGGAAGGTGTTAATCTCAACAACCATTGAAATATCGAGAATAGTAAATTTCCATATCATTTGTGGTTTTAATGTTCCTCTCAGACTAAACATCATCCTGAGTATAATAATTAGTATTGAAACAAAACTCTATATTCAAATCTTGTTGCGAAATTTTCCAGAACATTGAGATAAACCTTGGATCTTGATCAAATACAATAGAATGTGGTACTCCTTGAAACTCTAACAATACCTTGATATATATCTGAGTAAGTATATCAAGATAGAAATATTATCTGATAGTAATAGAGTTTCATGACTTCATAAGGTGTTTAAATAGAACCCAAACATAATTATTTAATTTAGACCTTTTGTGGAGTCTGATTATGAAATCCATGGTCATGTTTTCCCATTTTCATTATTGTATGGGTAATGGTTGTAACAACCCCTTAAAAATATTTCTCTCAACCTTAACTTATTGGTATTCCAATAACTAAAATACATAATATGAAATATCTATCTTCATATTTTCCTTCCCTAAATACTCTTCCACATCTCTATATATACATATACTATTAGGATGAATAGAAAATTATGAACTATGATATTCTTCCAATATCTCCTTATTCAAGTGTACTATTGATGGTACACATACTTGGTTATGAAACCATATCATTCCATCATAATAAAGGTTGAAATCAGGAACATTTCTCACCATATTTTTTAGATTTATATCTTACTTATGAACCACTTTAATCATCTCATGTATAGGTTGTTGAACATTAATTTGAGAAAGATTCTATGTCTACCATTACTTATTGATTTAAAGGTTAATCATTTGAAAACCAGAAATATTAGATCTTTAGTGATCCTCATTATAGATATGGTAAAATGATCCTTTGTACTCAAAGCATAATAGAACCTATCCTCTTTCCCATGGTGGTAATGTATTGATTAGTCATTACAACCTTCAGGGTATCTTTATTTACCTATGAGGGTAAACAAATTTAAATATTCATATTATTATCAAGAAAAGTGATGAAATAATTAATTTATTAAGTGGTATATTCTAGGTAGAACCCATGGGGATGGTGGAAACGTTTTTTCTTATGAATTTTAAAAATAAAAAATGTTATTTAGTTTTTTAAAAATATGTGGAGGGGGGGGGGGGGGTGTTCAAAGTAGTTTGGAAAAAAGAGGGCGAATAATCATATTTGGGTTTTAAAAATAATTTTTAAAAGGCATGATAGGGTTTTATAGATTTCAGGTTTGGGTAAAATTGGATTTTAGTAATTAAATTGGCTTTTTGAAGATTGGTGGCATATTCGAGATGAGAGGGATCCATTGGTTATCATATCCCATCTTTAACAAAATAATCCCCCTTTTCACATGGTCAGGTACTTTTGGTTTTTATAGAATCAAATATATATTGATACCATTTTTAAACAAAATTTCCCTATAGTACTCAGTGGTAGTTAATTTTTTTAAGGAAATTAGTTTTACAATATTAAAATCACTTCCTGATTCAATTCAATGGTCATGAAAGGAAAAAAAATAAGAAGATTCATAATTAGATTGAATACAATAGAATCTTGAATACAATAATAAAATAGGAATACAAAATACAACACACCTTACTCATTTTTTTACATCACCCAAGAATAATGTGGGAGCCACCTCCCCATTTTGTAAAAGAGGGAGTAGGAGGTAAAAAGAATATTAAAATAAGTCATGAATGAAATTGGAGAGGAATATTATTGAAGGACTCTGTAGAAGTCTAGATACTAGCCCTAGAATTTAGTCTCTAGATCGATCCCAAGAAGAAGAAACATGAGAAACTATTTATAGATATTTATGTTTTATATGTTTGATTTAATTATCCCTTAATATGGACATAATGGAGGATCTGTTAAATCCTAGTGTTGTAGGTCATTTTATTTCATAAATGGGTGTCTACCATCGAATACCACATCAGAACTATTGAATCGGGGAATGTCTCGACACTTTCAGGGGCATGAAATATGGATTCATGCTTTGAAAGTCATGGGCACTCATCTTTTTTTTTTGTTTTTTCACATATTGAGTTCACTCCATGTATTCTATTCTCTTCAAGAATTTTATTCACCAAGTGAATTCAATTTTTAAATGGTTGAACCTCTATTTCATCCTTATTCTTTAGTTCTGACCCCTTGAAGAATCTTATGATCATCCTGCATCATGGAATACCTTCCTTTAGTGGAAATAATGACCTATTTTGGATCCTCTTTCTCATTTATATACATTTTTTATATCATCATATTGATGGTTAAACCACTAAAACAATCAAGAATGATCAATTTATTAACAAAAATCAATGTGTTTAATATCAATTTTTTTTCATGCAATGTATGTATCAAATCATCTCCCACTTGAATTCAAAACTTTCCTCAAGGATGAAATCTTAAAAAAATACAAAGGTTGATCTCATTAATATAATTTAAATTAAATGTTAATATAATCAATTAAAATATTTTGTAATTGAAATATTTGATTATCAAATCGAAAATTTTCATTAACTCCTCAATTCTAAAAAAACAAGTCAATTGAGTATTTTATTATTCTTATTTTTATATATCCACACTTTTTCATTCAACCTTTTTTATTTTTCATTTCATAATCAACATGATTTACATATTTAGTATAACTAACATTAATTTCTCCACTCATCATCAAGGTAACATATGTATGTTAAATTAATATCGTATCTCTAGTACACATCACTTACCATAGGCTTGAAAGGCATCTATAATGTCCACCGTATAAAAAAAAGAACACAGTTAATCATGGGGAGTTTTAATTAAGGTTCCAATGTTTCTGAGGAATTAAAAAATGTTTTTAAATTAAAAAACCATTAATGATCAAAAAATAGTTTATCCCCATGTTACTTTATATGATAATCAAAAGAGATCAATGGAAGTATCCTCTACAAAAGTGATGTCACCCCTCTCCAAAATATCAAAGAAGGATCATGGGGAAATGAAAAATAATGAATTATAAACCCTCTTATATTATACTTTATATTATAAAAACCATTAAAATGATGGATAAGCTGATACAGAGTGAATTGAGAAATGCGATTTTGTGTGAGAGGAACCCTACATCAAATTTTAGATCCTTTATAGATGTAGTCACCTAAATAATGATTGAGAACACTGGGCCTTTCCAAAATGATTTCATGACTCCTGATCATTGCATTAACCATAAGCATTTTCATCATCAAAGAAAAACAGTGGTTTTTTTCTCAACAAATGAGGTAACCATTATTTCCTTGGATCTACGTATTTTTATTATTGGGATTTGTTTTAATCGAAAACCATCATTGAAATTATTAAGAACCTAACTTAATGCCATCAAAATTTCAGGTTTTCATATTAGCCTACTGAAATCCTCCAATGTGGTTTTTCACCTTTCTTCTTAGGATTAATATCATCATATTTGTGTGGAACAATCATGATTTTTTGGGAGTTGTTCTATGAAAGTTCTCAAATGGACCCTAGATTTCGACCACTACTCTAATTATCCCATCGTTCCATTTTGTATTGGCTTCACTTGGATTCCACTATATTTTTTAAGAAAACTACTCTATTTCCAATCTTCATGCTCATTGGAAATCCTTTGATGCTAGACTCTGCGATGAGGAATCTTTCAATACCACATGTTGCTAAAATTTGTGTTGAAATTGATATCTCCAATGATATATCATCTTAAATTTGGAAATATAATGGTGATTATAGATTCTTTCAAGTTGTTGTTTTTGAAAGGATTATGTATTTTTGTCATTTTGTTCTTAATCTAGGACATGCTCTGAAAGAATGTGTCAATAAGACTACATGTCAGGAGGCCAAAAAACCAACTTTTTTGAAAAAGGGAAGTATAATAATGTACTATGTGAGACCAATGTTAGTCACAAGGTCAATGTTGGACCCCTAGGATATGTAATGAAGGGCATAAGACTTATGTGAATTATGATATTTTGTTTAATACTGAATGACCTTCTTTAACTAATGGAATGTCACGCCTTTTTGATACCCTTATTGGTTTCACAAGTACCATCATTGCCTCCCCTAATCTGCTGGAGGAATATGAGAAACAATTTGAATCACATGATACATGGGACAAGGGAAGGGTGACCTCTCAGATTCTAGTGATTCTTTATATAAGGATGAAGATAAAACTAATCAAATTGAGGAAGAATATTTCAATTCACATGATCGGAAGGGGGAAAATGTGGTGGATGATGATGGATACATTACCCTAAGTCCCAAAAAAATTTAACAAAAGTAGGGACTACTCAAATATTGAAAGAAAAATATTCACAAGATCACTCGAAGCCTCTAGGAAGGAAAACAACGAGCTTCCAAAAAAATTATTAGTTGTTGAACCTTTTGAAACCATTTGTTTAGAATTGGATTAATATGATGAAAATAATTATCATTTGTACGTATATTACTATAAGATTTCAGATGATGTGAGTGAAGGAGTTTGTGCATGGATAGATGAATAAGATGAAATCACATTCCATAAATATAACAATGGTTATATTTCAGCTGAAATGTATCTTCAAATATAAATTTTTTTGTTCATTAGGATGGTTTATGAATACAATATAAATTTTTATTTTAGGTTTAGAGACATACCCTGGGAATGACTTATATTGATTTAAAGTTTTATGTATTGGTATTTTTTGTGTTAGCTTTTGCTTCTGGTTTCCGTTCTTCTTTTTTGGTCCCTTTAGAGTTGATCGCATTCTGGATGGGTGTGAAGCCTCATTGAATGACCTGTTTGTATGATTGAACTAGATTTTGGATACCCTCTAGATCTGATGGATGCCTGGGAAATACACTGTGTTAGGTACCCCAAGTGATTGATGGGATGTATTCATAGATTCATAAAGTTATGTGGATGTTTTGGAATCATTTTAGGATTTTCCCAGGATGAATGATGAGATAAAATTTTGATTGAATGTATAAATTTGTAGATAGATTACCAGATGATCAAGATTGATGTACCATTACAGTGTGCCACTAGGATGTGGGAACACATGGCTTTTAATGATTTTATGAAGCTACAATGGCTTCGTACTTCCCTATTTCTTTACAAGGAGCCTGGGGTACTCATAATGAAATATTAATTGGTAGAATCCCCATTGGAAAATGTCATCCCTAAAACTTCCCTTTATAGAGATCATGGATTGACTGATGACATGAATATTCAGTCATATTTTATGAAACTTGTGTTTTTCTTGTTTTTTCGGGGAACTCTCAGCTTTTATTCCCCTCAATCCATGCTAGAGTTAGATCTTTTAACCTCATGCTTGTATTGTTACTTTTTTATTTCAATAAATTTATTTGGGGAATGAATTGGGTGCCCAATTCATGTCACAAATTTTATAAAAAAATATTTTCTTTTATATTCTTTTTCAATTTTTTTTTGGGACAAATATCACATCCACCGCCTAATAATATATAACAAAAATAATGTCAGTATCGTAATGGTTATTTTTTATCCTCTGAAGACACAACCCAAATGTTTTTCAAAAGAAGAATATAATGTCATTATAATGTATAAAATTCATGATCCTCTCCCCTCATATCATATTAATTCTCCCCCTCACTTTCCCATTTTGAAATATATACCCCTTCTATGATGGATCCATCTCCCCCACACTCATTTTCAAAAAGATTGAAAAAATATTTAGATGAAGGTAAGAATGGATAAAAATGGTATGTATCGCAGCTATTTTCCTAACATGTTTCTTCATAGATTTTGTGGGATTAAAAATGGATTATTGTTCTATGGTCCCAAGGATAAAGATTTAAATAATAATACGACTCAAATATTCTAAAATTAATTCTTTTCAATCATAGATTTCATAAAAGTTCAAGAATTTTCTATAAGAGAATGTGCCGGAGTATCTCAATAAATATAATAGAGAAATTATTGAAAATATTGGTTCATAGAATATCTCAGGAATAGTAAATAAATTTTAGTAAAAAGACCCATATAAATTCATACGAATAATTAAACCTATTAATGGAAATATTATAAATTACAGGCTTACTAAATCTCAAATAAAATCATTTAAAAAAATTAACATATTCCCCTAAATCATGATTGGTAAAATGGAAGACCCCAATGAATACATACTAATTATTTCCTACAATTTTCATCATTTAAATTTTTTGAAAAATAAATATAAAAACATGGTATGGAAAGTATCTTATGTATTTCATGTCTCCTGGATAAGTTAACTAAATCAATAATCAAGGTGGGGATTTCAATTAAAATTTTTCATCTTTTAGAATAAATGAAAATGGGGTGTCTATTAGAAAATTACTATATTAAAATTTTTAATCATCTTTCTATGAAAATTCTGGTTTGGGATGCACTAGTTCTTCCTGGCTAGTTCAAATCATGAATTGGGTTCTCATGGTGTGAATTGATTTCACAAGGCCAATTTGGACCATGATGTGAGTTGTCTACAATATCCACTTCAATTTATTTTTGTTTCTTACTATTTAGTTCTTTTTTCTTTGACCTAAAAAATTAAAAGGAATTGGTGAAATTATAGGGTGTTTTTAACATGTTTTTAAAACATTGTTGGTGATATCATGTGGAAAAAATTGAAAAAATTAAAATACTGAAAGTCATATTTCCCCCTAAAAGATATTTTTTCACATATTTGTCTTTAAATTACCTTTTATAGCTCAGGTGATAGATTATTGAAAATATTTTACTTGGTAGGGTTCCATAAAAGGGAAGATATCCAATCTATCCATTTAGTTCAACCCCTTTCTGTTTTATAAAAAGATATTAACTATTCCTTCTAGTAGTACATGCTCAATTTCTATCAGACCAATCCTCTATTTCATTTTTAATCATCAAAAACTTAATGGAAGGTCATGTACCATCCATACCAAATTTAATTTTTCAAACTTGGTGGAATCAACCACTCCTCTAGTGTTAGTAGTCTAATCCCAAATTTTCTTTTCTTCTTTTCATTAATTTTTCGTTGAATATCCTAATGGAAGAAAATATCCACCTCACGTGCCTCATTAATTTTAAAAAATCCTCAACTTTTGGTATGATATCCTGTACTAGATCATCGTCATATTTCATATCAAAATTATTCATTTCTAGATGAATGTTGAAACTTATTTGTTCCCAAACAAATATTAGACAAAGTTCTATACTTTATACGTCTATCATCGCTTACCTGGAAGCCAATAAGTGACTTAACACAATGAGAGTATTACTTTATTTATCCACGAAGATCACAAAGAAATATATTAAAAAGAATAATTTGTCCCCTCTAACGATCATATATTCAATTACCCCTATGGGTATTTAACTATTCAATCTTCTATCTTGCATGAAACTGTTGTATTTTTCATCTTATATATACCCAATCTATTGAATGTGTTATATGACACGATGTTCACACTAGATCCTAAATCAAAAAATGCTTGCCTATTTTTATTAGACCTGATATGAATTGGAATTGAAAATTTACCTTGCTCCTCTACCTGCTTTGGAAAGTCTATAGATACAACAACTATACATTCTCGTGTGAGTGGTATGGTGTGAATTTCCTCCTTCTTTCTCTTATTGGTCACCATTTATTTCATAAATTTTGTGTACGTCAGTATGTTGGTGAGAACCTATAAATAAGGTATGTTAATATTTAATTTTTTAAAATTTCAATAAATTTACCTTTGTGTGCATCAATTTTCCCTTTCTCTAATCATCCTAGAAAAGGTAACCTCGACTTATATAGTTGTTTTTCCTCCCTTTAATCTTCCATAGTTTATTTTTATTTTCCATATTTCTAAATTTTCTTGTTTTTATTCTTGTAATTTATTTTTGGATCTAGAATGTATTTAGTTTTCATCACTTCTAAGAGTGATATCTTTTAAATCTACTAGGGATAAACTTTGGAGAAACCTGAAATTAATCCTCTTTGACCCTCCCAAAGTTAGTCTGAAATTTTCAACAATTAAATCTCTAGATTTCAAAATACATCATTCTAGTTAATTAATACCTATCTTATCTCATTGACTCGTAGTCTGTTTTTGGCCATAGATTGTGGATTTGGTGTCTTAGGACTAACTATATTTTACTTTAATTACATTTTATATTCGATGTATTGATAGTAATAAAACTTCTTATTACATATTTTTCAATATTCTGCATGACTCTAATGTAATAATTTTCTAGAGTATAATTCACATGGATAAGGTCATAGTAGTTTCTTTCTCTAATGAGAACCCTGATGTGAAATGAAGGTATTCTTAAACAATACTTTTTTTTGGATAATGTACTATTATGAGACATAAAGTACATATATTGTTTGGTGTCAGTACACTTAAGTATATGAGGGTTCTTCTCATAAAGATATCACTTAGTAATCTCCAAGATGGGTGATTATGAGAACAAACCCACCATTGGGAATTCTGCATGTTTTGGGGTGATTAGATATTCTTATCTGGGAGCATATGTGATAGTCCTTAGACTGTAAGATTATTATTAATGCATATAATAACTCATGTACTTATATGTATTTCATAATCCATGATGATAAAAGTTAAGGGAAAAGTTGGATATGATGGGTGCATCACAAGTGACATGTCATTAATGGATAAATCGATGAAGGATTTTTCCCATCCATATTTATTGATGTTGATATCTCATCACATTAATTGGAATAGAACCTTCTCTATAAATTCTAGGGACATGGTGTAATGGGATGTTTGTTTCAGATAGTCAATGAAATATTTATCAACTATATAGGTAAGTGATAGATATGTGCAGCCTTCTTGATGAAATATTGAGACCAGAGTATTATATTATACAGAGAGCATTCATATGTGGTTTTCTTCATTGTAATATTAAGTTATTTATCTTGGATTCCTTTACCTGTTGCTTTACAGTAAGGACTGAATTTAGGAATTCCTACCTTATTCCAACAAGAAATAATTCTATAGGGTCACACACTAAGTGTCTTAGTTGATCTCAATTAAATACTATTTAAATTTAATTAATGAAAAATATTATTCTCAAGACTGAGGAATAATTTTATTTATGTTTTATTGATAAAATAAATTAAATAAATATTTATTTACCGACATGTGAATGAAAATAAATATATTTATTTTGTTTAATATTTAATAAATTTTTATTCCCCAGAATGTGAATGAAATATTTATTCAAGTTTTCAATAAATACAGAGGAGATTGAAAGGACCATGGTCATGTCCGGTGATAAAATAATTTTTACAAGCTAGAAAATATTACTTATCAATTTTCTCAAGTTGGTTCACAATAAAATATAATAATTATTATTACATAGAATGAGATTTATTATTTGTTTTAAATTTCATTTAACGATTGGGATAAAATTAAATAATATTTTATCGTAAAACATAACTCTATAAATAGACTGTTATGTCTATTACATTCAAAATTGTTAATAGAGAATTTTTACACATAATGAATTTTATGTTGAATCCTTCTCTCTGATTCATAACAATGAGAAAAATAGGATATAATTTTTCATGTATTAAAAATGAGCGATTAAGAATGAACAACATAATTCATTCAATTCTTCATTCAATACTCAGATATCGAGTGGTGTTTTTCATAGATTATTGGATCGCATGTGGATCAGTACAAGAGGGATATTTTCCATCGATCCTCACAGGAAAATGAAGGTAATCCAAAAGGTTATTTCAAGTTGTTCAATATTAATCAAAAAAGAAATTTCCAAAGCCTCGGTATATATTTCATCTAATTTTATATAAATTAATTTTCAATTTTACATGGAAGATTTGCAATCATCATTTCATGCAACGATTTTTAAAATAAATTTTAATATATCTCCCAAACCACATGCTCTTGCTGAACCAAGAACCAACAAGTTTTATCAAAGTGGTCTTGTTTTAATTTGTAATTTTTTATTTGAATTTTGATCCATATGAAATCATGGTTTTATTTTTATTTCTTATTATTCATTCTTTAATCTGATATGAATTAATATTATTTAACATATTAAAAATATTTTTTAGTGTTTCATTTTCTTAATGTTTTAATAATAGATCAATAATTACTAGAGATTTTATTAGGAGGTTCCAAATAATTTGAAGGTAAAACTAGTTTACCTGGTGTGTAGCTGGAGTACATGTCATGTACCCATGCACATTGTACAAGGATGAATAGAGAAGTTGATTACACACAGTGTATTTATTGCACATTGTATAATGACCAGGACAATTAGATGATCATTAAGATGAAAGAAAACTAATTAATTAATTAATTAATTAAATAAATCATGTTTTTCTTAACAATAAAGAACAAATAAAGATATGAATGCTAGATGATTACTTTTTATGTATTGGTTTCATGTATGACTAATCCCGAGCTTGACTAAGACCTATGTATGTGTTAAAATTTATTTAATTTAATTTATTTATTGGGTTTTAAATTATTTAATATTAAATGAAATAATGGTCGATGAGTCATCTCACCCACTATTTTTATTTTGGGCCTCTTTGTCCAAGGATATTAATGTAACCCTTTTTATTCAAGTATTTGGTTCCCCAAACTTTCAGGTGAGTAATAAATACTTGTAATTAACGGGGAATCTAAATATTCATGGAGGTGGTTCAAGATGGAACCAAGATGATTCTTACTTGGTGATACATACATATACATGTGGGATGTTCTAACTCATTCCATGGCCATAAAATAAAGTTATCCCCTAGGTCGTAGGTGGATTTAATTTCTGATCATTAAATCAACCATTTGATAATGTCATAATCATTTTATTTACTTTATTTATTTATTTATATATTTTCATTATTTATTTTATATATGCATGGTGATAGTCACATAAATAAATGAATTAATATAAAAATATTGAATTGAAATAAATTAATTATGCATAAATGTTTTATCTAATATGGTTAATTAATTTAGTAACAAACACCTAATATTTATAAGACTTGTAAATGATAAAACAAGGTAAAATTTATGCACATGTTAATTAAAATCCCTCTAACCAATGTTATGTTAGATTAACCATTTAAATACTTAATTGGGAATGAAACCATAATACTAAGTGTAGTACATGGCCAATGTGTGGAAGATTATTTTTATAGTGGAGTTCTCATGAGTGTTTTGGGTTCACTTAACAGAACTTGTATCGAGTTTAATTGAAAAATTATATTTATTTTAAGTTGGAGGTAATTGTTGAGGAAATTTAATAAATTATTTCAAGATAGGGGAATCCACTCAATGGATCATGGAGTTTCAAGTAATCAGTTGCAAAGATTGCCTACCTAAATTACTTTATTATGGTTTTCATGGACAAAGTCTGTATCATTATGAAAAGTAATGGAAATTCTTGAAACTAGAATTTCATAGAAACTGGACAATAGAAATTCAATGTTGAGGTATATTTGGAATTGAAAATATTTTAATATATTTAATAAAATTAATTAATTAATTAATTATTTATGACTTAATTATGAATCAAGAAAAATTACTAATAATATAATCTTTTAATTTTAAAATAAAATGGGAATCTCATTATCAATAATATACCGAATATCAATATTGGTTAAAGTCAACCTCCAAATTTGCAGTAACTTTCTAAGTGGTTTAGACACATTTGGGTTGTGCTACTTCATGAATGGAAATTTTATGTGATAAAATCCTCAATGCATGATCCTCCAAATAGGGAGGTGAGTGATGAATAGTTCCTTATATAAGAAAAAAATCATTTTATTGATGTGGTTGAAATTCAATGTTTGATGGTTTTATCAATGTCTAGTGAACTAATGAAGTCTCATGAAAATATGGATGCATACAAAATGATTTTGTACCTCCATGTTCTATACCATGAGATAGCTCGATAGGAATGATTTTTTATTTCCAAGGTTCTATTTCTAAGAGAGCTTAGAGAGGGTTCCCCATCTGGGCCTCATGTAGTCAATCTCATTGGCTACATTGAGATCTTAGATGGTATAGGGTTTAAATTACCTCAATAACTTGGCACCAATATCATTCTTGAATCACTCCCTCAAAACTTTTATAGATTTATTGTGAATTTGAATATGAAATACATTGAGAAGTATCTTCTAGATCTTATCACTGTTATTTTATAAGTAGATAATGATACGAAGTCTGAGTAGACTTACATCCTTACGGCGAACAAATAAAAGGGGAAAATTAATATATCTAATTCCAAAGCTTATTAAAACCCTTAAAAGAAGAATAAGATCAAGTGGAAAATAAGGGAACATGATGATATATATTTCAAATGTTGAAATAAGAGACATTGGAAGAAAAAATGAACCTAGATAAATAAGTAAGGGGAAGATTCAGGTGCATTTTTTATCAAGTGAAATTTATCTTTTTCTAAAAATTGGATATTAGATACATATTCTGGTGCTCACATATGTATTCAAATATATGAACCTGGTATATTTGGAAATATTGGATGAGATTAGGTAGATCTATGATTATCCAACATAGATAAACTTACTATTATAGCTATTAGGGGATACCACATCACATTGCTGACTAGAATGATTTTGGTTTTAAAGGGTTGTTATTATTTTCATTTTGTTACCAAAAACATATTTTAGTATCTATAATATATATGAATGGATTCATTTTCAAATTTGGTAATAAATGATTTTTATTTTATAAAGATATAAATTTTTTATGGTAAGGATGATTTAAATAATTTCATTTTTGTATTGGATTACACAAACCATTCATACAATGGCCCGAAGGCCTTCATTTTTTATTGATTTTAATCCACCTTTTAAGGGATGAGGTGGAACCATTACAAGGACCGTAGGCGTAAGTATTACATGGACCACTGCCCCTAGAGTAATTTATTAGCCGTAGGCTTCAAAAATTACATACAACCTAGGCTAACTACTTGGAACAGTTCCTCCCCAACATCTTCATCATGAAATCAGCTCTCCACCCTTGAATGGATGTTTGGCTAGGCTTTCCCGTGCACACATATGCTTTTTCCCGATGGTAGATGCCATACCCTCTCATTATTGCAATCCGTTTAGCTTCTGCTATGGTGAAAGAAACTTGCTCCTCATCCTTCTGAAGATTTATCCTTGTAGGTTGTTTGGTTTTCATCTCCACTTAAGCTGGCCCGAAGGCCTTGAGGTGGCTTGAAGGCCTTACTGACCCGAAGGCCTGGGTGACCTGAAGACCTTAAAGGACTCAAGGACTAAATCCAAAACATGTTTTTTCTAACACCAAATCTTATAGGGGGGCCCCACCAGCCCAAGTGTGCGCCATGTTCCCCAGTTAAGAAATGGATTTGAATCACCTTTTTCAAAATACAAATAGTGTTCAAGCCTGATGGGACTCAATCCTACGCCAGTTACCATGGATAGTGAGTGGTGAAACCAACAGGCACCACTCAGCTAACACCCCATGGGCCAAACGTGTGTTTCTAACACCGACTCCCAGAGGGGGGCCTCCACCAACCCAAGTACACGCCACGTCCCCCTACTAAGAAATGGATTTGAATCGCCCTATTCATAATACAAAAGTGTTAGAGCCTAGTGGGACTCGATCCTGTGCCAGTTCCCATGGAGAGCGAGGGGTGAAACTTGCGGGTACCACTCAACTAACACCCCATGGAAAAACGTGTGTTTCTAACACCAACTCCCAGAGGGGGGCCCCCACCAGCCCAAATGCATGCCACATTCCCTAGCTAAGAAATGGAAATGAATCGCCCTATCTATAATACGAACAGTGTTCAAGCCTGGTGGGACTCGATCCTGTGCCAGTTCCCATGGAGAGTTAGGGGTGCAACTAGCGGGCACCAGTCGTCTAACACCCCATGAGCGGATTACACAAACCAAGTAATGGAAATCGACAACGAAGTTACTTCACAATAATTATACCATGCCCAAATTTGGAATCATTGGATAAGTCATGTATATAAAATACATTTAATTAAATTATATCAAAATGGATATTTATGTTCTTTTGAACTAAAACCAAATTGTGTATGTCATGCATGTTTACAACTAAAAATGACCAGTGTGGGAAAGATGAAAGGGATACAATGCTTCTTGAGTTAGGTTGTACTAATGTGTGTGGACCATTTTCGATTAAGGAAATTGGTAAATACTAATACTTCATAAATTTAATAGGTTCTTATAGTAGATATTGATATGTCTTCTAAATGAGGTATAATTAGGATTATTTTGATAAATTCAAGGAATATATGTATAATTTTGAGAACCAGCTCGGTAAGAAGATTGAGAAAATCCACTCAGAATGTGGTGAAGAATATATTAATAAATAATTAATTGATTATTTGTGGGAGTTTGGGATGTTATCTATGGCATCCCACCTTTTAAATACATAACTTTTCATTACATTTTACAAACAGCGTTCCTTTAAAGTCTAGTGTCTTGGAAATCAAGAACAAAATACATGAAAACTTAAAACAATATTTTTAATCCCCTTGAAAACTCGCTTGAAAAGTTAATCCTATATAAAACTATGGCATCTCATAACCTATATACATACATAAAAGGAAAGTGTGAGAAGAAGGCCCAGTAAGGAAAGTAAGGGAATCAGTTTACTTGTGATATGAAAAAGAACTTGATGAAAAACACATAGACATGATCAATGGAAGTAGAGGAATATCATAATGAAAATAACCTGAACCATAACTTCAATATGTGGCTAAAAAATTTAATTTAAACATTCATGAACATATACCTAATGTTCATCCCCAAGGTGTCATAAAAATTTCCAAGGTTATTCACCAAGGTATGGGGAAACATGTCATCTCTAGAGATTTAATTCTTTACCCAATGAATTGGAGCGCTATCAGGGTTCACCCTTAATATGTATTTATTTTCATGTGATCCACATAGATCATAATCAAAAATTTCAAAAATAACCATAATAGAAGAAAATAAATGGGTTTCACTTCAAAATTGTGACGTTTTAAAAGTGCTAAAAAATAAGATCATTATGTCATTTATAACCCATGAAAAGGGAGTGAGGATTATATGTATTTCAATTCCAGAATCAAATAGATCAATATTATGTCTTGATGAATAATCTTGAAATGAAAATATATTTGGGTATTCACATAATTATATCAAGATAATTTCTTGAGAAAAAGAGAGAGATTTTGAGATGAAATTTCTTCAGTATAATGGTTACATAACATGGTTTTAGAAAACATTAAAAAAAGAGATAAAAAGGATAAAATACTCAGAAATAACTCATAATAAAATATAGGGATATAATAAAATAGAAATAAGAGCATGGTATATATATTTTAATGATATACCACATGTAAAGGAAACTTGAAACAAAAGAGAAGATGCGATTTCTTTTAGAAAAATTTGATAGCCTAACGATGTCACTTAAAAATCCAAAAAATCAGTCGATGAGAGCAGAAAGGGTCTCTCATATTTGGGACATAAAATGGTCAGAAAGAATGATATTGAATAATATACCCCCACATAATAAAATGGAAACTAGAAGACATGAGATAATTGAAGTCATCACTTAAAAGAGTAGGGTGAAAGGTTCCCTTACCTTGAAGAGTGAATTCGAAAGCTTGATAGTTGGGACCTTGGGGGATTGAGGGAACCTTGGGAGTACACCTTGGGAGGTAAAAAGACTAGATATTTGTTGAGGAGGATTTTGGAATGAAATGAATGAGAAAATTTCATGGTATTTATAGCAAAAGTGGGGGAATATTTAATTAATTTTCAAGGGACACCTCATTAGTGATATTTGAAAAACCATGGGCTTTCCCATGGTATTTTCTAATGGTATTGGCCAATTTGGACACCACATAACATATCTTACTGTTCACAAGTTTGCTAGATTTATTACATCATTATTACATCATTAATGATGTCATTAGTCACACCAAAACTCAAATTTGTATTTTTACTATTCACTGATTTTTTTTAAAACATTTTATAAATTCACCCTAACCTAATATCGACGCTCTGAATTAAAAAATAAACTCCATTTTATGAAAATTATTTTTTAATTATGAGATATTTAATTTTTAAGTAAAAACATTATTTACCCCAAAAAATACTAATACATAACAAATAATTTCTGAAAGAGTTATTTACTTTTTCTATTATATCACTACACCATTCAGGATTCCAAAATTATATTTATACATTCTTAAGTGACGTTACAATTCCATTGGTCACATTACTATTTATAAGGGTAATAATACTATTCATACTTTACTATTCACTAAAAATTAAGTTGATATTATTAGACTCTAAATTTATTACTGTTCACAACTGTAGAAGACCATTTTTTGAAAATCATTTTACATTACTATTTATTTAAAGTTTACAAAAAATATTTTAAAATAACCTTTTTCCAAAATTCATTAATACTATGGAACTTCATCGTATATTTATCCGGAAATTTGAAATTAAAAAATTTAACATAATAAGAAATAAAAAATTTATTTATACAAAAGGGTTACACAACCTAACTAAGGTCTCTTTACATAGTCCCTTATAACACCTGCATAGGAATAAATTGTAAGATGTTCTATAGAGAAGGAATCTTGGGGCGACACGGACAACATTGCCCGAGTAGTGATTTCTATCAGCTTGAACTTCTCCTGTAGGAGATTATGTTCAAGTTTAACATGTTGGAATTTGGCTTGGTATTGGTGAAAAGTAAAGCCTAGTGAAGCAACCTACTTCCCAATCTCTAACAGATGGGCTTCATATGTCCCGTGTCTGTTGGGTGAGGCCATCGACTCTTCTTTCTATTTTAATTAACCATGATCACTTGTATTTAAAAACAATAATCATAACGTTAAGAATTTTGTTTCCAATGGTCATATTTTACCAATGGTCATATGACAGTTAAAACCCAGTGGTATTATTTTAATTATACTATCATAAATTAAAGGATATAGTTTTGTTGATTATAAAATAAAATAATACAAAAATTTAGGAAAATAATATTATTACATTATTCCTCCATTAAGAAATTTCATCCCTTAAATTTTAACTCATACCCTAAGAAGAGAAAAGTTGTGGGTACTTCTGCCTCATAGACTCCTCCAGTCCCCACATGGCTTCTTCACATTTTTTGTTCCTCCACAACACCTTAACAAGGTGGGTAGTCTGGTTGCATATAACCTTGTCTCTACAATAAAAGATCTCCACTGGCTGCTCCTCATAAGAGAGGTCGTGTTCCAGTTGTATGACCTCTACATTTAGTACATGTGAAGGGTCAGGTATTTACTTCCTCAAGAGGGATACATGGAAGACATCATGAACTTGTGCTAGATTTGAATGGAGTGCAATCCGATATGCCACTACTCCAACTTAATCAAATATTTCATAGGAATCAATGTACCTAGAGGAAAGCTTACCTTTCTTCCCAAACCCCATGACTCTCTTCCAAGTTAAAATTCAAAGAATGAATTTTTCACCAACGTCCAACTCCATGTCCCTTCGACGGTTTTCGGCATAGCTCTTTTACCGACTCTGAGCAGTCTTAATGTGTTATTGGATGGCATGGACCTTTTCTATCATCTCATGCAAAAGATCAGGCCCATGAATCTATCTCTCACCAGATTCATGTCAAAAAGTTATAGTTCTACATATCTTACCATATAGAGATTCATATGGAACCATTTGAATGCTCGAGTGGAAGCTATTATTGTAAGAGAACTCAACTAAAGGGAGATGTTGATCCCATCCACCATTAAATTCCATTGAGCAAGTTCTCAGTATATCCTTGAGTGTTTGAATAGTCCTTTCAGATTGGACATCTGTTTGGGGGTGATAGGCCATACTGAATTTCAATTGAGTGCTTAGATCATGTTGAAGAATTTTCCAGAATTTGGATGTGAACCTTGGATCGCGATCAGATACAATAGAAAGTGGAAATCCATGTAGCCTTACCACTTGCTTCACATAAATCCTGGAAAGTTTATCAAGAGGGAAATATTCTTGAATGGAGATAAAATGGGAGGTCTTGGTGAGACGGTCCCCGATAACCCATATCACATTGTTTCCTTTGGAAGTTCTCATAAGACCAATGAAGAATTCCATAGTGATATTGTCCCACTTCCATGCTGGTATGGGTAGTGATTGCAATAACCCTTTAGGAAGTTGTGGATCTGCCTTCATTTTCTGACATACCAGGCACCTTGAAGTGTAGTCGGCAATCTTCCTTTTTATATTATCCCACCAATAATGATCATGAAGGTTCGTATACATTTTCGTGCTTCTAAGATTTATAGAGAAAGTAGATCTATGAGCTTCATCCATCAACTCCTTTGTTTCTAGAAGAGATGGAACACATATTCTTTTATGAAATTTTAGTACACCTTCTTGATAAATATTTAACTTAGGAGAATTTACATCCTCCACAGCCTCAAACTTCTTTTATAATAAAGGATGTTATTTCTGATTTTTCTAGATCTTCTCCAGCAATGACAGTTGAGAAATCATTTTGGATATGGTTCATGATGTCGCTTCCCTTATAATTCCCATGTCCAGCTTTACTAGGTTATTGATCAAAGGATCTCTTTGAATCCTCAGCATGGAAAGAACAACTGGATCTTTCATGGTTAATAAATCAGTGACTCTGTTTTATCTTCCAGGATGATAATGAACTGAACAATCATAGTATTTAAGAAGTTCCAACCATCTTCTTTGTCTCATGTTCAATTCCTTTTGTGTGAAAATATACTTCAAACTTTGATGGTCTATGTATATATCATATTTCTACCCATAAAAATTGTGCGTTGATATCTTCAGAGAAAAAGTGACCGCTTCCAGCTCCTGATCATGTGTAGGATAGTTCTACTAATGAGTCATCATCTGTCGAGATACATAAGTAATGACTTTATCATTTTGCATGAGGACACACCCAATCCCATTCATGGATTCATCACTAAAAATAACCAATACTTCTCCACCTGAGGGAAATGTTAACATAGGTGCAGTAACCAATATCTTCTTCAGCTCTTGGAAACTTTCCTCACAGTCCTTTTTCTAGATAAACTTGATCCCTTTTCAAGTTAACTTGGTTAATGGATTAGAAAGTCATGAAATGTTCTTCACAAACCTCTGATAATATCCCGTTAATCCAAGAAAACTATGAATCTCAGTTATTGTTGTGGGCTGAGTCCACTCCTCTACAACTTTTGCATTTTTAGGGTCAACTGTGATTCCTTAATTGGTGACAATGTTCCCCAATAATGAAACTTTTTGTGACCAGAACTCACATTTGCTGAACTTTCCAAAAAGCTTCTACTTCTGCCGAGTTTTCAAAATAATCCTTAGATGATCCTCATGCTCCTCGTGACTTTTGGAATTTTTCAGAATATTATCAATACAAACTACCACAAAGTTATCAAGGTAGTCCTTAAGGGATCTATTCATCAAATCCATACAAATAATAGGTCAACTAGTCCGTCTGAAGGTCATAACAACAAACTCATAATTTCCATATCTTGATCAGAAGGAAGTTTTTAAAATATATTCTTTTTTTCACCATAAATTGATTATAACCAGATCAAAGATCAATCTATGAGAAGAACTGATCCCCATGAAGTCAGTCAAATAATTCATCAATTCTTGGAAGAGGGTATTTTTTTATTCACTGTGATCCCATCCAGTTCTCTATAATCACTGCATAGATGCATTGATCTATCCTTCTTATCCATAAAGTGAACAGGTGCTCCCCAAGGAGACACACTTGTATGGATAAACCCCTTCTCCAAATGATCTTGGAGTTGCTTCTTTAATTCCTCCAGCTCCACATTTTCCTTCCTATATGGGGTGTTTGATATCAGATGAGATCCAGGTACGATTTCAATGGAGAACTCTACCTCTCCTTCTAGGGGAGGTCCAGGAAACCTCTCAGAAAATACATCAGTGTATTCTTGGATGATGGGGACATTTCTATCCTTATACTCTCATTTCCTACTTCTTCTTCACTGATCAAATCCATAAAGAAATATATACGAGGTTCTTTTAAACAAATATTAGGTTGAGATATCTATCCTTTCATGATAACGATACGTGTTCCATTCAAGACTACTGAAATTTCCTTGCTTCTTAATTTTATCATAGAATTATACTTTTAGATCCATTCTATCCTTAGTATAATGTTGAATTCCAGTATGATAATGACTACTACATTTGAGATAAGATTTTTCTCACTAAATCAAATAATAGAGTTTCTAAACACTGACGATGCTTGGAAAATCCCACCAAGAGTCTTGACTGATAACTCTACTTTTAGAAAATCGAGGGTTGAATCAAAATTCTTTTCAAACATGGAGAAAATTAAGGAATGAGAATAACCATAATCAATTAAAGTAGTTTCTAGCTTTGAGATAACAACAAGAGTACCTTTCACCACATTATTTGGAGCTTCAACTTCAGCTGTTGTGATTGAAAAAGTACAACCTTGTTCCCTTGGCCGATGCTGAGGCTAATGGTGATTCCCCTCCACTGCCCTTGGATTTGGATATGGAATGGAAAAGTGCCCAATTTGTCCACACTTATAGAATTAGAAATCTGGTAGGGACTACACCATCTTCCCATTGTTGTTAGTGTTTGGGATTTGGGGATTCACCTCACCATGAACGTTTCATGCGACATGGCCATCTTTTCCACACTTTTAGCACTTCCCACTCCCAAGCAGGCAGTTGGACAAACTATTCTTCCCACATTTATTACACGTGGGACATTTCATTTTCTTTCCTATACTTCCCTAATCAACAGTACACCCTAATCTTGGCTCCATTGATCTTTTCTTTTCATTATATTTGTGAGACCATTTCATCTCAACAAACTCCAGTTCGACTTTCATCTCACTCTACATGATCTCCTCATAGCTATCATAGTCTCAGTTGGCCAGATTCTTCTGTAGATGAGGTCCCATTTTTCCGAAGAATCTATCAACCTCTATATTTGTAATGATGAAAATTCTAGAGTTGTAAGTGAAATAATTGTGATGTTCTTATCGTAGCTTCCCACAGATTCATTCTCCTTCTGCTTCATCTCGAGAAACTCTTTCTCCATTATTATTCTCATGGAACCAGTGAAATACTTGCTGAAGAAGATACCTCTCAACTCTTCCCACTCTAAAGGTTCAACCTCCACACTTGGACTCCTATTTTTTATCAGCTCCCACCACTGATCATTTTCTCCATCTAAGCGGTAAACAAATAGGGTGGCCTTCCCTTGTTTCGAACAGCGGAGCACAAAATAGATCTTCTCCATAGTGCTGATCCACTATTTAGAAATTAATGGGTTAGTAGATCCAATGAAGGTTTATGGTCGTCGATTCATAAAGGACTCAACAAAATGTTTTTCCATCTGCAGTGAGAGCAGTCTCTCAGCTTGATTCAAGTTATTTCCCATAACTTGAGTCAGCTGGTTCATAATTCTCATGAAAGTTTCCATTCTGACTTCCATCGGAGGGCCGTCAGCGCATCGTCCATTGTGGTCACCATTTTCATGGTTATTTCTATTTCTTTACATTTTATTGAAGAATAAAACCTTAGTTATAAGTTTATTTTATTTACGAATATTTTAAATATAAAGGATTTTATGTCTTAAAACATCATGCTTAAACAATTACATTTCTCTATAAGTCTTTCATAATGATTCATAAAAAGATTGTGATAGACCAAACATATCCCCCAGGAGTGTCAAACTAGGAGTGTAGAAAGGCCCATTTTCTTATACCAGGATACCCCGGGTAAATCCTTAAACTCCTTGTCGGAGTTTTGAATCCTAATAACATCTGTGCCAGAGATGCCTCTACTAGGTCTTATCAAGAAAGGGATGTATTTTCTTGATAAACCACTAACACAATACTCACCAAAAGACCAGAAATTTTTCTTATATTTAAAATTTTATATAGGGTTCTTCCTAAAGATTTCATATCCTAATTTCCATAAATAACTAAACTATCCTTTGATAACAACTATGGAATCCAAACTTTTTTATACATAACGTTTCATTACATTTTACAAAAAGAGGACCTTTAAATTCTAGTGTCTTGGAAATCCGGAACAAAATACATGAAAAATTAAAACACACATTTAAATCCCCTTGAAAATCTTATTGAAAAGTTCATCCTATTTACAACTACTGCATATCAAAACCCAGAGACATACACAAAGGAAAAGGTGAACAGAAGGCCCAGCAAGGAATGTAAGGGAATCAGTTTACTTGTGATATCAATAAGAACTTGATGAAAAACATAAAGACAAGAGGAATGGAAGAAGAGGCATATCATAATGAAAATAACTTGAAACATAACTTTAATATGTGTCTAAAACATTTAATTTAGACAATCATGAATATATCAGCAAGCTTCATCTCCAAAGTCTCAAAAACATTACCAAGCTTATTCACCAAGGTATCGTGAAACTTGTCATCTCTAGAGATTAATTTATTATCCAATGCATTAGATAGATATCATGATGAATCCTTAATATGTCTGTATTTTAATATGATACACATTAATCAAAATCAAACATTTCATAAATAACCAAAACAGAATAAAAGAAATGGGTTTCACTTCAAAATTGTGACGTTTTAGAAGTGCATAAAAATAAGATCATTATGTCATTTATAACCCATGGAAAGTGAGTGAGGGTTATATGTATGTAAATTAAAAAATAAAATAGATCAATATTAAGTCTAGATTAATATTCTAGAAATTGAAATATATTTGGGAATTCACATAAATAAATCAATATAATTTCTTGAGAAAAAGAGAGAGATTTGGAGACGAAAATCCTACAACATAACGGCTACGTAACACTATTTTAGAAGACAATAAAAAAGGGGAAAAGGATAAACCACTCAAAAATAAAAAAATATATTATAGGGATATAATAAAATATAAATAAGAAAATGGTATGGATATTTGAATGACATACCACATGGAAATGAAACTTGAAAGAAAAGAGAAGATGCGATTTCTTTTACGAAAATTCGGCAGCCTAACAGCATCACTTAAAAATCCCGTAAATTTGTTGGTGAGAGTGGAAATGGTCTCTCATATTTTGGAAATAAAATTTATATAAATAATGATATACAAGAACATATCCCCACATAATAAAATGGAAACTAGAAGACATAACATAAATGAAGTCACAACTTAAAAGAGGAGGGTGAAAGGTTCCCGTACCATAAAGAGTGACTTTTAAAGCTCGATCGTTGAGACCATGGGGGCTTGAGGGAACCTTGGGAGGACTTCTTGGGAGATAAAAATACCCAAGATTCGTTGAGGAGGATTTTTGAATGAAAGGAATGAGGGAATGGTGTTGTATTTATAGCAAAAGTGAGGTAATATTTAATTAATTTTCAAGGGACACCTCATTAGTGGTATTTGAAAAACCATGGGCTTGCCCTGGTATTTGCCCATGGTATTGGCCACTTGGAACACCTTATAAAATATCTTATTATTCACAAGTATAACGGATTTATTACATCATTAATGATGTCATTAATCACACCAAAATTCAAAACTATATTTTTACTATTCACTGAAAGACAAAACATTTTATAAAAATCTCATAAATTCTCTCTAAACTAATAACATTGATCGTAATTCAATAATTAACTCCATTTTATGAAAAAACAATTTTAATTATGAGAGATTTATTTTTTAATTAAAAACACCATTTACATGAAAAAATACAAATACGTAACTAATAATTTTTGAAACAATTATTTACTTATACTATTATATCACTTCACCATTCATAATGACTAAATTATATTTATACTTTATTAATTAAGGTTACTATTACATTGGTCACATTACTATTCATAAGGGTAATATTACTATTCATACTTTACTATTCACTAAAAATTAAGTTGATATTATTAGACTCTAAATTTATTACTGGTCACAACTATAGAAGACAATTTTTTGAAAATCATTTCACATGATTAATTATTTAGAGAATAAAAAAATATTTTAAAATACCCTTTTTCCAAAATTCATCAATAATATGTAACTTCATCCTACATTTACCCAAACATTTGAAATTCACAAATTTAGCATAATAATAAATAACAATTTTATTTTTACAAAAGGATTACACAACATAACTAAGGTCTTGTTACATAGACCCTTATAACACCTACATAGGACCTAAGTGTAATATGTGATATGGTGAAAGAATCTTGTGTCAGCTCAGACAACATTGCCTGAGTAATGATTTCATTCAGCTTGAACTTCTCCTGTAGGAAATTCTGTACAAGCTTCACATGTTAGAGCTTGGCTTGGGCTTGGTCCAAAGCAAAGACCAGTGATGCAACCTCCTTCCCAAGCTCTGACAGATGGGCTTCGTATGGCCCGAGTCTACTTGATGATTTCATCAACTCTTATTTCTATATTAATTAACCATGATCACTTGTATTTATAAAAAATAATCATAATTTTAAGAATTTAGTTTTCAACGGTCATATTTGACCAATGGTCATATAAGAGTTAAAACCCAATGGTATTATTTTAATTATAATCACTTCATTAATTAGAGGATATAGTTTTGTTGAGTATAAAATAAAATAATACAAAAATTTAGGAAACAAATATTATTAAAAAGTTAGGGTCATTACATATATCATATCATCCCTCTTTATATGCCTCTGTGGAATGGTTTAATAGAAAGGTGGAACTTCACCTTATTAGACATTGTGAGATCAATGATGATTCATGAAAGTCTTCCATTATCCTTTTGAGGATACACGTTACAAGTAACAACATACATACTAAATCAAGTTCCAACTAAAGAAATGAATATTATACCATAAAACTTAAGGAATGGAAAAAAACTTCTGTTTTATTAATTACATGTGTGGGGTTATGAAGAGTTTATAAAGGCCTCTTCAGGTAAAAATATTTCACCTAGAGACACAATGTGTATCTTTATAATATATCCCATTGAAACAAAGGGATACTAACTATACTATTATTTATATAAAAAGGTTGTGATTAATAGATGTACCAAATTTATTGAGGCTGATTTTATATCTAAAAGAGATAATGTGAGAGATATAGAGTTCAATGAAGTTTAGGCTCAAGATATAAAAGAGATGGCACATAAAGAAATTATAAAAATTCATGTGGAAGAAGAAATTGTTCTAGAGACACAATTACTACATAGGAGTACTAGAGATGTTATAGAACCAAAATAGTATGATTTTCTAGTAACCAAGGATAATGACTCATAATTTATTGATAATAATATTCCTTTAACCTATAATAAATAATTAACTGGCATAGATGTTTCCAAGTGGTAAGAATCCATGATTTCTAAAATGTTTTCCATGTACCAGAACCAAGTCTAGATTTTGGTATACCCTCCAGTATATGTAAATACCATTGTTTACAAATGGGTATTCAATAAGAAAATGAATATGGATGAAAAAGTCAGCACCTATAAGGCATGAATAGTTGTAAAAGGGTTTAAACAACATCAAGGAATTTAATATAATTTAACCCTCTCACCATTTGTAATGATAAAACACATCAAAATTATACCTTTCATTCTAGCCTTCCATGATTATGAGATTTGGAAAAAGGATTTAAAAATATCCTAACATAATGGGAAACTTTCAGAAGAATTATATATGACACAATAGGAATGGTTTGTGACTCCAATGAATGCCAATATGGTATGCAAGTTGAAAAGAACAATTTATGGATTAAATAAAGCATCCAGGTCACATGAAAATATTATGATGTGGACATAGTGGAATTTTATTTCATAAAGAACAGGTGTTATCTGTGTGTCTATAAATGGTTTAGTGAGAGTGAATTTATTTTTTTAATAGTATATATTTATGACATACTACTCATTGGAAATGGAATACAATTCTTACTGTATATTAAAGAATGGTTGAATAAATTATTCCCTATGAAAGAAATGGGTTAGGTAGTATATTTTATTGGGATCAAGATTCATCAGTATGTATCTAATAGGATTGTTGGACAAAGTCAAATTACACACATTGACAAGAAATTGAAGAGATTTTATATGGAACAATCCAATAGGGGATTATTTCCAGCGTCACATGACATTCATCATTCTTTGAAACTGTGTCTTCAGACAGATGAGAAAATGAACATAACGATAATGATTCCATATGCATCAATGATTGTGTTAGTAATAAATTCTATGCTATGTATTAGGCTAGATTTCATATTCATATTAAGTTCAATAGGATGTTATAAGGTTGATCCAGGTGACAGTCATTTGATGGATGTTAATAATATACTTAAGTATCTTAAGAGTATTGATGATATGTTCTTGTTTAATGGAGGAGATGAGGAACTAGTCATCATAGGATTTGAAAATAATGTTTTCTAAACTGATCATGATGAAATTAAGTAAAACAAAGATACATCTCTACCTTTAATGGAGGTGTTATGAGTTGGATGAGCTTAAAGTATTCTGTGGTTGAAGATTCTATAGCACAATCAGAGTATATTGTAGATTCATAGGTAGATAAATAAGTAGTGTGGATGAACAACTTAATTTAAGTTCATAATGTGGTACCTAGTAGTATATATCCTATCACACTCAATTGTGATAATTTTTTAATTGTGTATCCTTCAAAATATACAAGGTGACATTGGCGAATGAAAAAGAAACATTGGAAGTATCCTCTATTTAGGGATTTTTCTCAAAGATTTAAAGTTATAGTGAACAATATTTCCATGGATAAAAACATAGTGGGACCCTTAACTAAATAATTGACTCAAAAAAACATGATTATAATGTGAGGTCAAACAAAATAAAGTTCGTAGGTAGTTGGCTCTAGTCCATGTGGGTGTTTTTTGGAGTTTGTGTCCAAAAACCAACAATTTATACATTGATTACATGTATTTACAATTTATTGAATATTAATAAAACTTATTAATAAATATTTTTTTATTTATGAATCTAATATAGAAATTTATTAGATTATATATTGCATTGATAGTTCATATAAGTTCCTCGATATGACGAGAACCATGATGTGCTATGATGATATTTATAAATAATTTTTGTTTTTGGATAACATACTATCAGGGGATACATAGTACGTAGACTATTATATGTGAGTAATAATAAGTATTAGAGACCTCTTCTCTTGTAGCTTTTAATTGCTAATCTCCAGTATTGGATATTATGAGAACCAACTTTCCAGTATGAATATTTCTTGTTTCGGAGTCATCTTATATTCTTATCTATGATCATGTGTGATGGTCCTTAGACATTAACATTATTATTATTTCATGTTAAAACTCATGTACCTAGATATATTTCATAAAACTTGATGATAAAATTATTGAAAAAATTGGATATGTTGGGTTCACCATGAGTGAAAAGTCATTAAGGATATGACCAGAAAGGATTTGTCCCTTCTATCTTTATGAAGGATGATATATCATTCATGTGATTGAAATATAATTTTCACCCTAAATTCCATGTCCATTGTGTAATGATTTTTCTTTTTCAAATAGTCGATTAAAGGAGTATAAATAATATAGGTGAATGACACATATGTCAAACCAACTTGATAAGATATTGAGAAAAGGAATTATATTACACAAAGAGCATTCATATGTGGTTTTCATCATTGAGATATTAATTTATTTCTCTTGGGTGCCTTTTCTAATTGGTATATAGTAATATTTAAATTTAGGCAAGCCCATATAATGTCAATGAGAAATAATAGTAGAGGTTCACACACTATGTTTTTATATTTATCTCGAATAAATTGTATTTAAATTTAATTAATGGAAGAAATATTATTCTCCAGACCAAGGAATTTTTTTTTCAAATTTTATTTGTCATATAAATTAAATAAATATATATTCACCAGCCTGTAAATTAAAATATGTTATTTATTTTATTGACTATTTAATTAATATATATTAATCAGTATGTGAAAGTAATATTTATTTATGAATAAAATATTTATATGGGTATTCAATAAATATTGAGAAGTTATAATGGACCCAGACTTCTTCAGATGATAAAATAATTTTTTACTATCCAGTAAATATTATTTATAAATTTTCCCATGTTGGCACACTGAAAAATAATAATAATAATAATAATAATAATAATAATAATATTAGGTGTATGGGTTTTATTAAATGGTTTAAATGTTATTTAATTGATGGTATACAATTAAATAATATTTTAACCTAAAACCTAACTCTATAAAAAGATGGCTGTGTTTATTGTGTATTACATCACAATTTGAGAATAGAGAATTGTTGCACACAACAAATCCTCTTTTGAATTCTCATTATCTATTTTTCTCAATAATAAGAAATATAAAGGATATTTCTTCAAGACTAATGAACAAGTGATCATGAACGAACAACAAAATACATTTGATTATCTAAATTAGCACTCAGATATTGAGTGGATTTGTTTAAATATCATTGGATCCCATGTGGATCACCTCTAGAAAGATTCTATCCTTTGATCCCAACATTGTAATAAATGTAATCAGAAAGGGTCTTTTTGGATGATCAAAATTTATCAAAGAACAAATTTCCTAAGGATAGGTATTTATATATTAAAATGCTAAATAAATTAATTTTTAATTCAACATGCAATATCCATGGTCATTGTTTCCAGAAAAAAATATTATAATAAATTTTAATATATTGTCTACCATTGTGCGCTTCTGCTACTCCCATAATCAACAATAAATGTATCAAATTTCTATTCCATATTATGGATTTTACTTGAAAGTGAAAAACGTTGTAGTGTTTGTCACTAGTATCTATATGGCCATTGTTGGTACCCTTGAGCTTCTGTTTATTGTGGCATATACCCCTAAAATGTATTTTTTCTTTTCAAATCAACATAAATTTTGGCTTCTATATATCTACCTTGGGGGTTTTACATATCCATCATCATGTACATATTTTTTGTAATTGTTTTCATTTGAGACCACATCTATATGTTTTCCAACATATTAATGTCTCTTCATTGTTTACCTTCAAATTTCCAGTATACATTATTTCTCACCATCTCATCCAGTTGTTTTTAGCTTTCCTCCAGTGATTTTTTCATCAACAAACCTTCAATTACAATATCTATAATTGACTTATTACCCTATGTATGAGCTTTATAGATATTTTATATGAGTTTCTATGTCTCTATTTCATGATGTGGTAATTAACTAATAAAATGTTTAAAGAAATATCATATTCTATATAAGTATTAATCCTCAAATTTATTAACATTTAGAATGTTTACACCAATATCCACATACTTGGATGGAAGAAATAATTGGGTTAAGAAATTGTTTTTCTAAGTCAAAATATGTTGCGATGGAATGAACTCACATGATTTGGATCCATTTCTAAGGTGAATCTCATGAATAAAACAAAAATAGGTGTATCCTTACAACATCAATTGAAACATTTGAAAATTAGGATGTATCATTGAGTTCAAGGAAACTACCCCAGTCCATGTTGAGATATTAATGGAGAAATATTGATAAGTGGACTATATTATATATCATATTGATAATAGATGGTTTGTTCTGGATGTGTGTAGAGGATACTAGTAGTATGAGTATGCTTGGTTGAGCTTCAATGATTGAAGGTCTGCTACAGTCTTCCATCACTCTCAGTCCAATGTCTCTTTTTTTTGTTCTCCAGTGACATGATTTATCCCTAATCCAACCATTGCCATATCTTTTTTTGTCCTTAAATATTTCTCTATATCGGGGTCAAACTAAAGAGTTTCTTTTCCATTGGACTAAGTGTAGTGACAATACATTAATGATTTGAAATCTAAAACTTCATCTCAAAATTACCATGCATAAATAGTTAAATTAAAAAACGAAAAAACATAACAACCAAATGAAACTACATTTTATCTATCCCTAGAAATAGTGCCAAAATTTTTAATTCCCATAGGGAATAATTAGTTTGTATAAAGAAAATAAAAATTAAATAATTATATAAAACCCAAAAAAGAAACTACCAAATTAATTTTAAAAAATGGTAAGTTCAAGGTCAATTATATAAAAATGGTGGAAATAGTTGTTTTTTGAGAATTTAATATAATTTTTTAATGTGTTTTTAATAATAGGGGGGGGGGGTAAAATTATTTTGTAAAAAGATAAGAAATAAGTGAATTTGATATTTGAAAATCAACTTTTAAGAGGCATGGAAGGGTTTCTTAGATGATGGGACTAGGTTAAAATGGATTTTAGAAATTAAATTAGAATATTCATTAGTGGTTTCAGAGTTGATATGAGAGGGATAAAATGCTAATGGTATTCCATCCTTAAGGTAGAAATCACCTTTTCCCATGGTCAGGTAATTTATGGTTGTGATGAATCAAGTTAATATTGATACCATTCTAAACCTAATTTCTTGAGGATACTCAATGGTCATGAAAAATTTCAAGAAAATTAGTTGTGAAATTTTAAAATTACTTTTGTAATTTATTAAATGGTCATGAAATGAAAAAATAAAGAGATTTTAAATTATATTAAATACTACATTAACCCAAATACATAAATAAAATAGAAAATTAAAATCGAACACATATTTCCCCTCTATCTACATCACCCAAGAGCATTTCCCGAATTAACTACTCAATATAGTAATGAGGGAGTATGGGGGAATCAGAATAATAAAATAAATCATGAAATAAAATGGAGAGAAAGTTTTTTTGTAGGACTCTACAATAGCACAACACCTCACCCTAAGCATTGTTCTTCACATTGATCCCTCACTATAACATTCTAAGGATCTATTTTTTGTTCTTTATGGTGATAATTTTTTATTTAATTCACCATTACTATTTTCATAAAGGAGTATTTTTTCAATCCCAATGTAGCAAGCCATTTTTGGTTAGAATGGGAATCTACCAATGAATTCCATGTCAAAGAAGCTAAATTTGGGAAATTCTGGACACTTTCACAACATGGAAGATGTAGTTAAACCATGAAATTCATGGTCCCACCTCCTTTTGTGCTTCATTCACGTATATATTTTAATATTTCAATTCCATTCACATCCAAAATTTTAATCATAATTTTCATCCCATTTTTTCATCTTTTGAGCTATTCTTCCAACCTAATTTTTCAGTTCTAACCCTCAGAACCATCCTATAATCTTCCTGTGTCAAGAAAACCCTTCTTTGAGTGGAAATATTGATCTATTTTGGACCCTCCTACTCAGTTCGAAATATTGTTTTATCCTACCTTGGTTGAATAAACCATTAAAAAACAGAAAAGAATGATCAATTAATTAATAAAAATCAATGTATTTAATATCAAAATATGTATGCATAAAATATACATATCAAGTCATAATATTTCATAAAATTCAACTATCTTACCTAGTGCACGTTAAAATATTTTTGGGATAATATATACCTTAAAAAGTTTTTTATTAGTATATATGTTACACTTTTCTCCATAAAGATAATTCATCCATATATTTAATAAAAATATTACTTCTATTAATTCTAAATCATTATTTGGTTCATTTTTTATTGTGAACCTTCATTTGGAAAGAGGCCCAAGTTGTCACCATATTTTTCTACATAGTAACACTTCTTATTCCATTATTATATTCATCACTATAAATCAAAAACCACAATCCAGTATAGGATTGTATTATCACATGTGCACTAACCAACATTCTATTCAAATCCTTGAAATATTCTTCACAATCATCATTCTAAAAGAACTTGAATCCCTTCAGAGTTAACTTGGTGATTGGATTAGATATCCACGAAATAATTATGCACAAATAATTGATAATATACATCTATACAAAGAAAACTATATATCTCATTAACCATGGTTGGTATGGGATAATTTTAAATAATTTTCATCTTTGATGGACCCACCGATATTCCTTATATTGATATTATTTGTCCAATAAATGAATATTTTTTATAACATATTCACACATGGTAAAGTTTTTATCCAGAATATCCTTCCATAGAGCCATTAGTATAATCCTCAAGTGATACTCATTCTATTTTTTGAACATGAAATATAAAATAATATAATCTATAAATACTTCCAAAAACTAATCAAGGTAATATTTAAAGACTTTATTCATTAAATTCATGAACAGAGAGGGGGACTTTGTAAGCCCAAATGTCATAACTATAAATTCATAATGTTTATACCTCTGATAAAAGATTTTCTTGGAATTATAATTCACTTTTAACCCTTAATCGATAGCATTTAGATCAAATATGAATCATGGAAAAATAATGAGGTCCTCATAATTGATCAACCAAATCATCGATATGGGGTAGAGGATACTTATTCTTGATTGTGATATTGTTATGTTCTTGATAATCAATACAAATTCTCATTGATCCATCTTTATTATTAAAAAAGATAAAGGTTTCACCTAGGCAGACACACTTGGATAAATTAATCCCTTATCATGATTCTCTTGGATTTTCTTATTCAATTCATACAACTCAATTGAAGAAATTAAATAGGGGGTATTTAGATTAGGTGTAGCACTAGACATGAGTTTTATTGAAAAAAACATCATGATTTATAGGAAGACTAGGAAACTCTTACAAAAATACATCAACATACTCCTATAAAATAGGCATATCTTCGATGATGGGTTTTCACCAAACCATCTATGATAAGTACCCCAATTTAATAAGAATTAGGACCTATATAAGGATGCTATTTTCATTAGAAGTTCATGTTTATCCTCACACTGATATATGACGATAGGATTATCTATAATTTCAAATGTGACTTCCCTTCCACTGAAATTGATATGGGATCAGTACAAGTAAATAAAATTTAAGCACAAAATCACAACAAATTCTGTTTTAGGGAGAATAATAGGATTTACAAGAATAATATTCCCACAAAATTAAATAGGAGAAGAATAATATTTATGATATTAAATAATTATACCATTAAGAGTTTTCACTATTAATTTAAAATCAAATTGTTGAGGTGGTAATGTAATACCGATAAGAAATTATTTAGATATAAAAAAGTGGGTATAACTAGAATCAAATAAGACATTATCAGATCTAGATTAGATGGTAATTATACCTTTCATCGTATCATTATTTTACCCCACATTAGAAATAGATATCACATAATATTTCCCTTTTTTATCTAGGCTAAATAGGTTACTGACGTCAATCATTTTCATTAAATCTATGATTCAAGCACTGTATAACATAATTCCAATACTCCTTTAATTTGAAACATTAGATTGTGGGTGGTGCATTCTAGGGAGAATTATCCCCACTCAAATCATTAGATAATTTATTCTTATCACATCAGCAATATATATCCTAATAATCATCCTCTCCATACTTAAATCATTTAATGTTCCCCTTAATAAATTTCCCCTATGATTCTTTTTACACTTATTCCTATATGGCTTGAAGGCCTTAAATTTTTATTCATTTTTGATAATACCCATTTTTAGGGTCTAAGGGGAATCCTTACAAGGATCGTAGGCTTAAGTGACTCATTACATGACCCAATGATCTTATAAGAATAAATATCAGACTAAAACTACTTGAAAATACTCCTACTTAGAATCTGTATCAAGATTTTATCTCTCCAACTTCCCAAGTATATTTAGATAGGTGTCCTGTGTGAGGTTGCAAAAGCATAATACCCATGGAAATTTGCATATCCTCTCATTATTCTAAATACTATTAGCTCTACCCTGGTGAATGTGACTTCTATGAATCATCATCTGGAGCCTGTTTTTGTAGAGTCTATCTAGTTTCTTCCACACTTCATATAGATCAAAGGCCTTCAGGTGGCCTGAAATACTTGTAGTGGCATGAAGGCCTTAAGGTGGCCCAAAATCCTTACTGGCCCGAAGGGCATGGATTTTTTGGAGGCCATAAAGGACCCGAGGACCAAACCATTTGACCAAAGGCCCAAAAAGATGAATATTTCTTGCTTCTATAGTACCGAAAAGTAACTATTATAGTATCTTCTTTAGTACCTTCTACATTTATGCTACTATATATTCTATAGTACACCAAACATATGCCTCTACATGGATTCGATCCAAGGTCTCTTGGATTCACTTAGACAGTCCTCACCAACTGGGATGAGGATCATGTTCATATACTTATGGAATAAAGGAATAATTATCTTCTATATTTTTGGATTTTTATTATTATAATTTCTTTTAACTTTAATCATTATTTTCTTATCAAAACTATGAGATTGATGGGTGACACTTGTCTCTATTTCAACCTTGACAGCACATCAAGATATTTCTTCATTTCCACTTAAGTATCTTATTCCTAATTCAATTTAGAGACTTCACTTTAAACCTATAAATAATCAATAAATATTTCATTCAGGTAGGATAATATTGCCAGAATTTAACCTCGAAAGTCTTGTAAAATTTTCTTCAATGGTACTAATGGATTCATTATCTTTGTGCTTTAGATCAAAGAATCACTTCTTTATTTTCATTAAAAGAATAAAAGAAACTAATTCTTAAAAAATGTCTTTCTAAACTAATCTACGTCTGTAGAATTATGTTATTCCTTTTTCCTGATGTAATTGATAAGATTCCATTGATTTTCTCCACCTTACAAATGATAAACACTTAATATAACAGTTCCATGCACTAAAAACTATATAATAGAAAATATTTTGTCAATGGTGTTGATTTATTAATCATAAATTTGTAGATTAATATACCCACTAAAAAAGAGTATATTTCCTCATGAAGGAATCAATAGAATTTTGTTACCTTCTTTTATTATATGTAAGCTTAGTATGATCTATAACTTAAGAAATTTATATATTAATTTCAATGATATTTTTTATTCTAGATCCCACAACATTCAGTTTCTCATGATGAAATTTCTTGCATTTTACATTACATTCAGTATTAACATGTTTCCTTATACTTTTGGCTAATGACTAAAACAAAAAATCATAGTTTGAGGAATGATGATCGTAGTTGGAAATCATATAATAATAAAAATCATTTATAGGATGTCGAAGTCAGGAAACCTTAATTTATTTATATGAAACCTTAGGTTTAAACAAGGTCATCCTTATTTATCATCTATTTGAATTATTCATATTGGTTTATAAAGAAAATTTGAATTAACTAAGGCATATCCCACAATAGTGTATATTGAGTGTGCAATATTAGTCCCGCTCATCTTGCACCGGTGACAAAAGGTTAATAGAAAATATACCCCATTCAGATTTTTTACCCCTAGGTGAATCTATGCAATTTCTAAATCCACTTTCTAGTATCCAGGTAGGGATTCATTTTCTAGGAAAATCATGCTCCTTTATTTAACAAACATAGTATGTTTTCTTATGTTTAGGATTATCCCAAATCTTTTTAATAATATTTTCCCATCCCTGTTTCTAAAAATAACTAGACCTTACTATATTACCAACTGAGGTATCCCAACATTAGATAAAAATATTACATCTTATTAGATTAATTTTTTTTAAATATTATTAGGATCCACACTTGACCTATAATGTTTTAGTGTACTTGGAAACATGGATACATGAACAACTGGTATGTAAAATATATACATCACCTCCCTTTAATTTCTTCACAACTAGATCCGTCCTAATACGTATCACATAAAAAACATTTCTTTATAACATAGGGAAAATGACACATAATAAAGGGTGAGATTATATTTTCATTATGGATAAAATTGGTAGATAACAATCAATGATCATACATAATCATATCAAGATAAAAAATGGTATGATTAGAAGATATTAACATTTTAAATTCATACACAAAAAATTCATAGATCATAATTATGAAATAATACTTTGGTAGATTATAAGACATGATTTATAAAGGAATAAAAGATCATGATCCATCAGATCATATCATTATCATAAGAATATATCATAGAGAGTGGCCTAAAATGTATGGTATAATCATAATGTAACGCCCCGACCCCAGTTACCCAGAGTCGGTGCATTATTACATAACATTGGCATGATCATAAGAAAGATCAAATCTCGAAAGACCGATTGGTTTAGTAGCCTTGGAAAATGCCAGATATATTCATAAGTTTTACATTACATTATAAAATGAAAAACTACTACAACAACATAATGTCTCAATAGACCACACTATTATCCCCTCATAAAATCCCTGCAGGTCATTCATAACTTACTTCTTCACATCCTGGGAAAAATAAAACATAGAAAAGGGGTGAGCTCAAATGCCCAGTAAGGATAACAATATAGCGGAAAGAATAAACATTTAAGGCAATGTATAACTAAAACAGAAGCCTTTTAAATATGAACTTTCAACATGGTATGGCATAAATAAAATGAAATAATTCCATTTAATTATTCACATGGATATTCTACTAATCGAATAATCACATGCAAAAATCAATAACCACTTTCATAATGTTGGAATGCATAATGCCAGACTATCATAACCACATAGCCAAGGCCTCGTGCCAAGACTACAAATAAGATTTTGTCAAGGCCTTGTGCCAAGACACTAGTTTGTCTCATGAGACCTACCGATGCATCGAGGAGCTATAGCGGGCTCCACCCGTCACTTATTAAGTCCAATGCATTCCCATATGAAAAGGTTTAAACATAACATAAACATTCGTATTAAAACTAGCATACGAAATGTCAATAATTTCACCATAAACTATGAATGGTATAAAAATAGCACATCCATAGTCAAACATATCACAAAACCTTCAATACAATATAGAAGTTTTGTATCATAATAAATCAACTTCAAATAATCTTAAAATCCATCAAAGGATGTTGACATAGATGAAATCAAAATTATTTTTAAAGAAGTATCTCCTTTTATTTTGAAATAATTTAAGATCCATATAAAATAATACATTTTCTTTGAAAATATTCTTATAAGCTTGTATGGAAAGCTTCGACGATTTTATAACGGCGGAAAATAACCGCACCCGCCGTATAAGTTAAAAAAAACATTCTTACCTCAATTCTGTCGAAAAGGTTAAAAAGGACCTTGTTTTGAAAACGACGGAAAGATTCCTTTATAAACCTCTTATAAAAAGTCAAACAAGGGTATAAATGACTTAAACCCATATTCTTGTAAATAGTACAAATGTTTTGAAATACATTTTTAAGAAACATGGATGTGGATGATAAAGAGATCCCAGTAGATTATTACGTATAAACAACCTCAGATAATGAAGAGATTGTGAAATAAACCTTACCTTGTACTTTTCCTTGGTTGGGGTAGGTTAACCTCCTGTATAATGGTGAAATAATTGTTATTAAATTATACAAGAATCATATATATTAATATGATATCATATATGATCTTTTAACATTGATTTATTAATAATATCTTAGAATTATCATCATTTCGGGTGTTAACTTACTCATTTTCTTTTATATGTTTTGTTACATAAGCCATGTTTGTTGTATCTTATTCATATCCAGAATGATATCAAGTCCTTAAACATCATTTTTAAATCATAAAATGATAATTATACTTGAATGGATACGATGGAGAATGAATCTCATCGCGTTCGTGGAGACGGTAGTCCGTACGTACGCACGAGCGACAATATCATTCTTTTGATATTAAAATAATATATAAATGAATGGTATATCATATATACAGAATCATTAACATGTTATATTTATTATTTACATGAGTTACACATCATTATTATACCCATCCAAATAATATTATATTGAATAACAATTACACCACGACGTGGAGACGGTAAGCCGTACGTACGCACGTATGGTGACATGTTATTCAAAGGGTGGATAGAATACTGAATATGGTTGTACCATACTTATAATAACATCACAGTATATGTGAGATACTGGAGTTATTATTTTAGAATGGTAAGAACAAAGGAAGAAGAAGTGGAAGAAGAAATGAACTTAGAAAAGGGTGGTGAAATCATTACCTCTTCTTCGGGTTCTTCCTTTTGATTTGATCAAAAGGGCTCCTTAGGTTGGCTTTCTGATCAAACTAAGGCCTCTAGGTTGTAGTGAGGGATGTTGGGAGATTATTTGGGCAGAGTTTGGACGAACCAAAAGGCTTTGAAGGTGTGAAGAAATGAGAAGGAGGAGTGCCCTTTTATAAGAGGGGTGAGGGGCACCTTTGGAAAAGCTAGAAATATTAATTTATAATAAATTCATATTCGGTTTCTAATGGCTCCAAAGCTTATTATTAAAAGGTTAAGGTGGGGATAGGTCGAAAACCACTCAACCAATAGAATTTAGACAGGTTTGGGTACTTATATTAACCTTATCTTTAAGTATTAACTCTAAGTTAATTAGTTTCACTTTTACAATGTCTCTTTGTATTTTTATATAATATGGTCAATAAACTTACTATATACATCCAAGAGACCCCCGAGTGGTCCATTAATGATGAACCTATCATGATATAAGTCTCTTGGCCGAACCTTAGATTTTTAGGAATTTAATATCAATTAATAATATAATATTTGTTTTAAGAACTCTTTTATGTCAATTTTGACACTATTCAATAGTTGATTTTTGTGAAGCTCATAACAGATTGATTACTTCGAACAAAGTCCATTAAATCAATCCTAATATATCATATTAGCCTATAAAATTAGTTTAATTCATTAAAAGTTTCATATTATAATTATTTGGGTATTTATAAGATCAATTATTTTAATTTTTCACTATTTTAGTAATTACTGCATCATCATTGTGTCATAAATAAAATAAATTATTTAATGTCTAAAAATTATAAATAAAATATCATTCTGTAGGAAATCTTTTTATCTTTATAATGAATATTTATAATCGAAAATCCAACATGTATAACCCTATGTAAAAATTGTTCTTCTAAAAGATGTAAGCTTATGCCATTTTTTATTTTTATTTTAACTTTATTAATATAATGTGTCATTATCACTTACAAGTGGATCCATGGGGTCCCAAAATAGACCCAAAGATGCCAATGGTCGACCATGTATCAACCAATAGGGTTAAGACACGTTTTAGGGTAATTTAGTATTATTATAATATTATTTTTTTAACCCTTATTTACCGGATTTACCCTTTAACCATGGTAAATAAAATATTTACCACAGTAACTATTCAAAATGTCTAAAAATAAAAGTTACCTATTTACACAATTTGAACATCCTGATTCCAAATATGGAATCCATTTTCCTAAATTCAAAACACAGAAGTGGCAGAAATTAATTTAAAATTAATTCCCGCTGTCAAAACAAAAAGCGTGTTTTTAAGAGGTAATAACTATCAAAAGATTGACACTTGTTTATGTTCGGTTTAATTGTAAAATTATGTCCAATGACCAAAATTATATTAAATGGTAAAAATATATTCTAAATATACTTTAAAACCACTCAAATTCACAATTTATCACTATTAATTATTTTGATTAAAAAAGTTGTTTTTAATTAAAATTTAGAAATTTTCACTATTCATCAAAATATGAAAGTTATCCGAAATGTACCAAAATTTCAACCTAGGCTAATTTTGATATTCCGAATCTAAAAATGAATTCCATTTTGAAATATAAAATATATATGATTTCAAAAAGTAGGTATTACTATTCACAACGGCTAGTTTAATTAGTTGTGGTGTGTGTTAGAACTCGAGGTTGCGTACTACACACGCTATCGCATTATTCGAAGGGAAACGTACCGTAGAAGCTTGGGGTGTTACATTCTCCCCTCCTTCAAATAATTGCGTCCTCGCAATTTCTAGGGTATTACTGCATAAAAAGACTCGGGTGGTTCTTCATCATAAGTTCCTCGGGTTCCCACGTTGCCTCTTCCATCTTATGATTCCTCCACAAAACTTTTACCAGACGCATCGTCCGGTTTCTCAGTACTTGTTCTCTCGTATCAAGAATCTTGACGGGCTCTTCGCAATAAGACAGATCGGGTTCCAGTTCTAAATCTTCATAGGTGAGTACATGTGTTGGGTCAGGCATGTATTTTCTCAACAGAGATACGTGGAACACATCGTGAACTTTGGAGAGACTTGGCGGCATTGCCAATCGGTAAGCTACAGCCCCAATTCGTTCTAGAATTTCAAAAGGTCCGATGTACCTGGGACTCAATTTACCTTTCTTACCAAAACATATGACTCCCTTCCATGGAGATACCTTCAGGAAAACATGATCACCGACTTGAAATTCCAAATCCTTCCTTCGATTATCGGCATAGCTCTTCTGCCTACTTTGAGCTGCTTTAATGTGATTTTGGATTACCTTCACCTTTTCCACCGTTTCCTCCACCAGTTCTGGGCCTACAAGTTTTCTTTCACCAACGTCATCCCAACAGGTTGGTGTACGACATCTCTTTCCGTATAATGCTTCATATGGTGCCATCTGAATACTCGAATGGAAGCTATTGTTATAGGAAAATTCTACCAGAGGTAAATATTGATCGCACATACCCTGAAAGTCAAGTGAGCAAGATCTCAACATGTCTTCTAAGGTTTGAATAGTCCGTTCTGATTGTCCGTCTGTCTGAGGGTGGTAAGCAGTGCTCAAATGAAGTTCAGTATCCAGGGATTTCTGAAGACTTTTCCAAAATCTTGAAGTAAAACGGGGGTCACGATCAGAAACAATCGATAGGGGTACTCCATGAAGTCTCACAACTTCATTAATATATAGTCTTGCTAGACGTTCCAGGGGTAGATCTTCTCTTATAGCAAGAAAATGTGCTGACTTGGTAAGACGATCAACAATCACCCATATTGCATCATTCCTTCTAGGAGTCTTTGGTAGCCCCATGACAAAGTCCATCGTAACATTGTCCCATTTCCACTCTGGTATGGGAAGAGGTTGCATGACTCCTCCAGGCTGTTGCCTTCCAGCTTTCACTTGTTGACAAACCATACATCTTGACACAAAATCAGCAATCTCCCTCTTCATGTTGTCCCACCAAAAATGTTCCTTCAAATCTCTATACATTTTGGTGCTCCCAGGGTGTATAGAGAAATTGGAACTATGAGCATCATCCAGCAATTCCCTTTTTAGATCAGGTATATTGGGAACACAAAGTCTCTTCCCGAATTTCAAAATTCCATCTTCATACACAAAGTCTCTCAATCTCCCATCATTCACAGCTTTAATCTTCTTCTGAAATTCTTCATCATCGTTCTGAGAACTCTTAATCCTTTCTAGTAAAGATGGTTTGGCAACCATTTGAAAAAGCATTGAGGTTTCACCTTCCCTGGTTATTCCCATGTCCATCTTCACTAGATCCATGAAAATTGGTTCCCTTTCAATTCTCATATTGTTCAAAACTCCATGGTCTTTTCTACTTAAAGCATCTGCCACCTTGTTTGCCTTCCCCGGGTGGTAGTGTATCGTACAATCATAATCCTTGAGTAATTCAAGCCATCTCCTTTGCCTCATGTTGAGTTCTTTTTGTGAGAAAATATACTTCAAACTCTTGTGATCAGTATAAATCTCACATTTTTCACCATAGAGGTAGTGCCTCCATATCTTCAAAGCAAAGATCACAGCTGCTAACTCAAGATCATGAGTAAGATAGTTTTGTTCATGAATTTTCAACTGTCGTGATGCATAGGCAATAACTCTATCATTCTGCATAAGGACACAACCAAGTCCTTTCTTTGATGCATCACTATAAATAACGAACCCATCATTCCCCGATGGTAGAGTCAATATAGGAGCATTGACTAATCTTCTCTTCAGTTCTTCGAAACATTCCTCACACTCTTTTGTCCAAACAAATTTAACCCCTTTACGTGTGAGCTTCGTTAATGGGTTAGCCAATCGGGCAAAATTCTGGACGAAACGTCGATAATAACCTGCCAACCCAATAAAACTACGTACCTCAGTTATACTCGTAGGTGCTGGCCATTCTTGGATTGCTTTGGTCTTAGAAGGATCGACAGAGATTCCATCTTTAGAGACAATATGGCCAAGAAAAGAAATCTCCTGAAGCCAGAATTCACACTTGCTAAACTTCCCATATAATTCATGCCTCCTCAGAGTCTTCAAGATAATGCGCAAGTGATTTTCATGATCTTCGTAGGTTTTGGAGTATACCAAGATATCATCAATAAATACCACCACAAATTCATCGAGATACTCCTTGAAAACTCTATTCATCAGATCCATGAATACAGAGGGTGCATTAGTCAATCCAAACGGCATTACAGTAAACTCGTAATGCCCGTACCTGGTTCGAAATGCTGTCTTCGGAAAGTCTTCCTTCTTCACACACAACTGATGGTATCCAGATCGAAGGTCAATCTTTGAAAAGTATTGAGCTCCATGCAGTTGGTCAAATAAATCATCAATATGAGGTAGGGGATACTTGTTCTTTATTGTTATAGCATTGATCTCCCTGTAGTCGATACATAACCTCATAGATCCATCTTTCTTTTTAACAAAAAGAACAGGGGCTCCCCATGGAGAAACACTAGGGCGAATAAATCCCTTATTACTCAATTCATCTAGTTGTTTCTTTAGTTCGACTAACTCTACAGTGGCCATTCTATAAGGGGTCTTCGATATAGGCCTTGATCCAGGAATCAAATCAATAGAAAACTCAACTTCTCGTTCTGGAGGATGTCCAGGTAAATCTTCCAGAAATACATCTACAAATTCTTTCACAACAGGTACATCCTCTATTTGAACATTCCTTTCCTCACCGACAGTTATTTCATTCTCTTCCTCCCCAATAATTGAATTAAGTTGAGCTGTTGGGGGTGGATCTAAATAAGAATTAGGTGGTGACGATTCTTCTCTAAAAATAAGGTGCTCCTTATCATTATCATCAAGAATCGTAACCTCTTTCTTCTTACAATAAATCTTCGCATCATAGTCCGAAATCCAGTCCATACCGAGGATTATATCAAACTCAATCATAGGTATGACGATGAAATCAGCAGATAAAGAAAATTTATGTGCTCTAATGGGGACTGATTCACAAAACTTTGTTGCAACGATACTTCCCTTAGGAGTTTTAACAGACAACTCCCTTATTAAATCAAATTGGAAATATCTAATTTTCTTAGCAAACTGGGAAGATATGAAACAATGTGATGATCCAGAATCAAATAATGCATTTGCTAAACTTGAGGAAACCATTAAATTACCTGCCACCACGTCTTTCGGAGATTCTACCTCAGCAGTAGTGATAGCATAAGCCTGGCCTTGATCCCTTGGCCTTTTCTGAGGTAAGTTCTCCTAACGCTTAGGGCATGCATTTGCATAATGACCCATCTTCCTGCAATTGTAGCACTGAACGTTGGTAGCTTCCTTCTTCCCCTTGCAATCATGAGCATGGTGGCCTTTTTCACCACACTTGCAACAGACTCCCATTCCCTTCAAGAAAGTACCAGGATGTTTCTTCCCGCATTTACCACAAGATGGATATTCAACCTTTCCCTTCTTCCCCTTATTTCCATTCCCAGATTGATCAGCAGGTCTCTTCTTCTCTTGCTTTGCTTTAAAGTCATAAGACTTAGAGAATTCCTTTTCGGTCTTGATAGCACATGAGACAATGTCTTCGTACGATGAAAAGGATTGTGAGACTAATGCTCGACGGAGAAATGGTTTTAACCCATCAAAGAAACGATCAATCTTACTTCTTGGGTTGCGAATATAATCTCCAGCATACCTCGCTAACCTTGTAAAGTTAGCCTCATACTTTGTGACATTATCATCCTCCTTTTGTCTCAGACTCAGAAATTGCCTTTCCATATCTACTCGATGGTCGCGAGGAAAGTATTTTTCTAAAAACAGATCTTTGAACTCCCTCCATTCCATGTTTGATACTTCATCATCTTCCTTCATGTTTTGAATCAATGACCACCATTGATCAGCATCTCCAGTGAGGCGGTAAACTGCCATGGTAACTTTTTCCATTTCACTACTCCCCAAAGCCGGAAATATTTTCTCTAGGGAAAATATCCATTGCTCAGCTACTAAGGGATTTGTACTCCCATTGAACGTTGGTGGTTGTTGTCTCATGAATCGATCTAACATTGATCCTCCACGCTGCGGATCAGGGTGCTCCATACGGGTAAGGTTATTATTCATAACCTGAGTAAGTTGTCCCAGTACGGTGATTAGCTGATCAGCACCAGTTGCATCACCAGCCCCACTATAATTATCTTGAGCAGGAGGGCAATCCTTACATGGAGTGCGTGCATTGATACAGTTTCCATTTCTTCCACTAGGCGCCATTTCTAAACAATGGCATAAACTAGATCAGTTTATGAATCAAAATACATAATCCCATACTTATAAAACACTTAACATAAATTGAACTATTTATGGATATAATCCATAATCATAAAAATGTTTTCTTTGAGGAAGTATATACTCATAAACCCTGCATAATGATTTGTAAAGAAAATGAGAGTTATCCTAAGCATATCCCCCGGGAGTGTCGTAACCAAGAGTGCAGCAAGGCCCGTTGTCGTGCACCAGTTCCCGTTCGAGTCTAGCTCAAAGTGGTGTTTTCGGGTTTTACCCCTAGGTACATCTGTGCCAGAGCCGCCTCTACCTGCTCGTATCCAAAATTCTAGGAAGTTCTTCTATACTAATCCTCAAAGTTCATCTTAGGTCTACGTGCTCTAATCAGAGTTTATCTAAATCTAGTTTCCAAGGTTTGTACTAAACTTCCTCTGATACCAACTGTAACGCCCCGACCCCAGTTACACAGAGTCGGTGCATTATTACATAACATTGGCATGATCATAAGAAAGATCAAATCTCGAAATACCGATTGGTTTAGTAGCCTTGGAAAATTCCAGATATATTCATAAGTTTTACATTACATTATAAAATGAAAAACTACTACAACAACATAATGTCTCAATAGACCACACTATTATCCCCTCATAAAATCCCTGCAGGTCATTCATAACTTACTTCTTCACATCCTGGGAAAAATAAAACATAGAAAAGGGGTGAGCTCAAATGCCCAGTAAGGATAACAATATAGCGGAAAGAATAAACATTTAAGGCAATGTATAACTAAAACAAAAGCCTTTTAAATATGAACTTTCAACATGGTATGACATAAATAAAATGAAATAATTCCATTTAATTATTCACATGGATATTCTACTAATCGAATAATCACATGCAAAAATCAATAACCACTTTCATAATGTTGGAATGCATAATGCCAGACTATCATAACCACATAGCCAAGGCCTCGTGCCAAGACTACAAATAAGATTTTGTCAAGGCCTTGTGCCAAGACACTAGTTTGTCTCATGAGACCTACCGATGCATCGAGGAGCTATAGCGGGCTCCACCCGTCACTTATTAAGTCCAATGCATTACCATATGAAAAGGTTTAAACATAACATAAACATTCGTATTAAAACTAGAATACGAAATGTCAATAATTTCACCATAAACTATGAATGGTTTAAAAATAGCACATCCACAGTCAAACATATCACAAAACCTTCAATACAATATAGAAGTTTTGTATCATAATAAATCAACTTCAAATAATCTTAAAATCCATCAAAGGATGTTGACATAGATGAAATCAAAATTATTTTTAAAGAAGTATCTCCTTTTATTTTGAAATCATTTAAGATCCATATAAAATAAAACATTTTCTTTGAAAATATTCTTATAATCTTGTATGGAAAGCTTCGACGATTTTATAACGGCGGAAAATAACCGCACCCGCCGTATAAGTTAAAAAAAACATTCTTACCTCAATTCTGTCGAAAAGGTTAAAAAGGACCTTGTTTTGAAAACAACGGAAAGATTCCTTTATAAACCTCTTATAAAAAGTCAAACAAAGGTATAAATGACTTAAACCCATATTCTTGTAAATAGTAAAAATTTTTTGAAATACATTTTTAAGAAACATGGATGTGGATGATAAAGAGATCCCAGTAGATTATTACGTATAAACAACCTCGGATAATGAAGAGATTGTGAAATAACCCTTACCTTGTACTTTTCCTTGGTTGGGGTAGGTTAACCTCCTGTATAATGGTGAAATAATTGTTATTAAATTATACAAGAATCATATATATTAATATGATATCATATATGATCTTTTAACATTGATTTATTAATAATATCTTAGAATTATCATCGTTTCGGGTGTTAACTTACTCATTTTCTTTTATATGTTTTGTTACATAAGCCATGTTTGTTGTATCTTATTCATATCCAGAATGATATCAAGTCCTTAAACATCATTTTTAAATCATAAAATGATAATTATACTTGAATGGATATGATGGAGAATGAATCTCATCGCGTTCGTGGAGACGGTAGTCCGTACGTACGCACGAGCGACAATATCATTCTTTTGATATTAAAATAATATATAAATGAATGGTATATCATATATACAGAATCATTAACATGTTATATTTATTATTTACATGAGTTACACATCATTATTATACCCATCCAAATAATATTATATTGAATAACAATTACACCACGACGTGGAGACGGTAAGCCGTACGTACGCACGTATGGTGACATGTTATTCAAAGGGTGGATAGAATACTAAATATGGTTGTACCATACTTATAATAACATCACAGTATATGTGAGATACTGGAGTTATTATTTTAGAATGGTAAGAACAAAGGAAGAAGAAGTGGAAGAAGAAATGAACTTAGAAAAGGGTGGTGAAATCATTACCTCTTCTTCGGGTTCTTCCTTTTGATTTGATCAAAAGGGCTCCTTAGGTTGGCTTTCTGATCAAACTAAGGCCTCTAGGTTGTAGTGAGGGATGTTGGGAGATTATTTGGGCAGAGTTTGGCCGAACCAAAAGGCTTTGAAGGTGTGAAGAAATGAGAAGGAGGAGTGCCCTTTTATAAGAGGGGTGTGGGGCACCTTTGGAAAAGCTAGAAATATTAATTTATAATAAATTCATATTCGGTTTCTAATGGCTCCAAAGCTTATTATTCAGAGGTTAAGGTGGGGATAGGTCGAAAAACACTCAACCAATAGAATTTAGACAGGTTTGGGTACTTATATTAACCTTATCTCTAAGTATTAACTCTAAGTTAATTAGTTTCACTTTTACAATGTCTCTTTGTATTTTTATATAATATGGTAAATAAACTTACTATATACATCCAAGAGACCCCCAAGTGGTCCAGTAATGATGAACCTATCATGATATAAGTCTCTTTGCCGAACCTTAGATTTTTAGGAATTTAATATCAATTAATAATATAATATTTGTTTTAAGAACTCTTTTATGTCAATTTTGACACTATTCAATAGTTGATTTTTGTGAAGCTCATAACAGATTGATTACTTCGAACAAAGTCCATTAAATCAATCCTAATATATCATATTAGCCTAGAAAATTAGTTTAATTCATTAAAAGTTTCATATTATAATTATTTGGGTATTTATAAGATCAATTATTTTAATTTTTCACTATTTTAGTAATTACTGCATCATCATTGTGTCATAAATAAAATAAATTATTTAATGTCTAAAAATTATAAATAAAATATCATTATGTAGGAAATCGTTTTATCTTTCTAATGAATATTTATAATCGAAAATCCAACATGTATAACCCTATGTAAAAATTGTTCTTCTAAAAGATGTAAGCTTATGCCATTTTATTTTTATTTTAACTTTATTAATATAATGTGTCATTATCACTTACAAGTGGATCCATGGGGTCCCAAAATAGACCCAAAGATGCCCATGGTCGACCATGTATCAACCAATAGGGTTAAGACACGTTTTAGGGTAATTTAGTATTATTATAATATTATTTTTTTAACCCTTATTTACCGGATTTACCCTTTAACCATGGTAAATAAAATATTTACCACAGTAACTATTCAAAATGTCTAAAAATAAAAGTTACCTATTTACACAATTTGAACATCCTGATTCCAAATATGGAATCCATTTTCCTAAATTCAAAACACAGAAGTGGCAGAAATTAATTTAAAATTAATTCCCGCTGTCAAAACAAAAAGCGTGTTTTTAAGAGGTAATAACTATCAAAAGATTGACACTTGTTTATGTTCGGTTTAATTGTAAAATTATGTCCAATGACCAAAATTATATTAAATGGTAAAAATATATTCTAAATATACTTTAAAACCACTCAAATTCACAATTTATCACTATTAATTATTTTGATTAAAAAAGTTGTTTTTAATTAAAATTTAGAAATTTTCACTATTCATCAAAATATGAAAGTTATCCGAAATGTACCAAAATTTCACCCTAGGCTAATTTTGATATTCCTAATCTAAAAATGAAGTCCATTTTGAAATATAAAATATATATGATTTCAAAAAGTAGGTATTACTATTCACAACGGCTAGTTTAATTAGTTGTGGTGTGTGTTAGAACTCGAGGTTGCGTACTACACACGCTATCACATTATTCGAAGGGAAACGTACCGTAGAAGCTTGGGGTGTTACACATAATCATACAAATAATATATTGAGGCTACCCACCAGGATATGTATTCACATGTTATTCTTGGGATAACCACCTTTTTTTCTTAGGTTTAGTATAACCTCGTATGTACCATTTTGGGGATGGGATAACCTCGATGCCTATAATAGACCCACCCATTAGATAATCCTAATCCATTCATATGTATTTAATAAGATCATGATAAAATTTATCATTTCACCCTAGTTTAACTCATGGAAAATAAAAAGGGTTTTATCAATATTTTATCATCATGATCATCAACCCTCCAAATATTGAATATGGATGGTATCAATGGACAATATCCCTAGTTAAGCATAAGTAACATCAGATGGTGTTATCATATATAAAAAATTCCCTTAAAATATCACTAGAATATTTATTGAGAAAAATTAACTTTTCTTTTAAAAATAAATTATTATAATTAAAATAATTTTTTAAATATCAATACAAACATTTTCATTGAGAATAACCATGTAAACATGTAATTGATGCTTCAAACCAAATAGTAGTCATGACGGTGGGAAAATTTATTTCGGCGATATAAATTTAAACAAATATTTTGTTAACATATTAAGAAAATATTACCCCATTCAAAAGATAAATGGAAGATTACTTTTAAACTTTTTTATAGAAAATAAAAAATGGGTAAAAATGACTTTAATTAATAGTTAGATAATGGTAAAAAAATTCATGATAATATTTTAGAGAAAATATTAACATGGAAGAAAATATTCTTCAATGAATAAAACAATAGATATGGTTTATATTAAAAGTACTATTTCATAATTTTTATTAATTAGAGAGTGTAAAATGAACAGATAACTCTTTCTTCAAAAAATATATAGGACAATAAAAGATAAGATTTGTTAGACATAAATCATATAACTTTATCAGCATAAATTTAATAATAAAAAATTCTTGAAAAAAAGAGATTTTAATGTAAAAAACATACATGATTTGTTTACTTTTTAATCATAACCCTTAGGAAAGAAATAACATCAATTGAATATTTAAATACCTTTAAATATGATCAGGATATAACATATCAAAGGCGTAGTATATATACAACATGATAGAAACAAGAGATAAATATAAAATATTTATCACATAAAAAAAGTGAGATAGGAAAACATTACCTAAAGTCTTAATTAAATCGTAATAATTATAACATCCTATGTAATAAATTTAAATTTATCACATGTATAACATCATATCACCAATTTATTAATAATTCTTTATTAAATTCATTATTCAGGGTGATAACTATTTCATTTTTCATATATTTTTCGATTCAAATGTCATGGACCTTGCATCTTGATCAAGGTTATATAATATAAATAATGTTAATAATGATATAAATATAATATTTATTCATCATATATATATTTAGAACCATCAATAAATGGAACAGATAAGAAAATTAATTTCACAATTCATGGAGAAGGTAGTCCATACTTACGCATGAACATTGTTTTCATTTTTTAATCAAAAAAATGAAATAAAGATAAATAATATTTTATCATTATATAATAAAATATATATCATAAATATAATAAATATAAATAAATCCATAATTATATCCATCAACATGTGGTAGTGATTGAAAATGAATCATATTGCTATATAGAGGTGGTAGTCCATAACTACACATGAGTGATACTTTCATTTCCCATTTTTTAGAAAGGAGAGGGGAAATTGAAGTTCCATACTAATAATAATATATAAATATATTAATTATACTAGATTAATAATGTTAATATTGATATGATAAGTTTATAGGATATGTAAGAATAAATAAAATTGAAGGATCTCAGTTAAGATTTATTCCCGCTCTTTGAGTGACCACTTTTAGATTACACCTTAAGCCTTGAAAGATTGGTATTTGGAGAATAATGGGGATATAGAATAAAGGGTAATAATATATTAATATTTTTTTGTTAGTAATTTTTGCATATAAAAAGGAAAAACTGTGTTCATAAGGGAGGAGAAGATGTTCCCTTTTATTTGTGAGGGGAGGGAGACACATGGAATTACTGAAAAGATTTCAGTAATATAAGGTCACTTTCTTGTTATAGTGGATTAAACTGGCCAATTATTGGAATATTGGATAAAATAATATCAAAATATCTTTATCCAAAAATTTATTTATATGTTTATATAGAATTATGACCCTTATCTCTTATTTAACCCCCTAGGTGGTAAACATGTTTTAACTCTAACCGTGGTGACAAAATGTCACTGTTTTTACTATCGATTGGGACTAAAAATTAAGTTGAATATATTATATTATATTAATTATTATGATTATAAAATTTTAGTATATTTTACAGGGGTCATTTTCTAGAAGTGTGAGTAATTCAGTTTAAAACATGTGCATAAAACACAATTAAGCCCATTTGTTTAAATGTATTTTACGAATAAAAATGAGATTACCTTTATTCCTTTCCATGTAAAAACTTTTACTTGAGAATTTAAATATTTTTTTGAAAAAAATACACATTTCATTAAGAACATTAATAAATAAATATTTATTTATTTTTTTGTGATAAAAATACTTTGTCTGCATAAAAACAGTTTTATGAGAATTTCTTTATCTTTAAATGATTTTATCATCATTAATAACCATTAGATAACTAACGTTTGGATTATTATTTATTTTTTATTATGAATTATTATTATTTTTTAAAATAATTCTTAAATAGTGATCAAAATACTTTTTTTAGATAATAACTTGTATAGAAATACATTTCTTTAAAAAATATGACTTTTTTATCCTCAAATGATTTTATTAAAATAGAATGGTTATGAATAATTTGTTATCATATATTTAATAATTTGGTAAATCATATTTATACTGGGTAGTCTAAATACTTGGTTATAATGTTTTACTATATTGCTGTTCATTTAGATTTAGGGTTTTACGTAAACCATGTTATTGAATACCAAAAGTTTATTTCGAGGGAAAAACATATATAATCATGTGGTATTACATTTATCCCCTTCATTTGGGAATAAATTCTACACATGTATAGAATAATTTTTTTTAATTTACTATCCTCTTTAGGATCCTCTAATGTTATTTCATCATTCCTTTAACTGTGTCTAGATCTTGAAAGAGGGAGTCCACTAAGGTGGTTTCTTTATTGGTAAGATTCTATTGTTCAGTCACCAACAACACAAAATGAGATCATTTTTGGAAACACTACATCCCATTGATTTACAAAGTTGTAAACTGATTAATTGCTAGAGAGACGTAGTTGTAACACTTATTCTTACACTTGTTCATAGATTATCATCTTCACAAATGCATGGAAAATATAGTAGTCAAACACACTATATCCTAGGGTGATAAACAAGTTGCAAATCCGGGGTAGTTCTTTTGATAGGTCATCTATTGGGGTTCTGTAAATTTGTTTCTAGATTTCATGCCACACCCACCTCCATTAATTATATTTAAAGGTAATAAATTCTCAGTTTAAATAAGAGTTACTCCCAAAGACTAATATATACACATGAATGAAGTCACTTTGATAGATCACATGTTTGGTGCCCCCTGAACTTATTGGAACCTAGAAATTCCTTTATTTTATAACTTTTATTAATTGAGGCATCAAATGTGTGACCTAATAAACATCCATAACTTATAAATATTATAATTAAATTAATATAAAAATCACATATTGACCAATAAATATATATTTTTTATTAAATATATATAGATATTTATATTCACCTTTTAGGATATTAACTTCTCCCACCATTGTTTTTTCACCAGATGTTTCAGATAAAAATAATTCTTTAGGTGACCCATGTATAATATCTTTTGGGTCCATATCCTTGAGAAAATTTAGATTTTCACTTACCTTAAAATCATAGTACCCTATAATTAAATTGAAATCTTGAAGGCTAATATTTTATCTAGTACACTCTTGTAAATATCAAGTAAATTTTCCCATTAGTAGAAAATATAAAATTGATCGGAATTTTTAATAAAAGGGAAAAATTTCAAAATAAGAAATACTAAATTAATATACACACCTTTATTATTGTGTTGAATGAAACTATCAATGATTCGAAGTGTCCATGTAAGTCTGCAAAAAACACCATAATATCTTATGGTTGAAATAATTAAATTTTGAAAGTATTAAACACATTTTGGTCTAGGATCAATATTAAAATGTCATCAACATTATTATTCATGGTTATACTCAAGGGACCCTATTGAAGAGTTTAAATGTCTTACTCTCTATTAGCTCATAACACAAATTTTGAATGACATGATCCAATATCTGATAAAATGAATTGTGTTAGCATAATAGGTTATTGAAATATAATAAAATAGATATAAATAGTGAAAATTTACTTTCCATCCCAAAGTTAATTCAAATCTCAAGTTTATTTGACCATAACCATATATTAATCTCCTTTGAATAAATTTTGTGAGAGGAATCACTAGTGAGAGAAATAAAAGCACCTCATGGGGATTGAACTTCATGGATATCCATTGCACCATGCCAATTGGTGATGGGTCCTCCTCAATTCAATCACCCAAGTAAACATCTGACCTAATAATCATCAATATCAATGACTACTCGGAGGAACATAGGTGAGGTGGTTTTAATATACTCTTGTGAAAGATAAAAGGTAAGAGTAGTGGAATTATTTATGATATTATAAAAAATATATGAAGAGTATATGATAATATTCTCATAATTCAATATTCATTTAATCTCTGATTCATTAGTTTTGTACCTTTATTATTGGGAATTATCATCATTATCATCCTCAATTTTTATTTTACACTCTCCAATCTATGTAAAAGATATGAATAAAATTATTAATTATCAACAATGTGAACCAAAACCTAATATTCCTTATTATAGGATTTAAATTGACGAAAACGTCGAATAATTTTATTATTAAAAATGTTAAAAAAGGATAGAGACAAATAAAATACAACATTACAGGTATGAAATGTGGTGAAGCCTAATAGAATCTGCAAAAAAAATTATTACAATCCCTAGGAAGAGAAACAAATATAAAATAGATAATCGATTTCTCGAAAGATAGGTAACCATTAATTTCATTTTTTTAATAATTCACTATTAAAACCCCCTACAATAATGTTAAAACCCATGTTAATCATAAATTTTTATATTTTGGGGAATTTGGAATTATTTGGATAAATGGGTCAAATCTATATTTTTTTTGTTTTTATTTACTTTTGAATTAATTGTTTAGAAATACATTAATTGTATCCTTTTGAATTTAAATTATCAAAAAAAATAATATAATTTTTCATTGTTTTTAATCAATTTTATTTTTATATGATAAATCCTACACTACGAAATTTTATGTTCCTGGTTTCTAGAAAAAATGAAAAAGGAAACATTGCAAGGCTCTTCCACGATGAACGTAAGTCTTTTTTATTAAAATAATAAGAATCTATTTCCTATTGTAAAACATTTCTAGGTGCATAAAGATTTGGGAATTTTTGAATTTTCGGTGGAACTGGTGCCTATAATTCTTTACCCTCAAGTGAAAGACTTTTTAGGAGGAGGATTGAAAGTCTTCATGCCTTTGTGGAAAAAATCATTTTTTGTTAGATTAAAGATAGGTTTCTAGTAATTAAAAAGTACTTTAATCTAAGACTTGTGACACTACATTAACACATATAAAGTCATTAAAAGGCTTCCAGGACTCATTTTGAGGTTAATAAAATCAGTATCATGAAAATTTAATAACTAAAAATAACTCAACGAACACAGATCATCCTCGTGTAAACCATCAAGCATCACTTACCATCCACTTCACTCACAACCGAGTTAAACACATTTTCTCTGATTCATCAAGAATTATTACGAATATCAATTGTGGGAAGAATATCCAAGATGAAAATATTTGAGATGAGATTAGCCAAGAATATGTAGACCCTCTATTTTAGACAATTATAAACCATCCAATATATAATGTGATCACTACTAGAACCTAAAATTTGTGGTGGAGGAAGAAAAATTCAAATTTTAGCGCTCCTAACCTTGTAGAAATTGATTCAGTGATTTAATTAGGGTTTTTATAACTTATGAAATTATATTTAATTTTATTCTATTCTTCTTCATATTTGTTATTCTACTCTTTTCCATCTCTCTATGATTTCCCCCTACACAGTTAGAGTGATTTTTTAATATTTAATCTATTATGGAAGGATAAATCGAGGGTCACCTACTAGATGAAAACTATTGAACCATAATTTATGAACATAGACAGATTTATTCATTTTTTATAAGTATATTGGGATAATGAGAGATTGAGGAGACAATCACACCTCATGTCTATTTAATTACCCTTTCATTTTTCATTACTAAATATCATTTCCACCTACATTGTTTGGATTTTTGGTGTATAATGGGAGTAGTGGTTCGAACACTGTATAGAATCATGATTGTGACTAATTATAGAGAGTGGTGATTTGATCACTAATGGGATATTTCTAGAGTGTGATGATCATTCAAAGATTTTAGGTAGTAAGGTTGTGTAAATTAGGTTCAAACACAAAGAGAATTTAATTGAGAGTCATAGATGTGAGACAAGGAAGATCACTAAGTTGAATCCATGGGTGTCTCCCTTTCCTACACTACATTCATAATGACCTTTTTTCCTTCCATGTTTCATGAAATAACTATCAATTTTTTTAGGATACATTAACAATAAATTGAAAATAATAAAAAATACACAATTGATTAAGATTATGAGGAATCAACTCATGAATCCTTGAGAATGACCATGATTAGTCCCACCAGATCACATTATAGGTTTATAAATTTTATATGTGTGGCCCATGATAGCCATTCACATCACTAGTGTCATTAAATAGAAGTTATATCATTTACCCATTTTTATCTTTAACATTGATTTTTTTTTGATTTTAATTTAAAATTTAAAATCTAAATAAAATGGATAATTCATTTGACTCACCCCCACACCATCCAAGTGAAGATAAACAAAAAATGGATGAAATTAAATCATATATCAGTACCTCCTTGTTCATGGAACTACAATTTAAGGTAAAATAAAAATAAATTCTATATTTGAATTAAATGATGAATAAAATACTCACCACTCTCCAATAACTTATGGAGAAAAGGAAAAAATATATAATAAAAAGAATTATTGTCCATGGTATTTTCTCAATAAGATATCCAAGAAGTTGAAAAATTACTAGAAATTTTATATCTCCTATTGATTTATAATATGATCTCTGAGGTAGTCAAGAACAAACATGAGATACCAACTATACAACATGGAGGGTATGAATAAACTCCTAACTCTCTTTACTTTATTTCATCCCAATTTCATTTGAAATTTCTCCCCTTGTATTTTTATGATATCGTTTTATTCTTACTAGAGTATACTTTAGAGGAATAAGAAAAGGAAATTCGTTAATTTAAAGAGAAGTTGATAAAACCACAACCCAATCATGAATAAATTAGTCTAGAAATACTTATTCAAAATCAGGTGATTGTGGATGTGCTACAAAAAAGAGTAGATCTCTCTAAGACTCACTATTATTTTATTTTTTGTTCCTTAATAAAATTATAACCTCCCTTGCATTGATGTTTCATATTAGTCCAAGCCACATGTTTCCTTGTCCATTAAATAGTAATTTTAGGTAACAACCATTGAATAGAGGATGGATATATAAGAATACAAGTATCCATAACATATTGATGTGGATCTTGTTGAGTAATTGTTTGAACATTTACTAAGGTCTATTTTGTTTAAATTTGAAGAAAATGTAGAATGATAATTAAAAATCCTAATCTAACAATAATAATAAGATACCCCACACATCATCTTTCTACCCCCACATTATAGAATGCACAACAGTGATCTAAGGGAAGAATTAAAGAACTCTATTAATGGTAACCTCTAAAATAAGGAGAAGTTTTAGTGAAAATTTGAGAAAGAAACATGTAGTGGATCTTACCACACCAATCCAATTCACTCATAGATTATAGATAATCCCCAAAATTCTTGGAAGTAGATAGAACAAATTAAAACCCATGTTGGAGGGTTTTACCCAATATTCTTCTCCTATTCCTCCAATTATCTTTTACTTTTTAATTAAGTGTTTTAATTTTAAATAAGAGACTAAATTATTTTTACTTTCCTATGAAATACATAAGTGGACATTAACTTTTGGGACTTACTTTAATAATATTATAATAAAAATAAAATACTAATCACACCTTACTAAGGATTCCCAAAGTAAAATAATAATTTAACCCAAGTAAATTCTTTCCATTATAATAATATTTATTGTACTATTTAAAATTTTCTTGAAAATTTCATGATTAATATTGAATTTCACTAAGGATATAGTGAAAATGGATTGTGGTGTGAGGAAATATATTTTGACTATTATTTATATTGTTTTATTTTTTTTCTTTGTGGTGTGTTTATTTTTTTAAATAAATAAATACAAAACATAGAAAAAACTATATATATATATAAAGATGTTTTTCTATTGTTTCTTAGTGTGATTTCAAAATTTCATTGAGTTGAATGTTGTCTTTCATAACAAAAAATTCCATACTAGAGTGGAGGTGTTGATTTGATAAGGTTTCTTTATAACTTCTCCATACCACTATGTTTTAAAAATCATAAACACTATGTCACAAGGAAAAATTATATTTTCCTATGGATTGTATTTATAAGGAAAATTTTTCTTCTCCAAAGAAATTTTTATCCTTACTTATGTTTTCATAGTTCATTTTATAGTCTCTCTAAGTCTAACTCATTTTATTACTAAGGAATTTTTGTTTCATATCTAAATCTTCGGAATCCTACATTTCCTTGGATATAGAGTATTCTGTTTTCAAGTTCTGAATTATCTGAATTTTAGGTTCTGAATTCTTTGAAATTCAGGTTTTGAATTCTCTGAAATTTAGACACAAAATTCTCTAAAATTCAGACTCAAAATTCTCTGAAATATAGACTCCAAATTCTCTAAAATCTAGACTACAAATTATATGAAATTCATACTCCAAATTCTCTGAAATTCAGATCCCTGAAATCACTAAAATTCAAACTCTGAATTCCTCATAATTTAGACTACGAATTCCAATGAATTCAGAATCTGAATTACTCAGAATTCAGACTCCGAATTCTCAAAATTTAGACTCTAAATTCCTCATAATTTAGACTCATAAATTCTCAGAATTTAGATACCGAATTCATTGGAATTCCGACCCTGAAATCTATAAATTCCATATTCTTGATTCCTTGTAAAATAGAATTTTAATATCCATGTATTATAGACTCCAAATGTTTATTTACATAGACTCCAAATTCTATTTTTTCCATAGACTCCAAAAAATATATTTGGTTAATATTATTCTTTTTTTCCTTAAACATGTTATGAAACAATGTCATACAATCTATTTCTAACTAACCATTGTTTGAGTGACATGTGTATAGGTCCCTATGAGATTCAAATAAAATATGACCATTGGAGGAGGGGGCTGACTGTTAGTGAAGTGCCTATAAATATGATCTAATTTGAATGATCTCAATATCATTACATCACTATAGATATTACATGTTGTTGATGTGATATCTAGAGAGAGAGACTATCATGCTTTGTATGATTTTGAACATCTTTTGCAAATAGCTTCTTGGGACTCTGATTGATGCTGTGTACAATCGTGGGATTCTGGGCTTAGAAAGACAGACATGATGACTACCTTAAAGATCGAGGACTTCCAGAGATAGGAAGATAGAGGAGCTGACTACCTTAAAGTTTTAGGTCTTGCGGGGATAAAAAGTAAGATTCCGATATTCCTATTGAGGAATTACCCAGGTGTGGGTAAGATGGACTTTCTTGAAAGTATTATTCAAGGGACCTTAATCCAAGTTTGTTGGATACCATACTCTTTAGGTTAAAATATTTCATAATTGTTAGTAATTTTGTTTCAAGTTTATTTTCGTTGCATTTTGATAAAGTAACAACGTATAAACTTCTCATAATTTCTTTTACTTTTGTATACTCTAATAAGGAATATTATATCCACTTTAAGGTAGAATATTTTCGTTGTAAACGTTTCTGAAGATTCATTTCCAAAACCATATTTTCAAGATCAGGAAAGTTTTTTAGTATAACTAAAAGAGGTTTTGTGAATTTACCTTGTTTAACTTTGTTAAACCTAGTTTTTATTAAGGTTAAAAATTAAATTTTTTAAACATAAAATTTACCCCTCTTGTAATTGAGAATCAACATTCATATTTCGATCCCACAATTTATATCAGAGGAGGTCTCTGAAATAATTAGATTCACATATATGTTTTCTGTCTCAAGTTTTCATTGTTATAAATTTTTCCTTAGGTATTTTTATATTTGTTTACAAACTTTTAGTATTAACATGTTTTTGTGGAAAGGTATTTTTCTTTTAGAATGATAGGAATCAATGTTGGTTCGATTGAAAATCTAAATCATACTAAACTAACTAGATTTTATGGAATTTATTATGAGTATTGGATAGATAGAATGAAGAATTTTGTAATTAATACAGGAGTGGACAATTTTTTCATGCTTACTGGAGATTACAATATTCTATACAAAGAAGTAAAAACCTCCACCAACCATGAAAATTCATAATATCAACTGAATTACAAGGTACCTAATACTTTGTTGTGTTCCATGACTAGGAATATATGTAGTGAGATTTCTTCATGTGAAGCAACAAATTTTATCTAGAAGAAATTGGAAGTTACACATTTCAGTACATCCAACATGAATAAAACTAGAAGACCTATGTTGAGAGAAGAATATCATGGATTTATATTTCCTTATGAAGAAGCAGTTTGTAAGGTACAAAAAATATTTATGACTATTTTCAATATTTTACAATCTATGGGAGACAAAGGTCTTGATGATGAAGCTCTCATGGACAAGATTTTAAATATCATTACTAATTAGTGGGAATCTAAGAGAACAACTATTGATGAGAATAGAAAAGTATCTCAAATTTCTCTGGATGGAAAATTTGGAATTCTTCTTCAACATGAGACAAGAATGAAAAGAGATGCTGATATGAATAAGAAGAAGAATGGAAATGGAAGTGTAGCCTTTAATACTACTAAATACAATACTCGTGAAAGGGTTATAATATCCAAGTCGAAGAAAGTTATTGTTTTATCTGAGTTTAGTGAAAGTTAAAATTGTGAGAATGAGATAGGTAATCTTGCTCAAAGGATGAAAAAGATAGTTGGAAATAAAGACATTCATTATAGATATAAGAAGATAGAAATAAAAGCTAAGAAATACTCGGAAGTCACTTTCTATGAATGCAAAAGACCAGGGCATATAAGGATGTATTATCCAATGCTTAAGAAATATGATTGAAAGGAAAAAAATTATGAGAGGAATAGAAATAATTGTTACAAGGTTGAAGATAATAATGTTTTGAAATCCAATAACACCAGGAGTGATAATGGTGGTGAATCATATGACGAATCATCAGAGTATGAATCTTTTAGTCAGTAGAATATTGGTCTACTAACCAAGATAACCATTGAAAATTTTTGTTTAATGGACAAGGTACAAAATGATGAATCTATCACTAATGTATCTTTAAAAAAAATTATAATGATGATATATATTATAAATCTTAAGATGATGAATCTTCATCATTAAATGATAATACAATACCTTCTTATGAATAAGTGTCTTGGTTTTTTAAACACTTTGATAATGAAAATTCTAAAATCAAGAAAAATATTGATAAGGAAAATTCTAGATTTCCTATTTTAACCAAATAAGTATCATATCATTCTAAAAATCTTGAGAAGAAAATTTTTTATTATAAAAGTATTTCAAAAAATCACGAGGAATTTAATTCTGAGGAGGAAGAACTTTCTAAGGATCTTGAAAATGTAATTTATGAGAAAAATACATTAGAGACTAACTATAGTTCTAAAACTATTGTTTTTAGGATAAATATTTTGTTATTAAACTAATGTCAGAAATATTTTTCTTAAGTAAGTGTATATCAAACTTTACTTCTGGTACAAAAAACTTTGACAAGATGTATTCCCAAATTCGACCTATAAGCAATTATTTTGGATTTTTTTATAACCACTCCAAACTGATGTCTAGTAATAACTATTTTTCCTCAAATTGATCCATTCTTTAATAAATGTAATTTTGGTGGACATTGGGTAAAAAATTGATCTTTAAAAAAAACCCAGTGTTTAGGTTTTCATAAATATTATTTTTTTTACAAAATGAGGATAAGTAAAATCTTGCATTCTGAAATATACAGATCCAAGAATATTTGGATTCTAAAAGTCTAACGATCTTATTTTCAAGAAAATAGAGACAGTACCAATAACAATACATAGAACATGGATTGTAGATGTTCCCAACATATGATTGGTAACAATTGTTTTTGAAATGATTATCAAGACAAAAGGAGGAAATGTTACTTTCAGAGATAATGCTTAGGGAGAAATTGTTTGTATAGGTGACATTGTTCTTATTAAAAACACATTTATTTCAAATTTTTTATTTGTTAAGGGTCTTAAGCACAAACTTATTAGCATAATTAAATCATGTGATGAAGGATACCTTGTGAGTTTAAGGAATGATAAGTGCTTAGTACACAATTCCATGGAAGTGTTTATTCTTTCTTACCACAGGAAATAGAATATATACACAATAAACTTAGAAGACCTTAGGAGCCAAGATCTACCTTGTCTTAGTGCTATGGAAGATCACTCTTGGTTATGGAGAAAAAGTTTAAGAAATTGTATCCTTAGGAACCTATGAAAACTCTCTAAGAAAATACTTGGTAAGGATCTACCAGAGCTTAGGTTTGATTTTTCAAAAGCCTGTGATCCTTATCAATTTGGCAGGCGACATTAATAAAGTTTTAAATCAACCGATGAAGTCTCAACTTCTGATGCATTATAATTAGTGCATATGGATATTTTTTGTCTAACACAAACTGGAAAAATTGGAGGAAAATATTATGTATTGGTCTTAGTTGATGATTACACAAGATTCACTTGGGTTTATTTTCAAGAAAAGAAATCTGAATCTATTTCATATTTTAAAATTTTTAGAGCCCAAGTTAAAAATGAGAAAAAATTTACATTGGTAACTATTCATAGTGATCATAGAGGAGAATTTCAAAATTATGATTTTGAAACTTTTTTTCGTAAAAAGGGCATTACTCATAACTTCTCAGTACCAAGAACTCCTCAATAGAATGGTGTTTTTGAAATAATAAATCAAATTCTTCAAGAGATAACTAGAACAATGTTGAGTGAATATTCTATAGCTAAATGTTTTTGGGATGAAGCTGTAAGTACTTATTGTTATACTATAAATCGATTTTTGATTAGACCATTGCTTAATAAAACCCCCTATGATTTATGGAATGGTAGAAAAACTAGACATTCCTATTTCAAGGTATTGGTTTCAAAGTATCAATTTTGAATACTAAAGATAATTTACATAAATTCTCACCCAAATATAATGAAGTAATTTTCTTTGGCTACTCCACAACTTCTAAGGCTTATAAAATTTTTAATAAAAATACTTGTAATGTGGAAGAACCAGAACATGTAAAATTTGATGAAACCGATCATTTTGTATTTAAACAACCCCAACTTGCATCCTCAGATGTGTTATCAAAAACTGATTATCAACCCTTGATAGAATATTCCTCTGATAAGTAATTTGTTCTAGAAAATATTTCTAAAGTATTTACCCCAGAATAGTTTCTACCATATGTTGCTGAACAGGTTTTACAAAACCAAAATCAGTTGTTTACTACGAATCATCCCAGTGATATTATAACTGGTGATGTAAATCAACCTATGAGGACTATATGTTTTTTAAGAAATGCAGTAAAACATTCGGCATTCCTTTTCCAATTAGAACCAAAAAGCTCTAATTAAGATTTATGTGATGATGACTAGATTAAAAACATACAAGAAGAGCTAAATGAATTCTAAAGGAATAAAGTCTGTACCTTGGTTGAAAGACCTAAGTAAAATTCTTTTATTAGAGTAAACTAGGTATTTAGGAATAAATGTGATGAAAATGGAATCATTGTAATAAATAAGGCTATATTATTTTCTAAAGGCTATATTTTACAAGAAGTAATAGTCTATGAAGAAACCTATGATTCTGTAGCTAAACTTTAATCTATTCATATTTTACATAACTTTTCAGCATTATTTAATTTCAAACTTTTTCAAGTAGATGTAAAATGTTATTTCCTTAATGGATATGTTCTAGAGGAAGTTCTTATTGAACAACCTCCTTGTTTTGAAACATACTGAACATATTTTCAGACTTACCAAATATTTATATGGACATAAACAAGCTCCTAGAGCCTAGTATGATAGAATTTTAGGATTTTTGTTACAAAAAAACTATGTTAAGGGAACTGCTAATACAACCATTTTTATAAATAAAGATAAGAATTTTTTTTATTGTTCAAATTTATGTTGATGACATTATATTTGGTTCATCTCAGTAATATTTAACCGATTTTTTTGAAAATCTAATGAAATCCGAGTTTGAAATGAGCATGATTGGTGAGTTAAAATTTTTACTGGGTTTTAGAATTTCTCAAAAACTATATGGAACATATATATCTCAACATAATTATATTAAAGATATTATTAAAAAGTATGGATATGAAAACCCTAAGAGCTTAAATACTCCCATTGGTTCCTCAAATTCTCTTGATCATAATGAAGCTGGGAAACCAGTAGATCAATCATCATTTAGAGGTATGGTGGGAAGTTGAATATACTTGATAGATAGTCATACAGACTTAATGTTTTCTGTATGTTTATGTAAAATATATTAATCCAATATTAAGGAATATCATTTAAAGGTAGTGAAAATAATTTTTTTCTATTTAAAGGGAACCATTGATTTAAGACTCTTTTATACTTATCGAAATGATTTTGTTTTAATTTTTTTTTGAATTATGAATTTGGTGGAAATAGAATAGATAGTAAAAGTACATGCAGAACTTGTCATTTCTTAGGAGATTCATTAGTTTCTTGGTCATGAAAAAAACAACACTTAGTAGCACTTTCCATTGCGGAAGTTGAATATATAGCAGCTGAAGTTTCTATGCCCAAGTGTTGTGGATGCAACACACATTCACAAACTATGTTATGAGTATTACCAAAACACAAATATTGTGTGATAATACTAGTGCCATTTCTCTATGTAAAAACCATGCACATCACTCTCATGGAAAACACATATATATTAGGAATCAATTTCTTAGGGTTCAAAAAGAAAAAAGAAGATATAATTCTTCAATTTTTCAGAACGCAAGATCAACTTGATGATATTTTCACAAAATCGTTACCCTCAAATAGATTTGAATACATTAAATAGAATTTAGGAATGATAACCATAAGGTAATATTTCATATTAACTTTTTTTTGAAACCTATATCCTTATAATAATAACCCTTTTTATAGGAGGAGTACATGTTATTATTAGTCAAAATTTTTTCGTACTCAAAATTTTGTGCAGAAATTTTTTTTTGTAGTTAAATATTTTTTTAGTCAAAAACTTTTTCGTAATAAAAAATATTTTAGTTACAAAATATTTTCGTAGTCAAAATTTTTTTTGTAGTAAATTTTTTTCAAAAGTCAAAATTTTTTGTAGTAAAAAATATTTCGTACTCAAAATATTTTCGCAGTCAAAATTTTTCATAGTCAATTTTTTTTTGTAATATAATTTTTGGTAGTAAAATTTTTGTAGTTAAAATTTTCATAATCTAAAGTTCTTTAAGAAATTCTTTTCTCATTACTGATAATTTTTCTTAACAACCCAGAAGGTATATTTCCTTTCTTAAAATTTCATAATCATGTTTTTACTTGTTGGTATTTTTATCTTTTAAAATAATCTTTTTTTCGGATTCACTTTTTATTGAATTCGAATGTTTTATCATAAAAACCTCAAAAGATCAGAACCTACCAAATTCCTTCTTTGGTTTTCATCTCAACTGTCAGATCAAATAAATACTATTTCAACCGTTGGATCTTTTTGTGAATATGAATCGTCACCTAAAAAGCCTATAAAAAGACCCCCAGATGCCTGTACCACATTGGTAATCGATCTCTGGCGTGGTAAAACTCTGATACTTTACTTAAGGTCTCTTCTAAATTTCAAGTTTTCCTCAAATCTGAATGTCTTTAGAAGCTTCTCCGTAGAAAAAAATGCATCAGTCAAGGAAAATTTTGAATGGAAGATCTACAGAGAATGGTTAGTAGTTCCAATGTTATTTTCTATGTATGAAACTATTATTTCAAAGAATATCAAGTTGAATAGTTGGGAGATCTTGTCTGTATCCAATCCAAAGGTACATGGCCCAATTTATTTGGAGTTCCTGGTAGAATTCTATGAGTCCGTAAGTTTCTTTAATGAAGGAGGGAGAGACAAGTTTTCTTTTAAGAGTTATAGAAAAACATATTCTCTTTCCTATAGTAAGGATTCAAACATAATTGGAATTCTATATGAGGGTAAAGCTGAGTTTTGTACTCACAAGCTACCAGATATATCAGGTTCGTTCGATATGGGGAAGGATTTTCAATGTCGTGGTTTTAAAGTAGTAATTATTCTGAAGATTGTTCATATTTCTACAAATTTCCGGATTCCTGAGTTATGGGTTTAGGGTTTTCTTATTCCAGGAAAAGAAAACAAGGACTCCTTAAAGAAGAGTGATATCTACATTCTGGATTTTCTAGTGAACCTTAGGAAGATTAATTTGAAAAGGTATATCTTGATTACAATCCTGAATATCAATAATGGGACTCTCAAATCGCAAATCATTATATATCCATTTATTCTTTACAAGATTATAGTTCTTTGTCTAGAGTCGTTCAAAATCCCAGGTAGCTCTAAGATAAGGTATTTAAAGGTTATGTTGTTGAGTGATGATACGCTGAGGAGAATAGAGGTTGGTTTCTCTAATGAATCTAGAGAATTTAATGATTTTTCTGAATAAAAAATTGAGGCTTTATCGATGAAATGGGAAGTGGCTCAGACATCCAAGAAATGTGGAAAGAAGAGAAAGGTAAATGAACCAGAAGTGAAAGAAAAAACTCCCGTAGTTCAGAAAACCCAATCTGCACCTCCAAAACTGAAGAAGAAAAAGACTTATCCAGATGAATTGGTTCTAAGTAGATAGAAGAAAAGAGGAATATGAATTAATGGGAGACTTGTTTTGGTATGGACACTACTGAAGCTAAATCCTTAAAGATTAAGGCTACTAAGGAGCATGAGAAGTAAGAAAATATAAAGAAGTCGAGGAAGAAGATGTCAAATGCCGAAATAGTTCAATATCTTATCAAAGACACTGATAAAGCCTCTAAAAAAGTTCAGGTACCTGAATCGTTTCTGCATGAATCACTTCCAGTGACTCTGGTAAAGAAAATGGTGATTCTGGAACTAGAAGAAGAAGATGAAATAGTTCAGGAAGAGGAAGTCGAAAGAGAAGAAGAGGAAGGAAGTGATGATACCAATGACACGATAATGCAAGTAGAAGAATATCATTATAAGGATATTCCTTATGAAAAATTATCAATACAAACTTCCCAGGATGAATCTACCAAAATTATTTCAGAAGGAAAAGAGGATGAGGAGTAGAAAGAAGTGAATAAACCCTCTGGTGATGTAATTAGCATTCATGAATTTGTTCAACCATAGGATTTATTGGTAGATGATGATAAGGAAAAATTTGAGTAAGATAATATAGTTCAACTATCAGATTGTGAACATGATCCACAAAAAGTAATATATATCATTCCGAGAGATGATAAGTGAAAACATGAGTTGGTTGATACACCAAAGAAAGCCATGGTGGAAAATAAATATCTTGGTGTTTTATCAAAGATAAAGGATGAAGAGATAGAGAAAGAATCTTCACCAACCAAAGAATTTGATTCAGAATCGTCTTCTCTGGGACATTAATTTGTGGTCCAATCATTGAAGAAGTTGGTTGATACAATTCCTTTGTTTCCAAGTATTTACTCAAGGTGCCAAATGTTTCAACACTTATTTAATTAGAAATCAGACTCTATTACCGTGCCTATGGATAAGATCATCAAAGATGTGGTAGATTTAAAATCCTTCTTCATTGGGTATGATGCTCATAAGAGTTCATGTAAAGAAATTACTAAGTTGTCTAAGAAGACAATTTAAGAGCAGATAATATTTGATTACTTTCAAGATAATGTGAAGGATTCATTTGATAATGAAGATAAGAAGATCAAAGATCTCACTACAAGTTTTTATGAGAAGCTTAATCTCAAACAAACAACCTAGAAGTAGGAAGTCAAAGATCTGAATGGGAATCCTAATTTAGTTGCTATGAATTTGAAGAGGGAAAGGGATCTTATAATTGAGTTCAAAGAAAATCTTGGTAAGAAAGAGGAAATTTTGAAAGCTCATAAAATAATTCTCAAGGATTAGCAAGAAAAGATCAATGTCGTGGAGAAGAAAAATGAAGATCAGGATCAACTTCTTAATTGTTTTTGAAGAAGATCATAATGAGATTAAGAAGCTAAATAACACTGTAAATAATCTTATATTGATGAAAAAATAAGGATGATTTTTTACTCTAATCTTTTTTTGTATTTCGTTTTACAAATTATTTCAATCGTAATGAAATATTAGTTATTTATCACATATTTTTTTGTATAGTACTAATATTTCTAGTACCATATTTTTTTCCATTCGCTTTATTTCTTTTTGAAAATTAAAAAAGGGGAGAAAGGAATGATAAAGAAAATACTAAGTAAAGGAGATAATTCCCTATGTAATGGGGAGTTTTATGAAAGAATATTTCCTTATACAAGAAAAAGAAAATTTTCTTTAAGGAAGCGAAGAATACAATCCATATGGATTTTAAAACCAAAGGGGGAGTTAGTCGTATTCACCATGATCCATAATTAAAGGGATATGAGTTTTTATATTATGTTCATAAAGAAAAAATATTAGTCCGTATATTCTTTTCCATAAGGATGTTTTTTTCTTTCTAAAAAGGGGGAGATTGTTGAGTAAATAAGGTTTGCTTTTGAATTTTTCATTCTTCTATGTGTTGAAAATCTCAAACACTCTATGTTAGGGAAAAATTATATTTTCATAAGGGTTATCTTTATAAGGAAAATTTTCCTTCTCTAAGGAAATTTTATCCTTACTTATGTTTTCATTGTTCATTTTATATTATATATAAATCTAAATCATTTTATTGATAAAGAAAAAAATTTATATCTAAAACCTCGAAATCAAATTTCCTTGGATATAGAGTATTCTGTTTTCAGGTTCCAAATTATCTAAATTTCAGGTTCCGAATTCTCTGAAATTTAGACTCTAAATTCTCTGAAATTCAGACTCCGAATTCTCTAAAATTCAGACTCCATATTATCTAAAATTCATACTTCGAATTCTCTAAAATTTAGGTTTCTAATAATCTAAAATTTAGACTATAAATTCCTTGAATTTCAGTCTCTGAAATCCTCAGAATTCAGAATCCAAATTCCATATATTTAAGACTCATAATTTCTCATAATTCGGACTAAAAATTACTTAGATTTCAGACTCTGAATTACTTAGAATTCAGACTCCTAATTCCGTAGAATTCAGACTCTAAATACATTGGAATTCAGACTCTAAAATCTATTGAATTTAGATTCTGAATTTCTTGTAAAACAGAATTTGAATATCCATGTCTTATAGACTCCAAATGTTTATTTTCATAGACTCTAAATTCTATTTTTTCTTTAGACTCTGAAAAATATATTTGGTTAAACTTATTATTTTTCCTTACACATGTTATTAAATGATGTCATAAAATCTATTTCTAACAAAATGTTTTTGAGTAAAATGTGTTTAGGTCCCTATGAGATTCAATGAAAATATGGCCATTGGATATGGGGGTTGACCATTGGTGAAGTTCCTATAAATAGGAGCTCATTGGAACCAGATCAATACTGTTCCATCACTCTAGAGATTACAAGCTGTTGAAGTGATTTCTAGAGAGAGGGACTCTCATGCTATGTGCAGTTTTGAACATCTTGTTCAGATAGCTTCGTGTGACTCTGATTGATGATGTGTAAAATCGAGGGCTTCTAAGTATAGGAATAAAATGGTACTGAATACCTTAAAGATCGAGGTCTTTCTGGGATAGGAAGACAGAGGTTCCGACTACCTTAAAGTTTGAGGTCTTGAGGGGATAGAAAATAAGTTTTGATATTTCTATCGAGGACTTACCCTAGTTTCGGTAAGATAGACTTTATTGAAATTATAAATCATGGGACCTTTATCCATGTTTTTTGGATACCTTATTCTTTGGGTTAAAATATTTTGTACTTGTTACTTGTTTTGTTTCAATTTTATTTCCCCTGAATTTTGAAAAAGGAAGAAAGTATAACCTTATTATACATTCTTTTAATTTTTTTATACTCTGTTAAATAAGATTCTACATGATTTAATGTGGAATATTTTCCTTATAAAATTTTCTAAACTTTCATTTCTGAAACCATATTTTCAGAATCTAGAAAGTTTGTTTATTAGAACTAAAATAGTTCTTGCGATTTTAACTTGTTTAACTTTGTTAAACCTATTTTTCATAAAGGTCAAAAATGAATGTTTTTAAACATACAATTCACCGCCTCTGGTATTTGAGCATCTACATTCATATTTCGATTCTATAGTAGTAAGTTAATGAGTTTTAATTTTTTTTATAATTAAATTATTTATCTGTGAACATACCACTATTTTTTATAATTTTATTCTTCAAAACAAACAATATGAGTTTTAGTGAAAATATAATTTTGTAATTGAAATTATAACATGAGGTTTCTATATTTTTGATCTTAATTTGAGCTAACTTGACCTTTAAAAAAAATAAAACCTCTAGGAAATAGGTCAAAAGAAATTGATATAATTCCTTTGAAACTATAATAAAATGGAAAATTTGGATTCCACAGTGGATCTTAAAGACATTAAGAATAGGGTATGTGAGTAGATATCATTTTTTATATCTAATAAGTTCTATTTATAGTGCTTTTCACCATCCTGCAATTAAAACTTTTTAATGAGTGTTTAATGCTCAAAAATTTATTCATTTATGTTAGGGAAATCTTGAAGCTAGGTAAATAAAGGAAGAATGTCATATTAAAAATTAATTTGAGATTTATAAATGAAATGAAATTTTAAAATTTTATTTATGGTACTCAAGAGAAAGTGCTAAATTTAGGTTCCCAAATTTAAAACTTTAATTACACATAAATCTATCTATGTCACTACTAGAAATTGAACTTATGATTGAATTGAAATGAGGTGATGAGATTAATTTATATCGTAGGAATAATTATTCAAATTATAGAGGAATCTATGATTTTCTTCTTCTTTGGGTTGTATACTGAAATCTAGTCGGGGCAATCTCTTCAAATAAACGAATTCATTGTATTTTTCGGGAATGGAATAAATTAACTACCGGGGATTGATGAGAGATAAAATTTCATATCATTTTATCCTTATTTATCTATTAAAACCTCCTTAGATAAATTTAAAACTCGGGATAATCATACATTTTTGATACTTTGGTGAATTCATAATTATTTTGATAAATAACTAAAATCTATATTGTTAAATGATTTATTCACTTTTGAAGTAATTTCCATGCCAAACGTTGACTGTAAAGTTTTAAATTTAACTATTTAGCTTCTTTTAATCTGGTTTCTCAATGTATTAATAATATTTTATTTTGATCAGATACTTCATACAGGGATACATTATATTTTCAGGGTTTTTAATAAAAAATGACAAAGTTTGCAACATATGGCTTTTTTGGGTTGAGTATAATGCTTCACTTGGATAAGTGTAAGACTATTTCTCCAAATAAAAAACTTTTCCATGGACTCCAAGTAGTTTTTTATAAATTCACTATGTAAATCAATCCAAGACTCATTCCACCACATTAACAATTATAAATCTATTCAAAATCATTAACACCCAATCCTGAAGTCTTCTATCTTTGGCCCATGATATTTCACTAAATCCGAATAACTTAATGATCCCTACTAAGCCTCTTGAAAACCCATAAGAATTAATTTTATTCTACAATGCTCATGAAATAGATAAACATGTTCACACTGAAATTCATGGAGAAGGGGTAAGAACACTAGTGATGCTTGTAAATATATCTCCCCTCTCCTGATAAAAAAGGATTTGTATCTTATAGATTTAATTAAGTTTTATTTTAATTTATACAATCAGTGTTAATTTAATTATTTTATTTTTCACATATATTATTATATTATTTACCATTATCTTCATACTTATTCCCCCATGTGATTACAATGATATCTCTAGATTACATTCATTATCGAAGGCTAACATAAGGGTATCCTACTAAATCAAATACAATGAATGAGAGTTCATGAACCTGGATTTGTTTATTCTATTTTTTATGAGGCTCTCAAGGAAATGATAAATTTAATATTTTATCATACCTCATGAATCATTACTTACCCTTTCCTTTCAGATTACTAAATATAATTTCCTATCTCATTAATTATTTTTTTATATGTTGGGATTAGTGGTCTAGGCACAATATGAGTTCACAATTGTGTCCCATTTGAAGAATTCATGAGATGATAACTTAGTGTATCATCATAGAGTGTGATTAACATTAAATCATTTTATATAGTAAGTTTGTGAGTATCCAATTTGAGAACATAGATAATTGAATTGAGATTCCTGACTGTGAGATAAGGAATGATCACTGATTTTAATCTAGTAGTGTCTCTATTTCTTGAACCACATTATGTATTATCAATTTTCATCCATGATGAATGAACTAATTATAAATTCCCATTTGGTATGATATAAGAACATATATAAAACAAACAAAAATACAAAATTGAATGAAAATTTGAGGAAATGAACTACGACTCAATGATAATGACAGTAAAATCTATGCTCAAGTGGTAAGGTAGGATCCCAACCAATACTTGACCATTAGTTTTGAATCCACATCACACATATATGAAACAAACATTCTTTGAAGATAAATTCATTATGTTAGTAAATAAAGCACATGCTTCCTTAGTGAGATAATTTTCAACTCCATAAAAATAAGAGTAATCCCGAATCATAGATCCCATAAAACCATGAATGGTCCTACATTTTTACCTATTTATATGAACACTGAAACTATACGAGTTGAGTTTAGTCCAATAATTAGGTTCTTTCTCATACACCCAATGTCCCTATTTTTACCTAGGTATGGAAGAATTAAAAATAGTAGAGGTGATGAACTGACTTTCAATGAAAGAAAGTATAGTGAAGTTCCTAGAAAAAGAAAATAGAGCTACAAGATAAGAATAAAATATCACTTTAATATTAGTTTATGTGTTAGACATCATTGTGGAGCTCCAAAATCAAACATCTTTGATAAATATAGGTTTATTTTTTCCTGATAAGATAAGTTCTTTCCTACTTTGGTATAAAAATTTATCAGAATAAAATGATCAATGATTAGGAAGTGATTATCAGCCTCTATGAATCCTCTATGATGACACTAGATATAACGATCTCATTCCCCATTTATAACATGTGTAAAATAGATTCTACACTAACTAACATAGCACATGAATTTAAAAATAATAGTGATACCATTATTCTTCACATCAATGTCTACAATTAAAAATCATTTTTGAATATACCAAACTATAATTTTTTTCTTTTCTAGAATTAGTTTTCACCATAATAGGCTAGGCTCTGAATCTTGTACACTTTTTAGGTGGATGTGGCGTTGAAAATAAAAGGATGAATAAAAAAAGGGATATTGATTGAATATGCACACATATGTCTCCTAGACCACCTAAATGGTGGATTGTAAGTTCCTTTGATCCAATTCACACACATCATCAATGAATGTCATATAAGATCTCTGTTGAATGAAGTTGATATTGTGAACTAGGCACTCTAGGAAGAATTGGATACTAATAATCTAATTATCTTTCCAAAAGTGGATATCTACCTACAAATGATCCATATAGAATTATCATATATATGATTGAAATAGATTCATGTAGATTGTTACATAGGAGTTATCCCCTTATATCATATTCAATCCAGTAAACCAATGTGTTTTTACAATTTTTATGAATAAATATTACCTAAATAGAATTAATAGAGTGTGATTTACATGTGAGTTTATCTTAAATGGTGGAATAATTTTAATAAACAAATATATCAAAAAGATATCCTATATCTATAGAGAATCCCTTATTACCTTGAAAGCGGAAAATATCCTCTAAGAATCCATCTCTTCCCATTGTTATGAAAAATTTTCACTGAAAGGAATATTTGGTAAGATATTTGATAGGCTAGTCAAGGTGGATGGTTCTAAATTTCCTAATCACTTCCCAATCATAACACAAATCAAGGGATTTCTTAGTGTAGACTTATACAATTACATCATTACTCTTAGGTTCTCCTACCCCTTCCCACCTTTAGATGGTGATGTACCTTTCACTTACACCACCATGTCCTTCAATATTATATTGTTATACAAAATAATGTAGGTTTCTATGTATTTCACCAAAAACCTAATTACTGTATTGTTTGGTGGAAAGGTGGCCCATGTTTCTAGGTACTCCCACATAAGTATTAAATATAATCGATGTGAAATCATAGGATGTCACTGGTTTTAAATACCTTAGGGTTGAGTAAATCATGTATTCTATACATAATGAAATTAATGGAAAAATCTATAGTGTGCGTCAGATTCATTGATAGTTTCACTATAAACCCTATTCTACAGCAAGTTATTTCATACTTACAATATAAAGTTACTCTCTTTATGTGACCTAGTATTTTTTAATGATTATTACAATAAATTATTTAAATATAATGAAGAAAATATTATTATAATAACTGGTAGTGAGAAGCCCCCTTTTTATTAAAAGATATAAAGAAAAAAAATTTCCAAGGAAGAGAAAACAATTACATGGCCAGGAATAACCAAGGGTATATAATTCCAGATACACTTGGACCTTCAAACCATGACTTCTAGGTCATACCAAAAATACCCAATCCACCGTGGCCTATTATCACCAACCAGAATTCCTCTAATCAATGCCATTGTAATTGTCATATCACTATCACAACCATAAACACTACTAAAATTACTCCATCATACCAAGATCCCTATCACCAATAAAGAACAACCACTTCCTCTTATTTCTAATAAGGGATGTCACCCAGACTAATGTCCCACCAACCCATGACTCCTATAGCTGAGACAATACCACCATCACCACCACCATCCTCAGTCTGATGATAGAAATTTCCTGAGCCAAAGCCCCTACCTCTACCTAAACCTCCCAAGTTATCATCTCCCACAAAACATAAAATGGTATAAAAAATATGAACAAGCCTTTTCACATACTTATATTCCCATGAATATTTTATTACTTGGCCAATATCATCTTATCCAAATTAATTTATTTACTATGTTCTAGATACACTTCCATAATTTGTGTGTTTCTCTTCACATCACTATGAAAATCATGATTTGGTAGTAGATAACCACTTATAAACATCCATATAAATGTTTCTATGTGAAAATTTAGGTCAAATATAAGAACCATTTCCTAGTCGTATTCATTATATCTTACATACTCAATTGTTGTCCAATATGTGCCTAGATCTATATAGGTCTTACAATTTGAACATCTCTATTTCCTTATAATCTCTAGTCATTTTCCTTTTGATCTAATGATGTTCTTTGACCAAGTGAAAAAATAAGATATTAATGAGTTTGTAGAGGACAATATCTACAATTTACCTCCCTAGATTCTATGAATTTCTTGAAGTTGTAGGTGTACACTTTTCTTCATCACATGTATAGGTGGGGGTAATTTGTCATACATCTTTCGCAATATCAAAGCCTCAAAAATCATGTGAATGTTTTATAGGTTAATACAATCTTATACATGTATTAAGTGAGAATTGTTAATGTCAGGGATCTACATAGTGATTAAAAAAATTTCTTTTTAACGCCCCTATACTTTATGATATATTTATTTTGGAATAAATTTAACATTTTTTATAGCTTGTGGTACACATAACCATGAGTCTAAAAGAACTATAAAATAGTATACCGTTATAACCAATATATTCAGTTAGAGTGTATGAATATGACTAACTAAATTATGAAATGTTTATGGTTATACATGTATAAAGAAAATTCATCGGTCATTAATTGATAATAAATAAAAATTAGAACCACTTTAAATCTAAAAAAACATATTTTTCTGAAAAATATTTTTTACAAGTGGAATTTTATTTTATCCTAACAAATTAAATTAATATTCATTTGTGAATGATTTGAATGAAATTTATATATTATATATTAAAATAAAATGTTTAATAATTCATCTAATAATTTATCAAGGTATGAGATAAGAATAAATTCCTTTTTATGCTTATGAAATATATTTTTCTGAAAAATTATTTTTTATGTTTTCCACAATAATTTTAAAAAAAATTATATTGATTCATTATATAAATCCATTTTGTACTTAAGGGAAATTTTTCTTTGGAAAACTATTTTTTCATCATGCTTGTGGGTTTAATTTCAAAATAAATTCTTCCAATTAGGTGATTTTAATTTGAAATAATTTATTCCATATTTGTAATCATCATAATTCATGTCATACTATATGGTCAAAATAATTTTTTGCCTTAATGAATATAATAAAAATAAAAATAAAATTTCACAGTTAAGGTTAAAATGTGATTTCTAATGGTTAAAAAAAGTAAGGGTTAAAATGACATAAAAACTAGTAAAATTTTATTTTAAGGACATTTTCAACCTTATATTATCTTAGGATATATAATGAACCATTTTGGAGACTTTTTAAACTGTCTAAAACATGGGAATATCTTTTTATTTTTGAAATTTCCATGTTTGTCTTCTCCCCCACTTATAAAATGACACCCCCTATCATCTCCTATCTACACATAAACATCTAGTTTATTTGGCCATACACTATAAAAATAACTTCCTTAAATCCCGATCCATGAAATAGATCCCCTTTTTATCAGAAAACCCATCCATGAAGGATATAATTATATACCTAAAGTTTTCTTCCAAAAAATAGGTATAGTTCTTAACCATGCATTTTTATTTTATTTTTTCCTTTAGATCTATGAAATATACATAAACTATGATAAAATAATAACACCAATATATAACATACCCTTATTTATTATTATGATAATTTTATACATTACATATATCACCTATTACATCAATTTGGAAATTTAACCATTGATCATGTGTATGGTGCACTACTGGCTCACACACAGATGTAATTCATTTTCCATCACCACTTCACCCGGATGGGGATATGAATTTATTTAATGTATATATCTGATATTTATGAAATAATTATACTTATTTAATTATAATGTCATATATAAATTCTTGACTTCCAATACTTTGGAAAATGATATCGTTGCTTGTATGTAAGTGTGGACTACAACCTCCATGAAGCAATCCATTTTTTTATATTTTTTTTAAATGAATGTTAATAAGGATAGATTATTTGAAAACATGTGATTTATATGATATACGAATTATTCTATAAAGGAGAATAATTATTTAAATTATTTAATATCAGGTTTAAAATTAAATATATAATTAAACCATGATCATAGAATAAGGTCCCAAACTAACAAACAGAACATACATGAAAAACAAAGTAGTTATCACCCAAAATAGTGATTTTAATAAATAATTTTTAATAAACAGGTGATAAAAGGCCATAAGTAAATAAAATATAGTCTGATATATATGGTTGTGGTTCTATAATATATTTTTATTAAACCTAAATTTATTATATAGGAGGTTCATAAATGTAAAAATTAAATCATACCTAAGGTAAGGGTATCTCATCACACTTTTACTTTCATGAGACATATGTCATATTTAGCACTTATTTATTTAATACGATGTGTTTACTACCAATTTGATATTTCTTTTATAATTAATATAGTTTTATTGATATAATTTAATTTTTATTTGAATTTTTTTTCTTTTCATGGGGTTTAGGATTAAAAAATTTCCAAAGTAGTAGTGATTTGTTTTACAATCTCACAATTAATAGGTATTTTTTATGTTTAACTATCCATTGGATGTTTTATTGATTTTTATATCTAAAACAAAATATATTTTATTCTAATATTGTCATTAATATAATTTTTAAGTAATATTACAATTTTCCTATCTTTGGTAGATAAAATTATTGAGGAAATGTTATTAAGAAAAGTTTACTTTATTTCACTATTCAGTTGAAAATCATTTTTGTTCCCTTATACAAGTTTTCTAAAAATATTTTCAATAATGTTTCCATTTTTAGAAAATTGATTTGTTAAATATATTTTTATCCATTTGTCATTCCATTTCCAAAATTCGGTACTTTTTGAACTTTTTTAATTGTTTAAAATGAGGGTTTTTTTTACTTATATGGAATGCATGGAATTACCCACCATTGTGACATTTCATTGATTTGAAGCTACATTTACATGTTTCTATATTTTTTTAAAAATATTTCTTCCCTAATATTATATAAATTATTAACATTTAATAATGATTTTAAAAGTGAAAATGATATTTTCCTCAAGAATCCCATTAATTATTTTTTCATGGTATTTCTATTTATCATGGATAAAATCCCTTGTTTTAATTATGCTCCACTAGGTAAATTTTTTAATGATACCATATTTATTATTTATCTATATGGTTTATAATAATTTTTAATCTGGTATGTATTAACACTCATATGATAGTTTTATAATGTGAATGTTTATATTGACTGTGTTTATTGACTGGTAAATTAGGATCATTTTATATTATAATTTTTCAATATGAACTTTTATATTGATAATATTTATCTCCTTTCATATGAGTAACGAATTGGACTTAATAATTGAAGGGATGGGCCTACCATAACCAATTGATGTATATGTAGGTATCATGAGAAAAAATTTCTTCTTAATTTGGTACTATCCTTTCCCATTTTTAAAATTATTCTTTGAATTAGTCCATGAAAGTATATTTATGATGTATTGAATTATGTACCCCTTCATTATGAGATTAGTTACTGATGTCCATGTGATTATTCAATTTGTTAGAATATTCATATATAAATTTCAAGATCTTGTGATTATTATATTTTATTCTTTTTATCTTCAATTATTCTTTCCATATTATTCATAAAGTTCAAGTTATTGGTTCAATGGTTTGTGTTTCATTTATTTACCATGCCATATTGATTATTCCTTACAAATTCAGGATATATTTTATTATACGCATACCCTTATTGTTCATTAGATCTCACCCATTTGTTATTATTCCTTTCTCCAAGATTCTATAAAGTGTTATATTATTGATATATAGGGACATGATAAACAGAATAATAGTTTTATAAAATATTATTTTGTTTTAAATTTCAATTATAATTTTAAATTAAAGTATGTATATTGTTTTCCAGTAATACTAAACTATTATATTTTTTGGGATATGATTGGTTATATCTAGAACCAATGTAATAATGTATCCACCGATAGTGGGATACTAGGTTCATGGTATTAAAAGTTGGTATCAGATGAATTTTAATAGAAACCTTGGGAACTAGATTTTGGACAACATAGATTCATGAACAAAACACTAAGACTAAATTGGAGGATAACTCTATATATAGGATAATATCCTAAAGTATTGTTTATGTAGATTTTATGTGTATTTCCTAGTAATACATCAATTTCTGGATACTATAAGTGGATGAAACTCTTGAGAAGTTTTATCTATGCATAATAACTCTAAAAAATGCACATTGGTCTTTTTATTGATCCTTTCTTGGTACAAATGAATGGGCCTTGCTACAGTTCTCATTTTACATATCGATAGGGTTAATTCACATTTTTTATGAACCTTTATGGATAATTTAAATAGATTATAATCATTTATTATCGATGTTAAACCTAATGTGTGATATATTTAAAATGTGTCATGAATTTGAAAACATATAGATGGTGTCTCATAATTTTGATTATTGTTTCTCACACTATGGTTTTTGTTTTTTGTCAATAGATGGAATTATGATAAATGATGTTAACAATGAATGTTATAGAAGATTTGGTGATTCTAAGAAACAAAATGGGATGATGAATAAAGTAAAAAATATTGTGATTATGCCTAATCAGATATCCTCCTATATTATTAACACAATATACCATAACCAACTCTTTATCTCATTAAAGAATAGAAGGATAGAGTTTGACAACATCTAATTTTGTGGATACTATGAAGGAAATAAGGATAGATTTCCTTCAAGTCAGAAATGTGGTGAGAAAAACCTAGGAAAATGCCTCAAAGGGGTATAAAATGTTTTATGTGTGGAGAATAAGAGTATAGAGAAAAACAATTGTCCTGGAAAAGTGAGGAGTTTAATGGAGTGAAACAAATTTCATCATTGAGATCCATTTATGGTTTATTTTCATTAATGTAGGGAACCTGGGCATCATCCATCCAATTCTTACTTCTGAATGTTAACTCCTAGAACAATGAAGAAACTATTTTATTCCAATCATTTAATTTAATTGGAGAAGTATTTATGCATTGTGATCCAGGAATTATGTTTTTGAATTTTATTAATGGTATTTTTATTATGATAATGATAAAATGTCTAATGATTCTGTTATTTTTTTAAAGAATATATATGTTCATATAATATTATATTAGGAGTTATTGATACCATCATGGGTTTATAAGTTTAGGGTTGATCATATTTCCAATTTTCATGATACCCCTTTTTAGGTTTTAAGTGATGGAAGTACAATATTATTAAGATTACATTGGGAGAAATTTATGGTAATATAACCATTGGTTTTTGCATAGATTTTAGTGAAAATGATATTTTATGAATAATTAATTTTCATTTTTTGGAGATAATTTTAAATTTATTGATATCCTTTATGGTTAATGTTATCATTAATGTTAATGTAATAATAATCGATTATGATTATATGATTTTTTGCTAAAATATAATGTTCAGTAAACCTTAGTGCTAAAAATGTAATTTGGTGATTAATGGAATTTTGTAAGATGTTTATCATATTTTAGGAATGCTATATAAGTTATATTAATATAGTGTTATAAAAAGGAAATCCCTCCTTTTGGGGGACATACCATCACATTATGCAAGGCCACACGGCTTGAACCCACAACCAAAAAGTGATTAGGGTACAACAAATACCACTAGACAATGTAATTTACTTATTAATATGAAATTTTTTAATCAAACAGTTTTATAGATAAATATTATGTTGATGAAATATTTTTCAAATTTTATTATTTTAATTTGATTAATGATATTTCTGGAGAGATTTTATTAGTTTGAGATACATATATAACCATTAGGTTTAACATAATGGTTTATTTGTGAATAGTGGTACTATGTTTTTTGGGATTTGAGGTGAAGGGTTTTTTGGATAAATACATATGTAAGGGATTAATTTGAACTTTTGTAGTTACTTTTTAGGTTTATAGATTGAGGTATTATATTGGATAACTTGTGCTAACCATTTTGGCTGTGGTAAATATTTTGATACATATGAAAGGAATTTTCACTATTTTACAGATCTTATGGTCCACTAAAATTTAATGTTAGTGCTTTAGGAATAAAACAATAATAATAATAATGGTTGTTAATTATTTTGGGTAAAAAGTGAAGCATAAATTAATTTAATCACAACAAAAGGATTAAATTTTTCTTATGAAATAAAAATATATCAAGTAAGAATTATTTTTGGTGTTCTTCATATTGATAGTAAAAGAATAAATTAGCTTTATAAATCCACCTTTAAAAAAATTATACATTTACCTCCATTATTTATAAATCAAATGGTATTTTTTTGACCTCATAAATTTATGGTTTTACAGTCATTAAAATTCTATTGATCATTCAATTTCTTGTAATCGATGATTTCTTCAACCCTCCATAATTATTAGAATTACTCTTTTCTTCCATGTCCATATTTTTAATTCCTACTAATGTGTTCCTACTTGGAAACCTGGTTATCTATTATTATATGTGAATTTTGTACAACCCTTTCTCTCTTATAAAGAGGAAGTTTTAAAAGCTATTTTTATGATATGAGATTATAATAAAGGTATTTTCAAAGTTACAACACTTTACTTATGATCACAAGATAAAATTGTGAGAGTAAAATTTATTTATATTTGGGATAGTCTTACACCTAAGGATTTATAATATATTTATTTGAAAATAAATCTTTACTCTTTGATAGCTGGTTATACATGGAACCCTGGTACGAAAAAAAACAATAAAATATTATACATTTTTAACATAGATATTAAATTGGAATGTATGCATATAAATAACTAAATTATGAAAATTATATGGTTTACACATGTATAAAATAAATTCATTTCTTATCAAAGTATAATAAATAAAAATAAAAATCATTTGAGAGTAAACAAAACTTTTTTCTGAAAAAATATTTTATGCACAAAATGTGATTTTACAAAGAAGATTGGGAGACAGGCGAGCCTGCTCCTTATAAAATATATTAACAAAAAGATAAAGTACACAGAGTAGTATTAGAGAGTCATTATACAAATATGAGTATAAACCTCATGAAGACGATCAGCCTGAACAAGGATATTACAATAGTCCAGTAAAACAAAGGACCAAATAGAGCTCACCTTCACAATTTTTCTCTTGGGGAGAGAATCTGTCACTTGATTGGACTTACGGTAAACATGTAGAACTTCAAGAGAGAGTGAGTCTTCAAGTCCGAGGAATTCCACCCAAGATGGTGACATCCTCCATGGAACATTCCTTGACTGATCTCTAAGGATTTTGACATCAACAGATGCATCGGAATCAAGCCATAAGTCATGCCATCCATAATGTATGACATACCTTATCACCTTTATCATAGCCCAAAGCTCTGCCTCAATTGCAAATTCATTGCCAATAAAGTGGAAGAAGAATCCTTTAATGAACCCCCTTTGAGTGCGGAAGACACCACCACATCCAGAAGGACCATGTGCACCAGAAGCCACCCCATCAACATTCACCTTCAACCATCGAGAGATGGGTGGAATCCATAAAAAATGTTTCATCATAAAAGGTTTATTCACCCTGCCAATGACACCAAGGGACCTCAACAAGACAAGGTCCGAAACATCATTCCTCATAGTTCCAGTTTTGATGTTAGAAGCAGCTCGGATTTCACAATGTATCCCCAATACACCAGCATGAAAAGAAGGGGTAGAGCTATTAAAAATTAAGGCATTTCTTTCCTTCCATATTAAGGCCTGCAAACTGGCCACAACTGCAAGGAGGAGGGAATGAACATGCTGACTATAGTCAGTCTTGTAGGTGGGTTGAAGCATCCCCTCAATCAGTTATGAGGGAAGACAAAAGTAGAAAATCCCATGCACATAGGTCTATAACCTGGAAGTAAAGTTGCATGAGACAAAAATATGATCGGAGGTTTCATCATCTTGAAGGAAAAACATACAGACATGGGCTCGGTTGATTCCAGTCCACTGCAGCATGAACTGCAATGGATTCCACCTTCTCCAGATTAACAGTGAGGAGGCCAGGGGTATGAAGGGTGTGGAGAAGTATGTGAACCAAGATGAAGACTCTAATGAAGCACCACAAAATGATCTATATCAGTCCCTTGTAGTAAATATGCCATTTAGATTTGGCATCCAAACCAGTGTGTCATGATCAATATAACAGTATCTTATTATTTTCATCCCAACATGGTTTGGAAACATGGTTCTAATGGTTGAATTGCACTGAAAATTAGCAATGGATGTCTCCTTTAGTAGTGGAGGTATAGAAAAATCATCACAAATAGGTTTATAAAACTAGGGAGTAGTCCAGAAATTGAGAGGGGAATCCTTGCACACAATCCATTTTGAGCACATCATGAGGTCAGTATAGGCCTGCTTGACAACATGCCAGACAAATGAGTAGAGATAACTAGAATACCCATTATAAAGATTTCCAACAAACCTAGTTCAATGAAATTCCTTGGATTCATCAAAGTTTAAAATTATATTCCAAGTGAACTTGCTGATCATGGTGTCATTGAATAATCGTATATCTTTTACACCCAATACACCCATGTTGACAAGTTTGATGCATTATTTCCCTAAAACAGTGACCATATTCCTCTCTTGAATCGAGCCGGTCAAAATAAAATTCATGATTCAACTATTTATCTCTTTAATAAGGGTTTTGGGCCATCAATACAAGTAAAAGAAGCAAACAAACATCGATGTGATCAATGAATTGACCAAACAAATCCTCCCTGGTTGAGACATGTTTTTTCCCTTCCAATTTTCCAACCGATTTGTTATTTTCAGAGAAATATTATCCAAATAACACCTTTTGACTCTACCCCAAAAAATTGGTACACCAAGGTATGTGAAGGGAAGCACACCCCTCTTGACACCAAGCTGTAGAGCCACTATACCATACCTCGATGTGGTAATTCCTCAACCAAACATCACTGATGATTTCTCCTAATTAATGACCTGACCTTCAACCTCCTCATAATGTGAAAAGATTCCCATAATACAAGAGATGGTTCCTTTATCTGATCTCCCAAAGAGCAGAATATCATCATCATAAAAAAGATGTGATGGGGCACACAAATGTTTCCCTATTTTCATCCTCTGATACCACCCAAAATTGGCAAGATCATTTAGAACCAGCTTAAGTAATCCTACGCAAAAGAAAAAATTATCCCAGAGAGGGGGTCGCCTTGCCTGACCCCTCTTGAGCATTAAAATAATCCCCTAGGAGAACCATTAACAAGAATGGAGAGCCTGGAACTTATAAGAATACACCTAATAAGATTAATGAATTTATGCGAAAACCCATACATTTTGAGGATGGTGAAAAGAAACCCCATATGATGGTATCAAAAGCTTTGGAGATATCAATATTCAGTGCCATGTTACCATCATTTTCCTTTCTCCTCATGGAATTGACGCACTCAGAAGAAGTAAATAGAAAATTATGAATGCTACATCCTGGAACAAATCCAAACTGATTACTAGAGATATGTCCCTTTTTAATACCACCCTGCCGATGGGGTATAATATTGCTAATCACTTTCGGTATAGTGTTTCCAATAGCAACTTGCCTGAAATCCTTAATATCAAGGGAATTATCCTTCTTGGGGATTAAAGTAATTAAATTGGAATTCATTCCAATTTGCATATAGGCTGATCTAAAAAAATCATTCACAGTATTTTCTACCTCATGACGAACAATATCCCAGTAGAACATGAAGAATTTATTTGTAAAGCCATCAGGGCCTGCCACACTGTCAATATTCATACAGGAGAGGGAATCATGTATTTCCCTTTCATTAGGAATATCAACAAGTATTTTATTTTGATCATCCTCAATCGAAGGGTCAAAACACTGAATGATTCTCTGAGAATTTTCTTCACTATGATCTGAGTAAAGCTTCTCAAAATAATTTATCGCCGCATTAGCAATATCATTCTCAGAAGAAAAAAGCTTACCCTCAATATTAAGGGCTTGGAGACTTATCTTGGCCTTTTTATCCCTATTCATAAAATGAAAAAACTTTGAGTTTCTTTCCCCATTATTCAACCATCTTATATTACACTTATTATGTGCCAACTTTTCTTTCAGATCCAAGAGCTTTTCCAGATTTGCTGTAGCACAAATCTCATCCTGAGTGGGCAGATCCTAAGGCAAGTTAGATTGTTGACAATTTGATAGAACATTTTCAGACACCCTAATGTCATTATCAATAGAAGAAAATGAATATTTCCTCCATTTCCTCAGTTTATCCTTAACAAGCTTTAATTTACAACAGAGAATGTGAGAAGGGATACCCAGATGATCATTTTTCCAGGCATCCAGGACAATTTCTCTATAGCTCAGAGTCACCAGCTAGGAATTATTGAACATGAAGGGAAGAGGTGCTGACATTAAATTTCGAAAACAAACATCCACCAGAATAGGATTATGATCAGAATTTAATCTTGGAAGAGTTAACCCAGAAACATCAATTGCCACATTCCTATCATCCACTTACACAAAACATCTATCTAACTTACTTGCATGCCTCCCATTAACAGTGTATCGACTCCATGTAAACTCTGCTCCAGAAATCGGTACCTCAACAAGGCCACATTAATCAATACAGGATGAAAAATCAGAGGCCGAGGAACGACAAAAGCTGTCACTAGTTTTTTATTCAGGATGCAGAACAAAATTTAAGTCACCAAGTAAAACCATGCTATTCGACATATTCTTAGAAATATCCACAAGATTTTTCCATAGAGCTCTTCTTATTGTGTATAGAATCAAAGAATACACAAAATTCACAGAAAATGAAGCATTTCCAAGAGAGCATGTAAGAGTGATAGATTACAAATCAGTCAAAATAGAACTAACAATCACGCTGTCATGCTTGAGCACCCACAGAGATTCAGTATCCGTATCAATTTGGTTATTTGCAACAAATGTGTAACCTAGAGAAGCCCATTTGAAGGATATCTAGTTTTCAAACTTCATCCTTGGTTTGGAAATACCTACCAATAAGGGAATGTTGGTCATACCAAAATGCCTAAGGGACCAGACCTTGGGAGGAATCCCAATACCTTGTTAATTCCAAAAGATGATATTCATTGGTTTTATTGGAGCCTTGTGCTATGAACATCATTTAATTTTTCCAAATTATTCTTGAAGGAGAAATTAGCGGTACCAATGGGATCCCCTAACACATGCTCAGACAAGGAAGGTTCATCATCCTCTTTAGTAGAATCCTCGATATTGGGAAAAAAAGAACCTATTGCCAGATTCAATTGGAGCAGATAGTAGACTGGAAGGTTGGACACTTTTTGTAGCCTTAATTGCATGAACCTGCAAAAACTCTCCTGGATGAGCAGAGGCTCAATCAGCACAACCTGTAATATGCTGTCCTCTATGACCTTCATCAAGAACTGATGGATGTTGAGTGATGCTCAGAGGAGTGACCAGGTCATGCACAGGGGCTGCAACATTTGAGGCAAACTCCTTAATAGGGTCTGGGCATAGGTCTTGCACATGGGCATCATCAGGGGCAGTAGGGTATAATCGACCAGTCTTTGTATCCTGCATGTGCATCCCCTTGCTGGCCTCTAAGACAAGATTCAATGAGATAGACTCTTCAATGTGAACATTGGAACTCGCATCTTCCTTAGAGATTTTATCAACTGCTTCCACAATCTGAGAGCTCCCACCATTACACCCTCCCATGTCAGTGGGTATCACAATAGAATCATCTTTAGAATGAGAAGGTCCAGGATCGGTGGCAGGGGATGATTTATTTTCCCTACTTACTCTACAATTCTCTTTATCATGCCCTCAGTATTTTCATAAGTTGCACAATTTATTTCAATTATAGTCTGAAGCAATATTCCCAAAGAAGTGACAATTCAGGCAGAATTTTGGCTTTCTTTCATATAGGATCCCAAGAGTGAGGGTATAATATTTTGCGGTTAACACCACTTCCTCCACCAGGGTAGTAGACATATCAACATCAAAAAGAATCCTATAATAGTGGACAAAGGTGGGATTTTCGGTCTAACTATCAAGCCTGATGGGATTACCAGCCAACGATGCAATGTCCCAAAGTATTTGAGGATACCAATAAAGCATATTCAGATTACATACCCTTATCCATATTTGCGCATAAGTGTTCTGAATAGAATTGGGATCAAAATTTTGATCCCATTCATGGATCTGTAGGAAGCCAGGTTTGAGAGGGACCTAACCAAAACTCCATGCACAGCGCTTGAGCTCATACGAGGGAAAGAAATTGTGGTAAAACCCATGACCCATCACTGTCATCTTCCACTCTGCACTACCCCAGATCTCAGCAATTCTAGCAGTAATCTTGTGAATCCTCCATGGCTTCACCCCCTTTGTGATTACGACCCGAGCGGTTATTGAAAACCTATACAACTTGATTATTTCATCAACATCATCTTGATTCGCTGAGACATGCATGATCCGCCCTTTTCGAATAATCCACCCAGTGGATGCCTCACAATCAAAGAAGGATGAGTTTCCCATGTTTTTAGCGACAACAACAAATCTTTTCTGGAGTCCGGCACCCTGATGATCACCAGAAGTCTTCTTTGCGCAGAGGCTAAACAACTCATTGTGACCAAAGTAATCATCATCAACCAATCTGTGAGCTTATTTGCCTCATGAATCATCAAATTTAGGTTCAGACGCACCCATATTAGGGGTTGAATCCTTTTCCCAATCACTCTCCGCCATTATAGAATGATTTCAATGAAATTTATTTATTATATATTCAAAAAAGTAATCGTATAAATTTTTTCTAGGAATGATAAGAGAATAATCCCAATTTTATACTTAAAAATGTATTTTTCTCAGAAAATAATTTTTTCATGTTTTACACACTTATTTTAATACTTTTTTTGAACCTTTAAGAAAAAAAAACTGAAAAAATGAATTTTTTAACAAACATGTTAAAATTTTCGTGGCCACATATTTTGAGAATTTTTTAAAAGAAAAATTAGTTCAATTATATTATAATTAATCCTATTTATGATCTTGGAATATATTTTATGCTGATTTTTTATATAATAACATTTTATACTTGTGAAAACATTTCCTTTGGAAAACTATTTTTCCATCGCACTTGCAGGTTTAATTATAAATTAAATTCTTCTATTTATATTATTTGAATTTGAAAAAATGGATTCCATATTTGAGTTAGTGATAATTAATATTATCTAATGAGTATAAATTATTATTCTTTGTTAGAATTAAGAGTAAAAATAGAAAAAAATAGTTAACATGGTTAAGGATAAAATGGTTTTATCTAGGGGTTAAACTAAAATGATAAAGGTTTAAATGACCTAATAACATTTCCAGTTCCTATTGGATAAAAATATTTCAACATTACCTCATCTAAGCCTCAATAATGATCTATTTTGGAACATTTTTTATGTATAAAAAAGTGTTATATCTTTTTATTTTCAAAAATTCAATGAGTGTCCACTCCACCACTTATAATAGGATACCCCACCCCATATCCTATCAACACTTCATGTTTCTTTTAGTTTGGTCAATAAATACCCAAATACCTTCATTACATCCATCCCCATAATATAGAGTCCTTTTTATCATCATTAGAACTATCTGGGAAATATTTTGGTATGAAAAAAAATTGGTTTTCTGAAGAAGAGGTATAGTTCTTAACCATGAATTTTAGTTTTATTTCCTCCATTAACTCCCTAACATACCCATAATTTAACAACCCTGAATCTAGTATCCCAGATCTAGTGCCTTAATTTATTGCATTGGCATGATTATAAGGAATCACATCTTAATGGTCTGAATAGTTTAGTAGTCTTGGTAAAGTAGATACATATTTGAAATTCAAATTACATTTTAGATATAAAATGCAAGATATTTTTTTTTGAGATCACTATTATTCCCATTAGTGTAAACCTTTGTATCAATAATAATAAAATTCTTGGAAACTGTGGAAAAATAATCATAAGAATGCAGTGATCAAAAATGATTATTAAGGGTTATGTACAATAGAAGCTAACTTTTATCATTAATTATAATCAATATGGTAAGGTAAATAACTAAAAAACACATTCCAATCTATAAACTATGAATGAAAATGAATCTATATATTTTTTCGTTGTGAAAATCCTATATAAAATAATAACTAAATATATAATAAAGAGAATTCTTAACTGTATAATGTCTTTTATCGAGCTCCAAAACCACTACCATCAAGTCCATTAAAAAGGCGGTTTAAGTATATTGTTGGAAACCCAGCTAATTATTCATAGAAACAAATTTGAATGGATTGTCACTAACTGATTTGTTTCATGAGACCTTTTTATGTATAGAGGGGATATATAATACTAGTCCCCAACTATATATACAAGAAAAAAAAATTCTTCATACATACTTTTATTACATGAATAATATTCCTTATCAAAATATCTATATTGTGTTGAGGATACAGATTTATCAATATTTCCCTAGTTAATCAAATAACATTCAAAGTAAAACAGTATGTAAAAATGATATACGATTTAAGAAATAATCATTTAAATGATATAAATAATATATTTATTTAATAAAAATTTAATATAAAAAGAAAAGTGATCTCAAATGGTTATTATATACTACAAATAAAAATGATTAGGGGAATAATACATAATAAGTCTTAATGATGTGAAAACTGTGACGAAATCCCCAACCATACAATTACCTTTTGTTGAACCTAATTTAAATAAACATATAATAGTTTAAATGATGTTATTAATTTATAATATAACCATATTCATATTTATTATATCATATATGATCCTGTTAAATAATATTATCACCCATTTTTTAAAAATAGTTTCTTGTTACCCTTGTTCTGGGTGTTAACTACTTCATTTTTCTACGTACTTTGTTTTTCATAAAAGCCAATGTTTTTGTGCATAGGACATAGTTAAATAATCTCAATAATGATATTAAATTGATAAATATTATATTTATTCCTTATATATTTCTACAATCATTTATGAATGGTGAATATGGAAAATGAACCGCATCATACCGTGGATATGGTTGGTCATAAAAATGCTCAAGAGATGGTATAATTCCATTAATGATGAAAGGGTAAGGTGGACGATAGTTTATAATTTGTTTTGAATCAATATCATGTTATAATTATGATATATATCAAATGTTTCAATCATTATTCCTATCCATGTAATGTGGCGATGAAGAAAAAATTACAGCGCGACTCGGAGACGGTAAGTTGTACCTATGCACGCATGGTGCTTTTGTTTTTTGTAGGACGAATAAGAGATGGAATATAGATATAAAATAATAATAATAAAATACAAGTATTTATATTATACTTTATTTATTACTTTTTCATAAAAACCACTCATTAAAAGGAAGTATAAGAAGAAATGATCTTGAATGAGTTGATAAACACAATTACCTCTTCTTCATCGGGCTTCCATTTGACCACTTTTTAAGGGGTCTAAGGTTGGTCTTTTAGAAAGGCCCAAACCACCATAAAATGTATAAGTATGTTTTTAGGATAAATGGATGGAGTTTTTTCGAGCAATAATGATAAAGGTGGTGACAAAAATGAAGTAAGGAGTGCCATTTTATAATTTATTATGGGGAACCCATGGAAATTCTCAAAATATTAAATGATAATAACTTAATATTTTACCCAAATACAAATAAATGAACATGGATTAGAATATAATATGATATTAGGTTGTAATCTCATCATAAAATAATATTTCTACATGTTTTAGTATTATTTTAAACCTCATCATTTTGATTGAATTTAGTTAACATTTTTTAATTTTAATCATGGTTACAATTAATTTAATATCAAAAGATAGTAATTTTTACTTATCAAATTTCATTTAGAACATGAATTAATAATTTATAAAATTTTAGACAAAAAAATAATCACATTTTATTTTTATTTTTATTTCATGAACTTTGAATTATTTAATAAAATATTATTTTGAAAAAATATAATTTGTGTCAATTTTGACACTATTCAATACTTCATTCTTAAAGAAAATAGGAAAAAAAGATAAATTAAAAAAAATTAATAAACCCATAATAATTGATAATCATCTATTAAATTCATGGAGATCCTTAAATAATTATAAGATATAAGGATGATTAAAATTAAATAGATTAAAATATTTACAACTAATGATTTCTTAAGATCTATTTATTTAAAATTTAAATCATAAATAGGCTTTAATATAATTAAATTTATTTTTTTTAAAAAATCAGTATTTTTTAATATTCACTAGAAAACAAATATTTTTAAAAAAATTCCAAAAATTCCCCCTAATATAATTTTGAAATTAATATTTTAAAAATAATTTTTTTTTCAAATGTAATTTATAAAATTGATAACAATTAGAGTTAAAACAAGAGTGCCATTAAAAAATGGAAAAACTACATTTAAATTAACATAGCTTTTTATACATAAAATTAGATTTGTTTGTATCTTATGATAATGAAATATATTGGATGTGTGTAAAAAATGATTGAATATATGATATTAAAATTTCCTTAATACATTACTTTAATAGTGATTAATTTAATTTATGAAGATAAAATTCCATTATGGTCCTAAAAATAGTTTTTTAAAACACATCCTTTATTTTCAATTGGTTTTCATTTTAATTTATAATTAATTGGAAACTAATGAATTAATTTTATAAATATTTTTAAACTATATTTTTATATTTTACTTAATCTCATTCATTCCTGCTATTCCAACATCTATGTGATAACTATCATGATTAAATAATAATATTTAATCATTTTATTATTCTTAGTGTTGTGTGTCACGTAGGATATCGAAGAAGCTAAATTTAAAAATAGACATATTGTAGAATCGTTGGGTGTTACATTCTCCCCTCCTTTAATAATTTGTGTTGTCAAAATATAAACTTGTTATTGGTCACCACAATGTTTTCATTTTAAAATACACTTGTAGAAATCCCACATAGTCAACAGGGATAATAAACATTTCCCTTAAATAGAGAGAAAGGACAATGTGATGGTTTCCATAAGACTATGTTTCCCTAAAGGAGAAAAATAATGGGAAATAAAAACATGGGAATGGAAAAGAAATATAACAATCAAGTTCTGATGGATAGTTATATAGAACATGTTCATTTCAAATTATACTATCACAAAACAATAAATTTGTGATCGGTTAAAATACCATTGATATTATAATAATAAAAGTAGAGAGAAAACAGTTTTGTTCAAAACTCCGTTTCCAAGAGTTGATGGATTATTTTACTGTAGATATTGGAACATAAGAAAATAAACTCACATGAATTATTTCCATGTCATAAGAAAAATCACATCTTTTTGTTGTTCTTTGATCCATATCCACTTTCATTTCTTAAAGAAAAAGATGGATTTTCATGAGGAATTTTTATTCCCCAAGAACATTTATAAAATGATCCATAATTCAATCCTTTGGCCATACATATTTACCAAAATAAAAATGGTTATCAAATGTTATCCAATTTGAAAAATGATACTTTAATTTCAAATAAAAATATCCAAAGTTAAACATAATCCATCCCATAATTAGTTACCTTTAGACTCATTAGAAATGATTTTTAAAAAATAAAATTGAAAATGTTTTAGAGGAAAGGTCACTAAATTTCAAAAATAATTTTAACAGAATATTTTTCAAAATAATGTATCTCTTATTGTTATATAAAAAATATAATAATACCTTAATCTCCTTTAAAAATTTATCAAACAAGCATGCTTCCCAAATTAAAATATTATGTTGTTGAATATATTCCTTAAATATAAACATCCAATAATTATAGCATAACATAAAATATCAAATAAATAACCACATTCACGGCCATAAAGATTATATCATAAACATATATTTATTACTATATCAACATAAAGCTCATACTTGTGGTATCATTCCCAACTCCCGTGATTTCCAAAAGATCAACTTACTAAAAAATCCCTTCTCTTGGTTACTAGTGATATTCATCACATGATTCCAATATCATAAAGAATAACAACTACAATAAAATACTTACAAATATATAAATATATATCATGATTTTTATAATAAGATTATTATTGATAAAACACTCAAATAACATAATTCTTGAATTTGAACATATGCATATTAATCATTCTTCTTCATTTGTGGTATTAGTATAAGCTTGACCATGATCAGTTATACTCTTTTTGGGTAATTCCATTGATGATTTATACATTGATTTATGTAGTGTATCATCTCCATGTAGTTGAATCATTATACATTGGCTACCTATTTCTTACCCCTGTAATCCCAAGCATCGTGACATTTCTGTCAACACTTGTTGAAAAAACACCATTTTTTAAGAATGTACCAATGTGTTTCTTTCCATAATAATCACATGTGTTAAAATACTTCTTTATCTTATTTACTTTTTATATATTTTTTCAGGCACTGATATTGTTCTCATGTTTCCCTTTAAAGCCATAATATTTAGATAATTATTTCTTTATCTAACTAGTATATGATATTATATCCTCAAATGATAAGAGTTTTTGGGAGACATTTTACCTTCATAATATTGGAATAAGACCATAAAATATTTGTTCTTTCTAAGTCTTTAGATCATGTGAATTTGTGAGGTTACCATTCCTTCTATGAAAATCTATTTATAAATTTTGACATACATTATATTAGATAATATAATTACAAAATATAATGTATAATCCAAAACATAGTTAAATAATTAAGATAAATTGAAAATTTTATCCATATATAATCTCTTAACATGGTTTTTTGGGTGATCTTATATAGATATCCTCAAAGCCTATCATAGGGTTTTGTTACCTAATTCAGTATTTCCTAAACCTAGTTCCCAATATTTCTACCAAACCTCCTCCAATACCAACGACAATGACCCCAACTCTTATACCCTAGAGCCGGTGACATTATTTATTACATTATCAAGATTAGAAGGCACTTTATCTCAAATGGATAAATATTTCAGTAGTCTTGGTAAAATATATACATATTTTAAATTTTAATTTCATTTTAAACATAAAATAAAAACATTGTTTTATTTAATAATACCATTATTTCCCTTAGTATAACCCTGCATATAATTCAGAATAAATTTCTTAGAATCCTAAGGAAAAATAGGAATAAGAATGGGTTAATCCTAAATGCTCAGGAAAGTTTAATTACAGTGGAATCTAACTTGTTTCAATAATTATATTCAATATGTTAAGGTAAATAACTGAAAACACAAGCCAATTAATATAATAAGAATCAAAATGAATCCAAAAATTTTTTCATATTGAAAATCATCTAGATAATAGTAAATAAATTATGAATGAAGGAAATTATTAATTATCAGACATTATGTATATGAAACATGAACCACTACGTGAAGGGTTTATCTCCAACTGATTTTTATCATCAGACCTATTAGTGCATTGAGGTGCTATATAATATTGGGACGCACACTTTACTTCAATTCCAAAGAAATATTCATACATAGATATAGTTTACAAACAATATTCCTTATCAAAATATCAACATTGAGTAGAGGATACATATTTATCGATGTTTCCCTAAGTAATCAAATTACATTTAATGTAAACACTGTATATAAACATTGTATATGGTTTAAGAAATACTCATATCCATTATATAAATAATATTGATATTTAAGAGAAATGTAATTTAAAATTAGATATGATATTAATGGGTTAGTATATACACCACATAAAAATTATCTGGTTCACAATAATAAGTAAATTTCATTGTAGTGAAAATTGAGAAGAAGTTTATTACTTTTTTCTTCTCATCGGTTGAATGTTCTTTAAAATTATTTATATTGTCTTAAATAATGTTATTAATTTATAATATAACTTTATTAAAATTTATAATATCATATATGATCCTGTTATATAATTTTATCACCTATTTTCTAATAATATTTCGTTATTACTCTTGATTTTTGCGTTAACTGCTTCATTTTTATATGCATGTTTTTTTCTAGTAAGTCACGAATCTTGGGAAAATAAAATACTTCCATCATCTAAAAAATTTAATAAGGTTATAAATTTCATATTTAATTGTTATATATATTTTAATAGTCATTATTGAATGGATAATAAGGAAAATGAATTGCATCGTGTCTTGGAGATGACATGTCGTGCATACGCATGAGCGATGGTATCATTCCCTTAATTTTGAAAGGGTAATGAAGTGGATGGTATATTAATTTTTAAAAAATAAATTTCATTTCATAATTTTTATATTAGTCTATTATTTCCACCCTTATATCCATATAAGTAAAGTGGTTATGAAAAACAAATTACAGCATGACATGAAGATGACAAATCATACGCACACACGACCAATACTTTCATTTTTCATATGATAGATAAAAGGTGGAATATGGTTTTACCACAATAATTATAAAATATAATTATATATATGATACATTATTTATTAATTTATCATGTAAAAAACTCACAAACATAATGTAGAATGATAAATTAACATGAATGAGTTGATAAAAACAATTAACTCTTCTTCATCAATCTCCCCTTATACTTCTTATTAAGGGATATAAGGTGGGTATATTGTTAAGACCAGAACCACCATAACTTGGAAAAGGATTTTGGGAGTATAAATATGAATATTTTGGTTGATCTATAAGGATCAAGGTGGTGGAATTAAATGAATGAAAGAGTTTCATTTTATAGTATAGGGGAGGGGCACCCTTGGAAATCCTCAAAATTTTAAATTATAATAAATTAATTTTCTATCCAAATACAACCAAATTTCCATGGTTAATAATATTATATGATATAATTTTTTAATCTCATCATCCAATAATATTATGACATGTTTTTTTTCTCTTTAAATATTATCTTTTTGATTGACTTTAGGTAACATACATTAATTTTAATTTTGGTAACAATTTATTTGATATCAAGAGGTGGTAATTTTTACTTATAAAATTTAAATTGGACCATAAATGATTAATATAAGAAATTTTAGACCAAAAAATAATAAACATATATTTAAAAAGGTTTATTAATGAATTTTAAATAATTTAATAATATTTTTTTGGTAAAATATCATTAGAGTCAATTTTGAGACAATTCAATACTTTGGAGAAAAAGAAAATAAGACAGTAAAATAACATTGAAAAAAAAACCTTATATACACCCCTAATATGTAATAATAATCCATAAAATATGTTTTGTTCCTTAATTAATTTAAATTATATTTATTTTGATATATTAATATCATTTATTTGATTTTCATAAATAATATAATTACCACATCATTGTTTTATAATTATTTAAGGTAATTATTTCTTCACTAAATATTAAAAATAAAATACCATATTTTAGATAAATATTTTATATTTAAAAAAATATCTATAATCTAAGATATATTATGAACACACCATTTAAAAATAATATAGTTTTTCAAATATGAATGGGATGTTTTTGTTTTTCTTTAAATAAAATTTTATAAATCACATAACCTCATCCACATGGTCCCCAAAAATCATAAATAGATTTATATAATGAAAATAAGTTTATTAATTTTAAAATAAGATATTATATTTTGGAATAACCTGCATTTTTTCCCATGTGGACACATAAGATATGTTTAATACAAGGAACGTAGCATTTTGTGATTTTATTTAATTTAAATAATATTAGAGTAATTTTTTTGGGAAAGTTTCCATTAAAAAACTAAAATTTTAAAATAAATTTTTAATGGTGGAATATAAATCATCCAACAAATATTTTTAATGTTTTAGGGTAATTATCTAATCCTTATCATTTTTATATTTAACCTAAATTTCCAAATTTACCTATTATTGTGGTAATAAAAATTACTAATGTTACGATTTATATTTTCCAAAACTAAAAGTGTACAATTTACAAAATTGTTCCCTATTGAGTCCAAATATGGAATCCATTTTTCAATATTAAAAATACATATATTTCATAATTTTATTTAAATTTAATCCAGCAAAACACAACAAAAAATAGTTTTTTTGAGAAATAAATTTTTAAGCCCAAAAATATACTTATGCCAATATAAGACATAATGATGATTAAAATGAAATGTATTAGATTATTTATAAAAAAATAGTGATTTATTTCAATTTAGGTCAAATTAAAATATTAAATATTTTTTAATATAATGAACCTGACAATTTTATAAAAATAAAAATTTTTCACTGTTCAATAGAAAAAAATTATTTTTTGAAAATTACCAAAGGTTCACACTAATATAATTTTTACATTTATATTTTAAAAATGTAGTTTTTTCAACTAGAATTTATAAAAGCGTTAAAATTTAGATTTGAGATAGTCCACCATTAAAATGTAGAAAACCTCTATTTAGAAACATATCACTTTCTATGGAAAAAATTGTGTTTGTTTGTATGTTATAAATAAAAAATATATTAGATGAATTTAAAAATATTTTATTTAACATATAATATTTAAATTTTATTAATTTATTTCACTAAAATTGATTAATATAATTTATTAGTATGAAATTATATTATTTTCATAAAAATAATCTTTTTATAAAAACACATCCTTTTTGTTCTATCAGTTTTTATTTTCATTTATAATTAATTGGTTACAAATGAATTTATTTTATAAATATGTGTTAAATTTATTTTTATAATTTACTTAATATCCTTCATTTTCTCCATTACAACTTCTAGGTTATAACTTATTAAAAACATCCTCTTTATTATACACTCAAACATTATTTATTACATAAAATTTCAGTTATGAAAACTATGAGGATTGAGAGGTCTTGTGTCATACTATATTAGGAACATTACATAACAAATTATAACATAAAATAAAACATATTTATTTAAAACTTATTTTACATGACCACAATAGTCATTTATACTTAGCATTACATGGGATAGCCTGAGGACATGCATAAGAAAAGGGTGAGCTATAAAGCTAGTAAGGGAGTAAACAAGGCACAAAATGAATAATATAGTACATGTTTTCCAATAGGAATATAAATGGAGCACAAGAGAAACATGAAAATAATGGTATGATATAGCATGATTATCATAACATGGAAATGTGGAAACAACATTTAACATGATATTAGCATGAGATAAGGCATATTTTACATGGTGCCTAAGTAAATCGCCATTACCCCATAATTAGCACGATTAAACCATAATTTCACTTGAATTATCACAAGTAAAATATCATTGAACTTGATGTATCGTGATAATAATCTTTACCCAATGAATTGGAGTGCTATCAGGGTGCACCCTTATTAATCATTTCATTTCATGCTTAAGTGTGCCACATAGATCATACAATATGGATTCATTAAAAAACAAAATTTATACCATGAATAAGAGATGTGGAATAAATAAATGCAAGTCCTAGATCAAAAAGTAAATGTGCATAAATGTAAATACACTTGATAGAGAAATGGGTATGGTATTAATTACATGATGATTTTGGCATGGAAAGTTTGGTGTAACTTCATCAGCATAACGACTTCAAATAGAAATTTTAAGATACTTTTATGAAAAAGAAAGCGGTATATCATAATTTATACATGAAATGGAAAGTAATTGGGTCATGGAACATAATATCCCCACATATTTAATGGAATTTAGATGCATAATATAAAATAATTGGTTGAATGTAAATGAGGAGAGAGAAATTCCTTACAGAATTTTGGCATGGTAATAGGTGTACATGGGAGGCATTAATGAAAGAGGTAGAGGTATCTAATAATTACAACATAAGTAGAGATATATGGGGTAGTTGATAAATTATATCCCATAATTTTTAATTGAAAATAAAAGGGTATAACAACATAAAGAAATTTTGAAAAAAAAGGGAAAAGATGAAATCCCTTACATGGAAGTGTGATCCCAAAAACTTGGGAGAGGAATGAGAGAGATATTTTTCTGAGCATGGGAGACCTTGGGAGGATTTTTGACAGATAAGGGAAGAGGTTGGTAGAGCTTCAAATGTTTTCAGTAAAGAGGAATGGGAGATTTAGTAGTTTTATATAGGAAATGATAGATAATTCTTTATTATTTTGGTTTTGGACACTACACGTTAAACTAATCAAAACCACAAACCATACCATGGGTTTTTCCAATGTTTTTTTCCAAAGGGGAGTGAAAATATTATTTTATTAGGAAAAGAGACTATCTTATTAAAATATTAGGTTCACTTCTGTGGAGGTGAGTTACACTCTCCAGGAAAACATTTTAAAAGGTTAAAATATATTATAAGCCTTGGAGTACTGTTCACCGAGGGGTCCTTTGGGCAAAAAAAAGGGCGTTCAAGACTTATATTTAAGTCACTTGGCCTTGGGCCTTCGGGCTATGTAATGGGTCTCCCTCTACCCTATCTAAAGTGGTCTTTACTTTCAAGTAATAAATTGAGGCTTCGGCCCCAACCTTAAAAAAACACTATTTTAAGGTTAAAAAATGCATTTTCAGAAAATACCTTTTATATTATTTTTTTACATCACTATTGGGTCATTATGATGTCATAAATCACATTATATATTTAAACGGTATTTAATTTTTACCCAAAAAATCGACTGTCTCAGAAAATTATGAAAAAATCACCATTAGATAATTTTTAAATACTTAATCCGAAAATAATATTTATTTAATTTAAATGATTTTTTAAATATGTGAATATTAAATTTTAAAATAAAAAACCTATATTTATTGAAAATTCATGGGTTTAGACAAAAATAGTTTTCAAACCTTAATAAAAAATTCAATTATATTCATAAAAAAAATTATACAAAAAATTATATTTTATAAAAAGTAATTTAGAAATTATATTTTATTAAAATATTATTTAATTCCAAAAAATCCATAAAATTATCAAAATTGACTAAAAATGCTATTTGTGCTTTAAAATATATTTACAATGTAACAAAAATAAAATGAATATATATTATTTATTCTATAAAAAATAATGCACATAATCATGTCGATAGAGTCTTGTTACATAACCCCTTATAACACCCATATTAGACCTAAGGGTAAGTTGTGTGTTGGTGACAAACTCGAGGAGTGGCTCTGATAACATTGCTCTGGTGGTAATATCTATTAACTTCCACTGCTCCCATAGGAGATCATGTTAAATATTGAAGTGTTGAAGTTCATCTTGGGTTTTGTTAAGAGAGAATCCTAGTGACCGAGCTCTGAAAAATGGGCCTCCTGTAGAGCAATTAAAATGGATAAGGCCATCACTTCCTTTGTCTGAGTAAATTGGATTTGTTAAAGCCCTATATCTACTCAACGACTATATTAGCAATGGTAAAAATTCATAACAGTATTTTAAAATACAAAAACATAAAACTAAGTGCATATGTCTTATATAACCATTTTACATAATAAGGCATTTAATTAGATCAAGAGAAATTTTTATTAATAAATGTTTGGGTCATTACAATCTTCCTCCCTTAAGAAATTTCTCCCTTAAAATTTCTATTTACACACTAAAACAGGTGATGGTAACTCTACTTCATTACTTCCCCTGATTTCCACATTTCTTCTTCAAACTTGTGGTTTCACCACAACACCTTGATGATGAGAATTTTCATATTTCATAGAACTTTTTCCCTATGATCTAAGGTCTTAACTGACTTATCTTCATAAGAGAGGTGATTCTCTAATGGTACCACCTCTAGATTGAGTATATGGGATGGGTCTGGTATGTATTTTCTCAGGAGTGATACATGGAATACATCATATACTTGAGATTGGTTTAGTGGAAGTTCAAGTTTATAGGCCTCTGATCCAATGTAATCAAGGATCTCAAAAGGGACAATGTACCTTGGACTAAGATTTTACTTCTTCCAAAATCTCATAAATCTCTTCCACAGTGATATGCAAAGGAATACAATGTCTCCAACATCAAACTCTAGGTCTTGTCGATGATAATCACCATATAAATTTTGTTGACTCTGAGCAGCTTTAATGTCCTTCTGGGTGGTACTAGCCTTCTCCACAATTTCTTCGACCATTTCATGACCAAGGAGTTTTCACTCCCCAATTTCATCCCAACTTGCTGGTGTTATGCACCTCTTCCCATAAAGGGCCTCATAAGGAACCATTTGGAAGCTTGAGTGGAAACTATAATTTTAAGAGAACTCGACCTGAGGAAGACGATGATACCATCATCCTTTGAAGTCCATTGATAATGATCTCAATAAGCCCTCAAGTGTTTGTATAGTCCACTCAGATTGGCCATTAGTTTGAGGGTGATAAGACATACTGAAGTTTAGCTTAGTATTAAGAGTGTGTTGGAGAATCTTCCGGAACTTAGAGGTGAATCCTGGACCTCGATCGGATATAATCGATAGTTGTATTCTATGTAGCCTCCACTTCTCTGATGTATATTTATGCTAGTTGATCTAATGATTAATCCTCTCGAATTGAAATGAAGTGTGCAGTCTTTGTTAGACGATCCAAAAATACCTAGATCACATTGTTTGTTTTGGATGTCTTCAGAAATATGATAAAAAAGTCCATGGTGATGTTATCCCATTTCCATGTTGGTATGGGTAATGGTTTCATCATCCCCTTAAACATCTTCCTCATAGCCTTCACTTTGTGACATACCAGGCACTTTGATGTATTCTCTGTGATCTCCTTCTTCATGTTTTCTCACAAATAATTCTCTCAGATATCTCAATACATCTTTGGGTTTTCCTGTATGAATAGAGAAATTCAAAATATTTCATCATCCAAATGTTCATTCTTTACCATCGGATTTGATGGAACACATATTCTTATCCAAAATCTCCCAATTCCTTCTACATCAACATTGAACTCTGAGGGATTCCCTTTTCTAATAGTTTCCGCCTTCTTTTGAATTCCGACATCATCCTGTTGAGAATCCTTTAACCTTTACAAAAGAGATGGTTGAGTAATAATGTGTGAAAGGATTGATTATGTTCCCTTTGTTATTATTCTCATGTCCATCTTCATCGAATATAATAATATTATATCCTTTTCAATTCTCATCAATGAAAGAGCTGCTAGATCCTTTTTAATTTGAGAATCCACCACCTTGTTCACTTTCCCTGGGTGATAATGGATTGAGCATCCATAGTCTTTAATCATATCTATCTGTCTCCATTGGTTCAAGTTAAACACTTTCTATGTGAATATATACTTGAGGCTTTTGTGATCCATATATATATAACACTTCTCCCCAAAGTGGTAATGTCGCAAAATTTTCAAGGAGAAGATTACTGTATCCAAATACATATCATGTGTTGGATAGTTCACCTCATGAACTTTAAACTTCCTTGAATCATAGGCAATGAATTATTCATTTTGAATCAACACACAACCCAATACATTCTTTGAAGCATCACTGAATACCCCAAAAAGTTCTCCACTTGTGGGTATTTTGAGCATGCGCACAGTGATAAGCCTCCTTTTGAACTCTTTGGAGCCCTCTTCGTATTCATCACTCCAAGAAAACATAACACCCTTCTGATTTATCTTGGTAAGAGGTTTTGAAAATATTGAGAAATTTCTCACAAATCAGTAATAATATCAAGATAACCTCAGGAAGCTATGAATATCCATCACCAATGTTGGTCTCAGCCATCACTAAATTGCATCTATCTTGGATGGATCCATAGATATCCCATTTCTTGTGATGATATTACCCAAGAATGAGACCTCTTTTAACCTGAACTCACAGTTTTTGTACTTTTCATAGAGCTTATCCTTTTTCAAGGTCTTTAGTATAGTACTTAGATGTTCTTCATGCTCCTCCTTTGTTTTGAAGTATGTTAGAATATCTTAAATATTTACTACCAAATATTTTTTTTGGTAATTTATAAAGACTATATTCATCAATTAAATGAATATTCTTGAAGCATTAGTATGTCTAAAAGGAATTACTATCAATTCATAGTGCTCGTACATTGCACAAGGAGTAGTCTAGGGGATATCCTTCTTATTAACCCTTACTTGGTAATATACTGACCAGAGATCCACCTTGGAGAAGTATTGTGTACCAGGTAGCTGATCGAACAATTCATAAATTCATGGAAGAGGATACTTGTTTTATCATGATTTTGTATAGCTCACGATAATTAATGCAGAGGTGCATTGACCCATCCTTCTTCTTGATGAAGCGAACTAGTGCACCTTATGGTGAATCATATGGGCGTATAAACCCTTTATCTAGATTATCATGTAGTTTTTATCTATCTTCTCATGCTCCACATCATACATTCTACATGGAGTCTTGGATATTCAAAACACCCATGGTATAAGATCAATTTAGAATTCAACATAACTTATAGGAGGAAGACCCAGAAATTCCTCAGGAAATACTTCAATGAATTCTTTCACAATAGGCATGTATTCAGGGATGGTTAATTCCTTAGACACAATCATTGGAGTAAGATAATCATGCTCATAGGTAAGTAATATCCATGCTTGAGATGATGGCCCTAAGGAAGTTTCATCCTCCTTGAACTTGCACAGAATCATGGGTCGATTCCCCATATGAAGAGTGATTTCCCTCTAAAGTAAATTTATGTTGGATCTATATAGGGAAAGACAATCCATTCTAATAATTGAATCAAATTCCACTAGAGGGAGTATGAAGAGGTTCTATGAGAAGTTCAAACCAAAAATTGGGACAGGGGTGGAGTTATATTCATGGGTTGTAATGATTTCCCCATTTTCCATTCTCATCGACATCTTTACTTCCATGATTTTTGGTGTTGTTGGGATTCTTCTAGTAAACAATAGGGATATAAAAGAATTTAAAGAACCAGAATCAAAAAGTAAGTTCACTATTATTTAATGAATAACTAGCATACCTATCACAACTTAATTGTCTAGATTTTCTTCGGTAATAGATATAGAAAAAGCTCGCCCTTGCTACCTTGGATGATGTTGGTTGCCTTTGAAAACCCTTGGCTTAGGGAACTGGTTTGAAAAGTTCCTTGGTTATTTATATTTGAATAAATGAACAATGAGTTGAGGGTCAAAAGACGTGTTCCTCTCCTCTATTGTAGCAGTGTGATTTTCTTGTTGGTAGTTAATGACCAGGTGTCCTTTGCTTCCACACTTAAAGAATTTCATCATCCCCTTCAGGAAATTTCCAGGGTTCTTCTTTCCACACCTTTGGCAAGTGGGGTTCTCTTATTTCTTATCACCATTAGATTTATCCATCGGAATTCCATAATTAAAGTCCACCTTATGCTTCTTATCCCCATGATACCTTTGATATTCTCTGAACTCTACTTAAACTTTGAAGGATCATTGGACAATTTACTCATAGTTATCAAAGTCATGGATCAATTGATATTTTCATAGGCTAGGTTGTAGCTCTCCAAAGAATTGGTCAACCTTGCATTCGGGGGTAACGACAAATCTAGAGGCATGTCGTGCAATCCTTATGATGATTTCCTCGTACACTCTGATGTATTAATCATCTTTTTTCTTGATGTAAGGGAAGTACCATTCCATATTAAGGTAGAGGGTGTGCCGAAAATATTTATAAAAAATCATTTTCTTGAAATTCTTCCATTCCAGCGCCTTGATATGCTCCTCTTCCTTAGTATTTTTTATCAATGTCCACCATTGATCAGATTCACCCTCCATACAATAATCATCCAGAAGAACCTTCTCTTTTTCATAACATTGAAGGATGTAGAAAATCTTTTCAATGGAGTTGATAAATTTCTCAATAATTGATAGATCTGATGATCTATTAAAGGTAGGAGGCCTTTGTCTCATGAAGCTCACGATTGCGGCTTTTTCTTTCCGGGGGGGGGGGGGGTGGACGTTCCTCTTGGTCCATGTTTCTATAAAATAATTTTGTTAACTAAGATTTTATCATGAAAAAGTTTGCGATTACCTCTCCCATAATATTGGACATCTCATTAACATAGTCATCAAATTGATATTTGCATCGGTTTTTAGCCTTAGTCATCCTTTCACTGGCCATTGGATGGAATAAAAGGAAAGTAATGGGTAAAAAATAAAGGGGAATCCAATGACAGAAAGGGATAACTTATAAATTATACTTATTTCCTTGACTTATAAATTTATAGGATTCAATCTATGTTATCCATGATATACTCCCAATATATATTCTCATTGAAATTTTTTATATTCCCTTAATAATGGTTCATACTAAGATTTTGAATTTACTAAATCACATCACCTTAGTGTATCATAACCAAGATTGTAGCAAGCCCTGTTGTTGTGCACCAGTTCCAGTTTGAGTTTAGCTCAATGTGGTGTTTTCTGGTTTTACCCCTTGATACATCTGTGTTAGATCCACCTCCACTTTTACGTATCTAGATAGGAATGTATTTTCTTGATAAACATCTAACTCTATACTCACCAAAATTTTGGGATGTGTTTATTATTTTTAGTCTTATCTCTAATAATTCCACTAGGGTTTTCTAATCCTAATCCAAAAAATAACTAAACATATCATCTGATACCAACTATAACAACCCCACTCTTTACTACACACATAAACATGATTTATTACATAAACGTTCACTTATTAAAAATATGAGGATCTAGAGGTCTAGTGTCATGGGAAATTAGGAACATTACCTAACAACTTAGAATATAATACACAACATCTTTATTGAAATAATCTTTTACATCACCACAACAACCCTTCGTACTTAGAATTACAGGGGATAACCTGAGGACGTCCATGGGAAAAGTGTGAATCTATAAAGCCTAGTAATTGATTGAATAATGAATAACATGAAGAATATAATTAATGTTTTGAAAAAGGAATATAAATTGAGAACAAGAGAAACATGAACATAAAGGCATGATATAGTGTGATTATCATCACATGGAAATGTTGAAACAACATTTAACATGATATTAGCATGATCCAAGGCTCATTACACATAGATCATAAGTAAACCCTCATTTCACATGATTTAGCATGAGTATACCCTCATTTCACTTGCATTGGGATGAGTAAAACATAATTGAACTTGATGTATCATCATACTAAACTTTACCCAATGCATTGGAGTTCCATTAGGGTGAACACTTCTTAATCTTTTCATTCCATACATATGTGTGCCACATAGATCATACACCATGGATTCATTAAACATCATAATTTATTACATGAATAAGAGATGTGTAATAAATAAATCTACTTCCTCAATCAACAAGTACATGAGAATAAATGTGAATATGCTTGATGGATAAATCGGTATGGTATTCACTTACACGATGATTTTGGCATGGAAATTTTGGAGTAACTTTGGAAGCATAATGACATCAAATAGAAATTGTAAAATGGGATGATGAGATATTAAGTGGTTTGTCATCATTTATACATGAACTTAATAGTAATGGGGTCATGGAACATAATATCCCCACATATGTAATGCAATTTAGATGCATAATATAAAAGAATTTCTTGAATGTAAATGAGGAGAGATAGATTCCTGACATAATTTCGACATGGTAACAGGTGTACATGGGAGGAATTAATGAGATAGAAATAGGTTTATAATCATTAAAAAATAATAAGGGCATTATGGGGGAGGTTAAAAATCATACCCCAACATTTTACATTTAAAATAAAATGGTATAACAATATAAATAAATTTGGACTAAAAAGAGGAAGGAAGAAACCCCTTACATGGAAGTGTGATACGAAAGGTTTAAGAGAGGCTAGATAAGGGATTCTTGGGAGTTTGGGGTGACTTGGAAGGATTATATAGAGTGGATGGTAGATGTTGGTTGAGGTACAAATATTTTGAGTTTAGAGGAACGAAATATTGAGTGGGATTATATAGGAAAGGAGATGGAGGTCATTATTATTTAGGTTTTGGACAATACAGATTAAAATAACCAAAAACACAAACCATCCCATGGTTGATTCCCATGTTTTTTTTCCAAATACGAGTGGAAAAAATTATTTTATTTGTATAATGTCCAAATTTTTTAAAATATTAGGCTTGATTATGTGGAGGTGAGTCACACTCTCAATGAAAACATTTTAAAAGGTTAAAATATTTTATAAGCCTTGGGGGGTCCTCTAAGGTATCATTAAATTAATAAAACAATTAAGAAATCACATTATTTTAATGGTAAAACATATATTGTCCAAAAAAACCTTTTATAGTATTTTATTACAAAACTATTGGGAAATTATGATGTCATAAAATACATTATATATTTAAATACTATTTAATTTTTACCCAAAAATTTGACTATCTCAGAAAGTTATGAAAAATCTTTGTTAGATAATTTAGATATCCTGAATTCAAAAATAATATTCATTTTATCTAAATAAATTTATAAATATGTGAATTTTTAATTTTAAAATAATAAAAGACATTTATTGAAAACTCATGGGTTTTGACAAAAAGAGTTTTCCAAATTTAATAAAAATTTCAAGTGTTTTCCGAAAAAAAATTATGATCATTTATATTTAATAAAAATTAATTTAGTAATAATATTTAATTAAAATATTATTTAATTAAAAAATCCTTTAATTCATCAAAATAGTCTAAAAATACTATTTGTACATTAAAAACCATTTACAAAGTAACAATAATAAAATGAATGTATATTCATTATTATATACAAAAATAATGCACATAATCATAGTGATAGGGTCTTGTTACATAAACCCTTATAACACTCACATAAGACCTAAGGGTAAGGTGTGTGATGGTGATAGACTCTTGGGGTGACTCAGATAACATTGCTCTTGTGGTAATATATATTAACATCCACTTCTCTCGTAGGCGATTCCATCAAAGCTTAAAGTGTTGAAGCTCGACTTGGGCTTGGTCAAGAGTGAATCCTAGTGATTATAACTCCTTTACAAGCTCTAAAAAATTGGCCTCTTATAGAGAAATTCTACTGGATGAGGCAATCACTTCCTTTGTCTGAGTAAATTGTATTTATTAAAGCCCTATCTTTATACTAATCACATGATCATTGTTCAACGACAATATTAGCAATGGTAACAATTCATAATGGTATTTTAAAATCCAAAAACATAAAACCAAAAAAGTTCATATATATTATATAACCATTTTACATAATAATACATTTAATCATATTAATAAGAATTTTCATTAATAAAAGTTTGGGTCCTTAAACAACTATCAAAATTAAATAATAATATTTAATCATTTGTTTAAGATCAGTGTTCGGTGTAATGTAAGCTCTCAAAGAAATTAATTTTAAAAAGATATATTGTAATGTTCCAGACCTAGGAGCCTCTAAAATAGTTCCCGGATCAGGGTCACCACAAGACCGCAAGTGAGCCTCCCCATATTCTAGAGTTTTGATACTGGTAGTGAGTGTCTAAAAGGTTCTACGGGGAGACTCTAACCTCTTTAGGAGAGTACACCACACTAGAAAAAAATAAAACAATAGAAAAAATATAAAATAAACAATAAACATACATAAGGAAACATATCCCAATGCTTGGTACAAAACATAGATAATAGTAAATATGTTAAGACATGATTAATAGTACCAAGTGAACAAAACCAAAAATATAGACAAACAATAGAATACCTAAAACGGTACTGACTCGATGTCTGGAACCACATCCACGTACCTCCCAGCCAGACTCAACTCCCAAGAAGAGGTATTTTTCCCTTATCTTATCCTGTATGTATGAAGTCTTTTTAGGTACCCAATGGAACTCAGTTTGAGAGTGAGTACAACTCTATAGGAACCACTAATGGTGTCAAAAAAATATTCAGTCTAGATAAATAATGAATACAAATGATAATATAAGATAAGTAAATAAAAAAATATCTGGGTGAAATTTGTTAACCTAGTTCACTCAATTTAATCCTTGTTTTATTACCAATTTCATTACTTATACCATCTTCTATACTTAATTCAATTTTATCATGTATTCAATGTGGTGGACATATTTGGAAATATCAATGCATAAGGGGAACTAAATCAATTTCTTCATATCACAAGGGATAACACATCATTATATATACAACACACTCACTATTAATCCCCGCTCGAGGTGGTCTTTTCAAATGAAACCCTTTAGAGAATATAACTCTTTCCCCTTCCTTAATCCATGAATTTTGGGGTGGAGTTTAGATCCTTAGTATATCTTGAACTATGGGTGTAGATCCTCATGTCAATACCCCATTCTACCAAGTCATGTGCACATGAATTTTTTTCATTCACCACACATATACCATACCATATCCAAACATAATAAATTCTAATAAAAATACTAATACATAACAACCAACATGGGAATTAACTTCATGCCATAACCCATTAACCCTTTTACCATTTACTGTACATAGCCATTTTTTAAAATTCCCTTTTCTTGTACCTAACTCACTAAGAATATTAAAAAATTCACTTACATTAACTGAATTAACATATCTAACCATTTTTCATATGTTAATTCATTTATGACATTTATAGTTTCCCATGTATTATTCGTCTTTTTCATTTTATGTATAAATAACACTTCATTTGTAACATTACCATTAATCTAATTTAACCATTTTCATATCAAACCAAGAGATACCTTATTAATTACCCACATCTAGGAACAAATTCCCATTTTCCCTTAATAATAATAAAAAAATCAATTAATATGTTTATCATTGGCTCTACGTAATCAAAAGTCTATTTTTCACTTAACATTTATGTTAACCAAGTCTGGGAAGGTCGGCACACCCAACGGGTGGCCCCAAATTTGCTAACTTGTCCTCTATGAATCCCATGGGGATCATGAATGGGTTACATTTTTCATTTGGAAACCCATTATCTCAAATATCAATAAATGAACCAAGAACACAATAAGGGGAAAACAGTAACACAACCTTTCATGCACAAATCCATATAAAAACTATGAGATATAACTTGTAGAACTCTTACCAAGAATCCAATGATGAACCCACTCTTAATCATTTCCTTGTATCCCAATAAAAAACCCATTTCAATCCTTAAACTATATTGCACTAGAAAAATAGGGTTTTAGGTCTTTGAATGAAAATTTCTCAAGATTCAAAATCTAATCTGGAAAAGTGAAGAAAGAAGAGGATTAGACATACCTAGAGCTTCAATCTGAAACTGATGGTTCTCTTAACTGCCTAAAGATGAATTAGAATCATCCATGGGATGTCTCAGTTATTAGGTTTCATCATTAGGTCTTCAAGAGAGGAAAGGAGTAAGAAAAACGAGTAGGAACTTAAAATTCCATTGTGGAAATTTTGTAAATTTTTCAACTTTACTCGGCCGCACGTTTTACCTACAAAGTTTTCCAAACTGTTCTCAGTGTACTTTTTGAGGGGAGTTGGGTCACACTTTTACATGGGGAGATCCACATGATTGTATAACTGATAACCAACCATGTTATTTTACACTTCCCATGGTTTAACAGTTTTCCTGGGTAGGCCAGATGATTTTCATAACCAAGCGCCAACCATACGCCTTGCACATATTGGTCTGGGTTTTCATCATTTCATGCCCCAAACCTCTGGAACACCCACATACTTCCTCCTACTCCAAAGAATCATTTTTTTACCAAAAACATAAATTGAAACCAAAATATATACAAGGAATAACCTCCATGAAATCCAGGATCTTACAACCTCCTTAACGTATAATAGCTCATCCTTGAGCTTCTCTTCCCATGTATCACTGAGCTTTCAAGGTGAAAATATTGTTCCACTATGCCTACATATCCAACTACCCTTACCAGGTTTCTTCCTAAGCACATCTATTTTTCCATAAGTCCTGAGCCATGAGAATATTCTTTCCTCACAATACTTTTTCACTATGATCCATGGTACGAATTGGGCGCTCCTCAAAGGACACATCAACCTCAAGCTCTACATCCTCTACGTTAATCACATGATAAGGGTTGCGGTGATATTGTCAAAGCCGAGAAACATTAGAAACACCATTAATTTTTCTATACCATTATAGAAGAGATAATTGGTAATCCACTGGTCTGATCCTCTCCAAAATCTCAAATGACCCCACATACATGGGCGCCAAGTTTCTCAGTTTCCAAATCGGATGGTGACCCTACCTTGGAGACACATTAAGAAACACATTATCAACCACCATAAACTCAATAGCTCTACGAAGCTGACCTGAATATGAATTCTATCCACTCTGAGCCACTGGCATAGGTTTATGAATCAATCAATCATTTTCCAATGTCTTCTACATGAGACTCAGTCCTAGTATCTTACACTCCCCATCTTCTAACCAATACAATAGAGATCTACATGATCTCCCATAGAATTACTAAAAAGGTTTCATCTGAATAATATCCTAAAAACTATTGTTATAGGAAAAATAAACAAGAAATAAGTATTTCTTCCATGAACCACAAAAATCTATTACACAAGTCCTCATAATATCCTCAAGCACCTGAATTTTATGCTCTGACTTCCCATCAGTCTATGAGTGATAAGTCATACTAAAAAACACATGGGTATCGAGATATTTTTTGTAATCCCTTACAGACATGTGATGTGAAAATTGAATCATGATATGATTCTATAGTTCTCTTCACAACATGAAACTATAACATCTCTCTATCATATAACACACCCAACTGATCAATAGTGAAAGTTTCCTAGATCGGAATGAAATGGGCCACATTAGTTAATAAATCCACAAATTCACAAATTATATCATTCTTCTAAGGTATCCTCAAATACCCACAATGAATTACATCTTTATTTCATCCCACTTCCACTTCGGAATGGGTAATGGCTATAAAAAACCACCGGGGCTTTGATGCTCAACCTTCATTTACTGTCAGGTATGGCATCACAACCTAAAACTCGCATCCTATTTCTTAATTATCAGCCACCAATACTACCTATTAAGACCACAATACTTCTTAGTCAAACTAGGATGAAATACCCACGTCAATTCATGGAACTCTCTCATTAACCCTTTATGTATGCATATCAGCACAACTACATGGTCACAAAGGCAAACAATTCTGTCAATATCAATAGCTCAACTTGAAGGTGACTCCCCACATTTAAGAAATTCCTTTATATGTAAACACTATATATCCTCAAGATGAACCTCTTAGACCTAGATCGAAATCATGGACTCAACTCCTATGGATGAATGTTTAATCTTCCTATACCCATCTTTTACCTTTAAATTATTTCAGAAAAAAACACCATCATCTTTCACTCAGAGGTGGATTCTTAAACTACCTTAGTATGAGTCTTCTTGATCAATGTCAAATTAGATCAATTATTAACCCTACATTGTATTTTTAATATTCAAATAAAGTTGAGATAAAATGTACTTAAGAATTTTATGATTAGTATACACCATAAACCTGTTTACCAATAAGTAATGCCTAAAACAATTTATAGAATACACCACTGTGACCAACTCTAGATCTTGATTATGGTGATTTATTTCATTAGGCTTCAACTATATTGAACCTTATGATAAAATATTATCATTAGGCATCAATAATTCTAAAAGTCCAACACTATAAACATTAAAAATCTGAAATCGATCTTGGTTAAGCCCGATAGTGGTACAACCAAATGAGAGAAATATTTTATGAACCTTTAGTAATTACTAGCCAATTAAAAGAAAACTATGAACCTTAGAGCCATTCTGTTGAAGATCCCATGACACAATAACCATCAATTTCTCTAGATCCACCGAAAACCTTCATCATAGAAAATGTGACCCAAGAAATACACATTATCAATACAAAATGAAATTTTTATAGCTTGGAGTAAATCCTATGATCTCTTAGTGTACTCAAAATGATTTTGAAATGCTAGGCATGATCGTCATGAGTTGTTGAGTGTACTAAGATGTCATCAATGAAGACAACCATGAACAAATCTGGATATTGGTGAAATATTTTGTTCATTATAGCTATGAACGGATCTGTTGTATTGGTATACCTGAACAACATCACCAAAAACTCATAGAAACTTTACATGATCCCAAAGAAAGTCTGAAATATATCAGAATACCTCACCCTAAGCTGGTGATATCCAAATCTCAAATCGATCATTGAAAATACTGAATCACCTCTAACATGGTCAAAAAAATTGTGTATTCGAGGAAGAGGTTATCAATTATTAACCATCATTTGATTCAACTTCCTATAATCAACACACATGCATCACGACCAATCATCCTTCTTAGAAAAAATAACTGGATATCCCCAAGGAGATATAGTAGGATGAATTTACCATTTTATCTCCAAAAAATCCGACTAAGATATAAGATAATTGAGTTCTACTGGTGTCATTCTATACGATGTAATGGAAACTAGTTCTGCCCCCGACAGCAACTCGATCATAAACTGAACATCCATCTCTGGTGGTAGCCTTGAGAAATCCTTAGAAAACACACCCTAAAATTGATCCAATATTAGAGGAAATACATGTTAATCAACTCCTCCATATTCTAGCACAATACAAGCCACTTGTGATGTGAGTTCTTCTAACTATTGGAAAACAGGACCAATATTGATTTCTCGAACATCCCACTCATCGTGAAGGACATAAGTTTCTCCATAGAGAGATGTGAATGTTACCTGATGATTTTAACAATCGATATGGTCCTAATACAACACTAAACAACCCATACCAAATATTAGATCAAAACCTAACATCTTGAGGATTATCAAGACCCACAAAAACTAGTATACACCAACCTCCATAGATTTTTTTACATCACCTGATACCCTCTTCACACAACCCCAATGGAGTATCAATCATCATAACCCCACACATAAATTCTACTTGTAGTCCCAACACAGCAAAAAAACTAAGTAGGGATAAAATATTATGTGGTGCATGTATAAAATATATAATTTAAAATAATGGAACCAACAAAAGTCATACCTTGAAGTGTAGATGGTCCAACCTCACCATCTTTAGGTGTAAACTGAACTACGAGAAGCTGATCTACCCCTATACCATGGGCCCCGGTATGAGTACCCAACACTGTACTACCATTTTGGTATGGATGATCTCTCTATGGAGTGCCACACCCACCACCATTACTGGTAGGCCCACGAAATGCCAACTACTTTCTGGATATGGTTTATCCAACCCCTTCCTATAATCAGCATCTTCCTCTAATCTATATTCATGCCCAAATATTGATTGTTACTATAGAACCTCCGTACATGCACCATTCTACCACACAAATGACTTTAAACTAGTGGTCGGGAACACCGAATGTGCATGGTCTCCGGTGTACCACACTGGTTATAGAACACCTGATCTCTACCCTAAGAGGCTGAACCCCTCTTCTGACTACTCATCACACTTCCACCCTCATGGAAACTCTGAAAACAACACATCCTGCCTTTATAATCTGCAGCACTCACCCCCAATCTTGTACCACAAGTCCACTACATAAATCTTCCTTAAATATCCCTTCTAAGATAAGGGAATGATCCGATACCTATTAAAACCTTTTTTAATGGTAAATATTCATATAGGACATGATCTTGGGATTAATACTGTCTTGGAAACATTTTTTCATAGCTACCTCATCTTCTGCCAATGTGGGAACATATCATTGAAAATCGGTGAAACGAATAGCCTAATCCATCACCAATATAACCCCTTGTGTAAAACTCATAAAATCCATATATTTCTCTTACCTTAAAGACTCTATATGAAAATTCTTTAGAAAATATTCCTGTAAATATTTCCCTAACATTAATTTATCCTGTTCGGTCTGCACCATTATGTCCCACCAATTATTTTGATGATCTCACTACATTTAGGTCACCAACATGACTCGATTCCTTGAACGAGTCACCAAATGGTCAAGAATCATCTATATGGACTCTATCAAGAACTCATCTTCCTATGACCCACCCTACCTGGTAATGTTTGGAGGGTGATATAACAAAAACTCCCTGATCAACTCAAACATGCTCAACACGACCCACCCTGGGTCTTGTTACATCATTTTCATGAAGCAGAAAAGGTTTTAGTGAAACTAATATTCTCTATAATCTTGGATCACCACATTATATTTCTATAATACTAGAAGGTATTTTTTGGAAACATCCTCTTTTCACCTTTCTTGAACATGTCTTCATGGTGAAATTTCTCTATAATGAAAAATATGAGATTTAAAACACATAACATGAAGCTTATAAAGTTTATATAAAATAAGGCTATATACTGGTCGTAATAAATATATTTTATATACTACCCCAAAAGTCTTCTTCACATCCTAAACATTACCCTTGATCATTCCAACCGAGGGTCACAAATAACACGGGTAAAACAACTTAAATGATTACAAATTTTACATTGGACTACATTTAAAAATATTTCCATACGTACTATGCAAATATTTCCCTTTGGTACATTTCTCATTTTGCAACCTGCTACAACTACCACTTTGACACATATATAACCTCCTTTAATCCTAATTCCATGACCATTCTCAAAATTTTATATCCCTTTTTTTTCATTTTCATTGTTTCATTAGACACCATTTTCATCAATTTCAATAAAATAAAATTCATTCTAATCTTTATGTCCCACACACCTAAACCATGTTTGTGCCTACCATGATTAATATCACTTATATACTTTGATTCCTGGTATGATGCATTAGTACACAACCTCATTCCATTATGACCATGAGAAAAATATGACAAAATGATCACATCATAAAATAAGTGAATCACCCAATGGGTATTTATCATCAAATGTTACAAAACACATTAATAACACCAATTCCCACCATGAGTGACTTGGGTTTTTCCCCATACATGGGTTAGATTCTCCCAAGTATATGCTCATTACCAAGGCCTGAAACCTTCCTAACCTATTGTCTATCATCCCCAAGTAGTAAGTCATATAAAACACCATCTCTGATACAACTTTGTAACATTCCCGACCTAATAGACACTAAACTCGTGCAACGATCTGAGTCACTACATGACCTCAAGCGCACCTCCCTATGTGCAAGAGGTTTCTAACTAGAAGAACATGTCTAAAAGGACATGTTGGGAGACTATACCCTCTTTAATAGAGTTTTCCACAACATAAAATAAATAAAATATTGGAAACAGGTATATAATTACCAATGAACATGCAAAAACAAACATCTTCTAAAGCTGGGTACAAAACATATCCAATAGTAAATATTTCATGACACGCTAAATAGTTCAAAGTGAACAAAAACCAAAAAAAAATAAAAATAGAGGAATCCACAAAATGGTTCTGAATCCGAGTCTATAAGATCATCCATGTACATCCCATTCTGACTCAACTCCCATGTACAAGTCCTCATCCCTTATCCTTACCTTCTAAAATGAAGTCTACTAGGGTACACAATAGTGGCCTAAGCAGGGTGTGAGTATAACATAGTTGGAAAGAACTAAAAATGTATATAATATATCCATTTTAGATAAATACTTCATCCAAGAGATAATATATGAAAAGTAAATAAAAGAATATTTTGCTGACATTGGTTTACCAGGTTCACTTAATTCATTCCTAGTTTTATTCCCAATTTCATTAATTAAACCATCTTCAATACTTAATTCACCTTCATCATGTGATCAATGAATTAAGAATATTCGTCAATATCAATGCATAAGGGGAGTTAAATCAAGTTCCATATCTCACAGGGTATGACTCATAATAAAATATACAACACAATAAACTTGAAGCCTTGATCCAAGTGGTCTCATAAAATGAATCTGTTAAGGGAATAGAACTCTTTCCCCTTCCTTAATCCTTGCATTTTGGGGTGGGTTTTACAACTTTAGTCTAACTCAACTCGTGGGGGTAGATCCTCAAGTTAATACCCCACACTGCCAAGCTATGTGCACATGTTTATTTTTCTATTCACCACACATATACTATAACACAAAAAAACATAACCCACTCCAACATCAATCTCAATCCATAACAACTAATGTGGGAATTAATATTTTGACATTATCTATTAACACATTTACCATTTACCTTACCTAGAAATTTATCCCAATTAAATTTTTTCCAAAAGAAATAATAATATTCACTAATTACTCTAAATTAACCCATTTAACATACCCAACCCTTTCTATATGTTAATTTATTTGACACATTTAACATTTACCATGTATTATCCCACTTATGCATTTCATGTACAAATCAAACCTCATTTGGAAAATTACCATAAATCTTTATTAATCATTTTCATGTTAATTAAAGTGATATATTAGCCATTCATCACATCTAGGAACAACTACCCATTTCCTATTATTAATCATCAAAAATAAATTAATATTCTTATATTGTGATCTACTTAATCATAAGACTATTTCACACTTAACATTTCTATTAACCATTTTTTGGAAGGTCTAGTCGCCCAATGGGTGGCCATAAATTAGTTATGTCATCCTCCATGCATACCACTAGGATCATGAGGGGTTCAATTAGTCATTTGGACACCAATTATTGAAAATCTAACTAACAGAACTAAGAACACAACAAGGGGAAAATAGGAACACAACCTTGCATGTACAAATCGATATAAAATCTCTGGGATATAACTTGCATATCACCGACCAAAAATCTGTTGATGAACACACTGTTAATTTTTTCATTACATCATGATCCAAACCCCATTTTAATCCTTAACCTAGATTACACCAAAAAATAGGTTTCTATAGCTTCAGAATATGATTTTCCAAGATACAAACCCTAATCTAGAGAAGATAAGAAATGATAACCTTAGACTTACCATAGATCTTCAATATGTAACCGAAGATACTCTAAATGTCATAGATATAAAATATAGTCACCCTTGGTATGTCTTGGTCTCTATGATTATATTATAGGGATTAAATGTTCGAAATGGAGAATAAAAACAAGTGGGAACTTAAAATCCCATAGTGGTAATTTTGTAATTTTTTCAATTTTATTGTGCTGCATGGTTTCCCCACACTATTTTCCAAACCTTGCACAAACATGATCAAACCACTTTACAAGGGGATTTGGTCTGCATAGTTACCTGGGGTGTTCTTCATGGTTTTATTATCCATGCACCAACCATTCAATATTCCATTATAAAAGGTTGGATCATTTTCCTAGGAAGGCGACATTGTTTTCTTAATCATGCTCCAACCATGCGTCTTGCAGAAATTGGATTGCTTTTCCTTTACTTCATAACCAAAACCTTCAGAACCCCCTGATATTCTTCATACTCATAGTAATCATTTAATTAACCAAAAAAAGATATTGGAACCAAAATTTACATAAGGTCATACCTTTATGAAATCCATGATCTTACAGATATATCGTAAAATCTTAGAGTGTTGCACATAAACAATGATAAAATAATAACACTATTTTATCTCATATATGGATATTTTATTAAGTTCATATCATAATTTATAACTATCTCCTCTTCAATCAAATGGAAAATGAAAGTGTTAATTGTGTGTACGGAAGACACCACCTCACAAAATGATGTAATTAATTTTCCGTCACCAGATCTCACTACTGCATATAACGATTTATTTAATGTATATATAAAATATTTTTTAAATATTTACATTTATTAAACTGAAATATCTCATCTACCATATTACCTTACAATCCATTGGAAAATAATAATGTCACTTGTATGTATGTTAGGACTACCACCTCCATAAAGGTATGCGATTTCTTATAATTTTATTTTGAAATTGGTGGAACTAAGGATGAATTGGATGAAAATATATGATTTATATGATATAATAATTATTTTTATGTTGAATTATTTTTTACCTTTATTTTTTTTATATCTTTCAAAAAATGAAAATGATATTGACACATATGTATGACTTATAGTCTCCACGAGCAGTGTAACTCATTTTTCTATCATTAAATTTTATAAAAAATTATAAAAAATTATATAATGATTATATATTATATTTATATGACGTTTAAAATTCATTATATTGTGGAACCATGAACATAAAAGAATTACTGAAACTACCAAACCAAAACAAACATGAAAAATGAACTAGTTTTCACCTAGAATAGTGAGTTTAATAAATAATTATTAACAAAATGATGATAAAAGGTTATAAATAAATAATATATGGTATTATATATATTTTTATGGTTTTGGTATATGTGTAAAATAAATATATATTTATTATATATGAGTTTTAGACATGTATGATGGAAATCATATCTGAGGTCAGGGTTTATTGTCTCACTTTTATTTCCATGAGACATAGTCATATTTCCCACTTATTTCTTTTTTCAGTGTATCTACTGCGCATTTGATATTTTATATCATGAATATATTTATATTCATATTATTAAACTTTCATTAGAAGTTATTTATTTTATGAGGTTAATGATCCAAATTTTACAAATGCGGTAATGGTTTATTTTTCACAATCTCATCATTATTCCTGATTATTTATGTTTAAGTCTCACTTGGGGTAATTTTTTAAAATTTCTATGTTGAAACCAATATATTTTATTCAATTATGGTAACTTACAAACTTTTCATGTAATATTATTATTTTACTCTCTTTGGTACTTAAAATTATTGAGATGTTTTTAAGAAAAGATAAATTTATTTATCTCTTCAGTCGAAAATCCGTTTTCATCCATATCTATGATTAAAATTATATTTTAAAGAATGTTCCAAATATTATACAAATTAATTTTTTAATATATTTTTACCAATGTCTAAATTTTTAAAAAATGGTTTTAAAATAATATACTTGATGTTTTCCGAATGAAGTAATTTTTGACCTTTTTATACTAGTATGAAAAAAAATCCTTTTTTACTTGTATGATATGTATGGAATTACCCGCTATTATGATTACTAATTTATTTTAAGATTACTATACAATTTTCCATGATTTTTTTAAAGAATTTTTTCTAGGATATTTGAGATATATTTTGTTTTAAAAAGTAATTTTCAATATTAAAAGTGAATTTCCCTCAAGAATGTTTTAAATGATTTTTTTGGTATTTCTATTAATCAGTGAAAACATCCCTCATTTTCCTTATTATACATTGGGGATATGTTTTAATAATACCATACTTTTTTTTCACAAGAAGGTTTATGCTATGTTTGACTAACATTTATATTTCATTTTTCCAATTTGAATGTTTATGTTTATTTTTTTATTTATTCTGGAAATTATTAACATTTGATATTATATTTTTTGAATAAAAATGTTTATATTGATTTGGGTTCTCCCCTTTTATATGTGTAATTCATTGAAATTTGTGAGTGATTTTTAGGGACTGGTATATCCCCTCGATTCATTAGTAGGTTTCATGAGGAAAACTAGCATGGGTATTTGATTAAGCCCATACCCATTAATGTAATATTTCTTATAAGAAGACCTTGAAATAATGTTTGTGATGTCTTTAATTATGAATTCCATAATTATGAGATTATTTATTGATATTGATGTGATTATTTGACTAAATATAATATCTATGGACATGTTTCAAGATCATGTAATTATTTATATGGAATTAATTTAATCATCATTTATTATTGCCATGTTATTCTTCGTGTTCAAGATATTGATTAAACAACTTGTTTTCTAATTATTGACCTTTAGATATTGACTTTGTATTATGTATTAAATATATCCTCTATTGTATTCATACCTTTACTGAGAATTAGAGCTCACCAAATTTATATGATTCCTTTCCCTATGATATTAGGAAGTGTTGTAGGATTGATATGTAGAGAAATTATAAAGTGAGTAATAGTGTTCAAAAATTAATTTCTATGTTATATTTTATATTTCAAATACAATATAAAAATAAAGTATGCATCAAATTTTCCAATTCTAATAAAGTATTGTGTCATTTGGGATTTGATCACTTATATCTAGCACCAATGTAATAAAGTAACCACTCAGTATGGGATAATAAGATTGAGTATTTATATTAATATTTTTATATTTGTGGTGGGAAAATGAATATGAAATCCAAATCTTCCCACAAAATACTACATCCTTAATTTCTTACTTAAACATAATTTAATTTTGAAACACCAAATTGGAACTTTATCAAATAGTACTGTAGATACCCCTAGGGAGGAGATATCTACTTCAGTTACACCCTTATCATTGATCTATGAGGGATTTATTGTTTATTTACCTATATATATATATTTATGGTTCCTAGTTTTTGGGAACCTCATCTAGATTTAGTGATTCAAACTATAGGACATGCCCTTCTCTTGTATTATCCTCTTTAATAGAGAATCTGATTGAACACATGTTGGATCACACAATGTTAGAATGTTAGTGATCCAGTGTGCTGGTTGGTTTTGTTCTAGCCCCATCCAAGGGATGGTTTCATCACTTATTAAATTATACCTTTTGAGATGTATAATTTCATTTAATTCACCAATCAGTCCTAAGAGAATTTTTTTCTTTGGATGGACTAGCTTGAATTTGGTGGAGTAAAAACTATTTACCATATTTATACACCTCCTATTTAAAGACCATGCAATATTACATGGTTCTATAACAACTATAACATAGTTGGGATAATTTCAACAATTTTCCCATAACATCCCAAAAGATCTTGTTTAAACCATTGTATTTAGGTTAAATTCCCAAAAGGATAAATTTTTCTTAGGCCTCCTCCATTGTCTCGTGATATAGATTATTAGATAATTGAAAACACATACATGGCCTTATCAATCATGTATTCCTAGAATAGTAAGAATCACTCCATTTATCTTCTCTAACTGTTAGTATCTTCATAATACAATCAATCATATATTCTATTAATAATGATGGTTTCTATATTTATACAATCAAAGAAATCATCCCTTGCTCAAGATTCTCATCAGGGATTCTCTAAACCAGTTCCCATAGATATCAAGAACCCAGTTATATTTTATCCAATCAGTATTTCAAAGTCATAATGGGTTATCATGACAAGAATTAATCCATAAGTGCCCCACCAAAACTAGCAATAAATTTATTGTGCCACCCCAAGCCCGAATTCAATATCCCATGGACTAGTGACAAGAACCAAGAAGGAATAAGTCACCGAAGATTCTTTATCTTATAATAAACTGAAGAAAACATATATCTCTAATAAAAAATAATAACAAAAAATATCTAAAATATATATAACTATGTTGTATACAATTCATGAGTAAACACCATATTATACGTGTAACACTACAAAGGTAACCTTTAAAGGATAAGATGTATTCATAACACATAATTAGTGAATAAAAAAATCTTGTTAAGGAAACACCTTCTCACTACAAAAAATATGATACTAACCTATGATAGAACCAATCACCACCATATATGACCATAAACCAGCAAATGTTTTCATTACCAACTCTAAACAAGTTGGAACGGTTCTATGACCACCAATAACACCTCTTAACTCTACATCATCAACGCAAACACAATACATTTGGGAATAAATACAATGTAGGGGTGAGTATAATAATACTCAATAGGTTACCCTAAAACCATAAAGGAAAGACAAAGCAATTAGTTTTCTCAAACTTTGTAACATTATAATAACTATAAAGATTTAAGGAATCCATATATGATCTAAAACTAGTTTTCATAAGGGGAATAAGTAATTCCCCATCATCTAAATTCCATTCCATTATAGATCACATCTCATAAGAAAATAAGTATTCTAGGAGTACTAAAGGGATCCCAAAGTCATAATTTTATATCATGGTTATATGTTGGGTCTCAACTACAATGAAATTTTTTAAGTATTTCTAATACCATGTATATTTTCACTATTTATAATGTACATACCACCACTATAAACCATGGTGAGAAAACACATTATTTATTGAGTTTTGTGTGTCATTTGAGGGGGCATTTCAACCTATCACTAGAAAATACAAAGTATCCAATCTAGAAGAATATTGGGGAACCTACACCTTCTCCAAGAATAGTTTTCAATCAAGGGAGTATTAAACCAAACATTCCATAACTACCTATCATAGTTAAAGTACACACACATATTAGAATATATTGTGGTGGACTAACACCTCGTTGATTTATGCATGTCAGTTGAGATATTAGTAAACTTTGGTGTAGGACTTGTTCCTTATCGATTAAAACATTTAAAATAGAGGACTACCTAACTTCATATATACATGGACCACTCTATAGTTGTGTGGGAGTTCCAAACTTTATCTTTGGGGACCCATGACTTGTTAAGAACATGGGAGTGCTAAAATCACACCTGAATATGGTATATCTTCTTCCCGAGTGTGCGGGAAAGTATCAAACTCTATGAAGAGTATAGGGGACCTAGTCCTTGAAACTATTAAAACACTGGGAGTTCGAAAAACCATATTTTATTCATTTTTTACTCCAAATCCAAGTCACTTACCTTATGAATCCAAGGAGAATAAACAAACCAAATCATTTCATGTCTCACCTCCAAAACCGATGAGGTATATATCATTATATCCTATGTAAAAAAGATGTTAGGATAAATTAATTGATTGTGAAAATATGTTCTTTTAAAATAAGGTAAAAAACATCGAAGACTGAAAAAGTATATGTCATATACTTTGGGGGAACATGGTGTTTATTATGGTGTATATTGTGTGTTGGGATCATATAAGTACTTGAAGTGTATCACCATCACACGATCCATGTATAGGGATATGATCTATATAATGTACTAGGGTGGGTCCATGAGACATATGCTCAGTCATCCTACTCATCATGTACCACTAGAAATCCATGTTGTGTAGGTGTCAAGGTACAAGGCATGTGGTCAATGTCAATATATCATGTATATCTAGATAACCATCTTGGAAACTCGACCTTGTACACGTCGTGATGTGCGAGTTAGGTCTACATAGGGTGTAAATCTAAATTAAACATTGTGTGATATTTAACTTGAAAAAAAACCCTAGACATCACTTCCAATAAAATATACTTCATTTGGATTATAAGTACATGTTGTGTTATTTCATCTTCAACCTATATATTTTCTAAATCATGAAAAAATGAACCAAAGTCATTTTTCTCAGCTCTGTACACCCCCAAATCACTTTCATGGGCATAATATTCAATTTTTCACCACTAAAGATCATCGAAATACTAAGAGATCATCTTTCAAAAATCCTCTATCTATCTATGGTTGTGATTCCACTTGAAATTCCATTTACAACTCACCTTGATTCCCTACAATGACACACCCACTGGAGCATGTATTTTCATGCCTTTAGTAACCCATCATCATGAATCACATGTCACATATCATCTCATTGCTACAATAAAATCACAAAATGATATCTTTTAATCCAATATATCTATATTAATCATCTTCATATAGGTTTATTAAACTGCAATCTGTAGCGATGACTTGTAGAAAAAGTATAAAGAAGAAAGGAGAAGCTGATTAGAAGAACATTTTTTTGGTGGTCGGTGTGAGGGTCTAGTCTGATTTAGTTTTTTTAAGATACAATGAAAAAAATAATACATATAAGATTTAATGTTTTTGGTATAAAATTACCTAGATAATTTATCAGGGTTTTGAACTTGTAGAAATGGATTTAGAATAATTACATTATTATGAAATTTGTAAATAATGAAGTGAAATATTCATAACAATTAACCCTAAATAATAGATAATATTTATTTTTTCAAAGTTACATCAATAAAATTTATAATTTTATTTTTTTCTATGTGATTTGGTCATCGATGTCATTTTGAATCTAACCTCCCTTCATAATCTTTTGGTATCTCACCTCAAAGGAATATTAGAAATTCCAATCATTATCTCTTGGGTTCTGTTATAGGAATTAAGGATAAACCTAGACACAAGTACATAATATGATATTTATGACCCTAAAATTATTTCATATGTTCCTTAAATAAAATACAAAAAACATCTATCCACAAATCAATGCACAGAACCTTAATTTACACCTCATTTAGGTAAAACAATGTATTCTAGATACAACTATGATTTATAATTTTTATATGATCTCTAATTTATAAGGTATCATTATATTTTCTCATTATATAATTATTTATTTAAATAATAAATATTAAAAATCCCTTAAAATTCAGAATTCTCATAAATTCACCAAAACTCAACTTGGTAGGTTAAACATCGCACCATTAGATGAACAAAACCATTGAAAAACATTTTAAGTCATCTTATAGGGAATTTTTACTATTTTAAAACTATAGAGGATATAGGAATTTGGAAATAATATTCAAGATAAGACTTAATTGGGGAGAAAATCATGTCACTAAATTTTAATCCGGAGTAAGTGCCATCTCCCCTCCCACTGTTTTACACCACGTTTGTGATTAGTCATCCTTCTTCTCTACCCTATCAGTAATATGAAATAGATAACCCACATATGGTCCTCTAAAATTGTGTAATCCCTAACTAGAAAAGACAAATAATGTATAAGTCCCACAATAATCCATTGATAGGTACTTTTTTCTAAAATTCCTAGTCGTGTAACCGTAAACCACACAACACCACAAAGGTCCTTGATGCATGAGCTTAAATGGAACCACATTGGTCATAGATTAATAAACTTAATATCATATCTTTGGTGATTATAACATGATATAAAAAGGTTTTATGTACCCCATTAAATGTAAAAAAACTACATTGGTTATGATTAATTTCATTAATGTACGTTGGAAGTTCATTTTGTGGGTTTGATCTCAAATACACAACATAAACAACATCCTTATATGGAGATAAATTGTAAATTACCTAGATGTATATATTTGAAACATAGCATAATTAAAGATGATGAAATAGATGGAGAACCTATCATATATACAGATGAATAAACTCTCGTATATATAGTTTTTGAACCTCCGATACATGAAATTCTTATCAAAAATGAAAAGTTTCAATTAAAGACTTTAATAAAACGATAACTAATATTATTATTGGGAAATATTTCATGAATAGGTGTTAAATATATATGAGAGTAACAAACATGAAAAAAATGCTCACTGGTTATGTGATCCAATATCCCATCCTTCCATCCATTAAAGGGTGTCATCATCTTTACCCTAAGTGGTCGATAGGTCACCCACATTTGGAATGTGGGATAGTCACATGAGCTTTGGATAAATAAAATTATTATACATGAATAGAACATTGGAAAAAATGGTATTTAGAGGTTGAGGATAATTTATACATCATCGCATCAAGGAATAATAATGGTTATACTATGATAATTTTATATCTATAAAAAAAATATTTCATTTGAGATTAAAATATGGTTGATTTGGATTGAGGTTTTAGTCTATAACTCGACCTAAATGGATTTTCTTAACCACATTAAATAAAATTGGTTCATTTTGAGTAATAAAGGATCATAAAGAAAACATACATTGATACCAAATATTTATTGAAGGGTTGAAGTTTTAATTTCATTACAAAGACTCGTGTGGTAGTTTTATAGAAATAATATAAAAGTATAATGAAACTTCACTATTTTATTTTATGAGAGGAATAAGAAACAATATACATAAATTTATTTTTCTTAATTACATTTGCCTCATTGGAAAAATTATATCATAAAGATGAATTTCCATTTATTTATATGGCTATTAATGAAGAATACATACCAAATTAAAAATATTTTACTACTGGATTATTCTTTATCTAGAGGTGTTATCACAACTTTGTGGTTCATGTGGAGAATAATATGTAAACTATCTTAGTAGAGAGACATTATCATTTGGACTTAGAGAATAATGGAATATAAAATTGGAGTCCAAAAACACATCAAATTTGTGATTAAACATACATATTGAATAATTCTTCTATGTTGATCATGAAGATAACTAAAGGTTCATAAAATAATTTCAATCCTTGATATAGTGAATGAAGAAGGTGAAAAGGGATGTGTACATGGGGAAAATAGTTATTGGAACCTTAATATTTGAAAGGAAATGGTATGTGGAATAGATTAAACATGACTAAAACATTGAATCCACTAAAATTAGTAATATTCTAGTAGATTTTAATACACAAACCTATCATCATGAATATACTCCTTGGAGATAGTTAAATATAGGTCAACTAAGTAAAAACTAATTTTTTTGTGTTATTTAATCAGCACATTTATGGTTTGTATTATATAAGATAAAAATTGAGTTAGAATGATATATTAAACATTTTTCCTTCCAATGAGGAAAAAATATCCCAAGGTTAATTAGGGTTAATGTGAAAAAATAATTTTCTTAGCATCATGATTCCCCCTCCCCCACCCACGAGGGTGACTTAGGGTGTATACCATTACCCAGTAGTCCCCAAAAAAATTAAAGAACATAGGTTGTGAATTGGATTCTAATATATCAATTCTATTTTTCTGACCTGTTTTACAAATGGATTCATTTATAAAACCCCTTTTCATTCATGATGTTGACATTGATGATTAAAATATAGAGATTATTTATTATTTTCAATCATGTGCTAAAGATTTATTAGGTTTCATATTTCAAGATTCTAATTGAGGAAAAAAAAGTGAGAATTGTCATGCTGCAAAGATATAAAAGATCTCATTTGAAGCAATTACCAATAAAATATACATTAATACCATTCATTGTGATACTGCATTTAAGATGTCGAAAGCCATATAAAGAATTTATATAAATTTCATAGAATCCAGATATGTTAAGATATCATCATTGAGATCTAATTAAAACTATATTAATTATTATTCAACAAGTGATAAATGTAAAACCTTGATTTATTTAGATAATACTATGCTCGATATCTTTCATAACATGTAAAAAAGAGCTTTAAGAAAACTATGATATACAATGAAATTATTTTTTAAAATTGACCTAGACTTTAGTGGTATGAATAGAAATTATCAAATTATGAAAAATATTATAAATTGTTTATATAAATAAAATTTATTGATTAATTTGTAATAAATATGTACACATTTGTTAGTAACGATATTTTATGCCCCATAAATATGTTTCCTTCAAAAATGGTTATGATTGATTTTTGTGTGAGAACATTATAATTAATGTATAATAATATTAGAAATTTTATTTGAGAAAATTAATATCATTTTTTAAATCATCATGTCAATATTGTCTTAGGCTGAATTTTTTGAATTGTTATAAAAAGATTTATATTGTGAATAGTGAAAATATCGATTTTTATGAAATTCTCATTTCTTTTCAATACAATAATTAATTTAAAAAGAGTTTTTTAATTTAATATTTAAGTAAATGAGAAATTTTTAATATAAAAAATCGAACTAATTAAATTATATTTAGTGTTATAATTAATTTTAGTATAAGTTCATCTTAGTGCTTAAAAACATATTTTTCAAAAAACTGTTTTTATGTGTACAATGTCATTTTATCTAAATAAATTTATAAAATCACTATTTATTGAGAATTTTTTAAAATTTATAGAAAATATATTTAATAAAATATTTTAATTCTCATATTATATTTTTTACAAGGAATCTGATGAAAGTAAATTTATATTTTTGTTTAGAAATGTATTTTTCTAGAAAGAGTTTTCGTTACGTTCTATGAAAAAAAATTTAAGTGAATTTCAACCACTTATAAAATTTTAGTAATATAAAATTGATTCCATATTTTAAATAATAATAATAATTAATTAGATTTAATATGTTCATAATGTTGTTTTCATAATTAATAGTAAAAATAGTAAAATCCGTTTTTCCATGGTGAAGATTAAAACAGGTTTACTGGGGGTTTAAAATAATAGATCAGGGTAACAATGCCATATAAAATTTTATATTTTTTTTTAATATATTTAGATATTTAATTATACTAAATTAAAATCTTTTCCATTTGGATCCACTTTCACAAAAAATTAACCTTATATTATTGAAATATTTTAATTTATTCTATGTGTGTCTCACCCATCATGTATAAAAGGGCACATTCTCTTGCCCCTTATTCACAATATGTTAGCAATAATTCTCAGAAAATACCTAAAAACTCATTAATAGATCCTTTAATTATTTATTAATATTTTCTTATTCTCTTAAGATTAATATTTCAAGGCTTAATGTGTAGGCCAAATGATGTCTCTCAAAAAAGTGGTATAATTACTTATCATGATCTTTCAATTTTATTTCTTATTCCACCTTATCTAAACATATTGTATCCATCTTAAAATTATTATTATTTTATAAAAAATGTACTTAAATATTATTATAATTATGTTAATAACATTTCCCATATTCGTTCCATCAAATGTGAAATTAAAGTATTGATCATGCGAACATGTTGAATATTTGCCGGCACATAGCGATATGATTCATTTTCCATCACCACAATTCATGGTTAGTTATTATGATGGATTTAATATTTATAAATTATCTTTATGAATTTTTTATTCTAATATAATTATAATATCTTATATACCTTCTTACTTTATCACCCTTTGTAAAATGATAACTTCGCTAGTGTGTATGTTTGGACTACCACCTCCACGTAGCGATGTGATTCATTTTTCATTTCCACTCCACATGGCTAGAAATAAGGATATATATATATATATAATTAATACATATTATATTTATAATATAATAAATATTCTATTATGGTAAATTATTATTTATCTTTTTTCATTTTATCTAATAAAAAGAGTGTAACGTCACTCGTGCGAACGTACAGACTACCGTCCCCACAAAGTGATGTGATTTATTTTTCATCACTGATTTATATAAATGGTTATTAAAGCATATATAAATATTAAATATGATAATTATTACAAGAATAATATTATTTATATTATTGAATCGTGATCAAAGTTCAAATTCCATAACTATCGAACAAAAACATACATGAAAAATTAAATAGTTAACACCCAGACAAAAGTATTGAAATAAAGAATTATTAATAAATTGGTGTTATAATATTAAAAATGAATATTATATTAAATTTTATGTTTTTAAATGGTTATGCTATATAATTTTTTTAAATATAGATTTATATAAATTAGTTTAGAGTGGTTACAAATCAAGTCATATATATGATTAGTTTTCTTCATCTCAATATTGTTTTATTGAGACATGTTTGATGTTATAAAACAATTTATGTTTATGAGATTTATATACTACCAATTTGACATGTTATATCATGAATAATACCCAATTCATCATTCTTTAAGTTATAATTTAAATTATTTCATCTAATGGAATTTAATTTGAAAGTTACAAAAGTGGTAATAGTTATTCATCTCAAATTTCCCTTTTTGGAACATATATTATGTCATACAGCTATATACTATTAGAAGGTGTATCTATTACCCATTTTATAATTTTATTATGAATATCATTATTTTCATGGTTTTTAAAGATTTATTTTATTTTATTTCTATCATAGTAATTTAAACTCAAAATATAGCAAGTCAATATGGGTTTTACGTTACAATCTCATTTTTAATAGGATTGTTTAAAATTAAATATTCAATGATAAAGTTATATGATATATAACTCATAAATATAATATATTTTCTTATCCTTTATTTATTTTTTAAAATCACAATTTTTACTTTCATTTTTCTACCTCTATTTACACAAAATTACTGATGAATAATTTTAAAGAAAATTATCTTTATTTCTCCATTCAGTTGGGAATCTTCATGTGATTTTTCCAACGAGGTACCTTTTACCAAATGTGTTTATGGAATTTCAATTTTAAAATAAATTCCATGGATTCATTTTATAGTCATCATGAATACTATTTTCTTTGAATCATACTTTACAGGTTTGCACGATTCTTTTCAAATAAAATGTTTTCCTAAATATTTGATAAATTATTATATTTTAAATAATCCTTTTTAAAATTAAAAGGTTTTTCCCCAAGAAATATTCTAGTGATATTTTTAAGGAATTTTCATATATTATAACAACATTTAATGTAACATATAATTCACTTAGGATAGGATCCTATGATACAATCCTTATCATTTATCTAGATGGTTTATGATTATGATGATGAAGTATAGATGAAACCCACTTTATTTTAAATGGGTTGAGTTATGATTAGACGGTAAATTATTTCATAATCTAATTCAATAAATATGAATAGTAATACCTGAAATCCTTTTAGAGTAGGTAAACATCATATCTTGGTTTATCGCACTATAAATGGCATTTATTAATGAGTATATTTAAAATTATAAATTATGAATGATATAATTTAATTTTTAAAAAATAATTTTAATTTTTCTAATTTATCATAATGATATAATCTAAAATGAATTTTGGTTTTTCCAAGAAATACTCATCTGTGGATGAATAGAGAAAATACCATTTTTTGGAAAAATCATGAATCTTATGCCATATATATGACATAATAATAAACTAAAACTCAAAAAAATATTTTAAGTAATAAATAAATATTTAAGGTAAAAAATATGCATTTAAAAATATTCTTTGTACTTATAAATCCTATTTTTAACATTTATAGAAGGAATTAAATTCTCACTTTAATAAAAACCATTTTTTACCTTTTCATTGAATCAAGTATTTTCAATGTGAGATTAGTTTATATGTTTCCATAGACCTTTCATCTATTTTATAATAAATATAATTATGCCACTAAAATTATTATCCAAGATAATTTAATTTTATATAAAAATTTAAATCTTAAAATCTTTATTTTTATAAAAATGTTGTTATGCTATAAAATGTGTTTATTATAAAATTATCCCTTCACACCTTTAGAAATTTTATTTTATCAAATCATTTAAAATTTTAAACCATAAGGTTTAAATTTAGTAAATGGTTAATCATAAATTTTTAAAATAAATTTATTACTATGGTTTAAATTTAATTACCAATGTAAAAGTAAATTAGGGAAAAAGTTAAAAACTTAAATAAAAGGTCCTAAAAAATAAAAATTTCCTAAAAAGGAGTGTTTGAGGTAGTTTTTAACCAAAAATACTATCCTCTAAAATTTGTTCCATTTGGTGACCATTTAACATTGAATAGAAACATTAAATTATTGAAAATTTAAGGGTTACTCCCAAAAATATGCTTTGCTTCACTTATAAAATGGTATGGCTTCCATCACATGAAAACTCATATCTATATAAAATTTATTATCGAAACTATGTTAATTTTATACTCGTAGAAACCTCTCCTGCATTAAAAATGTCATTATCAGCATTATTTATCCTTAGGATTTCATTTCTAAGGATAATTACTAGGAAATTTCTTATCCCTGGCATGAGTATTGTCAACTATTTAGATTTAATTGTTAATTATCTTCACTAAAATTTAGTATATACACACTAATAATATTATATTAGTAACATTAAGATACTTTATTGTTACTATATTAATTAAATTATCCCTCTCTATTAATCCATCTTATTCATTAAGAAAAACAAAATCATCATACACGCATGAAGACTATCTCCACCATGAGTAATGGAATTCATTTTTTATCAGTATCCATAATTTTGGGTTAATAAAATGGTTTAACGAGGAAATATTATTTTCATGATATCATTAAGTTAATCTTATGATAAATTAGAAAACCTAATAATGATATGATTAATAAAGGATCTTCATTAATTGAATCGTTTAAAACATTCCTACTAATAGGAAAATATTTTATTAAAATTAGTTAATATGTTCATATAAATTAATTATTATAATAATTTTATTATAATTATTACTTACCACAATAATAAACAGTAAACAATATAATTATTATTCTTGTATAATGATATTATGACAATACCGCCTCATAATCATTCATTAAATCAAGGAATGTTCATGTTTGGGGTTGTTGACCACCTACTTGAACAATACTATGAATTTATATCATAAATGAACATGGGAAAAAAATAATGGTATAATATAGTTTAAATGTGTAAAATATTGTTAGTTTATTATTCTAGAGATGTTATATTAAGTTTTTAATTCTTTAATTAAGAAAACACTCTTCGATCATTATGAATCACTAATACATGCTTGTTATCGATTTAGTCTTCAAGGATAAAGACTATAACACTCATGATAGGAATTTTAAACTTCATAAATAATTATAAATCATCTCTTATAGTAAATTTAATATCCTGGAAATTATTAACTCTGGTATAATAATTAATTTAGACACCACTATTTTGAAACAAGTACAAATAATCAAGACATCAAATACTAGATGTGGAAAATTGGTAAAGTGACTAGATTTCATATAGAGGATTAATATATATTATGATCATCATTGAAAATGGATATGATTAAAATTATTTATTTACACTATTAATATATCTATTTTTGTGATACAAACGTTTAAGATAAATTCATGGAATTCAGTATAAGAGTTAAGTGTTTCCCATCTCAAATTACACTATTTGAGAGAAGTTTAGTGTTATGCACATAATGTTTTTATATGGTGTAATTTTTTCATATTTTCAATATTATATATTGAATATAAATTATTTAAGTAATTTTAAGATCAATTTTAAGACCTCTATTTCTAGAGGTTTTTATTAAATTGCTACCCAATCAATCAGTGGGGTTTTTTGTCTCAATTGTTATTCTTTGGGACTCTTGTTATATTGAAAAAATATTTACATTTGTGTAGTGAAAATATTACCATGGAATAATTATTATAACATTACTCATGAAATTTATGGGATTTTAAAGTCTATTTTGTTTTCCCCCTCACATTATTTTGATTCAAGAGTTACTATTACCATTGTAAAAATCCATCTTTCTATGGTGGAAAAACCATCTTGGGTTTTGGTAAAGTAAAAATGTATATAGTTTCCTAGAAAATATCCTAGTCTGGATACTATAAAGTGGATGTGGCTATAGAAAACATACACCTAGATATAATTACCTAAAAAGGGATGGTTGAGAATTTAATTAATCAGCACCCAGATATATAATGAGTGGGCCTAAGACTACACACTAGCTAGAATTTGGAATATTCCCATTATTTTTATGAACCATGATGAAGGAATTGTTTAACCATTTCCCTGGTCTTACTACCATTTCCTTGGTATCATATACATCCAAATTATTATATTTAATGGTAATTATTATACTTATATGTTTATAATTATATAAATAGCCATTTTTTATTTAACAATAGGTTATTTAAGGAATGGTTTGAAGATTATTATTGACTATTATGGTTAATACATTGGACTTAATCTTGTTATTGGTGGGACCTAAAATTATATAGCCCCTTGATGAATCAAAATGTATGTTGAGACATAAAATATTGGTTTTTGGCATAATCCACTCCCCTTATTAGTATAGTGTCCTAGAAAAATTAATCAATAACATGTTTTAATGTTCGGTGTTATTCATTCCATCAATATGAGATCAGTGATCATTTTTATATATATAATCATTTATTTCCATGATATATCATTCCATTAGTTTTAGTTTTTTATAGATTCATTTTTATTATTTATTCCTTCCATATCTCTCATTTTAAGTTTATGTTATAATAGATTCTATGGTATGATACTTCATATTGAGCTTATGAGATTACCCTTATTTTTTTATTTGTCCTTGGGAAAATAGAGGTAAAATATGGGCAATGTTTAAGGATATGATATAAGGGATAACAATGTTCTCATAATAGGTCGATGTTGTATCTTATGTTTTATAATTTATGTGTCTACTTTTCTAATACTACAGTGTAACCACCCAAAATATGTTATTCTTTTAATAAAGGAACTCTTCCCTCTCGTAAAAATTTTATTATACTTTATAATATAATTATGAATATATAATTCTACATTTCATAAGAGATATACATATTATATTTTAATATGGACTAGCATAATTAGGAATAGTAAAAGGATATAAACATTAAATAATAGTACATTCACTAAAAGGAACTACATAGGCTTAAAATCTACCATGATGATCTCCCCTTCAATAAAAATCATAATAATAATGTGAGATTTGAGTAAAACAATAGACATTCTTAAAGGACGTGTAAGAACCCTTATAAGTGAAGTAATGAGAAACTAAGAGAGAATAATTGTGTATTTATAAGGAAATATGATCATTTATAATTATAATTTTTTTTAAAATGGTTGAATGAAATTTTTAACATTATTTAATAAGATATTTGGTCATTATTATTATTGGTTTTATATATTCAACAATGTAATTGTCATGATTATTTTATGTTAGGACCAAAAATATATTATTTTTAGAGAAAATAAATATATTTAATTTAAAATATGGTTTATGATAAATTTAGATGTTTTAGATAGAATTTTTTCCAATGGGAAGAATGCATATTTTTTTATGAAAATTATACATTTAAATAAATAATGAAATTTATTTAAAAGATAAAATTATAATATTTAGAGAATTATTTTGATAAAATAAATTTATTTTTTGGACTTAGAACATCAAAATTATATTAGGGTTATTTTTTTTGGAATTTTCTGACATAGTTAATTTTTGTGTGAAAAATCAAAAATTGTCGACTTACCAAACACTACGAATTTATGATGTTATTAATATTTGATCATGATTCCAAAATTAAATAATGTTTTTAATAAAAATATAATTTAATTATTATTAAAATTATTTTAAAATTATTTTTTATAATTTCAAAATTTATAACATATATTTTTAGAAAAAAAAACTAGAATTTTACGATAAAAAATATTTTGGAGTATGTTCATTAAATGGGATGGTTGGGTTATATATTTCAGTTTAGTAATTTCTATGACATCCAAACACTTTCTATAACTCATAATTAATATTTAAAATTATTTGAAATTGATTTTACTAACAAGTGGTTGGCTTATATAATAAATTACTGATATCTTGACCGTTAAAACCACCCCTACTCAAGTATAAATACCCCCATTCACTCCACGCATTCCTCAAAAAAATTCTTTTAGAATAATTTATCTCTCAATTAAACTCTAAATAGTCTCTCAAATTTTTTTCCATGGTTATTGGTATTGAATCCCTATCTTTTAGAAGAATCCTTCCAATGTAAGGTTTTCATCAATTCCCCTCTTTCCTATTCAAGTTCCTTACTTTTGATATGTTTTATTTTTAAATTTATAATCACATACATCTAAAATTTTTACATTACTTTAATTTCTTCAATTTTTATATTTTAAATGATTTTTATTTATTCCCTCTCATTATATCCTTTTCCTAATTAATTACTATGCCGAAACAAGGGTTTCTCACCCCATAATTTTCCATTACATTACGAGTATTATTAGTTATTTATTATATCAATGGAAAATGTCAATATTCATAATTATTATAATTTAATTACTATGTTATCAATGATATATCACCATTAGATCTCATTATACTACCTTTATAATCCATTTTAATTATCATGGTTTCTCACTCCAATAAACCCATCATAAATTTCGTAAAGAAAAGAATGTGTGGTTTTCCTAGCAACGAAATCATGGTATGAATACTGAAAGTGGGTTCTTACCTAGAAATTTTTTACCTTGGGGAAATTCCACTAAAAATTAAGAATTGATATTTGAATTTATCATCACCTCATAAATTCTAATGGGTCTTGCTATGCACCTAGTTTGACACAACTGATGGGTTTTCTTTAAATAATTCGCATTCACTTTATGAGCAATAATAAAGGATAAAAATATATGGATTCATATTTAAATTATATTGATAGCCCAATGGAAATAATTTACCCTTTATACCATTTTTTATTCCTTCAATTGGGGTGATTCCCTCTATATTGTGATTTCACTATCGTTTTTATAGTTGATTACTGGGTATTCACCTAGAAAACCACATTAATCCTTTGAAGGGGATTAATTCCCACATAATTTATAACCAATGATCATATTATATATCAATCTCTATATTTATCATATATTTTACATGTTTTATAGAATTCAATGTGTGTATAAGAACATTTTAGGGTGGAAATGAGGTCTCTATTGTGAATGAACCATCACTGTCTTTGTCTTTCCATATCTTCAATTATGTATAACTTTTATTATAATGTATTTAACTTGAGGAATACCTTTTATGAAAAATTTTATTGAATTTTGTTCATTTAGAATCTAATCCATCTATTTAATTGGGAAATTATTGAAAATATCATATACCCTTTATCTATACAGTGTAAATAACTTAGACATCATTATGTAAATTTCTTGGTATTTATGTAGAAAGTTACCAAATTTCATTGGAAATCCCTTTAATTCATGAGAGGTTCATTCTATGATTATCGAAGGATATATTTATGTTCACCTTTTTTGGAACACATGAATTATTACATAATGCAGGTGCTCCTTAATATCACTCCAATCTATTGGGTTATGATATAGAGTTTATTCGAAAGAAGTTACTCCTATGAGTGGATGGAGTTATGTTACTCCTAAGAGACAGAAAAGCATATAAATTATTAGTTACTCTTAAGATATATTAGATTTATTGAGATAGGTAATTCCATTATGAATGTTATATTTTCCAATATAGTGATACATTTTATTTAGTCTTTTTATGACTTTTAAATTGTTCATATGGTCAATATTGATATTACTTGGCTCATGATTATTATTTATTATAACTATTTTAATTTTTTTACATGATTATATGATCATCTTATAAAAATTTTCCTCATGTTTAGGTTCATTCATCATGCCTTTTTCTTTAACCATTATATTTAATTATGCTTTATTTTCATTATTTATCCCTCACCTAGTTTTATAGATCACCCTTTTCTTATGTTTCCCTATTTACTTTAGAATTGAAATGAAAGGGATACATATAATGAAATTACATGTGTCGAGAATAATTATGGAATAAATGTGTTTTGGATATTTTCCAGTTGTATATATTTCTAGTTCCCAAAGACACTGAAATTCGAATATTGGTAGTTTGTTGTATTTTAATTAATTTATTAACAATTTTGCATATTTATCACCAAATCTAGAAGTACGGGTCTAGGGTATCTCATATTATGTTGTTGGATCCTAAAGGAACTCTTTTATTATGTTTTAATAATTTAATTTGACTATTTACTCCATAGTATCTATAGTTTTAGATATTATAACTAGTATCATAGAATGTTTAGTGCAATCCCTAGGGGCTAGATTTAGAGGAAACTTGTTAGATGGAAGAAGTATGATGAAAAACCCTTTTGAATTATAGGGAACACTCTGGAAAAATTATTAGGAGTTTTAGTAACAAATAAATATCATGATATAATTATGTTTATTCCATTTTATAAATATGGGTAATAATGTGACGAATGGGAACTGTATCAATGATCACGGTTAAAGCTAGGATTCTCTCCCTATAATCAATGAAGTTGGAGTTGAGGCTAATCAGATCATAACCATATTAGAGAAGTTGACCCATGTTATGATAAATCATATCTCTAACATAGAATGACATGTTGATTTGAAAAATTGTATAACTATTTTAGACCACTTTATGTGATAAAACCCACCAACATTTCAGGTGACTAATAATCCACTGGTAGTTGACCAATTGAAAAAGTCCCTAAATAATTTCTTTATCACTTTGGAAAGTAATGAGAATAAAAAATAAAAAATGATGATCTATCTTCTAAAGGGATATTTTCACTAATAGTGGTCACTAATAAAAAAACACTAAAGAGGAATATGAGATAAAGCGTATCGAATAGGGATCCTTTAAGAAGTAATTCTATTTAAAATAATTGAATCATAAGAATAGAGTATAATTTTAAAGGATGTCTGTTAATATTCAAAAAAATGAAGATGAAAATGTTGTCGAGTTTGAGTATAACATTGCAATGTTAGATATACATGATTTAGACTGTGTACATAGAACAAAATAAAAATTGATCATTTCTTGGATTGTTTAAAATCAACCATTTTAAGATAATTATTCTCTCAAAAAAATTACTCATTTGAGGATGTAGTCTCAAGAATTAATAATATATAAAATGAGTTCTCTAGGATGTATATATTCAATATAAATCAATATAAGAATTCAAATGAGCATCATGGTATGAACTGTGTGAAAAATGTGAAGAAATGGAGGATGGAATTTTCTACACATGAAAACTATGGGAAGAAACACCCGGGGTATTATAGGAATAAAATAATATTTTGTTACAAGTATAAAAAATAATTACATCTATACCATGAATATTAAGCTAAGTAATAATCCATATATGTTTAATTCTTTAACTATAATGAGAAGGGGAATTTTGTGAACAAATCACCGAAACATCTTGGGAATTTACCTTAGAAAAGGTCAAGGGATAAATTCCAAGATTATGTGATTACGACAACTAAATTTACAGTTCCTAATGATGTGTTAATAGGTACTTGGATATAGCCTAAAATTTTAATTATGTTTTATTTAATTTTGGTTCTTCACATTCATTTATATCTTTCATTTTTTTCCAAATAAATAGACATTTCCCTAGAAACCTAGTATGGGAGTTATTAATTAAGACACCAAGAGTGAATCTTATTGCAACAAAGATGCGTTATGTGGTTCAAATTATTATGCATGTGAATACAATATTTTACCATTTTTTTATTATACATATAGTCAAATTTGATATTATAATTGGTCTGGTTGTCATTTCTAGGTATAATAAAATAATTATAACCAAGAGAAAGGGATTATGATTTGAAATAGTGAGGTGGAATCTATTTTATTTTTAAGGGAAACTTGTATATCTAAATCTTCTCGGGATCATACCTTAGTGGATCTTGTTCATGAAATTATAGAAATAGAGAAATAATAATCATGATCTCTGGATAAAAAATATATCCTAAGAATATAGGGGGTATCTATGTTATAACGATTCAGTAACGTTTAAGCAATAATTATGTAATGACCCAAAATTCACAACTATTTAAACTGGGTGTCTAATACAATAATCAGAAAATATTTAACGACCCAAAATTTTATCATTGAAAATTTATTTCTTATTATTATTTTAAATAGAAAAAATAACACAAAAATCACATAGAGAATATAGGTTTGGGGCGCATCGGAAGCCTATGATGGGTTATTTCCAACATTACTTTTTTCCATGATCGGTGATTAATATAGGATTTAACACAATGTTGAACGGCGTGATCAATAGAATTATATAAAATATAATATAATATAAATTACTCGAAAACTAGAGGGAAGATCATTATATTTTATTTATAATTAATCTAATTAATTAAAAATTTCCTTTTTTAGAATTATTTTTTCATTGATTGATCCCATGACAGATCTATGGTGCACCATCATTACATTGTAGGAATAAAATGTATATTCCCAATAGTGGTGATACACATGGATTCAACGAAACTATAAACATTGCAGAACGAATCTCTAGGTGCTATTATTTTAGGTCCTTACGCTTGCTTCATCCTCTGTTTATCTCTTCTAGAACCACTTAAAAATTGTTCCCCTTGATCTGGTATATGAAAATTACTCTCCATTATTGGAATCATTCTTGGAGAAGGGAAATATATAGGGGTTTGGAGAATTATCGACATCCATTATTCACAACTAATACAAAATGAATTTTCTTATTCATAAAATAATATAAATAGTTCATATATATAGGTTTAAAATATAAAATTAGCACAAGTTCCCTTCGTTGTTTATTTAATACCTGTGGAACCCCATGTCAAATAAAAATAAAAAATATTATTATTACTTGACAGGCACTTAACTTGATAATCTTATTATATATTATTTAATTAAATAATATGAAATATTTACTATTTCTCACCTAACCTAAAACATCATACCTTCATTCCTCTATATTTATCAGGATTTAAATATTGACTATTTATTTATTAAATAAAAAACACCGCATTATTCTCTAATAAATAAATAAATATTATATTCACTTTATTGAAAATATATATTTATCAAATATTCCACTCACATTATATTCTCTCAAATAAATAGTGATTGAATATATGCGATCAATAATACATGAATAATCATTAAACAACATCAAGGAATAATCATTATTGAACTTGTTAAATAATAATATATTATTGGACTAAGATTCAATATACACTTAGTGTGTGACCCTCTTGGCCTATTTTTTAGTGGCATTGGGTGAAGAAGTATAAATTTCAATGTTACCATATATAAACATGCCAAAAAACCCATAAAGAAAGTGGTTAATGTCGCGATGGCATGATACCTCATATGGATGCTTACTGTGTAATATAATCCATTTATTATGATATCTAAAATAAAGTAGGTTTCATACAAGTGATATCATCCTATGTGCTCAATTTTTCTTTCTTTGACTTCCAAGAAATTGAGCTTTCCAATAGAACACCATAGCTATGGATTTATTTAGTCTATATAATTTCCATCAAAGGGAATGAGATATCATCTTCTGTTAGAACATAAGGGGAAAATCATTTCTCTCATGATTCATTAATGTTATATTACTCAAGATGTAGCCAACATATCCTACCTCTCATCAAACCTTTTTCATTACAGTTTTTGTCAATACATCAAATTACATCACTCATAATGATTATTAAAAATAATATAAAATTCTAAGGACCAATACACATATATTCATATAGGAACATCCAATGACAGGTATAAAAGTGGATTTCCTACTGGTGGGTCCCATTCTTATAATATCCTACGGTATATTACAACGAAAGTACACCATTAAAAGGTGCCTCAATTTCATATGAGTCTCCACCCCTTATAGCATGTATCATCAGTTTCACTCAAATGATATCATCTGACTATAAAACATATATTCAAGAATAGTGTCCTAACACTACTGGGTTCTAATCATATCAGAGAACTACTATGACCTTTTAGTTTGACAACTACTCTTAAAACATTATTACATACTATGCCATGCATAAGAATAATCATTCTTTGATAATTAGTTTATTAATATTAAAAACCAGGAATAAGACTTATCATAAAGTAAAAAGATGTTTGTTCTAGGTCACTAACTACAACAAACTCCCACTCGTGCTAGATCCAACTCCTAAAAACCTTTAGTATACTAACTCTCACATGATATTAATGATTCTAATAAGATAGGCCTTTAGTTAAGGGGTCCAGCATATTATCTTACTTGGGTAATCTGATTACTCCAACCTCACCTCTTCTAATAGAAATTCCTCAAGAGGTGATACTTCTGGAGTTTGTTAATTGTCAATTGGTGTGACCTTGGATCTTTTACAAGATCCACCATAGTATTATTATCACAATATAATGTTATATTGTCTTTATTATTACATACCACATCAAGATGATGGAAAAAGTTAAAAATCCAAACAGTTTCCTTGGCTGCATCAGAAGTCTCTATATACTTGGACACCATTGTAGATTTAGAAACAACTAGCTATTTTGAACTCTTCTAGCTCACAACTCCTCCTTTGACATAAAAAAACATATCTTGATTCTGATTTATGATCATTCTAATAATTCTGAAAACCAGTGTCAGTATGACCCCTAATGACCAGCTCCTCACCTCCTCCATACATCAAGAATATTACCATTGTTCTTCTTGGATACTTAAGGATAGCCTAAATAGTGGACCAATGTCTTTCTCTTGGATCTGAATGATATATTTATATCATACTCAATGCATAATAAACATAAAGTCTAGTACATAACATAGAATACATGATTTATTATATCTCTTAATTTTATGGGATCTTACTCATTCTCTCTTTATCATGTTGTGTGTAAAGATAAATTTTCTTATAAAGATGTAAACCATGTGACACTGGATCCAATCCACTCTTGTATTATTTCATACTAAATCCCTTCAGTGTTTTGTCAAAAAATTTACTTTGACTTATTCCAAGAATTCTCTCGAATCTATCACGAATGATCATGATCTCTAGAATATATGTAGTTCCAACTAATTTCTTCATTGAGAAACACTTGTTTAAATAATTATTAATAGACTGTAAGACTGGTATACCATTTCCAATAAGTAATGTGTCCTAAAAATATTCTACTGGGATAATGACTATATTTTCACTAAACCTCTTGTATACACATGGCTCACATTCATTTTTAATGAAACCAATTTTTTTTAAGGATTCACTAAATCAAATGTTTAGTGACTTGGATGATTTCATCAATCTATAAATGTATCTATACAACTTGAAAATACTTTTGGAATCATTTGGAGTCACAAAAAATTATGGTTGTGTCATATAGACATCTTTATAAAGCTTCCCATTAAGGAATGCATTTTTCACATCGCTCTGTCAAATCTCATATTAATGGTAAGCTGCTATAACATGTAGAATTCTGATTGAATTAAATATGGAAATTGGTGAAAATGTTTCTTCATTGTCAATTACTTTATTCTATTTCAACTCTTTTTCCACTATCCTTGCTTTATAGGTATTTACTTTACCTTTCATGTCTAATTTCCTCTTGAATACCAATTTTCACCCAACATGGTTTACATCAACTGGAACATCGACCAGAACCCAAAGACCATTATAATACATGAAATCCATTTCAAAATTCCATGATTCTTAACATATTTCATCTTTTGATATCTATATTGCTTCCATGTAGAAGTTAGGATCATCATTGTCAGCCAATAAAAAGTCACCATCTTTGATGAGTGGAAAACCATAGAACTCTAGTTCTTTTACCTCTCTTATGATCCGAAAAAGTACTTTTGATTCAAAAACTAATTCTTATATGGGGACTTGTGGAACCTATTTCTACTCCAACACTTATGTATCTTGAGCATCAACCTTATTGAAATCAATCTTTCCCCCACTATCCTTTTTGAGGATGTGCTCCCTCTCAAGAAATATGTATTGTCTGATGACAATCAATTTCTTTTCTAAGGGGTTTTATTCGTATTACTCATTTACTTCCTCGGGACTACATTTAAATATACACTTTTTTCATTGGGGTGAAATATTTTTTCTTTATAAGGAATTAACAAATGCCTCGCAACCCTATACAGGTGTATCTAATAAATCAGGTTTCTTTCCACTCTATAACTCAAAGGGAATATTATTTTACACTTTACCTGGAACTCATTTTATGTTTTATGTTTAGTTTTCAATGAATATCCCCAAAAGGATAATGGAAGATACGAACAACGCATCCTCAACTTTACCATTTCTAGCATGGTAGAGTTCCTCATTTCACTAACATCATTCCACTATAGAGTATAAGGCGGAGTTTGTTGAGATCGAATTAAAAAATACCATATAAAGTCATTGAAATATTGGTTAAGATATTAATTACCTCAATCCAATCAAATATTCTTTATCATCTTACCAAGTTGATTCTCTACTTCACTATTGAATTCCATGAATTTATCAAAGGAATCATACTTATACCTCATCATTAGACATAACAAATCTACGCAAGACATTTGTAAAAGTTATGAAGTAGGAATATCTACCTCTATATTCTACTCAAAATGGTACACACACATTAGTGTGTACCAATCATAAAAGTATTGTTTCATGGCTTGTCCCCCGGGGCCCGTGCCGTGACTACCCCAAGCCCACCTTTCATAGGCTAGGGGATGGCGACTAGCACCGAAGAAGTATTCCCTAAAACTAGGAAGGGATTGCCTTTATAACCTATAGGCACACGCAACCAAGAACACAACAAGATACAAACTCAAGTAAACTAAATTGTAAAAATAGTGAGTGCAATAAGTAAAAGGGGCCAGAATACAAGCCCAAATAGAAGGTAAAAGGAAAACTGGAATGTACAAGACAACTGATAGGTGTAAAGCATCTCCTGGATCGTCCACCAAGAATCCTACCTGAAGGGTAGGTACAGCTCAAGAACGGTCGTCTCTACGGTTTTCCTCATCTAACATCCACCACGAAGCTACCTGTAGTCCTACTACTCTCATCCTTAGTCAGCGATGTCCATCGTCTGCACTAAACACAACAGGGTGCGGGCATAGCCCATGCAGAGGTGAGTATATCGATACTTAGTAGGGACCCCGAGACCATCAAGGTCTCACAAAATTTAACAAGGATAAACCAAATATCATGGAATCAACTGACAACACTACATAGGTATACCCATACATATACCTAAGTTATCATGTAAACTCATCCCAATCAGGAGAAAAACACAAAGTCCAACTCAAAGCCCCAAAGCTCAACTGTTCCACAAAGGAAGGAATACCCCAAAGGTAAGTACCACACAGGTATGCCACATAGAAGAATACCACCAAGGTATTTCCACAGAGGAAAGTACCACAAGGTACATACTTAGCTCACACTAGGAATTTATTAGGTACAGTAGTAGAGATGATTAGATGTAACTACTGAATCATCTTACTCTCTTAAGAATCTCTGCTGCTAAGGCACCCAAGATCCCTCAATAGTGACCCACATAGGATCTCTAGGTGATGACCCACACAGGATCACTTGGTGCTGACCCACATAGGATCGCTCGGTGTTGACCCACACAAGATCGCTCAGTGCTGACCCACACATGATCTCTATTCATTCTTGACATCACAGCTAGCTAGAGGGTTCCCGCTCTACGCTTTCTTGTCTCTAGGAGGGTCTACTCCACAAGCGACTGGTTAATACTCCAACTTCCAAGAAGTCTCATGAAGAAGTATCCCAAAGGACCACCATGTCATAGTGGTCTCAACGCAATAGACAGTGTGTCAATCAGACACCCGGTTTGTGAGTTATTATCTTTTTAGTCTTGAGACCCCAATTGGATTCATGCTCAATCGAACCCGAACATACTTCAACTTTATCCAAATCTCCAGTGGGGTATACTCATGGGGATCTTATCCCTCCAAGGTTTCCATCACCACTGACAGTTTTTCAAATGGACGTCTGGTGCCAAAGTTATGCCCAAAAGAGCGTAAGGTTCGAAGTTGGCTCGGGTCTGGTCTGACCCGGCCTGACCCGTCCTGGGCCGACCTGACCTGATTTGGCTTGACCCGGACCATTGGGTCTGGTCCGGCTCGACCTTTTGGGTCCGACCCAACCGCACTAAGAGGTGCGGAGGCCACGAGGGCAGCGCGAGGCCACGAGGGGGCCATGAGGGCCGTGGTGAGGTGAGGCTGCGGGGGCCACAATGCCTCAGGGCAGTGAGACTGCAGGGGGGTGAGAGCTGCAGGGCGGTTGTGGTCGTGTGCAGCGGAGGCCGCCGTGGACTAATGGGTGGCTAGGGCCGCAGGCGGTGGAGGCCGCGGGGTGGTAGAGGCTTCGGGGGGCGTAGGCCGTGGTGTGGTGGTGGTCACGAGGCATGCCACAAGGCAGCGCCGTTGTACCGTCACCTTCGTCGCAGCCGGCCGGGGTGCCGGCTGTGGTTCTCGAATTCCACCGGTTCCAAACGCCGACACCAGTCATTGTCACCATCACGAAGAACACACCATTCAACAAGAATGGCGGAGGGGTTGGGCCATGTTTTTTTGGCCCTCACCCTCCGTGTTAGAGAGGTATTAAGCATCTCAACACAAACTTGAATGATGAACCTCAAACCCCAAAACCTCCTGCACTTAATTATTCCCAAACCTGCAAAAGAAATCATCCACAGATCTACTAGTTATAGAGTTGATCCGCGTTATTTGTTTTAGAAGGGAAGAATATGGGAATATAAAATCTTACACAACTAAACCCCTACCTCGTTTTTTTGTTGATGTCGATGAGGTTGGAAGGACGGTCGTCGATTGAAGACTTCCCACGTTGGAGGATGACACAAGGAAGGAGTCAAAGATAATGGATAACGTAGGCGTTCTTCGTTGGAGAAGTGTCATCTTCCCAATAGTTTTCCCCTTCTCTATTGTCATATACTTTCCCCCAATCCCCACAAAAAATGAAAATTGCCAACATAATAGAATTTTTTATCTATTTAGTTTGATGGAATAATTTCAAACTGGATTAATTAATTAATTGATGAGTTGATATAATTAATCAAAGGGAGTGGGACAATTAAAGTGGGGGAAGTTCAAAAGGCTTCCCCACATTTAAGAGGGAGTTCAAGGGGTTTTAGTCTCAGGTGGTCCCACCCACCATAACCCATGTTGGAGGTTTTAGTTCAGTTGGTCCCCACCTTTAACCCATCAACATGGGAGGTTTTAATAAAATGAAAAACAAAATAAAAGTTTATTTTATTTTATTTATATTTCCAAGAAAATCCCAAATTATATCTTTTACCCTTGACCTAGTGTGGTCGAGGTGAAGGTCCCATTAAGTGAATAATGGCGTTGTGAGTTCGACGGTTCCCTAATATTTCAATTCTGAGCAACTGTTTAAATGTTACAAAAACCCGCTCGTAAATTTACTGAACGTACCCGAAAAAATGTTCATAAATCCATTCCAGGCACACTGGGCATCAGAATCACGTTCCGTCAATTTTCCTAGACTGGTAAAATTCCCATATAATAAAAACAATTACATTGAATTTATGGGTCTTTAAATTCTCCCCACCTAATAGCTTTGCATCCCTATAATCCATAACTCAAACTAAGGGAACATGTGGGGGTACTAAGCATGAATATGAGCCTCCCAGTCCCATGTGCTCTCTTGGAGGTTCTCGTGCTTCCAATGAATGCACACCAGAGGTATCAACCACCAATGATGGACCTGATCCTGTCGATACTCAATCTCTATTGGATCCTCTGTAAAAGATTCCCAATCGTCAACATCCGGCTCATCATGGACGATTATGTGAGAAGGGTCGTGCATTTATCTCCTCAGTTGGGATACATGGAAGACGTCTTGCACCCGGTGCAACTAAGGTGGAAGAGCAAAGCAGAAAGCCACCTCGCCAACTCTACTGAGGATCTGAAAGGGTCCAATGAACCTCGTAGATAAATTGACGCCTCGACCAAATCTTTGAAAACCTTGTCAAGGTGAGACCCATAGAAATACATGGTCACCATCCTCGAACTCTAGAGGTCTACGTCTCCTATAGGAATATGACTTCTGCCTGCTCTGTGTAGTCTTCATCTGCTCCTAGATGATCTGCACCTTCTATGTGGTAGCCCGTACCATCTCTGGTTCCATGAGTGCTAACTCCCCTTGGTCATTCTAGAACAAAGGTGATCTACAATGTTGCCCATACAATGCCTCAAAATGTGTCATCCCAATGGTGGAGTGATATCTCTTTTTTATGAAAACTCCACCAATGGAAAGTGATCCTCCAATCTATGACCGAAGTCGAGGATGTAAGTACGCAACATGTCCTCAAGGGTCTGAATGGTCTGCTCAGTCTGACCATCCATATGAGGATGGAAGGCGGTGCTCAAACGAAGTTTTATCCTGAAATCCTTCTGCAACCCCTTCCATATCCAAGAAGTAAAACTTGCATCACGATCAGAGGCAATTGTTGAGGGTACTCAATGTATCTACACAATCTATTTCATATAGAGTCATCCCAATCTCTCTACTGAACCCTGCTCTCTGATCTGTTGGAAGTGTGCCGACTTGGTGAGTTGGTCGATGATCACCAAGATAGAATCACGACCTCTGGATGTATGTGGAATTCATGTCACAAAGTCCATGGATATCCCATCCAACTTCTACTCTGGGACCTCTAAAGGCTGAACCAAGCCTGCTGGTACATGATGATTCACCTTCACTTGCTAACATGTGAGGCACCAAGAGAAAAAATTTCCTACTTCTTTCTTCATTATCTGCTACCAGTGCGGTCATCAAAGAGCTTGGTACATCTTCCCCACTCCCAGTTTTACCACGAGAATTGATGTGTGGAAATCTATCAACCCTTCCTCCTGAAGTGACACTTGTACCATGGTACGTTCTCCGAAGAGGATGATAAGCTCCCCACCTTCAAAAAATCCATCAGGTGGCTGTCTTATGGATATTTGAACACGTCGAGACTCACAGTCAATGTCCCCATGCTTTTCCTCCCTGAATCACTGAAGAAGTGGGGGAGTGACTATAAGAGACTGAAGGAAAGCTTCTCCATCTCAATCCACAAAGGATATCTGCAAAGAGGCTAGCTGCTCCACCATCTCACCTAGCTGCTGTATACCAGATCTTCTACTGAGTGCATCTACTACAAATTTCCCCTTACCTGGAGTATAGACTATCTTTAATTCATAGTCCAAGAGGAACTCAATCCAATGTCGCTATCTCAAGTTCATGTCCTTTTGAGAGAAGATATACCTGAGACTCTTGTGATCAGAGTACACTATAAAACGTTCATCGATCAAGTAATATCACCACATCTTCACGGAGAAGACCACTAATACTAAATCCAGGTCATGGGTAGCATAGTTCTGGTCATGTTGTCTCACCTGTCGAGAACCATATGCGATCACTGCTCGCTCCTGCATCAGGACCCATACAAGCCTTGTCCATGATGCATCACAATATACTATGTACCCTACGCCCTCCTATAGAAGCCTCAAGATGGGGGTACTAGTAAACCTCTTCTTGACCTCATGAAAACTCTGATGGAATCTCTCTGACCACACAAAGGGTTTCCCCTTCTTAGTCAACGCTGATAGAGGTGCTGAAACTCTAGAGAAATCTGGCACAAACCTCTATTAGTATCTATCCAAACCCAGGAAACTCCGTACCTCTATCACACTCCTGGGTGGCTCCCAAGAAAGTAATGCCTCAATCTTCACTAGATCCACTAAAACTACATCCTCTTATATGATATGTCCCAGAAATTGAACCTCTCAGATCTAGAACTAGCACTTAGAGAGCTTACCATAAAGCTGGTGCTCTCAGAGTGTTTCCCGTACTACTTGTAAATGATAAGAATGATCCTCCTCAGTAGTTGAGTGGATCAGAATGTCATCGATGAAGACTAATACAAATCGATCAAGGTATGGCTAAAAGATCATGTTCATGAGTCCCATGAACACTTTTGGAGCATTGATTATGCCGAATGAAATAACCAAGAACTCGTAGTGGTCGTACTGACATATGAAATCCCTCTTCTGCACATCCTCATCTTGTACTCTGAGCTGGCGATAGCCTGATTTGAGGTCTATCTTCGAGAACCTCCATGCTCTCTTTTGTTGATCAGAGAGTTCTTAAATCCACGGAAGTGGGTACTTGTTCTTCACAGTTACTTGGTTCAGGCATCGATAGTTGACACAATGTTTCAAGCTCCTGTCCACCTTCTTGGCGAACAAAATCAGGGCTGCCCAAGGAGAAACACTGGGTCGAATGAATCCCTTCCTCTGTAAGTCCTCTAGATGTACCCACAACCAGAAAAGCTCCATGTAAGCCATCCGATATGCTGGTGTAGATATCGGTGTCGTCCTATGGTACATGTCAATGTAAAAGTCCACCTCTCTTCGAGGAGGTCGATTTAGAACATCATCAGGTAAGACATTTTCATACTAGTCCACCACTATAGGATAAACTAGAATATCCACATCAACCTCTTTGAGGGTAAGGCTAGACAATTGATGAATGATTGGCTGAAATCTCCTCCGGGGAAGTCCATCCTATGATGAAAAGGCTCCCTTCCCACCGGTGAAGGTAAACCTGGTCCCATCTGTGCGGACACCTAGTACATTTCACCTAATACAATCAATCTGAGCAAGAAATATAGATAACCAGTCCATACCCAAGATGACATCGTAATCCCTCAACGCCACTACTATGACATCCCAGTCGAAGCTATCGCCTTCTAGAGTAAGCTCACACTTCCGGCACCAGTGCGTAATCGTCAAGTCTGCTCTTGTAAGAGTCTATAGCTGTAAGGATCGAGGAAATGACTCCGTCAGAATCTCTGAGATCCGAACGAGGGTAGTGGAAATAAAATAATGATAGGAACCTATTTCTATAAGTACTGCAGCTAAGGTAGAGTAGACACAGATCATACCTCGTATCATCTCTGGATCGCCGTTATCATAGGCCTCAACTGCTTGGAGCTAATCTCGCCCCTACCCTTGTACTCCCTATGGTCGGGGTGGACCACCTGGTGGTAGTGGTGGTAACATCTCGAATCATCACCCACCGCCAGCTGCATGGACAGATCCTCTACGACGTCCCCCTGATCCCTACGGACCACCTCGGTCGAACCTCTGTCTCTTCCTGGGCAGTCTTTCTACCGTTTGTTGATCATTCATACGACGGTTCATACAGTCACGAGCCATTTGACCCTGCCCAATGGATGCGTAACACTGCCCACTCCTGGAATGAATAACTCTACCTTAGGTGACCCACACTACCGACCTTGAATCCTACAGTCGTCCACCTGTAGGTCTAGTCCTCTTGGACCTCTACGATATCTTTCTGCTGCAAGCTGAAGAAGAATCCGCTATGTGATGACTGGTGGTGGGTCTCACTGTTGGTGACTTCTCAACAATGAAACTCTTCACTATGAGGGCTCTCTCTAACACCCTCGCCTGCGTCGAGATACTAATAGAAATCATCTAAGCCCTGTTCTCACATATGAGTCCCTGCTCAATAGTATGAGCCCTAAAGAATAGGTCCTGCACCATATCAGTGGAGTACCATGAGAGGTCAATGAACATCACTGAGTACTGAGCCACAATCATTCTACCCTACTGCAGATGAAGAAGCTCCTGTATGTGCACTGAATGAAGAGTATCTAGAATAATCTATGCCCAAAATAAGCTCCAATAGTCTGCCCAAAGAAGCATCACATCGTTGTGAACCTGAAGCATCATGCTTCACCATAAGTCTACTGCTGCTTGTAGAATGTTGGTTGTAAGGATCACTATAGATCTGTGGGTGTCCCTACTAGTCAGAAAAGTCTCACCACGACCTCCATCCAATCCTCAGCCACCTATGGGTCTATCTCTCCCCAGAACTAGGGTGACCTCTGGCACTGGAACTTGTGCAACACGCTTAAGCGGCGTGCACCCTCTGCTGTTGGGTCTAGTGGAATTGGTGGCCCAATGAGTAACAGTACCTCTGGTGTCTCTGCTGGATGAGGGCCCTACACTGAGGCCTTATCACTCGATGGGATATCAGTGCATTCTATATCTGAAACCCTAGATAGCTATCTATGTGGAGGAATCCTAAAAAGAATGAGGTGTGCCATGGTCAAAAAGTTATACCTGATGAGACGAATCAAAGAGATTACAAAGAAAACTCTTGGAAACACACATGCAATCAGTGTTTTAGTGCACTGAGTCAGAAATCAGTCGTCAAGGTCCTGGTGTATGGATACGTCGACCGCCGTACCAACACTGGGTTCCCTAAACTGATAACCACTATCACTACACATAACACTATTTTTGTTAAAATAAGAATCAGAGTCCTATGTTCTTTGGTAGAAATGACTCCTCTGATACCAATTTGTTATGACCCGTCCTTCAAGGCCCAGGCCGTGACTACCCCAAGCCCGCCTTCTATAGGCTAGGGGATGGTGTCTAGCACTAAAGGAGTATTCCATAAAATTGGGAATGCATTGCCTTTATAACCTGTAAGAACACACAACCAAGCCCACAACAAGATACAAACTCAAGTAAACTGAATAATAAATAGAACGAATGCGGTAAGTAAAAGGGGCCAGAATACAAGCCCAACTGGAAAGTACAAGGAAAAATGGAAAGTACAAGAAAACTGATAGGTGAAAAGAAGATCTTGGATTGTCCACCACGAATCCTACCTGAAGGGTAGGTAAAGCTCACGAACGACTCTCTATGTGGTTCACCTAGTCTAACGTCCAACTCTTAGCAACCTCCAGTCCTGGTACTCTCTTAATTAGTCCGCGATGTCCATCGTCTACACCAATCAAAATAGGGTGCGGGCCTAGCATGTGCAGGGGTGAGTATAACGATACTCAGTAGGGACCAAAAGTCCCTCAAGGTTTCACAAAATCCACCAAGGATAAACCACACAACATGGAATCAACTGACAACCCTACATATGTATATACCCATACATATACCTAAGTTATCAATCAAACCCATCCCAATCCTGAGGAAAAAACAGAGCCCAACTCAAATCCCAAAGCGGAACTGTTCTACAAAGGAAGGATTACCAAAAAAGGTAAGTACCACATAGGTACGCCACACAGAAGTATACCACCAAGGTATTTCCATGGAAGAATGTACCACAAGGTACAGACTCATATCACACTAGGAATTTCTTAGGAATAGTAGTAGATAATATTAGATGAAACTACTGAATAATCTTAACCTATTAAGAAGCATTGCTGCTGAACCACACAAGATCGCTCGCTGCTGACCAATAGTGGATCGCTAAGTGATGACCCACACAAGATTGCTCGGTGCTGACCCACACAGGATCGCTCAGTACTGACTCACATAGGATCGCTTGGTGCTGACCCACACAGGATCACTAGGTTCTGACCCACACATGATCGCTATTCAATCATCACGTCACAGCTTTCTATAGGGTTCCTGCATTATGGTCGCTTGTCTCCAGGAGGGTCTAATCCACAAGCCACTGATCGATAGTACAACTACCACAAATAAGTATCTAAAAGGACTAACATGTCATAGGTATCTCAACTCAACAGACGGTACGTCAATCAGATGCCTGGTCTGTGAGTTATCAGCCTTTTAGTCATGAGGGCCTGGTTTGATTCGTGGTCGATACAACTCATCCGTACTCCAACATTATCCAATTATCTAGTGGGTTATAGTCAAAGGGATAGAATTTCTCCTAGGTTTCCAATGCCATTGACAGTTCGTCAAACGGACGTCCGGTGCCAATTTTAGGGCCAAAAGAGCATAATGTTCGAAGTTGGCCCATGTCTGGTCTGACCCAGTCAAACCGATCCGGCCTAGGAAGACCCGACCCAATTCGAGTCGACCAGGACCGGCTATTCTAGGAAGCACGGATTCCGCGAGGGGGGTCGTGAGGGCCACGGGGGCCGTGAGGCAGCGAGGCCACGAGGGGGGGGGGGAGTAGGGTGGAGAAGGCCGCGGGGGGGGGGGGGGGGGGGTGGGTGACCTTGGGCGGCAGAGACCGTGGGGTGGGCGGCGAGGCTTTGAGGCGACGCCGATGCTCCTTCACCTTCGTCACAACCAACCATGGTGTTGTCTGCTATTCTTAAATTCCATCGGTGCCAAATGACGGCATCGGTCGCCGTCACCATCACGAAGAACACACCATTCTAGAAGAATGATGGGGGGAGGGGGTTCGGGCCATGTTTGTTTGTCCTGCACCCTCCGGGTTAGAGCTGTATCAAGCAGCTCAATGAAAACATGAATAAAGAACATCAAACCCGAAAACGTTTTTCAATTGATTATTCACAAATCCGCAAAAAAATCATCCGTGGATCAACTAGTTAGAGAGTTGATCCCCGTTCTTTGTTTCAGAAGGGAAGAATATTGGAATATAAAATCATAGACAACTAAACACCTACCTCATTCGTTTTTTGATATCGAGGAGGAGGGAATGATGATCATCGAATAAAGGCGTCCTACATTAGAGGATTATGTGAGGAAAGTGTCAAAGATGTTGGATAATGTCAGCATTTTTTGTTTGGAGAGGTGTTCTTCATCGAAGAAGTTCTTCATTGGAGAAGTGTAATCCTCCCAAAAGCTCCCCCTTCTTATTTTCCAAATAATTTCCCCCAATCCCCACCAAAAAATGAATATAGACATAATAACTGAATATTTTAACTATTTAGTTTGTTGGAATAATTTCAAATTGGATTAATTAATTAATTGATGAGTTTGTATAATTAATCAAATGGGATGACACAATTAAAGTGAGGGAAGATCAAGAGGCTTTACCAAATTTAAGAGGGAGTTCAAGGGGTTTTAGTCTCTGGTGGTCCCCACAACCAAAATCCATGTGGGAGGTTTTAGTTCAGGTGGTCCCCAACATTAAACCATCCACATATGAGGTTTCAAAAAAATGAGAAATAAAATAAAATAAAATTTTATTTTATTTATATTTCCACGAAAGACCAAAATTCTATCTTTCACCCTCAACCTACTACAGTCGAGGTGAAGGTCCCATTAAGCGAATATCGGTGTTGTGAGTTCAACGGTGCCCTCAGATTTAAATTCTGAGCACCGGTTCAATATTCTCAAAAACCCACTTGTACATTTACTGAACGTACTCAAAATAATGTTTAGAAATTCATTCTGGGCACACCGGTCCTTGTAATCACGCGCCGTCAATTTTTGCGGACTCGTAAAATTCCCATTTATTAAAAAACATTTACATGGAATTTATGGGTCTTTACACATTTTTTCCCTTTCACCCTATCCCCTAAATGGTGGTTAGGTCATTTTTTCATGTATACAAGCAAGACATATATCAAGTGGTTTTAGCTCAAAAGAGTCTAAATAACCATCTTGATAGAAAATTTTCAAAGTCTTCTCATTTACATGAACAAGATGGTGATACCAAATTTGGGTGTTATATAAATCTTATGATTATGATTCATTATCAATTTATAACCCTTGGTTCTTATAATTTTATACATAAAGACCATTATTTATGTAACACCCCGACCCCAGTTACCTAGAGTCGGTGCATTATTACATAACATTGGAATGATCACAAGAAAGATCAAATCTCGAAAGACCGATTAGTTTAATAGCCTTGGAAACACTAGATATATTCATTAGTCTTACATTACATCATAAAAATGAAAACTACAACAACATATTTTCTTTATAGTCCACACTCAAATCCCCATATACTATCCCTGTAGGTCATTCATAAATTACTTCTTCACATCCTGGAAAAAATAAAACATTGAAAGGGGTGAGCTCAAATGCCCAGTAAGGATATCAATATAGTGAAAACTTTCATAAATAAGAAAAAACATTTAAGGCAATTTATAACTAAAAAATAGCCTTTTACACTTGAACTTCAACATAGTATGGAAAAAATGAAATAATGCAATTTACTTATTCACATGGATATTCTACTAATCGAATAATCACATGAAATATCAATAACCACTTTCATAATGTTGGAATGCATAATGCCAGACTATCATAACCACATAGCCAAGGCCTCGTGCCAAGACTACAAATATGATTTTGCCAAGACCTTGTGCTAAGACACTATTTTGTATCATGAGGCCTACCGATGCATCGAGGAGCTATAGCGGGCTCCACCCATCACATATTAAGTCCAATGCATTCCCATATGAAAAGGTTTAAACATAATGTAAACATTCGTATTAAAACTAGCATACTAAATGTAAATACTTCATCCATAAACTATGAATGGTATAAAAATAACACATCCAAATTCAAACATATCACAAAACCTTCAATACAATATATAAGTTTTGCTTCATAATAAATCTATTTCAAATAAGCATAAAATCCATCAAAAGATATTGACATAGATGAAATCAAAACTCTTTTTAGAGAAATATCTCTTTCTATTTTGAAATCATTTAAGAGTCAAATATTTATAAAATAAAACATTTTCTTTAAAAATATTCTTATAAGCTTGTAAGGAAAGCTTCGATGATTTTATAACAGTGGAAAATAGCCGCACCCACCGTATAAGTTAAAAAAACATTCTTACCTTAATTCTGTCGAAAAGGTTAAAAAGCACCATATTTGTAAAACAACGGAATGATTCCTTTATAAAATTATTATAAAAAGTCAAAAAACAGTATAAATGAATTTAACCCATATTATTGTAAATAATAAAAATGTTTTGAAATACATTTTTAAGAAACATGAAAGTGGATGATAAAGAGATCCCAGTAGATTATTACGTATAAACAACCTCGGATAATGAAGAGATTGTGAAATAACTTTTACCTTGTACTTTTCCTTGGTTGGGGTAGGTTAAACTCCTGTATAATGGTGAAATAATTGTTATTAAATTATAAAAGTATCATATACATTAATATGATATCATATATGATGTTTTAACATTTATTTTTTAATAATATCTTAGTATTATCGTTGTTTCGGGTGTTAACTTACTCGTTTTATTTTATATGTTTTGTTACGTGAGGTGTGTTTTTCATGGATAGTTTGTATATTAATCATATCCAGAATTATATCAATTCCTTAGATACTATTATTAATCATCAAATCAGGATTATACTTGAATGGATACAATGGAGAATGAATCTCATCGTGTTCGTGGAGATAGTAGTCCGTACGTACGCACGAGGGACAATATCATTCTTTTGATATTAAAATAATATATAATTGGATGGTATATCGTATATAAGGAATCATTATCATGTTATGTTTATTATTTAAATGATTTACACATCATTATTATACCCATCCAAATAATAATTTATTGAATAACAATTACACCACGACGTGGAGACGGTAAGCCTTACGTACGCACGTATGGTGACATGTTATTCAAAAGATGGATAGAATAATGAATATGGTTGTAACATATTTATAATAACATCAAATTATATATAAGATACTGGTGTTATTATTTTATAATGGTAATAATAAAGAAGGAAGAAGTGGAAGAAGAAAGGAACTTGGAAAAGGGTGGTGAAATCATTACCTATTCTTCGGGGTCTTCCTTTTGATTTGATCAATGGGGATCTTAGGTTGGCTTTCTGAATAAAGAAAGGCCTCTAGGATGAAGTGAGGGAAGTCGAGAGAGTATTTGGGCATATTTTGGCCGATCCAAAAGGCTTTGAAGTTGTGAATTAATGAGAAGGGGAGTGCCCTTTTATAAGAGGGGTGAGGGGCACCTTTGGAAAAGCTAGAAATATTATTTTATAATAAATTTATATTTGGTTTATAATGGCTCCAAAGTGAATTATTTAAATGTTACGGTGGGGATGGGTCGAAAACCACTCAACCTATAGAATTTAGACAGGTTTGGGTTACCATATTAACCTTATCATTAAGTATTAACTCTTAGTTAATTAGTTTCACTTTTACAATGTCTCTTTGTATTTTAATATTATATGGTTAATAAACTTACTATATACATCCAAGAGACCCCTAAGTGGTCCATTAATGATACAAATATTATAATAAATGTCTCTTGTCAAATCCTTTGATTTCTAGAAATTTAATATCAATTAATAATATAATATTTGTTTTGAAAACACTTTTATGTCAATTTTGACACTATTCAATAATTGATTTTTCTAAAACTCATAACAGAATGATTACTTTGAAAAACGTTAATTAAATAATTCCTAACATGTCATATTAACCAATAAAATTATTTTAATTCATAAAGAGTCTCAAATTATATTTATTTGGGTATCTATAATATCAATCATTTTAATTTTTCACTATTATTGTAATTACTGCATCACCATTGTGTCATATATAAAATAAATTATTTATTGTCTAAAAATTATAAATAAAATACAATTATGTATTAAATCGGTTTATATTTATAATGAAAATTTATATTTGAAAATACAATATATATTACCCTATATAAAAATTGTTTTTCTAAAAGATATATGCTTGTGTCATTTTTGTATTCATTTTAACTTAATTAAAATAAAGTGTCCCTATTACTTACAAGTGGCACCATGGGGTCCCAAAATCGACCCAAAGATGCCCATGGTCGGACATGTATCAAATAATAAGGTTAGGACACGTTTTATGGTAATTTGTTATTATTATAATATTATTTTTTAACCCTTATTTACCAGATTTACCCTTTAACCATGGGAAATAAAATATTTACCGAAGTAATTATTCAAAATTTCTAAAAATAAAAGATACCTATTTACATAATTTGAACATCCTGATTCCAAATATGGAATCCATTTTTCCAAATTCAAAACACATAAGTGGCAGAAATTATTTTAAAATTAATTCCCGCTGTCAAAACAAAAAAGTGCGTTTTTAAGATATAATAACTATCAAAAGATTGATACTTGTTTATGTTCGGTTTAATTGTGAAATTATGTCCAATGACCAATGACCGTGCTTTCGTGACACGTCAAATTGATTATGTTTTTAAGGTTTATTTATAGTCTAGGGTAGACCCTAGGTCGTCTCTCAAGGAGCGTTGGTAGGTTTAGAGTGTGTATTTTTTAATAAAAATGACTAAGGGAGGGGGTGGTTTTGAAAACAGTTTAAAATAATGACTTAGTTGAAATAGCATAAAAAATGAGTGACCAAGTGGATTTTGTGAAATATGAGATAAAAGGGTCGATGTGATTTCACTACACACATATCAAGTTCATTGCTCATAGAGATTCATCTTGGGTTTAGAGTAATTCTTTGGTTGGAGTTAATTGGAATCCCGATTAATTCTTAGGCTTTTATTTCAATGCTTTAAGGACCAAACCTTGACGTAACAATCGTATTGTCAAGGTCCAGTACTTATGCATGGAATAAGAGCGTCCAAAGCATATTGAAATCTCAATAATTTGGGTATGAAAAGGATTCTTTTGATGTCCAATCGGAACAACACAAGTCACACACTCAAAACCTCACACCGAACAGTTTGAAATTAAGAGCATATCACTCACATGTATCAAATCAAGAATTCAAATCTGAAATAAAATAAGATAAATGGAATGAAATGTTTAAAAACCCAAATTAATCCAAACCATTAGCTAATGTATGCATCAGAACTCCCTTGACATGTGTGTAGCTCCCTCACAACGAACACCCATCTTTTAGCTCGACATCGGGAGGAGGAGAAAGCCCGGGTTGAACTCCTTCTTCATTGTTGATCCCCCTATGAGGATAGGGGCCTACAGAACCTCCAAGGTGATTAGGAGACTCCTCTAGGACTCCAAATTGTCAGCACTTCACTCCTTGGCCGAACATGCAAATGAGGATCCCAAGGTGCCCTTTTATAGGAAATGTGGGAGGTGGTTTTGGGCACACATATTTCATCAATCCACTTGAACGATGCGTTTCAGCCTTTAGACAGTCTTATCTTGCTTTGGAGAAAATAGAAAAGTTGTATCCCTACCTCTTGAATGTCTCCACCTAAATTTTGGCACTGTTTGGATAACTACAGCTCAAGATATTGATAAAATACAAAACACCGCATTTGACTTGGTCCAAGTTCGGTGGCTTCGACAGATCAGTTCGGATGGGCCCCATAAAATCCGAATCCGGATTGGGTTCCTTCATATGAAATGTATCCTATCAAATGTTGGACAGGCCCACAATATTTAAGCCCATTTGGATGCACGGATTTTGTATACTATTCAAAACAGTGGACAGATGTCCATGGATCCATGCAAATTTGGCCCAGTTTTCTTTCACTTCATCAAGGGCCCTCCAAATCACCTCCACCTACATTGTAATTTTCAAAACAAGTATCATTGCCCTATTTAACAGTGATAAACAAACAATTATGGAATCAAACATGAAGCACAATTTGATAATATTTTTATAATTTTTAATACAAAATATGCTTAGCACAGCGGTGTAAGGGTGAAAATGAAACAGTGAATCGTGGTACGATCAACCAACATTGTATTAAATGGTAAAAATATATTCTAAATATACTTTAAAACCACTCAAATTCATAATTTATCACTATTAATTATTTTGATTAAAATAGTTTTTTTTAATTAAAATTTAGTAATTTTCACTATTCATCAAAATATTAAAGTTATCCGAAAAGTACCAAAATTTCACCTTAGGATCAATTCGATAATCCGAATCCAAAAATGAAGTCCATTTTGAAAGATAAAATATCTAAAATTTTAAAAAGTATGTATTACTATTTATAACGGCTTGTTTGATCGGTTGTGGTGTGTGTTAGAACTCGATGTTGCGTAAAACACACGCTATTGCATTATTCAAAGAGAAGTATACTGTAGAAGCTTGGGGTGTTACATTCTCCCCTATTTGAAATAATTTCATCCTCGAAATTTCTAGAATACTACTACATGAAAAGAATCGGGTGGTTCTTTATCATAAGTTCCTCAGGTTCCCATGTTTCCTCTTCAAACTTATGGTTTCTCCATAAAACTTTTACCAGACACGTCGTCCGGTTTCTCAGTACTTGTTCTCTCGTATCAAAAATCTTGATGGGCTCTTCGCAATAAGACAGATCGGGTTCCAGTTCCAATTCCTCATAGGTGAGTACATGCATTGGGTCAGGCATGTATTTCCTCAATAGAGATACGTGGAACACATCATGAACTTTGGAGAGACTTGGCGGCATTTCCAATCAGTAAGCTACAGCCCCAATTCGTTCTAGAATTTCGAAAGGTCCGATGTACCTGGGACTCAATTTACCTTTCTTACCAAAATGTATGACTCCCTTCCATAGAGATACCTTCAGGAAAACATGATCACCGACTTGAAATTCCAAATCATTCCTTCGATTATCGGCATAGATCTTCTGCCTACTTTGAGATGCTTTGATATGGTTTTGGATTACCTTCACATTTTCCATCGTTTCCTCCACCAGTTTTGGGCCTACAAGTTTTCTTTCACCAACGTCATCCCAACAGGTTGGTGTACGACATCTCTTTCCGTATAACGCTTCATATGGTGCCATCTGAATACTCAAATGTAAGCTATTGTTATAGGAAAATTCTACCAGAGGTAAATATTGATCCCACATACCCAGAAAGTCAAGTGAGAAGGATCTCAACATGTCTTCTAAGGTTTCAATAGTTCGTTCTGATTGTCTATCTGTTTGAGGGTGGTAGGTAGTGCTCAAATGAAGTTCAGTATCCAAGGCTTTCTGAAGACTTTTCCATAATCTTGAAGTAAAACGGGGATCACGATCAGAAACAATCAATAGGGGTACTCCATGAAGTCTCACAACTTCATCAATATATAGTCTTTCTAGACGTTCCAGTGGTAGATCTTCTCTTATAGCAAGAAAATGTGATGACTTGGAAAGATGATCAACAATGAACAATATTTCATCGTTCCTTCTAGGAGTCTTTGGTAGCCCCATGACAAAGTCCATCATAATATTGTCCTACTTCCACTCCGGTATGGGAAGCAGTTGCATGAATCCTCCAGGTTGTTGCCTTCCAGCTTTCACTTGTTGACAAACCATACATCTTGACACAAAATTAACAATCTCCCTCTTCATGTTGTCCCACAAAAAATTTTCCTTCAAATCTCTATACATTTTGGTGCTCCCAGGGTGTATATAGAAATTGGAACTATGAGCATCATCCAGAAATTCTCTTTTTAGATCAGGTATATCGAGAACACAAATTCTCTTCCCGAATTTCAAAATTCCATCTTCATATACAAAGTCTCTCAATCTCCCATCATTCACAGCTTTAATCGTCTTTTGAAATTCTTCATCCTCGGTCTGAGAACTCTTAATCCTTTCTAGTAAAGATGTTTTGGCAACCATTTGAAAAAGTATTGATGTTTCACCTTTCCTGGTTATTCCCATGTCCATCTTCGCTAGATCCATGAAAATTGGATCCCTTTCAATTCTCATATTGTTCAAAACTCCATGGTCTTTTATTCTCAAAGCATCTTCCACCTTGTTTCCCTTACCCAGGTGGTATTGTGTCGTGAAATCATTATCCTTAAGTAATTCAAGCCATCTCCTTTGCCTCATGTTGAGTTCTTTTTGTGAGAAAATATACTTCAAACTCTTGTGATCAGTATAAATCTCACATTTTTTACCATAGAGGTAGTGCCTCCATATCATCAAAGAAAAGATCACAGCTGCTAACTTGAGATCATGAGTAGGATATTTTTGTTCATTAATTTTCAACTATCGTGATGCATAGGCAATAACCCTATAATTCTGCATAAGGACACAACCAAGTCCTTTCTTCGATGCATCACTATAAATAACGAACCCATCATTCCCCGATGGTAGAGTCAATATCGGATCATTGACTAATCTTATCTTTAGTTATTCGAAACATTTTTCACACACTTTTGTCCAAACAAATTTAACCCCTTTACATGTGAGCTTCATTAATGGGTTAGCCAATCAGGCAAAATTCTGGATGAAATGTCGATAATAACCTACCAAACCAATAAAACTGCGTACCTCAGTTATACTCGTAGGTGATGGCCATTCATGGATTGCCTTGGTCTTAGAAGTATCAACAGAGATTCCATCTTTAGGTACAATATGGCCAAGAAAAGAAATCTCATGAAGCCAGAATTCACACTTGCTAAACTTCCAATATAATTCATGTCTTCTTAGAGTCTTCAGGATAATGCACAAGTGACTTTCATGATCTTCTTAGATTTTAGTGTATACCAAGATATCATCAATAAATACCACCACAAATTCATCGAGATGTTCCTTGAAAACTCTATTCATTAGATCCATGAATACTGAGGGTGAATTAGTCAATCCAAAAGGCATTACAGTAAACTCGTAATGCCCGTACCTAGTTCAAAATGCTGTCTTCGAAATGTATTCCTTCTTTACACACAACTGATGGTATCCAGATCAAAGGTCAATATTTGAAAAGTATTGTGATCCATGCAGTTGGTCAAATAAATCATCAATGCGAGGTAGGGGATACTTGTTCTTTACTGTTATAACATTGATCTCCCTATAGTCGATTCATAACCTCATAGATCCATCTTTCTTTTTAACAAAAAGAACAGGGGCTCACCATGGAGAAACACTAGGGAGAATAAATCCCTTATTACTCAATTCCTCCAGTTGTTTCTTTAGTTCAACTAATTCTACAGTGGCCATTCTATAAGGGGTCTTAGATATAGGCCTTGATCTAGGAATTAAATCAATGGAAAACACAACTTCTCGTTCTGGAGGATGTCCAGGTAAATCTTCCAGAAATACATCTAAATATTCTTTCACAACAGGTACATCCTCTATTTGAACATTCCTTTACTCACCCATAGTCATTTCATTCTCTTCCTCCCTAATAATTGAATTTAGTTGAGCTACTTAGGGTGGATCTAGATAAGAATTAGGTGGTGACGATTCTGCTCTAAAGATAAGGTGTTCCTTATCATCATCATCAAAAATCGTAACCTCCTTCTTCTTACAATAAATCTTCACATCATAGTCTGAATGCCAATCCATACCGAGGATTATATCAAACTCAATCACAGGTATGAAGATGAGATCAGCAGATAAAGAACATTTTTGTGCTCTAATGGGGACTAATTCACAAAACATTGTTTCAATGATGCTTCCCTTAAGAGTTTTAACTAACAACTCTTTTGTTAAATCAAATTGGAAATATCTAATTTTCTTATCAAACTGGGAAGATATGAAACAATGCGATGATCCAGAATCAAATAATGCATTTGCTAAACTTGAGGAAACAATTAAATTACCTGCCACCACGTCTTTTGGAGCTTCTACCTCAGCAGTAGTGATAGAAAAATCTTGGCCTTGATCCCTTGGACTTTTCTGAGGTAAGTTCCCCTGACGATTAGGACATTCATTTGCATAATGTCCCATCTCCCTGCAATTGTAGCACTGAACATTGGTATATTCCTTCTTCCCTTTTCAATCACGAGCTTGGTGTCCTTTTTCACCACACTTGTAACAGACACCCATTCCCTTCAAGCAAGTACCGGGGTGTTTCTTACCACATTTACCATAGGATGGATATTCAACCTCTCCCTTCTTCCCCTTATTTCCATTCCCAGATTTATCAGACGATATCTTCTTCTCTTGCTTTGCTTTAAAGTCATAAGACTTAGAGAATTCCTTTTCTGTCTTGATAGCACATGAGACAATGTCTTCGTACGATGAGAAGGATTGTGAGACTAATGCTCGACAGAGAAATGGTTTTAACCCATCAAAGAAAAGATCAATCTTACTTCTTGGGTTACGTATATACTCTCTAGCATACCTTACTAACCTTGTAAAGTTATCCTCATAATTTGCGACATTCTCATCCTCCTTTTGTCTCAGACTCATAAATTGCCTTTCCATATCTGATCGATGGTCACGATGAAAGTATTTTTCTAAAAAACAGATCTTTGAACTCCCTCCATCCATATATGATACTTCATCATCTTTCTTCATGTTTTTAATCAATGACCACCATTGATCAGAATATCCAGTGAGGCGGTAAACTGTCATGATAACTTTTTCCCTTTTACTAATCCCCAAAGCCTGAAATATTTTCTCTAGGGAATTTATCCATTGCTCAGCTACTAAGGGATTTGTACTCCCATTGAATGATGGTGGGTTTTGCCTCATGAATTGATCTAACACTGATCCTCTATGCTACGGATCAGGGTGCTCCATACGGGTAAGGTTATTATTCATAACCTGAGGGAGTTGTCCCAGTATGGTGATTAGCTGATCGGCACCAGTTGCATCACCAGCTCCACTATAATTATCTTGAGCAGGAGGGAAATCCCTACATGGAGTGCGTGTATTGATACAGTTTCCATTTCTTCCACTAGGTTCCATTTCTAAAAAATGGCATAAACTAGATCAGTTTATGAATCAAAATACATGATTCCATACTTATAAAACACTTATCATAAATTGAACTATTTATGGATATAATCCATAATCATAAAAATTATTTCTTTGAGGAAGTATATACTCATAAAACCCTCATAATGATTTGTAAAGAAAATGAGAGTTATCCTAAGCATATCCCCCGGGAGTGTCGTAACCAAGAGTGCAGCAAGTCCCGTTGTCGTGCACCAGTTCCTGTTCGAGTCTAGCTCAAAGTGGTGCTTTCGGGTTTTACCCCTAGGTACATCTGTGCCAGAGCCACCTCTACCTGCTCGTATCCAGACATGGATGTATTGCTCAGGAAACTCACAAAATCTCTACAATACCAAAATTCTAGGAAGTTCTTCTATACTAATCCTCAAAGTCCACCCTAGGTCTATGTGCTCTAATCGGAGTTGATCTAAATCTAGCTTCCAAGGTTTGTACTAAACTTCCTCTGATATCAACTGTAATGCCCCGACCCCAGTTACATAGAGTCGGTGCATTATTACATAACATTGGCATGATCACAAGAAAGATCAAATCTCAAAAGACTGATTAGTTTAGTAGCTTTGGAAACACTAGATATATTCATAAGTCTTACATTACATCATAAAAATGAAAACTATAACAACATCTTTTCTTCATAGTCCACACTCAAATCCCCACATACTATCCCTACAGGTCATTCATAAATTACTTGTTCACATCCTTTGAAAAATAAAACATTGAAAGGGGTGAGCTCAAATGCCCAGTAAGGATATCAATATAGCGGAAACTTTCATAAATAAGAATAAAAATTTAAGGCAATGTATAACTAAAACTAAATCCTTTTAAACTTGAACTTCAACATAGTATGGAAAAAATAAAATAATGCCCTTTAATTATTCACATAGATATTATACTAATTGAATAATCACATGAAATATCAATAACCACTTTCATAATGATGGAATGCATAATAACAGACTATCATAACCACATAGCCAAGGCCTCCTGCCAAGAATACAAATAATATTTTTCCAAGGCCTTGTGCCAAGACACTAGTTTGTCTCATGAGACCTACCGATGCATCGAGGATCTATAGCGGGCTCCACCCGTCACATATTAAGTCCAATGTATTCCCATATGAAAAGGTTTAAACATAACATAAACATTCGTATTAAAACTAGAATACAAAATGTAAATACTTCATCCATAAACTATGAATGGTATAAAAATAACCCATCCACATTAAAACATATCAAAAAACCTAAAATACAATACAAAAGTTTGGTATCATAATAAATCTACTTCAAATAAGCGTAAAATCCATCAAAGGATGTTGATATAGATGAAATCAAAACTCTTTTTAGAGAAATATCTCTTTCTATTTTGAAATCATTTAAGAGTCATATATTTATAAAATAAAACATTTTCTTTGAAAATATTCTTATATTCTTGTAAGGGAAGCTTCAACGATTTTATAACGGCGGAAAATAGCCGCACCCACCGTATAAGTTAAAAAAAACATTCTTACCTTAATTCTGTCAAAAAGGTTAAAAAGCACCTTATTTGGAAAACGACAAAAAGTGTCCTTTATAAAACTCTTATAAAAAGTCAAACAACAGTATAAATGACTTTAACCCATATTATTCAAAATTGTAAAATGTTTTGAAATACATTTTTAAGAAACATGAATGTGGATGATAAAGAGATCCCAGTAGATTACTATGTATAAACAACCTCGGATAATGAAGAGATTGTGAAATAACCCTTACCATGTACTTTTCCTTGGTTGGGGTAGGTTAAACTCATGTATAATGGTGAAAGAATTTTTATTAAATTATAAAAGAATCATATACATTAATATGGTATCATATATGATCTTTTAACATTGATTTGTTAATAATATCTTAGTATTATCGTTTTTCGGGTGTTAAAGTACTCTATTTCTTTTATATGTTTTGTTACGTAAGCTGTGTTTTTCATGGATAGGTTTCATCTTAATAATATCCAGAATTATATCAAGTCATTAGATACTATTATTAATCATCAATTGAGAATTATACTTGAATGGATATGATGCAGAATGAATCTCGTCGCGTTCGTGGGGACAGTAGTCCGTACGTACGCACGAGAGACAATATCATACTTTTGATATTGAAGTAATATATAAATGGATGGTATATCATATATACAGAATAATTATCATGTTATATTTACAATTTACATGATTTACACATCATTATTATACCCATCCAAATAATAATTTATTGAATAACAATTACACCATGACGTGGAGACGGTAAGCCGTACGTACACACGTATGGTGACATGTTATTCAAAGGATGTATAGAATACTGAATATGGTTGTACCATATCTATAATAACTTCAAAGTATATATAATATACTATATTTATTATTTTAGAATGGTAATAATAAAGAATTAATAAGTGGAAGAAGAAAGGAACTTGGAAAAGGGTGGTGAAATCATTACCTCTTCTTCAGGTTCTTCCTTTTGATTTGATCAAAAGGGCTCTTAGGTTGGATTTCTGACTAAAGGAAGGCCTCTAGGATGAAGTGAGAGAAGTTGATAGAGTATTTTGGCAGAGTTTGGCCGATCCAAAAGGCTTTGAAGGTGTGAATTAATGATAAGGAGGAGTGCCCTTTTATAAGAGGGGTGAGGGGTACCTTTGGAAAATCTAGAAATATTATTTTATAATAAATTCATATTCGGTTTCTAATGGCTCTAAAGTTGATTATTTAAAGGTTAAGGTGGGTATGGGTCGAAAACCACTCAAGAAATAGAATTTAGACAGGTTTGGGTTACTATATTAACCTTATCATTAAGTATTAACTCTTAGTTAAATTGTTTTAGTTTTACAATGTCTCTTTGTATTTTTATATTATATGGTTAATAAACTTAATATATAAATCCAACCGACCCTTAAGTGGTACATTAATGATAAACCTATCATAATATAAGTCTCTTGGCCAATCCTTAGATTTTTAAGAATTTAATATCAATTAATAATTTAATATTTTTTATAAAAACGTTTTTATGTCAATTTCGACACTATTCAATAATTTATTTTTGTAAAAATCATAACAGAATGATTACTTAGAGTAAATTTAATTACATAATTCCTAAAATGTCATATTAACATATAAAATTAGTTTAATTCATAAAAGGTCTCAAATTATATTTATTTGGGTATCTTCAATATCAATCATTTTAATTTTTCACTATTATGATAATTCCTACATCACCATTGTGTCATAAATAAATTAATTTATTTAATGTCTAAAAATTATAAATATAACACCATTATTTAGGAAATCCTTTTATATTTCTAATGAATATTTATAGTAAAACATCTAACATATATAACCCTATGTAACAATTGTTCTTCTAAAAGATATATGCTTGTGTCATTTTTCTATTCATTTTAACTTAATTAAAATAAAGTGTCCCTATCACTTACAAGTGGCACCATGGGGTCCCAAAATCGACCAAAATATGCCCATGGTCAGACACGTATCAACCAATAAGGTTAGGACACGTTTTAAGGTAATTTTGTATTATTGTAATATTATATTTTAACCCTTATTTACCGGATTTACCCTTTAACCATGGAAAATAAAATATTTACCAAAGTAATTATTCAAAATGTCTAAAAATAAAAGTTACCTATTTACACAATTTTAACATCCTGATTTCAAATATAGAATCCATTTTTCTAAATTCAAAACACAGAAGTGGCAGAAATTAATTTAAAATTAATTCCCGCTGTCAAAACAAAAAGCGTGTTTTTAAGATATAATAACTATCAAAAGATTGATACTTGTTTATGTTCGGTTTAATTGTGAAATTATGTCCAATGACCAACATTGTATTAAATGGTAAAATTATATTCTAAATATACATTAAAACCACTCAAATGCATAATTTATCACTATTAATTATTTTGATTAAAAAAGTTGTTTTTAATTAAAATTTAGTAATTTTCACTATTCATCAAAATATTAAAGTTATCCAAAAAGTACCAAAATTTCAGCTTAGGCTAAATTCGATATTCCAAATCCAAAAATGAAGTCCATTTTGAGATATAAAATCTCTAAATTTTTTAAAAGTAGGTATTTCTATTCATTAGGCTAGTTTGATCGGTTGTGGTGTGTGTTAGAACTCGATGTTGCATACAACACACGCTATTTCATTATTCAAAGAGAAGTGTACCATAGAAGCTTGATGTGTTACAATTTAAATGTGTAATAACATGATGTATTTATTCATTAATGCAATGTTACTCATGATGCTCCCAACGTATCATAACTCGCCGCAAACATCTATTGTCACGGTTTTCATCAATACATCAAAGTATGTGACTCATAATACTCATTATTAACAATCTTAAAGTCTAAGGGCCAATTCAATTATCCGCATATAGGAAAAATCCAATGACACATATAAGTGTGGTTTTTCTTTTGGTGGGTGTCATTCTCATAATATCCTACTTGATATTACCAAGAGCGTACACCATGAGAGGGTGCCTCAAATTCTTATGAGTCTCCACCCCTGACAGCTTGTATTATTTCTATCCCTAAAATGATATCATCCATCTATATAACATATATTCAAGAATAGTGTCACAACACTTCCAGGTTCTCATCATAATAGATAACTGTTATGACCTTTTAGTGCAACAGCTAATCTTAAGACATTATCACATACTATGTCACTAAAAATAACAATTATGATATGATAATTAGTTTATTAATATTCAAAAAAATTAATACAAGTTATCATAAAGTACATATAATTTGATTCTAGTGAAGAAACTCTAATATATAACACAATAAAAAATTTATAAATGAACAATGAATGAAATAAGTGGTATTTCTATAAGTTAAGGAATCTATGCCAATATAATAGTTACTTGACCTTTGGAATAGTAATGTGACCCTTATGAAAAGTAAACTGAATAATATAATAGTAAATGCACCCATGAAATTATAAATTAAATTCATCCATATTATAAATGAAAATATGATATAATTATATCATAGTATATGTGAATAATTGTTTTGGAAACTATTAATTAAGTGTTGATATTTTTATAAGAAAAATGTTTATTTTCAATTTTATAATTTTTTTAATATTTTTCAAAAATATTTATTTCATTAAGTTATATTCATAAATTATATTTTATGTCTTATGATTATAATATAATCTTATTATACCTTAATACAATTTTCAAAGTGTTATAAAATCAACTATAATTTTAAAATTGGTATTTTCGATGTAAATGATGATTTTAATTAAAAATTAAATGTATAATATTTAGAAAATTATTTTCAAAAAATTGAGTCTATTTTTTTAATTCTAAAAAAAAATTTGGTTATGGAACATTTTGGGTATATTTTGATAATAGATGACTTTTTTCTGAACAGTGAAAAACGATAATTTACATTATATATACATTATAAATTAAATACACTATTACTTGAGACATCACTGATGTAAGAACCATAATCTCAAACTATACTTAATTATTTTAATATATTTAGTGAAAATTCACAAACTATTCATATCCTTGAAAAATAATAATAAACTAATAAATACAATAATGAGAAAACACCCGTCTCCTCCCCTATAAACAACACCTTTCACCACCTCTTCTCCTCACACATATCAAGATTTCAGCCTTGTAAAAATTATTCTAAAATCTATTATCAAGCCCCTCCCCAACTTCTAGGATCCTTGTTTCTCAGAAAAATACCAAAATAAATCCCCATAAGGAGGTTCTCAAGAAGAAGGATTCAAGAGGTAAAATCGTGTTTCTTTTCTTTTAATTTCTTTTCAAGTTATTTTATTTTGTTATTTTATACTCACACCAATTAATCCAAGTGGAATGAAAACTACCATACCTTATATATACTGGAATGTTATTATTCTAATTGAATAATCCATCATCATTTATTTTCCCACTCCTTTGATACTAAAAATGAAAACATCATCAGTGATATGTTAATTTATCACATTCAAGGATGAAAAAGTTTTCAATTTTCATTCCCTCCTTCAAGACTACTCATAAAACAATTTTTATGGTTAAAAAAGATTATATTATTTTAATTAAATACTATGTAATATTATTTTACCTTTTTATATACATTATATTTATTAATAAAAAACTAGTTTTTTAATGATTGAAAAACTGCCAAAATAATCTACATGATTATCACTAATGTCTTATCCAATTATTCATCCTCACCCGAAATTACTAAATTAATTATATAACAATTTAATTTTTTTTATTTTAATTAATAACATATAACTTAAATTCTATACAAACATACTCATTTTACATGATTTTCCATACATGAATACATGGAACCGATCATAAAAAGAAACGAGATGAATGTTCCCAAACAATAAAATTGTACTTTATAACTCATAAAAAGGGCCATAAATGAACATAAGAAAATTAAAATAAAGGAAATAAATGTAGAAAAGGTTAAAAATTAATTAATTATTGGATTTAGTTTTATTATTAGGTATATTATGATCAAGTGAAGAACACTTTTGGACATAATGTAAGGGTTTCTTCCCTAACCTTCATTTTTCCATTAGAGTTACACTTTCTCTCTCTTTACCCTAATGTAACTCTTCTTTATTTGTATATAATAATTATAAATTATATTTATATCTTCCAAAATCTTCTATCTAGGTCATTTCATCCTTCACCTTTAGGGATATAAATGCTTTAATAAGGTTCCCTTCTCAATTATTCCCGATAATCAAGCCTGATTAAATGGAACTTCTCAAATTTTTACCCATTTTCAAGTACCATCCATAGTTTATTTTAAAAAAAAAATTATTAATATAAAATCACTAATTTTATTATTTTCAAAAATTACTTTTTCATTTATCCTTTTGTGAAAACAAATATTCATATTTCACTTTAAATTCTCTTTAATATTTTCGACAAACCGCACTAAAATGTTTCATTTCCAAAGTTTCTTAAAAACGTATTTTCATTTTTTCACTTAAATTGGACATAAGTTATCATGCTATATGCCTATTATACCATATGAAATTACATTTATAGTTTAAATCCATTCTTTCATGGACACCATTTTGATATTACTTTTTTTCATGCCTTATGTCTTTATTATGATACCCAAATCTTTTCCATGGTTTACACTTATGCTTGATTCATCATATGGTACACATATGCATGAACATGATCTAATGGGTGCACCCAGATAGTGCTCCAATGTAGTGGGTAATTTTTAGTCTCACGAGATATCTTGTTTGGATAGGTAGTGAACCAGATTCCTTTATGGGACTTTGTCCACCGTGTGATATAGTCTTGGCAGTTATCCTTGACTGATGTTTATCTCATATTATATGATGTTGTCTCATTACTATGATTTCATGGTTTTATGTTCCTATATTATACATGTTATTATTCCTTGTTTTTATTCATGTTCCATGACTTTGTTTCACCATGTAATCCCCTCTAACCCATGTTTTATGTTATATTTATATACATATTCTCTTATTGGGATTTTTAGCTCATCCCTTTTGTTCATGTATTCACTAAGTTATCCTATGCAGATATAAGACCTCTATAAAAGTTAGGAACTCATTATAGAGATTAAATAAAATATGTTTTTCCTCAGGTTTTAATGTTTTCAATTTATGTACCTAATATTCTAAACACACTATACTTTATAATCCTTGATTTCATTTGATTGTAAATTATGCATAAAATAATGTAAAGGTATGTGTAAAAGGCTAGGTCCACTATAATGGGTATCAAATCAAGGTCTAGTTATTTTTTGAGATTATTACAATATCACTTTAATAAGAACCCTAGTTAAAATTTTATCTCCATGGATAACCTACATTAAAATTTAGGGTATCACAAGTTAGGATATTATTTTCATTTTCAAATTTAACCTTTTATTTTCAGTTTTTTCTTTTTATATTCTTATTAGCTAAGTATTCAAGCTCCCAAATTGTATATTATTTTTCCTGGATAATGGATGGATATATAAGAACCTATTCTAATAATCAATGTGAAAGGCAATGTGACTATTTCCCTAATGTTATTCCAAATATGATAAGAATGGGTGCTCAAAACATGATGATAGTACTTGAGAAGCTGTCACAAGTTAAGAATAATAACTTGAATTGCACAGAATAACCTCTTTTTAATATGAAAGATAATGTTGTGGTCTAATCCATTATACAACAATGGACTCCCATGTTTAGTGTATCTTCTAATCACATCCTTGAAAAATAAATGTATTAACTAAATTGGGAAGATATAATTTTCCTCTAGTGTTCAATAGAAGAGATAGTTGTGGTGGAAGATTATCATTTTTTGGGGAAGCAGATCAGTGCAGGACACTGATCAAGAACAAAAAGTCCTGGAGGAAATTAATTACATAGAATGGGAAGAGTTAATGAAAATATTTTTAAATAAATATTTTCCATAAACCCTCCATATTAATATGGAAATGTAGTTCATTATAATTAAGAAAAAGAAAGACGATTCTATCAGCATGTATAAAGATAAATTTACATGGCTTGCAAGATATGACTTTATATTTTTCATGAACACTGAAAGAAAGGTTGATTGAATCTTTAGCAGAATGAAACGGATTATATTAAAAGTATTGGTGGTTCAAAATATTGAAATTTATGAGGAGATTTTACATTGTGTCCTTATTTTTGAAATAGAGATCGAAAAATCCTTGTGATATCATGGGCCTAGGGACATAAAGAAGAAAATGGAGTTAAATATGGGTGGATTAAATGATAAATTCCATTGATGGAAAGAATACCCAACATCCAACATGTCAAAATTTTTGGAATAAGTATCATCTAAAATACTCAAATGAAACCAAGAGATGCTTAAATTGTGGAGGATAAGGGAATATTGAAAATAACCTCCAAAATGATATGATTAATCCATCTAATGTAGAAGACGAATGGTAGGTTCATATCAACACTTTGACTATATTACAGTGTTTCAACTTTGAGGATCTTGGGAAATATGCAAGTCATTTCCCTTATCCAATGGTTTATAGAGGAAATCAACAATAATAACCACTAAGGTACCGGCGAAGGGAATATAAAATAAATACTTCTGAGGTGTATCTTGAAAATTATGTGGAGATAAGAATTCTAGTTATTTCTTCAAGAAAAGAGAATATAATATTTATTTCTGACTTTACATATTCATTCATATCTTTTAAGTTTAGTAGACCCATTTGATCATCATAAAAAAATTTGGTGGTTGATTTATCAATGAGAACAGAAAATTGGGAAACTATTTCATCCAATGATTATAACTCATCATGGGTTAATGTGTGTTGACATAACCTCCCAAAAACTCTTATCATACTCCCTTTTTTAGTGTTTGATAATATATATGAGCATAGATTGGATATCTTTATATAAATCCAACATGAACTATAAGGAAAAGGGAGATCACTCTCCATATCTTGAACAATCCTCTAAATTTGTACAAGTTTATGGAGGAAGATGAATCTATTTCAAAATCATTATCTAGATTGTGGATATTATTGCCTTATGAGAAAGCCTATCTAGATAAAATGATTGAGACAAAGGAAAGAATCATTCTCAAATACATGCTCATTTTGATGGATTAGACTCATTTATTCCCTAAATTATTTTCTGGTCTTCCTCCTCATTGATAGGTTGAGTTCTCAATTGAAAATATTCACGTGTCTCTACATATATCGTAGACACCAAATAGAATGTACACCACAGAGATAGAAGAACTAAATAAGAAGTTACAGGAGAATATATACAATGGTTTCATTTTCCTAAGTTCTTCCCCATGGGGTGATCGAGGCCTCTTTATAAAGAATAAGTATGGATCAATACACCTTAGCATTGATTATAGTGAGCTCACAAAAATCTTGATATTGAACACATATCCACTACCCAAGAAAGATGATTTTTATGATCAGCTAAATGGGTCCAGTTTGTTCTCTAAGGTGTGACATCGGTCTAGATATAACTAATTCAACATGAGTAAGGAATATTTCTCCAAGGATTCCTTTTGAATAAGATATGGAAACAATACGTTCACAGTGATTCCCTTCAGACTCACCAATTCTCCATGAATTTTCATAGACTTTCTTAATAGTGTCTTTATATATTACCCTGATATATTTTTATTAGTATTTATTGATGATATTTTGATATACTCCAAGAACAAGAAGAAACATGTGGTGCATTTTAATACCTTTGTAATAAAATTATGAAGAGAGAAACTATTTGAAAAGTTCAAAAAATGTGTGTTTTTGATGGAGGAAGTATAATTCTTGGGGGATGTTATCACCATCAAATTAATATCAATAGACCCTTCTAAGATATAGGTAATTTAGGAGTGTCCAAGATGAGTATCTGTAACATATATCCATAGTATCATTGGTACAGCTGGGTATTATTAGAGATTTTTTAAGAACTTCACATGATTGTCAAACCCACTATCCAAACTAACTTAGATGCGATAATGCTTGTTTAGAAAAATGAATGTGAAGAATTTTTTAAATAGTTGAAAAAGAGTGTAATCACCCCACTAGTGCTCACACTACCAGGAAGTGGGGAAGTCCTTGTGTTGTACATCAATACTTCAAGAAGGGCCTATTCTATGTATTGATGAAAAATGATATTGGGATAGACTACTCCTCAAGGAAATTGAAAATTCATGAGAAAAATTATCACTTTTGGGAGAAGTGTGAAATATATACCAATCATAAGATCCTCAAATACATATTCACACGGAAGGAGGTAAATATGATCTAGTAAATATGGTTATATCTCATAAAATATTAAAACTTCTCAATCCAATACCTTCCAAATAAATCAAATAGTTTAGCATATGTTCTAAGTATAATGAATATTGCATGCTTTTCAAAAATAGGAATTCAGAAGGATCCAATCTTCTTAGACCTACAAAGAATAGACATGGGAATAATTATGGAAGGAACATCACCAATCCTCTCCCAAATTGGAGATAAAAAACCCTCACAGATAGAATGAAGGATTCTCAAATAAATGATGTGGAAATTTAGGAAAATTTGTGTGCTATCAGAAAAGGAAAATCCAGAGAGATCAAAATGGATGAGGAAGGAGTTGTGCGACTTGGTTCCCAAGTATGTGTACCATATAATTCATAAATAAATAAATATATTCTGAATGATGAACAAAAATCAACCTTATCTATTCACATAGGGATCACAAATATGTATTGAGATCTCTGAGAGAACTATTGGTGGGAAAATATGAAGAAGGAGATCACTGAATAGACATCAACATTCCTGGTATGTCAGAAAGTGAAGGATGAATGGAAAAAGTTTAATGGGATGATAAAACCATTACCCATACCTATATGGAAATGGGGGAAATTCATCCTGGACTTTGTCACCAGACTTCAGAAGACATACAGAGAACACAATTCTATATGGGTTGTTGTAGATCATCTTAAAAAGACAACTCACATTATCACAATTCAAGAAGACTTATCATTGAATTAACTTTAATATATATACATAACAGAAGTGGTAAGGCTCTATGGATAATAACTAAAAATTATATCTGATCCGGATCAGAGATTCACCTCCAAGTTCTCGAAATGTCTCTAATGTGCTTTGAACACTAAGGTGAACTTCAATACAAACCGTCATTCTAAAATTGATGTCCCATCTGAGAAGGCTATTCCAAAATTGGATGATTTTTTGATAGAATGTTCTATGGACTTTGAAAGAGGATGGTATGAACCTAAATCTATGGTTGAATTTCCCTAAAACAATAGTTTCACCCCATCATTGAAATGGATCCATATAAAGACCTTTATGGGAAAAGATATTAAACACTATCATGTTAGGATGAGGTGAGTAAATGTAAACTAAAAAGAGTTAAAATGGTTGAATAAATGGTAAAAAATGTAAAAAAATTAGAATCATATCAGGGAATCCCAAATTAGATAGAGGAGTTATATAGATAATCATGAATGAGACCTAGAGTTTTAGGTTGGAGACATGGTATGTAAGGACCCAAACTTAAACATGATATAATCTTGATTTAAGTCAAAAATTTAACATTATTTCACATTCAAGGACATTTTTAGTTTAAATATTTAATGAATAAGGACAAAATCATACATAATAAAACCATAGAAGCAAAAAGTGGACTGTTCTAACCAGTATCCATTTTTAATAAACATGAACTTTTAAAATGAAACATTTCTTTATCATCATGTTCAATCATGAATTTTTTTCCATTAATCCCATCATTGTCTCTATTCTCCCTTAAACTCTATTTAAAAAATATTAAAACTTTATATGATTATAAAAAACTCAGTAAGGGATTAAAAAATAATAAATATTGTTAGTCTTTTGAATACTTGTAAAACATAAATACTTTATCATAAAGTAATATTTTTCACCATTAATAATTTGTAAATAATTTATTTTAAAAATTAATTTCTTAACCTTTTTATATTAATAATATTACCATAAAACCCATATCAAGCATATATAACACATATAGGTAACATGGGATATTACTATACTAAAGTGGAATAACCATGCAGTATACTTCCATACATGTCACTCTTACAAAATGGAATAACCATACCGCCAAATTCCATACCCAATTAATTGGAGGTTATAACATAACCAACCATCTATTATTTTTCATAGAACCACCCATCATTGGTTTATTATGTAACTACTCGTAAAATGTCCAAGAACCATTATATAATCATAACACATAAAAGATTTCAATTTTCATCATTCCACTAAAAATTGTTTCTAAATAAAAAAATCATTTCAATATATTGAAATAATCATTCCATAATCCAAACCATTTTCAATATCAAAATTCCCAAAAATGGAATAAGGTATTTTTTTATCATTTAAAAATTTTAGGGCTTACAGAGGAAGCCAAATATCAAATAATGTTTTTGGTTGTAGAGAAGTTATTGTCATTGTATATATTAAAAAAAATATTCATTTTTCATTTGAGAGGAAATTAAAATTTTACATATATAAATATTCTTTTTGAAAATATTTTTATGATATTAATATTCATAGGGATATTTTATTCACCTCATAAAAGAAGGTGGTACATAATATCAAAATATGCCCGAATGAAAGGAGATTGAGACAAAGTCCCTTACTTTGAGTCTGACTCGTCACATACAATCTTTATCTTACTTAATAATAAACATAGGTTAATTATTTAATTTCTTTATAACATTTTTTATGTTTAGCATTCATTTTATATAACATATTATCATGATGTAACAATTACTTAATTATTTAATTTCATGTCAAATGTTTTGAAAAAAATTCAGTACATGAGTCCAAAATGAATTTGTATGATGACAATAGAAAAATTTGGTCATTAGTCCATAATACACAAAATTATATTAATTACATAATAATGACTTTGAAACATTAATTTTACTTTTAAATTAAACCATTTATGTATGGTTATGAAAAATGTACAATGTTATAATCCTGTAGATGGTAGGTAGTACGTACACTTGAGTAACATTCCTATTATTCATTGATCATTATAGAAAAAGGTAATAATTGTTTAATAATTAAATAATTATAATAATATCATAAATAATATTCTAATAATTTAAATATACTTATTTGTATCATTATTTTGATGTGGTGAAGAAAAATGAATCACATCGCTTCATGGAGGTGATAGTTCACTCATACACGGGAACAATATTATCCTTTTTATGTGCATGGAAGGTAAGAAAATAATTGATATATAATTTTATTTTATTGGTAAATAATTAATTAATATCATATATAAACATTAATTATATCATTATAAAGAGTCTTGAGAGATGATAATTGAAAATTAATAATATTAGTTCGTAGAAGTGATAGTCCACACGTACACACGAACGATTAATTATTTTCCCATTTGATTGAAGTGGAGATCGATTTAGGTAGTGATGTTAACATAATAATATATCAATATATTGAATAAAATTATATTATCATGTCTGAATAAAATTTGAATAAAGTGGAAGAATAAATAAAACAGAAACAGTTGATTAAAAATGATACATTTTCTTTGGATGAATACCATTGATTAACACCTTAACAACACTATAGAAGGTGTAATGCATAATATAAGGCCTATATAATTTGTTTTATGAATCCAGGTATGTATTTTCGAAGATATTGGATGAAATAAATAGGTTTTTGGTTTTGAATAAATGTAAAGAAATAATGCGCTTTTATTAGAGAGGGGATGAGTACTCTTCACAATGAAAGTAATAAATTAATATAAATTAATTTTCTTTTTAAAATGAGTCAATAGTGGTTATGTAGAATATATTACATGGATGGGTTGCAATACAATAATCCAATAAAAATTATATAGGTTTTTATTATTATTCAATCCTTTTCTTTTTGTTTTAACCATTTTATCATGTAATTTACACTTTGAGGGTAAATATAATTACCATAATATTACAAAAGACAAAAAATGAGTCATTAATAAAATTTATAAAATTATCCTTGTAATTTTATAGAAGTTTATGTTTTGATGAATTTTATATCATTTAACAAAATATTATTTATTCCAAAATTTCATAAATGAAACATTTGACACTATAAACTAATTGAATTTTCAAAAATATAATAAAAACATGATTACTTAAAAAAAAACTAATTTAAATCATCCAATTAATTTCAATTTCTTTAATAAAATTCATTAATTTCATTAAATATTTATAATTATATTTATTTTATTCTTATTAATATAATTTATTGGATTCTTCCTTTAATAAATCAATTAATGAATCACCATTATGTCAGAATTAGATTTAATTATTTATTGTATAAAAATTATAAATAAATTATAATGATGTATATAAGAATTTTATATTTCAAATTATTTTTTATAGTCGAATTTATCTTATACAAATCAAAATATTAAAAATAATTTACTTATGGAAAATATGAGTATGATATTTTTAACTTATCTTTAAATAAAATATAATAAATGTCATATTCTTACACAGGTGGCTTAAAAAAGGTAATAATTTAGGCCTATAATACTTTGGTCAAAAAAACACTCATTAAATGAAATTATGATAAGTTTTATGGTAATTTTATAACATTATAATATTATTTTTAAACATTATTTTCTCGATTTACCCTTAACTATGATAAATAAAATAATAAAGTTAGTAGTAAAAAAATTAATTTGATCATATTATATCATAATTTTTATTCTTTTTACAACAATTTATTTCTATTTTTCAAAATTCAATTATCAGAAGTGGCTAAACCAAGTTTAACACTAATCTCGTAGATGAGGTGAGAAGGTATGTAAAAGGGATGTTCAAAATTTTAATATGTTTTTATATCAAATTTTAAATATAAAAATTATTCCAATGACCTAAAATGTATCAATAAAAGTATTATTTGTCGATTTTAAATTTTATATATAGTTTAAACTATAACAACTATTAAAAACAAATTATTTTATAACTTCAATTTAGTATTTTTCACTATTCTTCAAAAAATGAGTCTCTTTAGAAAAATATGAATAATTCACCCTTATATAGTTCTGAGTTCCCAAATTTAAAAATTATTTTTATTTCTAAAAATAAAATATATAAAACTGTCAAAATATTTATTTAAAATAAGTGTGTCATCAAAAGGTGGTAAATCTGTATTTTTAGAAAAATACACTTTTTATCTATAAAATTTTATTTTTCTTATATAATGTCTAAAAAATATAAGATGAATTTTAAACATTAGTTGACATTTTTATTTAAATAATATAATCAAAAGGGTTATTTATTAATTTATTAGTATAAAACACATCTGTGTATATTTAAACATTTTTTTTAGAAAAAACATTTCCTTTTATTTCATAAGAATTTTACATTCCTTTATAACTAATTATTCACTAAAGAATTAATTATATAAAAATTAGAAAACCAAATTTTCATAATATAGTTAAGACTGTTCAGCCATGCCATTTTAGTTGATAGGTTATAATGGTAGCATTTTAATAATAATGTTTAGTTGTTAGTTTAAGCTCAATGTGTAGTATCACGTACGCAATCGAATATAGTGCTTCCTTTTAGAAACTCACAATGTTATATTCTCCCCCATTAGTAAATTTCATCCTCACATTTTCAACTTGAGATAGAATACTAGTTTTTTTACTTTCCAAAATACATTTATTGAAATCCGATATACGAAACATATATTTATTTGACAAGTAGAGCTTCATCAATTTTTCAAATTCCACCAAAACCTCTTCTTTTTATCCAAATGAAGAGTATTCAAGATGATTTTTTCATTCCAAACACACTATAATCACCTTCTATAGAATCACATAATCCAAAACATATTAACTATCTAATTCTACTATATTGGAACATTAACAAAAAAACATTTAGTATAATATAATATAATTCCAAAATATGAATAAACCTATAAATGAAGAAAGGATAATTTTAATCTCCAAAATTAAAAATTAATACCCAAAGAGCAACATAGACAATTATAAAACTATCCTTAAAATTTCTAAAAATATTATAGATTAATATTGAATCCCAAAAATTATTTGATCACACAATCTTTCAAGATAAATTTTAACATGTATCCAAATAACATCAAATCACTCTTAAGGTCTCATACCAAAAAATATAATTTCTTAATTCTCATTATCATAAAGATATAAGTGTATAATAAATTTATAAAATCTTAAAAAATACATTTCATCTTTCAATCCTAAAATAAAATATTTTATTATTCTATTAAACTTGGTCATATTGGGTTCCCAAAATAGTGAATGTCTAACATTAATCACTAAATAACCAAATCATTTTCTCGATCCCATGGTTATCTATTTTACAAAAAATATATTCCTAAAATATAGTTATTCTTAATACATAAAATATTTTTACTAAAATTGAAAATCAATACTAACTAAGAACTCAAATAGTTCAGTGGTAGGTGATACACCCTTGTCATCCTTCAGTTGTGTGTTCAACTCCAACAGTCATTCCAGACAGTATGGGTTGACAACCGTCATGTAGGTTTTCCATTTTTTAAAACTATATAATTTTTATAACATTCCTAAAATATGATACATTCGTCAATAATAACCATAACATGTTTTAGCCTCAAATTGTATCTCATACTTTTCATCTTGCATCCAAAAATGGAATAACCCATAATTACCTCAAAAATAAATGTCTCCAAAAATACCATTTATCAACTTAAAATTTCATAACTTAAAGCCTTAAAATGTGTTTCTAAGGCAATGGACTTTCAATAAACTTGAGAATTATAAACTCATTATGATATTCAAAACTCTTAAGAAAACATCATAATCGCTATTTTTGTCTAACCCATCTTCTTATACCTACTGTAAGGAACCTAATTGAATCTTGATAGGATCTTGTGTTAAGTCAAGAATTTTAATTTATTTCACATTTGGGATATTTTCATTATATATCATTAGATAATCAAGAAAAAATCTTACATAAAAAAACCATAGAAATATAATATGAACAATTCTAAACAGTACACATTGTTTCATAAATAAAAACATTTAAAAAGAAACATGGTTTCTTCTCATGTACAATCATCACAATTTTTCCCTAGATCCTATCCTTGTCTCTATTCTCCGGTAAATGTTGTGTAAAATTTTTAAAAACATGGGATGAGGATAAAAATATTAATAAAGGATATACAAATAAGGAAATCTATTAGACTTGTGAAAACATGTAAAACTTTAATACTTTATCATAAATTAATATTTTTAACTACAAGTAATTAGTAAATAATTTACTTAAAAAAATCAATGGTTATTATTTTTTTAGTAATAATATTACCATAAAACACATAACAAGTATATATAACACATATAGGTAACTTGGTACATAAATACACTAAAATGGAATAACCAGGTGATGAATAGAAAGCATGAACCCGTAAGGGTCTCCGCTAGGTTTTCTCTCCCCCATCGTCGTCTTCCTCTTTCCCGTTGCGTCTTGGATTTCAGGAGACACTTTGGACCGATGGTTTTGTGGCATGCAGTGTTCACTATGGAGATGTCATCTCAAATCCTTCCTCACCCATTTATTGGGCAAGGCTCTCAGGTGGTGCAGTGACGGTCCGATGTTGGATTTCTCAGTTGCTGCGGTGAGGATGGTACCATGATTCTGCTCGGTGTGGATGTGTTTTGATGGATCTGGTTGTAGTGTATGTGCTTGAAGGAGGCGGTGGGTTTGCGGCGGGTTTCTTTCTTTCCCTGGTCTGTGTTTTTTCTGGTTTCTTAATTTGCGTCTTAGATGTGCTGTTGGTTTGTGGTCTGGTTCTAGTTTTCTGTTTTGCGATTGGTCAATTCCGGCCTGTGGTGGTGGCGTGGTATCAACAAAGGCTGCGATTTATTTTTAGTTTTTTTATTCCGACAATGGTGGAACATTAAGGATGTTTGAATGGTCTTGCGAATATTCTACAGTATTAATGGAAAAGTTGTAAAAAAGGTCACTCAGGTTTCCAGATGCTGTGTTAGGGGTGAACACGCCGGAGTATGTTTTTCATGGATGATGGGGGTTTTTTGTTTTCTGTAGCTATGGTTTTCAGCTCCGAAAATGTTCAGGCGGCATCGAAATCGGTGATTCTCTATTGAAATTTTGGTGAAGATGGTGAAAAGATTGATAGGGATGATGGTGCAGGCAACGAGGCTCACTGGATGCATGATGATGGTGGGAGACATGATTGGCAGCTGTGGGTTCTCGTGGCTCGAGGTCTCCTCGTGTCCTGTGGCTGTTTTGAATTTTGAATTTTCATGTTTGCACTTTCTGAATTTGGATCCCGTGTTTGGTGTGAGGTTTTTTGGGTAATGTGTTATTTTGGTTACCGCTCACCCATAAAGTGGGTTTTTAGAAAATCACAAAAGGGAATTTTCAGTCAAAATGGAATAACCATGCGATCGACTTACAAGATGTCACTCTTAAAAAATGGAATAACCATATGCTCAACATACATAACCAATTCATTGGTGGTCATAAAGCAACCACCCATCCATGGTTTATGATGGAACCACCCATCTTTGGTTTATCATGTTACCACCCATCAAATGTCCATGTAATATTACATAATAATAGTAGATAAAAGATTTAAATTTTCAACATTTCACACATAAAATGTCTTTTTCAATCAAAATAAATTGTATAATGATATTGAAATAATAATTTCATCTTCAAAATTATTTTTAATGAAAAAATACCCAAAAAATGTAATAAGGGGTTTATTTTTATTTTGAAAATATTATGTCTTGTATAGGAATCCAAATATCAAATAATGTTTATGGCGGAAAAGAAGTCATTGTTTACATATATGTCAAAAAAGATCATTACTTTTATCATTTGAGAAAAAAGTTAAAAATTATATATAAAAATATTCCTTTTGAAAACCTTTTTATGATATTAAAAGTAAAAGTGATTTTTTATACACCTCGTAAAATAAGGAGGTGCATAATATGAAAATATGCCTTAATGAAAAGAGATTAAGACAAAGTCCTTTACCTTGAGTCCTACTTATCATGTATAATATTTATCTTCCAAAATAATAAAAATATGTTATTTATTTACTTTATCAATAACATTTTTTATGTTTTCTATTCATTTTATATCACATGTTATCATGACATTACAATTAAATAATTTTTAAGTTCACATCGTAGGTTTTGATGATATTCGGTACATGAGTCCTAAATGGCTTGGTATGATATCTATACACAAAAGATGTCATTATTAAATCATCTACAAGATAATTTTAATGAAATAATAATCACATTTAAACATTAATTTTACTTTTAAATCAAACCATTTATGTGTGCTTATGAAAAAAACAATGTTATAATCATGGAGACGGTAGGTCGTATGTACGCATGAGTAATGTTCCGATTTTTCATTGATCATTATAGAAGAAGTTTATTATTATTTTAAATTTATCGAATTTTTATAATATAATAAATATTATATTAATAATTTAAATATACTTATATATATATAATATTTGTAATGTGGTGAATAAAAATAAACCACATCTCTTCGTAGAGGAGATAATTTACATGTACGCACGAATGATGTTATAATTTTTATGTGCATAGAAGGTAAGAATATAATTTATATAATAATTTATTATAATGATAAATATTTCATGAATATCATATAAAATAATTAATTATATCATTATAAATAGTTGTTATATACATTAATGGAAAATAAATTATATCGATTCGTGGAGGTGATAGTTCACATGTATCCTCGAATGATTAATTCTTTTCCAATTTGATGGAAGTGGAGATGGATTTTGGTGATGATATGGTCATTTTAAAACCTAATTATATTTAGTTTATTGGTGTTATTAATCATCATGGGTGAATAATATTTTAAGGATGTGGATGATTAAATAAAATAGAAATACTTGATAAAAATGATACATTTCCTGTGGACGATCACCTTTGATTTACAATTTAGCACCAATAAAGAGGGTGTTATGCATAATATAAGGCCCATATAATTTGGGTAGGGATTATATGATTTTATTTTATTAGAGAGTTTTTGAACCAAATATGTTTTTAGGAGTGAAGAAATGTTAAGAATTTGTGCCCTTTTAAAAGTGATCGGAGGGGCACTCTTGGAAATATTTAAAGTTAAAGATTTATATAAATTAATATTTTATTCAAAATTGGTAAAAATGATTTTATTTCGAATATAGGATATGTATGAGTCTAAATAAAATAATAAAATAAAAATTATATTTGTTTTGATTACTTTTTAATCATTATGTTTTTGTTTTATTTCTTTTAACTATAACCATTTTTTCAAATAATTTACACTTCGAGAGTAAATATAATTACCATAAAATGAAAAAAGACAAAAAATTAGTCATTAATAAAATTTATAGACTTTTCATAGTTATTTTGATTTATTTTATATTTTTATGAATTTTATATCATGTAATAAAATATTATTTATTTTAAAATATCATAAATGTCAATTTTGACACAATTCACTAATTAACATTTTAAAAATATCATAAAAACATAATTAATTTAAAAAAACAACACGAATTCTTCCCTAACATGTCAATTCCATCCATAAAATTCTTGTATGACATTAAATATTTCAAATTAAATTTATTTTATTATTATTGATATCATTTATTTGATTCTTCCTTTAATAAATCAATTACCACATTATCATTATGTCAAAATTGAATTTAATTATTTATAGTTTAAAATTTATAATTAAATTATCATGCTGTTTATAAATATTTTATCTTTCTAATTACTATTTATATTTAAATTTATCTTCTATATTAACCTATATTATGATATACTTATTAAAAATATGAGTATGATATTTCTAACGTAACTTTAAATAAAATATAATTAATGTCATATTCTTACCCAAGTGGAATAAAAATGTTATAATTTTAGTGTAAGGTTGATTTTGGCCGAGAACCATTCATAAAATGAAATTAGGACAAGTGTAGGGTAATTTTATAATACAATATTTGTAATTTTAACACTGATTATCTTATTTACCCATAACTGTGGTAAATAACATACTAAAGTTATTATTCACCAAAAATTAATTAGATCATTTTAGAATAAAATTTTCATACTTATTACCACCATGCAGGTTTTTTTTCAAAACTAAATTCATGGGAGTTTCTAAATTTGTTTTCACACAAATCCTGCTGATATGGCGAGAAGGTAGCTAAAAGAGGCGTTCAAAATTTCAGTATGTTTTTCTATTTAATTTCAATATAAAAATTATTTGAATGAAATATATTGGATCAATACAAGCAATTTTTTTTATCTATTTTGAGTTTGAAAATCGTTTTAATTTATAATAATTATTTAAATGGGAAATTAGTTTTTTTACTACAATGTATTATTTTTTATTATTTAAAAAATGAAACTTTTCAAAAATAATACCAAAATATAACCCTAAGATAATTTTAATATTATAAATTCAAAAATAAAGTTTATTTTGACCAATAGAATATTTATAAAAGTTTCCAAATCTATTTTTAAAATAGGCACACCATCAAAAGTTTATATATCTATATATTTAAAAAAATACTCCTTTTATCAGTAAAATTTTGTTCGTTCTTATATAATGTATATAGAAGAAAAAAAATATAAATTTTAAAAATTACTTTCAATTTATATTTCGTTAATATAATCCAAAAATATTTATTTATTAATTTATTCTATAAAACACACTTTTCCAAATTTAAATATTTTTTAATAAAAACATTTTATTTTATTTAATTACGGGTTTTCATTAATTTATAATTAATTATTCAACAAATAATTAATTATAAATACATTTATAAACCTAATTTTCATAATTCATTAAACATTTATTATTATTATTATTCTAACATGTAATGGCCCAATCCATGGCACTATCATGATATTCTCCGCTTTGGGCATAGCCCGCATGGTTTTGCTTTCCCTCACCTCTAGCCCCCATGAATCCCCTAGGAAAAGGCCTCATGATGGTAGAGGTATCTAGACCACCTTATAAAGTGGTGCTTCATTCTCTTTATCCTTCAATATGGGTAACCATAATCCACCCTTGAAGGTCCCAACATCCTCACTGGCACATCAAATGGAAATTTGCAAGGATTCAATTTGTAACGGCCCAGTCCAGCCCATGATCATGATATTGTTCTCTTTGGGCCTAACCCGCATGGTTTTTCTTCCATGGGCTCTGGACTGGAGGCATCTCCATGGAAAAGGCCTCATCATGGAAGAGTTATCCACACAACATTAAATGGGGTTCCTCATGCTCCTCCTCCTCCGATATCAGATAGCCATAATCCACCCCAAGAAGGGCCCAACATCACACTAACACATCAAATAGACACTGGATCTAATACCATTTGTAATTTCCGAGTCTTGACCATGAACATGATATTTTCCACTTTGGGAATATCCCGCATAGTTTTCCTTTCCTTGGGCTCTGTCCCTCAGGCCTCCCCCAAAAAAAGGCTTCATGATGGGAGAGGTATCCACACCTCCTTTTCCATTTTATGTGCCAATAAGGACGATGGGACCTTCTAAGTGGGGTGGATTATGGTTATCCCACATTGAAGGAGGAGGATCATGAAGAACCCCTTTATAAGGTGGTGTGGATACCTCTCCCATCATGATGCCTTTTCTTAGGGGATTCCTGAGGGCTAGATCCCAGGGAAATAAAAATTGTGTGGGATAGGCGCAAAGTGAAAAATATCATGATCATGGGCTATACTGGGTCATTAAAAATTGTATTAGATATCATGTCCATTTGATGTTCTAGCGGGGATATTGGGCCCTTCTAGGGGGTGTATAATGACTATCTTACGTCGAAGGAGGATGTGCATGAAGCACCCATCTATATGTTTGTGTGGATACATCTCCAATCATGAGGCCTCTTCCTTTGGGATTCCTGAGGGTGAGAGCCTAGGGAAAACAAAACTGTGTGGGGCTAGGCCCAAGGAGGGCAATATCATGATCGTGGGATGGATTGGGCCGTTACTAGTTAGAATACACGGAGTGAAAAATGCTAACTGAAAATTGAAAATTTGGTTTATAAATTTATATATAATAAATTCTTTGGTGAATAATTATTTATAAATTAATTGAAAACACTTATTATATAAAAGAAAATGTTTTTATGAAATATATTTAACCTTGGACAACTGTGTTTTTTTCAATAAATTAATAAATAAATTTTTTTGGATTATATTAATGAAAAATAAATTAAAATTAATGTTTAAAATTCATTTTATTTTTCATATATACATTATATAAAAACAAATAAAATTTATAAAATAAGAGGTGCATTTTAAAAAAAATGTTGTTTTACAGTATTTTAATGGTGCACCTATTTTAAAAATATTTTTTAACACTTTTATATATTATATTTTTCATAATAAACTTATTTCTGGAATTTGGAATATCAAAATTATATTAGGGTTATTTTTTGTATTTTTTTTAAAGTTTCATTTTCTATAAATAGTGAAAAACACTACATTGTAGTTAAAAAATGATATCTCATTTATATGATTTTTATAAATTAAAATTATTTTAAACTAAAAATAGATAAATAATTCATTTATTAATCCAATATAGGTCATTGAATTAATATTTATATTGAAATTAAATTTAAAAAGTTATTGAAATTTTAAACATCTCTTTTACCCGCCTTCTGGCCACATCTTCATGATTAGTGTTAAATTTAATTATGTAACTTCTATGAATTTAATTTTGAAAAAAATAAATACATGGTGGTAATTAGTATGAAAATTTTATTCTAAAAGAACTAACCTAATTTTTGGTGAATAATAACTTTAGTGTATTGTTTTCCACGGTTATGGGTAAATCAGATAATCAATAGTAAAAATAATATTATAATATTATAAAATTACATTAAAATTGTCCTAATATCATTTTATGAATGTTTATAGACCAAAATAAACCTTATTATAAAATTATAACCTTTTTAAGCCACTTGGGATAAAATATGACATTAATAATTTTTTATTTAAAGATAAGTTAGAAATGTCATACTCATTTTTTAAATAAGTTTATCATAATATAGGGTAATATAGAAGATAAATCCAACCGTAAAGAGTATTTGTAAAGATAAAATTTTAATATACATCCTGATAATTTATTTATAATTTCTATTAAAAAAAATTATATTTAATTTTGACATAATGATGATGCAATAATTGATTTTTGAAAGGAAGAATAAAATAAATGATATTAATAATACTAAAATAAATATAATTTGAAATATTTTATATCATACAAAAATTTTATGAATGTAATTGACATTTTATGGATGTATTAATGTATTTTTTAAGGAATTATTTTTTATGATATTTTTAAAAGGTTAATTAGTGAATAGTATCAAAATTATCATATATGAGATTTTAAAATAAATAATATTTTAATAAATGACATAAAATTCAAAAAAATATAAAATTAAACTAAATGATTAGGTAAAGTCTAAAAATTTCATTAATGACTAATTTTTGGTTGTTTGGAATTTAATGATAATTATACTTACCTTCAAAGTATAAATTAATTGGGAAAACGGTCAGCGTTAATAGGCTTAAACAAGAAAAGGATTAAAAATAATCAAAACATATTTTATTTTCATTTTATGATTTTATATAGACTCATAAATAACCTATATTATAAATAAAATTATTTATTCCCATTTGGAATAGAAAATTAATTTACATTAATTTTTTTAATTTTAATATTTCCAAGAGTGCCTCTCCCCTCTCTTTTAAAAGGGTGCTACATTTTAACATTTATTCGCACCCCAAACCATATTTGGTTCAGAAAATATCTGCAAAAACACATTATTATAATCCCTCCCCAAATTCTTAAGGGCTTATATTATACATAACACTCTTCTTAGTGGGTTTTAATTGTTAATCAAGGGTGATCATCCAATGTAAATGTATCATTTTTTATCAAGTTTTTCTGTTTTAGTTATTTTTCCAGAACCTTAAAACATTATTCAACCATGATGATATAATAAACCCAATACCCTCAATATAATTAGATTTTATTATGTTAATATAATCACCAAAATCCATATCCACTTCCATAAAATTGGAAAAGTATTAATCGTTCGTGCGTATATGTGAACTATCACCTCCACGAACCAATATAATTTGTTTTCCATTAACTTATATCACAACTAGTTATAATGATGGAATTAATGTTTATATATTATGTTAATGACATTTTCAACATTATAATAATATATTATATCAGTTATGTTCTTACCTTCCATGAAAATAAAAAAGATAACGTCATCCGTGCGTACGTGTGAATTATCACCTACACGAAGCCATGTGATTCATTTTTCTTCACCACATTACAAGTATGATATATATAATTATATTTAAATTATTATTATAATATTTATGATATTATTATAATTATTTAAATATAAAATAATAATTAACTTCTTTCTATAATGATCAATAAAAAATGAGAACATTACTGATGCGTACGTACGTCCTACCGTATCCATGATTACAATGGTGTTCATTTTTCATAACTACACATAAATGGTTTGATTTAAAAGTAAAATTAATGTTTAAAAGTGATTATTATTTCATGTATATTATTCTTTAGATGATGTAATAACTACCAATTTGGGCTATATATATCATACCATGTAATTTTGGACTCATGTACCGAATATCATTAAAACGTACGACGTGAACTTAAAAAATTAAGTAATTGTCATATCTGGATAATAAGTGATATAAAATGAATAGTAAACATGAAAATGGTTCTGAATAAATTAGATAATTAACTTCATTTTAATATTTAGGAAGATAAATATTATACAAAATTAGTAGGACTCAAGGTAAATGACTTCATCTCAATCTCCTTTCATTGAGCCATATTTTGATATTATGCACCACCTTATTTTATGATGTGTATAAAAAAATCCCTTTTAATTTTAATATTATATAAAGGTTTTCAAAAGGAATATTTTTATATGGAATTTTTTACTTTTTTGGAAAATGATAAAAGTAATGTTCTATTTTAAAATATATGGAGACAACAACTTCTCTGTCACTGTAACAGTTATTTAATATTTGGATTCCAATGCAATACATAAGATTTTAAAAAGAAAAATAAATCCCATGTTCACTTTTTGGGTATTTTGGTATTAAAAATGGTTTTTAATATGGAATAATTTTTTCAATATGTTGATATTATTTTTTTCTGATTGCAAATGATAGTTTAAAAGTTAAATGATGAAATATAAATCTTTTGTCTCTTATGATTATACAATAGTACTTGGACATTTGATGAGTGGTTACATGATAAACCAAGGATGGGTTTTTACATGATAAATCATGTAGGGGTGGTTTCTTTATAAAATCTAATGCATTGGTTATGGAAATAGAGCATATGATTATTCCATTTTGTAAGAGTGAAATCTATGGAAGTCGACTGTATGGTTATTCCATTTTCGTGTAGTTATATCCCAAGTTACCTATATGTGTTATACATTTTTTCTATGTGTTTTATGGTAATATTATGATTAAAAAATTGGTAATCACTAATTTTTTAAGTGAAGTATTTACTACTTATTAATGGTAAAACAAATTACTTTATGATAAAGTATTAATGATTTATATGTATGAAAAAGTCTAATAGTTTTGTTTATTCGTGTATCCCTTAATGATATTTTATTTTCATCCCATGTTTTTAAATTTTTTACATAGTATTTAAGTGAGAATAGAGACAAGGATGGGATCAAGGGGAAAATTGTGATGATTGAACATGAGGAGAAACCATGTTTTTTTAAAAGTTCTGGTTTATGAAAAAGTGAGTACTGTTTAGAAATGTCCACTTTATATGTATATGGTTTTGTTTTATAAGAGTTTTTACTAATTTTCTAAATCTCTAGAATTAAATGACCATTTAAGGTAAAATAAAGTAAAATTATTGACTTAACTCAAGATTATGTCCTGATTTAAGTAGGTTCCTTATAGTTGGTATCAAATAATGGTTTATACAAAATTAGATATTAGGATGTTTTAATAAGTGTTATGAATATCATCATGAGTTTTTAATTTTAAGGTTGAGCATAAATTTGGTGTCTTAGAATTACAATTTATGGATTTTAGTTATAAAATTTTATGGTGATCAACAATATTTTTGGAGATATTTATTTTTGAGGTAATTATTGGTTATTCCATTTTTGGATTAAAAATAAAAATTATGAGACAAAATTTGAGGTTAAGACATGTTATGGTTATTTTTGAGGAATTTATAATATTTTAGGAATTTTATAAAAATTATATAGTTTCAAAAAGTGGAAAACTTACAGGATGGTTGTCAACCCATTGCATCTGTAAAGACCGTAGGAGTTGAACTCACAACTAAAGGATGATAAAGGTGCATCTCCTACAACTAGCTTATGTGAATTCCTAGTTAATATGAATTTTCAATTTTAGTTAAAATATTTTATGTATTAAGAATAAGTATATTTTGGGAATATATGTTTTATCAAATAGATAACCATGGGATAGGAAAATGATTTGGTGATATAGTGATTAATGTTAGACATTCACTATTTTGATAAACCTATATTATTAAGGTTAATAGAATACTATGGGATGTTATTTGAGGAATAAAATATGAATTGTACTTTTAAATATTATATTTTTTTATTATAGACTTATATCTTTAGGATTATGTGAATTATGAAATTATAATTTTAGTATGAGACATCAAGAGCGATTGATGTTATTTGGATACATGTTAAAATGTTTCTTGGAAGATTATGTGATAAAGTCATTTTTGTGTTTGAATTTTAATTTTGGAGATTAAAATTAGCCTTTCTTCATTTAAAGGTTTATTCATTTTTTGGAATTATCTTGTCTTGTCCTAACTTTTTCTGGTTAATGTTTCAAGATAGGAGAAATAGATAGTTAATCATTTCAGATTATATGATTCTATAGAAGATGATTCTATGATTTTGGCCTGAAAAAATAATCATGAATACTCATTGTTTGGAGAAAAAGATATGGTTGTGGTAGAATTTGATTAATGGATGAAGCTATAAATGTCAAGTAAGTATATTTTTCTAATATGGGATTTAAATAAATGAATTTTGGAAAGTCAAAACTATAGTATTTTTTCTCGAGTTCAAATTTCAAGGATGCAATTTATTAAAGGGGGGATAATATAACATCTCGAGTTTCTCAAAGGAATCACTATGTTCGATAGCATACATGATATGCCACATTGAGCTTAAACGACAAACTAAATATTATTATTTATTTTCTACCATTATAACCTATCAGTTAGAATGGAAGGATTGAACAGTGTTAACTGAATTATGAAAATTTGGTTTTCAAATGATTATATAATTAATTCTTTGGTGAATAATTAATTATAAATGAATATAAAACCGTTATCAAATAAAAGGAAATGTTTTTTAGAAAAACTATTTAAATATGACCAAATGTATTTTATACTGATAAATTAATAAATAACCCTTTTTGGATTATATTATTGAAATATAAATTTAAACTAATTTTTAAAATTCATCTTATGTTTTTCCTGGTCATTATATAAGAACAAATACAATTTTATGGACAAAAGGAGTATTTTTCTAATAATATATTTTTAATGCCTTTTCATGGAACACCTATTTTAAATATAGATTTTGAAACTTTTATATATTATATTTTTAAAAATACACTTCATATTTTAATTTGGAATATCATAATTATCTTAGAGTGAATTTTTAGTATTTTCTGGAAAGGTTTTATTTTTAATGAATAATGAAAAATATTGCATTCTTGTCAAAAACAGATTTTATACTGAAATAATTATTATAATTTAAACATATTTTCAATGTAAAATATATCAGTAATACTTGTATTGATTATTTTGAAATTATATATAAAAGCATATTCAAATTTGGAAATTCTCTACTACCTCCTTCTCACCTCATCTATGAGATTAGTGTCAATCTTAATTTAGCCACTTCTGAGTATTGAGTTTTGAAAAACGGAAATGCATGGTTATAATAAGTATGAAAATTATGATATAATATGATCAAATTATATTTTAGTTAGTAGTAACTTTTTTTACCACATTTAATGGTAAATCGAGAAATTAAAGGTAAAAATAATATTATAATTTTAAAAAAAATGACCATAAAACTTATCATAATTTCATTAGATGAGTGTTTTTTGACCAAAATAAACCTTGTTAATAAATTATTACACTTTTCAGCCACTTGGTTATGAATATAAAGTTTATTATATTTCATTTACATATAAGATAAAAATTCCATACTCATATTTTCTATAATTAAATTATTTTTAATATAGGGATTTATAGAAGATAAATTCGATAATAGAAAGTCATTTTAAAGATAAAATTTTTATATATATCAATATAATTTAATTATAATTTTATAAAATAGATAATTAAATTTAATTATTACACAATGATGGTGAAGTAATTGATTTCTTAAACGAATAATCAAATAAATGATATTAATAATACAAAAATAAATATAATTTGAAATATTTAATTCCATTCATACCTATTATGGATGTCATAAAAATTTTAGGGATGATTTAATGTAGTGTTTTTGAAGTAATCATGGTTTTATGATATTTTTTAAAAAGTCAAATTGGGGATAGTGTCAAAATTGGAATTTATGATATTTTAAAATAAATAATATTTAATTAAATGATATAAAATTCATAAAAATATAAATTTCGGTAAAACTATTAAAGAAATTATAAAAATGTCATTAATGATTCATTTTTGGTCATTTGAGATCTTATGGTAATTATATTTTCCCTCAAAGTGTAAGTTAATTAATAAAATTGTACGAGTTGAGATGGTTAAAACAAAAAGATAAGGATTGAAAAATAAACCAAATTTGAATAATTTTCATTGGATTGTTAGATTTTGACCCATCCTTGTCATATATTCTACATAAACTAATTTTGGACTATTTTATATAGAAAATTAATTTATATTAAATTATTAATTTGAAGATTTCCAAGAGTACCCCTCTTCTCTCTAATAAAAGGGAACTACTTCTTTACATTTCATCACAGCACAAACCTATTTGGTTCATACAAGATCTTCCAAAATTCATTCCTAGATTCCCAAAGGTAATCATCCAAAGGAAAGGTATCGTTTTTAATCAAGTATTTTTGTTTCATTTCTTCTTCCACTTTATTCAAATGTTATTCAACCATGATGATATAATAAATTTCTATGAAACAATACCACTAACATGGTCAAATTAATATGGAGGAAACAAAAGTAAGAAGAGGAAACATGGTAACTGGAGGAATTGATGAATGAGAAGTACCCTCACTTGTTTTCACCATAGTTTTCAAAATGAAATTTCGAGGGTGAAATTTTATAAGCGCAGAAGAATGTAACAACCCAAAATTTTATCAATGAAAATTAACTTCTTATTGTTATTTTATATATTATAAATAACAAAAATATCCTATATGAAATACAATACAATCTTTTTAAATGAATAATGAATAACATAATAGGTATTTCTATATGTTAAGGAACCTATACTGATCGAATAAAAACAAACCTTTGGAATAGTAATGTGACCCTTATGAAGAGTAAACTGAAAATTAGAATAATAACCTCTCCCATTAATGTAAAAAAAATTTATCCATCTGAAAAATTAATATATGATATAATTATAACATAGTATAAGTAAATAAATGTTTTATATTTTATTAATTAAGTATTGATATTTTTATAAAAAATAACTATTTATTTTTAATTTTATAATTAATATAATGTTTAAATGAAATAATATTTCCATAAAATTCACTCAAAATTATTATTTTGTTGTTATTATAAGATAATTTCCTGAGACCTTAAGTATTTCTTAAAAATGTTATAAAATCAGTTATAATTTTAAAATTGTTATTTTCCAAGTAAATGATTATTTTAATTAAAAAAAATAAGTTTATCATATTTATAAAAATATTTTCATAAAGTAGAGTTCATTTTTTAATTATAAAATTAAAAAAAGGTTCCAGTTAATTTTTGGGATTTTTCTAAAATAGTTTAATTTCTTTGTGAATAGTGAAATGCGGTAATTTATGGTATATATACATTATAATTTAAATACATTATTCATTGAGTCATAATTTAATTTAGAAACATAATATATAACTAACCGTAATTAGTTTAGTATATTTAGTGATAATTCTAAAACTATTCATAGTTGTGAGGAAAAATAATAAGATAATGAATAAAATAATAAAAAAACACCCTCTCCTCCCCTACAAACGACACTTCTCACCACCTCTTCTCCTCACACCAATAAAGACTTTAGACATGCATAAATTCTATTAAAATTTTATACCAATACCCTCCCCATGTCCAAGATGATTTTTTCTCAATAAAGGACCAAATACAATCCCTAAAGGAGGTTCTCACGAAGAATGATTCAGGAGGTAAAATCCTCTTTCTTTTCTCCTAATTTTTTTTCAAGTTCCTTTCTTTTTGTATTCTCTACAGACCTCCACAAATAAAAATAGTATTATAACTCCATTTCCATATATATAATGTAATTTTATTATACTAATGGAATAATCCATAATCATTTCATTCCCTTCTTATTTTGTACTAAAAATAAAAACATTATCTATTATGTATTAAATTATCATGTTCAAGGATGAAACAGATTTAAATTTTCATTCCCTCCTACAATATAGCTCACAAAAAAAAATTATGGTTAGAGTGGATTATAATATATTTATTATAGCCTATTTTATTTTCTATAAATATTTTATATACATAATGTTAATTAATTAAATAAAACTAGTTTGTGATGATTGCAAAACTGCCCAAGTGATCTAAACAATTATCACTAATGTCTTATCTGCTGATTATTCCTCATAAAAAACTAAAAGATAAATTATATATACATTTAATAATTATTTTATATTCATTAATAACATATAACTTAAATTATGTACAACAATTATAATTTTACATGATTTTCCATACATGAATACAAGTAACCGATCTTGAAAACAAAGTAAATGAACGCTACCAAATGATGAAATATTAGCTTTTAACTCATGAAAAAGACCATAATTAAATTTAATAAAATTATAATAAATAAAATAAATGTGTAAAATGTTCTAAATTAATTTATGAATAGATTTAATTTGATTATCCAGGACATTAAGATCATGTGCATAACAGTTTTGGAACAAAGGAAAGGTTTCTTTATGAACCTCCATTTTTTTCTTCAGGTTACGCTTTCTATCTATTTACCCTAATGTATAATATTATTTAATTAAATATTAATATTTAAAAATGCATTTTTATGTTCCAAAATCATGTTTAAATATTATTTTATCTGTCTTTTTTTCAGATATACATGTTTTAATAAGGTTCACTTCTTAATTCTTCCCGATAAGCAACCCCATTTAAAAGGAACTTCCCAATATATTACCCATTTCAAATACCATCAATAATATGTTTTAATAAACTGATATATTTCTAACATCACTCATTTTATCATGATTTTTTTATTTATGGTTTTGTGAAAACAAATATTCATTTTTCACTTTAAATGGTCTTTAATATTTTCCATAAACCGTACTAAAATGATTCATTTATAAAATTTATTAAACACCTTTTTACACGTTTCCACTTCAATTGGACATATTTTGTCATTACCTGTTATTACTTTACCTTATTAATGTCCCTTTATGATTTAAATCCATTATTTCATGGAAACAATTACCATATTCCTTTTTATTCTATATGACATGATTATGATACCAAGTTCTTTCCATGGGTAACCCTTATGATTGATTCTATATTTTCAAAACATATGCATGAAAATTTTATTATGGGTGAAAGTAGATATCACTAAAATGAATTGGGTAATGTTTAGTCTCATGAGACATCATGTTGGGATATATAGTGAACCTAATTATTTTAGGGGACTTTTTACACCATGTGATATTGTCTTTCCAATTAGCTTTGAATCATGTTTATGTCTTGTTATATGATTTTCCACGTTTTTATGATTTCATTGTTATATTTTCCCATTTTAAACAAATTATTATTCCTTATTTTTATTCATGTTACATGTCTTTGTGTCATCATTTTATACCTCTTAACAAATGTTCTATGTTTTGTTCCTACGTATATTCCCTTACTGAGATTTTTAATTAATCCTTTTTATTCATGTATTCCCCAAGTTGTCCTATGAAGATATAGAAGATCAATAGAATTTAGGATCTAATTATAAAGATTAAATGAAATATTTTTTTTCACGTTTTCAATTTATGTAACTAATCATCCAAATACACTAAACATTAAAACCCATGGTTGTATTTGATAGTAAATTATGCTTAAAATCATGTAACAATTTGTGTAAATGGATAGAGGCATGATAAAATACCATAGAGTTCTAAAAATGACGAGAATTAATTAGGATCATATGTAAAAAATCTGTTGAATATAGATATGGATATTTTTAGGCAATGAGATCCATCAATCCTTTTCCATGAAATTATTTAACCATCCTTACTATAAAATATCCATAAGTATCAATAGAAAGATAATGACTTATAAAAGAAAATTAAAGAATTAAACAATGGGAAATTGGTAGAATTTATCTATAGAGATGGAGTTTTGAACTTTTGAAGATGTTAGGTGTTTTATCCATACAATAATTAAAGAGGTAACTTCTAGATAATGCATATATATCAAATGTTTCTATAAAACTTGGTTGAAAAAATATATATAGGTATTTATATAAAGACTCATGTTTTTAAAAACTTTGAAATTGAGCATAAATTTGAAGTTTTTATTTCAAAAGCTCATGAGGGGTAAATTATTATTTCTTATATCTTAGGAAATGATCTTAGATTGTTTTGGACCACTTTGTTAGTCCTGTAATAGGGTTTGTACACATGGATAGATGTTTGGTGGAAATATGAGCTGTTTGAATTTTCAAGGAATATTAAATAATAAATATTTAAAAATTAAATATTAATTTATCTCCATAAATCCTTTTATAAATATATTTTTAAAAATGTTAAGATTGATATTTTTTTCCACTGTTATGTATATAACATGATATTCCTCTGAGGAAAGGCACAAACTTAATGTGGGTATTGGGGATGGGGCCAAGCCCCATTTTTCTTTTCTTATTTATTCCTTTTATTTCTCATCTTTTCTTTATTCTCCTCCCCATGTATTGTTAAATAAAAAATAATGGTATTCCAATTATAATGAACTAGAGAAAAAAGGGAGGGATATAGAATCATATATATATATATATATATAGGGTATGAGAGGTGTCGTCGTAGATTTTGGGTGGAGATAGATCTTTATGTAGCAACAATAAAACATGAATCAGTGTCAAGATTCAGTGGATTCATCCCAAAGCTTGTATGTTTTATGTTTTTTTCCATTAATTATTTTATATTTTCAATTTTATAGTTTTTAATCCCTCTTATGGTTGCATAGGGTCTATCGTTGATTAATCTATAGTTATTATGGGGTAATTTGGGGTTCTTAATCATTTGGGGGGGTATCATTTCAAAAAACCTATTAAAAACCCTATTTTTTTAGAGAACACACATTTTCTATTCTTTATATTCAGTAATGATAACTTTCTATAAGTATGCATTGTGTACTTGGAGCACGCTCCATTTATAATCCATTAATATTATATTTTGATCTGTTGTGTAATATTTCATTATTACTTTTATTAGTGTGTGTATCTATATTAAAAACACACACACTCATGTGCTAAACTAGAGGATACAAGATATCCTATTGCTACTACCCTCTTACACCATTTTACTCCCACATATTACTGTGGAAGAGGTATCTATGTAACCTGGTTATATTTTGTTCCCATGTAAAATTGTGAGTTCTAGTTAACCAAGAAAACATATATGTTGTTATAAACCCCACTCCATGGTGTGGATCAATCTTTTTTTTATATTTTTCTTGGGGGCATGTGACCACCATGTGGAAGGAATAAGTCTTAGCATGATATTGAACCTCTTGTTTCATCCACTACATTCAAAGTTATATTTTCGTGCTTATTTTTTTATTAAAATCAAAAAATGTTACTTTTATTTGATTGTTAATATTATATAGTGTTTGCATTATAATATTTTAGTATAATTATTTCAAAAGATAAAATTATCTCATAATTTTTTTAACTATAAATTAATCAATCTTTGATCAATCTTTCAAACAATCAAAGATTTTACAAATCCGTTACTTTGATTAACTTTCCTGTTTTGTTTTTAATATTGGGGGATTGTTGAAAAGGTTTTTAAAAGAAATTTTTATAGGAAATCACTTCACTCCCCCTATTGAGTTTCATACTCTAACAAACATTTTGTATAAGAGGTTGTTTTGAAATTTCTGTTATCAAATCTTTTCAACTGTGATTTTAGTTTTGTTTTAAAGATATCTAAATTTTTGTTAGCTCTAAATTTTTATCTATTTAAATCCCTATTATTTATTATTTATTATGTATAACATATTAGAAGGTGTTCATATAAAAACACCTTCCTTTTTCAATAGAACTAATTATGCTCATTGTAAAATTAAGATGAAAATGAATTTAGAATGTATGGGGTTTGAAATTTGGTCTTCCATTTTTGATGAATATAATATTACTGAAACTGCATGAAATACTTGGGATAACCAACTAAGACTACTTATAATAATAACTAAAAATCTATTAATACATTATATTATTCTTTAAGAGATAAATAATTCAATAAGATGTAGGCATGTAAAATAGCCCATGCAATTTGGGATACTTTAGCTGTTCCACATGAAGGAACCACTAATATCAAAGAAATGAGAAATACTACTTATAATATTAAATATGTTAACTTTAATATAAGGATTTATAAACCTATATCTGATACATATTTCAAGTTCCATAAAATTGTAAATACTATGATCTCATTGGGAAAGGAAGTTACTACAAAGGAAAAAATCATGAAAATTAACATATTTATACCAAACAGATGGATAGGAATATTGGTATCAATTAGAGTATCTTTTAATATTAGTATGTTTCCAGTTAAGGAGATAATATTTAAGCTGATGATGTAAGAAGAAGAAATAATGGTCAATAAATAGAAGGAGGATGAATGAAAGAGAAAGTCAGTGGCTTTCAAAACAATTAATTCATAAAATAAAGAATAGGAAAGGTTTAACCTCATTCAGACAATTCAAGCAATGAAGAATAACTATATGACAGTGATAAAGAAATGCCTTAGATTTTCATATGGTTTAAAAAATTCTATATTATTAAGAAGTTTTTTAGGGAACCCAACTACAAAGGTAAATATGATAATAAGGGAAACTGGGAAAAGGACTATATGAAAATGATAATTCATATGAGATATTTTTCTATGGATGTTAGAGAAGATTACATGAAAAGGATGACTGTCCTAAGTTAATGTATAAGAAAAAATATGGAGATAAATATAAAATTTACAAGAAAGAAATGAAGGCCACTTTGAGTACTTTATAGGATAGCTCAAGTGAGTCATAATCCTCACAAGATGAAAAGGCTAATAAATCCAACACGTGTTTTATGAAAAACAAATCTTAGGTAACTCTTGAATCTCCTACATATAATTATTACTATTATGAAAATGAATTTGATTCTAAAAATATCTATAACAAATTATTTTTTTAATAATACAACATGCTTGAAGATACATTCAGTGAGTTAGAAGATAAATATAAGGTTTTAAAGAATCAATAGGCTCTTAGCTCTACTGTTAAATCCAAACTTACTATGGAAAAAGAGAAAAAAATTTCAACTTTTTAAAGAGAACAATAAAGTTAAACTGTCTAATGATAAATTAAAAAATGAATTATAAAAGTTTAAAAATGTAAATAATAATATTATATAAATGTTTGGAAAACAAGTTACACCAAAATACACTACTAGTATAGGATACCAACTAGGATAGGGGAACATGGCTAAATATCATTTTGTATCCAAATCTGGAAAAATAGTTTTTATGTCCATAAGTGATAATGTTTCTGCTAGTTTTAAAACTATACAAACTTCTACTACCTGCAGGTTTTCTGGAGAAAATAAAGATTAATTTTCAAATACTTTACAAACTAATAATAGGAAACCCATGAAACAATTATTGGTTCCCAAATAACTTATTACTAAAGTAACTAGACCCAAGATAGTATGGGTACCAAAATATTATCTTTTTTGATCTCTTTCTAGGAAATATGTTTAAAGATATCCTCTAGGAGTCTATGGTACTTGGAAAATGGGTATTCATGAAACATGACCGAAGATTATTCATGGTTCAAGAATCATATAAATATTGATGGTGGACATGTCACTTTTAGTGATAATGAAAAAGGTAAAATAATTGGCCTTAGACAAATTGGTAACTCTAATTCAGTTTTAGTTTCCAAAGATCTTTTTGTTGATGGATTCTAATATAATTTTCCTAGATTCAATCAGATATGTGATTATGGTTTTAATGTTAAATATGAAAATTATGCATGGAATGTTTCTAATTATAAAAATGATTTAGTTTTTTGAGATTTTAGAAATGAAAATGTTTATAGTGTTAATTTAGATTCCTTAATCTCTCAAAAATGTTTCTTGTATATGTGCCTTTTATAAAGTGTCTAGATTCGGAATTGGAGACAAAGACATTTTAATATTCAGTCACTTAAAAAGATTACTAGGAAAGGACTAGTCAAGGATCAACCAAAACTTGAATTTCCAAATGACAAAGTCTGTAATCCTTTTCAAAAAGGTAAACTTCACAATATATCTTTCAAACCAAATAAATATGTCTCAACTTCTAAACCTCTCGAGTGGGTTTACATGTATTTTTTGGACCATCTAGTGTTTCAATTATTAATGTGAAGCACTATGTTTATGTTCTATTAGATTACTACTCTAGATATACTTGGAATTTCATTCTTTCTCACAAATGTTAAGCTTGTTCTCATTTCATTAAGTACACTAGAATAGTATAAAACATAAGAATAATTAAGATTAAATCATTAATAAGTGACCATGGTCTTGATTTTCAAAATCAAGAGTTTGAATCTTTTTTCTCAAAAAATGGCTATAGTCATAACTTCTCTGCTCGTAGGGAACCATTTTAGAATGGAGTTTTTGAAAGAAGAAATAAACCCTTACAAGAAATATCCAAAACTATGATTAATGAATATGATTTACTTATTTACTTTTGGGATGAAGTTCTAAATAAAAATTGTTCTATAATTAATAGAGTATTGATTAGACCTATCTTTAATAAAAAACCTTATGAGTTGTGGAACGATAGCAATCCCAAAGTTAATTACATTAATGTTTTTGGTTATAAAGTTTATGTTCTTGATAATATGGACAATCTTGATAAATTTTCATCCAAAAGTGAAGAAGGAATATTTATAGGCTATTCATTCTCTAGAAAAGCCTATAGAATCTTTAATAAAAGAAATAAGTGTGTGGAAGAATCTATACATATCAAATTTGATGAACAAAATCCACATGAACCAAATACCTCCCTAGAAGATGTTGAGTATGATCAATCCCATCTGTACATAAATACAAAATATTCTGATCATTCTGATATGAAACCTATTAAATCATCTAGTTATGTAAATTCTCCAAGTTGTAGTCATGATGAAACTAAACCTGTTAATGAAGATGAAATTACTAGCCTTTCTTTTTCTAGACATACTATAACTCCTAAGAACCATTATTTAGATACTATAGTTGGAGACTTAGACAATAGAATTCAGACATGAGATTCTCTTAGAAACCAAATTGCACATCAATGTTTTTTCATATCTTGAACCAAATAACATATATTATGTAGTCAATGAGGAATTTTGGATAATGGATATAAAAGAATAACTGAATCATTTTGAATGATATAAAGTTTGGAAACCAGTGGATATATCTAAATACACCGTAACTATAGGCATTAAGTGGGTGTTTGTATGAAACAAAGCTATATTCGTTGTACAAAGATATATTCAAGAAGAAGGTATTGAATATGAATAAACTTTTACACCAGTTTCTAGACATGAAGCCATTAAATCCTGCTAGCATATGCATTACATCTAAATTTCAAGCTATATAAAATGAATGTCCAGAGTGAATTCTTAATTGGGGATATTTTGAGGATGTTTCTTTTTAACAACCCCTAGTTTTAAACACCGTCATTTTCTAAATCATGTTTTTAAATTAAAAAAATATTTATATGGTATAAAATAGGCTCCAACAGCTTGGTATTATAGACTAAGTACTTATCTTTTTTCTAAAGGTTTTATATAAGGTATAACTAATCCTACTCTTTTTATAAAACCAATTTCTAAAGATTTTTTTGGTAGTAAAAATCTATGTTGATGATATTATATTTGGATCATAAAAAAATTATTTACTTGTTGATTTTTCAAAAATTATGGAAAATGAATTTGAAGTGAGTTTAATGGGAGAACTCATTTTTTTTTGGATTTCAAATATCTCAAATAAGAATGTATTATTCTAAATGAGAGTAAATATACTAAGGATCTTCTAAAAAACTTCGTTTTGGATAGAATTAAAGTTGTGATACTAATATGATTACCACATGTAAATTAGAATGTGATGAGAATAGGAAAACTTTTGATCAAACCAATTATAGAGGTATGATTGTAAGTCCTATATAGTTGACTTCTAGTCGGCCTGAAATTATGTTTAGTGAATGTATGTGTTCTCATTTTCAAGAAAATCCTAAATAATCTCTTTTAACTACTATTAAATGATTTTTTATATACCCAAAACATACTACCAACATAGTAATATTATATCCTAGAGGACATTCATTTAACTTATTTAGTTATTCATATCATGATTTTGGTGTTGTAATTTTGATAGAAAAATCACCTTAAGAAAATTATACTTTTTGAAAAAATCACTAGTATCATGGTCTAGTAAAATGAAACATTTTGTTGCATTATTTACGGTTGAATCTGAATACATGGGTGTTGGAAGTAGTTGTGTACATATTTTGTGGATGATACACACTGTTAGATTATGGATATCAATTTAGACATTTCCTTATAAACTGTCATAACATATGTTCTATTAACATATCTAAGAATCAATTTTCTCATTCATGAAAAATATATATTGATGTACGAAATCACGTTTTGATAGATAATTATCAAAAAGGTGATATTAATTTAGAATTAATTGGCACTAAACATCAGTTTGCTAATATTTTTACTAAGCCATTAACTTCTGAAAAAATGAGCTACATCATTAATGAATTGGGAATGTTCAACCTTGAGTGACTATTTCCTAGCTCACCATTTATTATCTTATAGTTTACTATCTCACTGTTTTATATCCTAATATTTTTTTTCTCATCGATTAGAGTCACACCATTGTGATTCCACCATGACTGAACATTCCAGTCTCACCGTTATGAATCATCTATATATATTTAGTAATATTTTCTTTTATCACTATTTTTAATTATGTTATTTCAATTTTATATTATATTTTTTAATTATAAACTCTTAAAACCCTTAAATGATAAAAACCAATACCTCAACTTCTCTTATCACTCATTCTCTCTACTCTTGAAACCGAAACTCTTCTCTCTTGAACTCATTTATCTCATTAAAACCCTATTTTCATGTTGTAAATGCCAAGGATGATGTGTCCATTATCCTAAAATCTAGGGAAACACAATTCATAAAATAAAGAAAAAAAATTCTTCGATCAAAATTCCTGAGAAACCTATGATCCCTGGTCTCATAGATCGGGTAGTCGGGCCAGAAAAGAAAGTATGTGAAAAATGTATTTTCTCGAGTAAGTATCATATTCTTAGAGTTTTGGAAGAACATGTACAGCTGTAATGGTTTAAAAAAATATAATAAACCCATTTATTTAAATCTTGTTTCTATGTTTTACTAGTATTTCCAATTTTCTTTCAATATTAATGAAGGCCTTGTGGTTATAAGTGGGGTAATTGGAAAAAGTATTTCTTTTTCTTAAAGGATTTGGGCTGCATGTTTAGGAATACCTCTTGATGTTGTCTTTGAGGATTATCAAAGAAACCCTACAACTACAAGTTAAATATTAATCCTAGAAGAGGCTTTGGGTGACTTGACTATAGATGGTACAAGGATAAGGCCTCTAAATGCTGAATTAGATGCAGATACTAGATTGTAGTTCAAATTTAATAAACACCTAATATGTCCAAGGAAATGTAATTTCCCTACTCTAAAATATCAAGACACATTGTTGTTGCATCTCTTGAATAATGTTCACAAGATAAATCTTTTCAAATACCTTGTTCTTCACATGTGTGATATGATCAACACAACTTCAATGTCAACCTCCTTATTCAATTGAATATTGATTTCAGATATTCTCCAATAAAAGGGTTTTATAAGAAAGAATAAAGAAGTTGTTGAGGATTATGAGTTTTGTCTATCTGAGGATATATATAGGTGAATGAAAACTAGATGGAATCCATTAAAGAGGTTATGGGTTGAAGATAATGAAAGGTTCTATTAGGATTAAAATCTTATTGAGAACCCTTCTAGACCAAAGGATATCACTGATCCTAGTTTGGAAGCATATGAGTTTCTTGAATATTTAGATGAAGGAATAGAATATGACATTCCTAGAGATGAATATGGAGTTGTTTCTAATGGTAGTGATCTGGATATTTCTAAAAAGACTAAAGAGCCTCCTCATGCATCTCATGAACTATATGAGGCTATTACCTATAGAGATTATATTCTTTATAAAGGTGTTAAAGGTGGAAGTAATGAAAATAAAGGAAATGATAATGATTTTGATAAAGGTGAAGTAACTATGGGTGTAATGTTTCTAATTAACAATAGAGTGAAGAGGAATATACAGAAAAAGAAGTCATTTTACCTTCTGAAGTAATGACAGGACAAGATTTTCAGTTAGATAGAATTATGTACAAGGATGAGTGGTACAAAATGATAATAGAAGATGTAGAAATAGTTCACAAAATTGAGTCTCTTAACCCTCAAGGAGTAGCATTGGATGAGGGGGAGCAGAACCCCAGTTTGGAAATGATTAAAGTTCTAAATCCTATTGATTCAAGTTCAGTGTATTCTTTGTATAGGATTCCTAGATATGTTGTTTTTGATGATTCTTAGAGATCATCAATTATAGAAATAGGCCTTTCAATTCTATTTCAACTCAAACAAATCAAAATTAAAGAAGCAATATCAATTAAGGGGCCAGAACCTGTCTCCGTTCCAGAACCTTCTCCAGCAACCCCCATTTTTGTAATCCATGATGATCTAAAAGGTTTTAGAGATAATCTCTTATCTATTTTTATCATGATTATGAAGTCGCATCCTACTTGTGTGACTAACCATAGTGAAAGGGATACTGGAAGGATTCTATATATTTTATTTTGGAAAAATCAACCCAAAATGATTCATGAAATTTAGGAAGCAAGGGTTGGAAAATAATATATAAGTGATGAATTAAAATCCTTAAGATCATTGGTTAAAGAGACGAGGAAATATTTTCAAGCTTATCTTACTCTAGTTTTTGTTGCTCTCCTATGGGAGGATGATGTTGATATTCTCTCACGAAAGTTTTCATCTGAGATTCAACCCAATTTCATTTTAGTGTTTGAAGAAGTGGTCTGGAATAGAACTAAATTAGAAAATGAAATGTGTGGACTTGTGGATGCAATCCATAGATTGACATATGAGTATAAAGGATCATTAAAAACTATTCTTAAAAGGCTAAAAACCTTTACCTCAGCTGATTTAGCTCAAACAACTTCTGCTCAAGCCTCTCAACCATTTGATAATGACTTGATCAGATTAGTAATTAGATAATAACATCAGACTTTGGTTGATGGTCTATGATAGTAAAGTCGAAGTAATATTGAAATGTTTTGTGAGAATGTTCATGATATGGTTAGACTTCAGTCCAAGACTTCTACTGATGCTCAAGGATATATTTCAAAGAAGGTGGATTCAAATTTCCCAAATATTTATACCAAGCACCAGCTGAAAAATCATTTCAAATATCCAGTAGAGAATTTGTATCAACCTCCAGTGACTCGATCTTTGAAGGAGAAATTCAAGTGGTTGAAGGATTTTACTCCCACTATTGAAAAGTTTATGAAAAATAAGGGTGACTTTGAGAAATACATGGAGAATGGAGGGGAAATCATTGAGGATTTCATCAACCTATTGAATCCTTATTTTCAGGTTCAAATCATAGCCATAGTTTCCCCTACAGCTGATCCTATCAGACCGAGCCTACTTTATTCTACAACTCCTTATTGCTCTACCTCTTTTGTGCCTATGACCATGAATCCTACTATGGATCTGACCCAAATCAGGCTTGTCATCCTTAAGTAACCCTTACCTCGATCTTCATCCAGACCAAGTCCTATATCTTTTATTTTTAATGGGTTTCCCCCCATCTCTATCTCTTGGTTCTGTCTCTTCCACGACTACCACTTTTTCACTTGATCCTCCTACTCCTTCTATTTCTCAAAAGGATAAAAGGAAGGATACAGAATATAAATACAAGTGAAGGATTCATTTTGACAGGGCTATGATTTATTTTCTTTTTTTATTGTACTGCACTTTTTCAATATATTCAATGAAATACTCTCTTTCTTTTTGATAATCCTAAATGGGTGAGAAGAAATGGCTATTATGATATTTTTACATATATGATCTAATATTATCGTGGACTGTCTTGATTTTAGGTATTAATCTTGTATAATATATTTTATATAGTAAGCACCCTGTTTATTCTTTTCTGAAGTATATGGCTTGTAAATTTCATGATTTGTGTTCATAAAAATGGGAGAGATTGTTGGAATCCTCTTATTTTAATACTCACAAATCATGTTTAATATTTTAAATCATGTATAATCCTATTCTATTACATTTTAATATTCTTATAACTAATCTAAATCTATTCTGTGAGTATTACATCTTAACACAGATTGTAGATATTTGACAAAGTATGAGTCACTGTTAAAGTGAACTCACAATCATAGTTATTGTGACCAAATAGTCTCACTGTTTAGTCTAAAAATCGATAAAGTATGAGTCACCATTTCCATGAAACCATTGAATCATGTAACCAATTCTAGAATTCAAAAATGACTAGACACTGTTTCAAGGACACCATTTCTAGTGACACTCTTTCTCACAATAGACCTGACATCGTTGTCGCAACACCGTTTCCATAACAACATTGCTTCATGTAACCAATTAAAAATTTCCACTAAGTATGAGACACCAGTTTGGATGAACTTCTTAGAAACAAAGGATGAGTCACCACGGACTGTGGCACCACTCTTTACTCACTGTTCCTATGAAACATTTCCTATGTCACCGCTGACTATATCACTATTCCATACTACTCAATTTCTCCCTTATTTCAACTAAATTCAAAATCAATTCTAGTTGTTATATTTGAGTTATCAATTGACACTGATATTATTAATGATCTTTTGCCAATATTTCGGTAGATAGTACGAGGTATGAGGTTTGGAAATCATGCTTCTTGTTATCCAAAACACAAACACCTGAGAATTAATATATTATGGCGCATGAGCTGAAGATTAAGAGAGAGCGACACAAACTATACCCCGAGAAATAAGAGCGATGATAATTCATATTATTATGAGATAAAGAAGAACTCACTTTGAACCATCCCACAAACAAAATTGCACTAGTAGTAACTCATATAAGAATAAGATCTACAAAAAACATCTCATTAAACTAGAAACCATAACACAAAACTCATGACACTCTATTTCTGAATCTAATTCCAAAAGAGGACCCAAACTTTAAATAAACTACATTCAAAGAGTCCAGTTCTTCATAGAACAACACCCAGAGCATTTCCAATTCCTTATTTTTATATTCTTCTCTATTGTGTACTATTTTTTATTCTATTGAGAAGTGTGTGTATGGATATTAAAAACAGAAACTCTCTCCTATGAAAAAATTGAGGATACAGGAAATACTCTCACTACTACTCTCCTACACCATTTTACTCCCACATATAACTGTGGAAGAGGTTTTTGTGTCACCTGGTCATATTTGGCTCCCATGAAAAACTACAGTAGAGGTCTTGTTGACATGGACAACATGTATGCTATTGTAAACCCTCATATAGGGTGTGTATAAATCTTGTTTTTATATATTTTTCTTGGCGACAGGTCATCACCATGTGGAGAAGACTAAGTTTTAGCTTGAGACTTAACCTCTTTTATTATTCACAGTATTCAAAGTTCTGTTTTTTTATTATTTTTCTTTATTCATATCAGAAAACTTTACTTTTATTTGGTAATTAATCCTAGATAGTGTTTTCATTAGAATTTGTTTTAGTAGAACTATTTCAATAGGTAAATTAATCTCATAAATTTATTTAACTAATAACTAATCAGTCTTTTAGAAATCATTCTAATAAGTAAATATTTTACGAATATACTAATTTTTTTTATTTCCCTATTTTGTTTTAAAAAATGGGGGGTTTTTAAATAAGGTTTTAAACATATATTTTTATAAGAACTCAATTCATCACTAGTGCAAAAAATATTTTTTACGTTGGTTATTTTTTATTTTTTACTTCAGTTTTTAGCCGACGTTAATATGGATGACGTTATAAATATTTTTTTTACGTCAGTCATTTAATAAATGACATAAAAAACATAACATCCCGGTGTTTATCACGTTGTTTATTAAATAAATGGCATTAAAGAACTAGGGGGGAGGGTTTATCAGGTCGGTTATTATATAACTGACGTGATAAACTAGTGCGGGTGTGTTTATCACGTCGGTTATCAAATAACTGATGTGATAAACCCCTGGGAAAAGGTTTATTACGTCGGTTATTAAATAACCAATGTGATAAAACAGTGCGGTGGATGCTTATCATGTCGGTTATTAAATAACTGACATGATAAAGCCCCGGGAAATGGTTTATCACGTCAGTTATATAATAACTGACGTGATAAACCATTGCCGAAGGGCTATTTATCACATCAGTTATTAAATAACTGACATGATAAAACCCTGGGAAATGGTTTACCACATCAGTTATTATATTCTAGACATGATAAAACGTTTCCTAGGCCTTTTATCATGTCGGGTATTAAATAACTAACATGAAAAACCATTCCATAGGTATTTATCACGTCGGTAATTTGAATAACCGACTTGGAAAACCAAATTTTTTTAAAAATAGAATGCAGTCCTCTGCTCTTCCCAAAAACAACCAGAAACCAAATCAATAATTCATACCAGAAAAATAGAATTAGACCAACACAAGAACCAAAGAAAAATTAAGAATTTACATTGATACCATTTAAAATTTACCCCACTAGAAATCTAACCAGCAACCCCCTGAACAGCCCACCTCACCCAACTGGACAACCCCCACCACACCTTTGGACACCCCCCACACCCCTGGACTGCCCATGACCCCCTGGACAGCCCCAAACACCCCTGAACATCCCCACCAACCCATAGATAGCCCCCCACACCCCTGGACAACCCCCACCCTCATGTATACCCCCACCACCTGGACAGAAATACCACACCCCTGGAAAGCACTCCCACACCCCTGGAAAGCCCTCCCACACACCTGAAACAGACCAAAAAGTTATGAAAAACAAACCAGAACCCCCTCACCCCACTAGACTACCCCCACCACACCCCTGGACACCCCCACACCCCTGAACATCACCACCAACCCTGGACATCCCCCACCCTCATGTATACCCCCCACCCCCTGGATAACACTCCAACACCCCTGAAATAGACCAAAAAGTTACCAAAAACAAACCAGAACCCCCTCACCCCACTGGACTGCCCCCACTACACCCTCAGACACCCCCTCCCCTCACACCATTGGACATAACCACCACCCCTGGAAATCTCCTCACCCTCTTGTATACCCCCATCCTCTGGACAGCACTCCCACACCCCTGGACAACCCTCCCACACCACTAAATCAGACCAAAAATTTACCAAAAATAGACCATAACCCCCTCACCCCACTGGACAGCCCCCACCACACCCCTGGGCACCCCCACAACCTTGGACCCCCCCCCCACACACACTTGGAATGCTACCCCCCACCCGGGACATCCCCCAACACCGTTGGACAACCCCCCACCCTCCTAGACACCCCCACCCCTGGACTTCCCCACCACCCCCAAGACAACCCCCACACCCCTGGATGACCCCCACCCTCTTGGACACCCCCACACCCCTGGACTACCCCCCTCCCCCTGGACTGCCCCCACCCTCCTGGACACCCCCCCACACCCCTGGACTGCCCCCACCCCCGGGACTGCCCCCCCACCCTCCTGGACACCCACTGGACACCCCTCACCCTCATGGACACCCTCCTGGACACCCCCACGGGGGGAACACTACTGGAAGGTACTCATAACTCCCACATGTGAAGCTTAATCTCTCAAAATTTTTCACATTTGGGAGTTATGAGTACCTTCCAGCAGCGTTCAGCCCCCCGAGGGATGGTGGCTGCTCCTCTCCCACCCCCTAGACTCCCCCATCCCCATGGACACCATAGACCCCCCACTGGACAGACCCCCCCCCCCCACTGGACAACCCTCGCACACCCCTGGAAACCCCCCTCACCCCAAAGGACACCCCCACACCCTTAGACACCCCCTGGACAGTCTCCCAATCCCCTTGACATCCCTTCCACCCTCCTGGAAATGCTCCCACCCCCTGGACTACCCCCCCCCCCCATTCTCATGGACACCCAGGACCCCCCCCCCCCCGCATCAGACAACCCTCCCACACCCCTGGACACCCCCACCCCACTGAAGACCCCCCCCCCCCCCCCACACCCTTAGAAACCCTCCCCTCCCAGACTAGAATCCATACCAGAAAAACCATCATAAGTAGACCAAAACAAGATGTAGAGAAAAATTAAGCATTCACATATATAACATTCAAAACATACAATCTCAACTTAAAACAAAAACTAAATCCAACCTAAACTAATACCAAATAAAAAATTACAATGATAATATTTAAAATTACATTTTACACAACAAACAACTAAAATTCAATCAAACCTGTAAAATAATTTAACCATTCCACTTTTAAGTGTTTGATTTCTTGAGCAGTATAAGTTTGAGGGTCATAAAATAGCTACGAATTAAATATATAGTAGTTAACGTGTATAATGAAGAAATAAAATTGAAATATTATGCAATAGTTTAAAATGAAATCATACCAGGTCAAAGTTCACAACTGTCCCAATTGTTATTATTTCATACATAAATATTGACATATAATATCCGCATTCGATGATACCTTATTTTTCATGAAAATTCTGTTTGAAAGTGTGTAAATTCAATATTTTTTTATGTAATAAATCAAAAAGTACAAATTATAAATGGATATTTACCTTCACATTTATATATTTGATCTTCACACTCCTTTTCTTTGTGTTTTTTCGAAAGTAGACCAATACCCTGTTACAAAATAATACGACTGGGGTAAATTTAAAATTCCTTATAATATATAAAAAAAATTGAGAAATTGAAACCTAATTTTCCAAAATGTTCTTAAAATTTTCCCCCACATCATCATGGATAAAGAATATCCAATAAAGTGTTTTCACCCTTGGGAAAAAACCCCTAACATCTAATGAACACTGATAAAAGAAAATTTAAGGTTAGTGGTTTTTGTGTTAAAATATAATGAACTCTGAGAGAGATGAGTTTTATACCTGTCACAAAAAGGCATCATCCAACACTGTGTGACTATATTCTATTCAATTATTTCAGCAATATAAAGCATTCTTTGTTCCTCATCCAATGCACATGATTTTGGGGAAATCAATTACGGGTCTATGAATCCATATACATCTGTCCGCTCATTCTTCTCACAAATTTTATAAAGATTCATAATACAAAATAGACAAAAGTATACATTTTTAATAAATATAATGTAGGGAATATGTGTTAAGACTTACATGGAAAAACTTTTCACCACGTTGATGCCCAAATTATCTCCAGTAACAAGCTCCATGATATCAGTTTTCATAATCCCCACATTTATTGCATTTCCACAAACATGAGCTCTTATTTGAAACAAATAATGACCCTCAAACAAATTTGAATATCTTGACAATCTTTCAAGACTAATAGAATCTGTATCTGATGTCAGAGCAATTTCTCTTTGTTGTTGTCTATAAAATATTTCTTTACCTTTGAAGTTTTCCTATAAAAATAAATAGAAAAATATATTAGTTTTCAAATGATAAAACAACATTAATAAAAAAAAGATATAACATTCATACCTCTATGGTAATAAGTCGAAGAAGTCTGGATGGCCAAATTAAAAAAAATGGCTGATACTATGTCCAACTATCATCACCTCATCTGTTGGTAATGGTACTAGAGCTGATCTATCTATAATATCCTGTACAGTGACCCTCTAATTATCTACCTCTAATTATTGATGATGAAAAGTATCTCCTATACAATATAATAACCTATATGAAACTATATGATGTTTAGGATCATCAACATCCAACTTGAAAAAAGTAGGATGTTGCGGCGGAGGAGTAGGATAAAAAATGGGGTACACAGGCTGAGGTGGTGGAGTGGGAGCTACTGGTGGAGGTGGAGGATAAATAATGGGGTTTGCAGGGGGAGGTGGAGGAGTGGGAGCTGTAGTCTGAAATTGTATTTGCATGTCTAAAAACATAGAATATACCGACGCTTTAATCATTGTTGGAACCGGGCATGCAACGGAAGCCCCAAATAGGTGGGTTTTAATATTTTTCCACCGGCAGTCGACAAAAAATTGTCAATGTTGGAGAAGAGCTGCCGGGTCTTAGCCAAGGACCACATGTGGAGGATTTTAAGCACAAAAGTAAACCGTAAAATACATGGTTTAAATCCGAAGCCGCGCATGACGTCTGCTCATTGTTGGTGATCACTGCTCGAAGAATCCGAAGTTGAATTCCTCTAGATCATCCACGCGTGATTCAAGGAATCCATGGTAGCACCGTTCGTCGTAATCCGGGTGCTAGCGCGGATTTGCGACGATGCCTTCGACGCTCCAACGACCACTGCATCGCATCACTAGCGATGCCTGAGAGAGATCTCTATCCGAGCCCCTTGGATCCAGAGCATCTCTCTAGAATGTGGGAAGGAGGAGAGGAGAGATAAACTTGATGAATAGTCTTTGGCAAATGCCCCTCTTCTTCTATTTATAGTGCTCAATTCAAATACCCGGTATCGCCTAGCTGGCCCCGAATACTAAACGCAATATCAACGACATTTTACGACTACTTGTCCGAGTCATAAATATTATTATCACTTACTTGTAATATATTAAAATATATTACGTGATAATAATTTAGTCATTAACTGGACTCGTCGCTCCAATAAATATTAATTGAACCTTGAATTATTTAATATTCGTTAATTAATATTTTTTCATGTATTTACATAAAACTCATAAATAAATTTAATAAATAAATTCAATACTCATTATTCTAAACTCGAATAATATGAACTTATTTGTTTCATTGGTGATCGTTTAACATTGGAAAAATCCCGGATCCCTATGGTGGGGCCCACCATGTCCAAAACTCGTTTTCAACTAAATAGGGAAGATTCTTGAATATGCTATTGTGTGTGACTCTCTAGGCCCTTATTTCGACTGTCGTGAATAGTATTCATAGACCAAGAGTGGGATCTAGCAACCCATCATGGCCCTTGAAGAAATAAGGATTGTCACAGCAGCGACAACCAACCTACAAACACGCACTGTGTAATATAATCTCTTTGTCTATATTATCTCATAAAGCAGGACGCACTCTTGTGTCATCACCTTTTTCTTGCTTTATTGTTTGTTGATGTAACTAGATGGATCTACCCTTGACTGCCATGGCCATGGTTTTATAAAGGTACTGCCATCCATATCAACATGGCCAGAGATATATTACTTCCATAAACCAGAACGACAAATCCTTTCTTGACCATTCAACCAATGTCATGCCACCAATGATGAACCCGACACAAACTACCTCGCCATGACTTCATTGCCATGGTTTTCATCTTGCATCAAAGTACGCAATAAAATGACATACATTGGTAATGATATCATGTCAGGAGACCATTACACATGATCGTAGATAGGAACATCCAATGACACCCAAAACATGTGGTGTACTTAATGGCGGGTCAGTCCTCATGATCTCACTACTAGAGATCACCTAGTGTGAACTTCATGAGAAGAAGTATCAATTATTATGTGCCCCCAGCACCTGGTAGTCAAACATCTACTGTTTCCAATTAGTAAGATGTATCTAAACTATAGAACATATATTTAAGATTAATGTCATAGTATCTAGAGGTTCTCATTATAGCCTGGGAACTGCTATAACCTTTCGATACAACAATTATCCTTTTGACATTACCATTTCAATAGTAGACGCAGAAATGTATACACTATAATGGTAAGATGAAATCATGTATATCTAACTGCATACACAATATGGTAGTCTATAGCACTACATAGTTGGGTCTAGGGAACCCACTATTTCAACAATCTTTTCCTCCCTCTTCGAATTAATATTATGAACTTCAGCCTCCAAGTATTCTATTTTTTTATAAACACCCTCAATGTTAAAAGTTAAATAACGTGAAAACACTTCTCCTATCGATAGGCCTGCCGGATATCCTCGTACATGACCAGGATTTTAGGGCTTTCCCAATGGTACAGATAACAGATCTTGCCTCCTAGCCGCTGTAAATCCCCCCTATGAGCTCTACTCCTCAAGAGAGTCCTGTATTAATTAATTGAACATTTATTTTATTATTGAAATTATATGAAGAAAAAAGTTAACTTAAATAAATAAAATAGATATCTTACAATCCTCTAAACTACGATTCTCGATTCTTCTGAAAGATATTTCCCTTTTTCCCATTTGAGCTCTTTTCCATTTTTCATGTCTAGATGGAGGGGATGGAGGGGCCACCTCTCCAGAGCGTGAAGACTCGGCTCTTAGTTTTGGAATTTTTTCCACCACAATTTGTTCTTCAAAAATGCATACCCTACCTGAGATAAACTATGAGGGTATACATTTTTATATTGGATCTCCTGATGAGCTTTCCTTGTTTGCTATAAATTAAAAATAAGAAATCATTAACAAAACATTAATAAGATCATTTATTTAAGAAATCTTATTAAAGTTTACATTTCCCTTACCAAATATGAATCTTTTCTTCTACATTCAACAAAATATCTCCATGTGTCTTCATCTATAAAAGGATATATATGACGGGGATTTTCATGACTCATATGATCAAAAATGAAATCAGATGAGAGGGTTGATTTGAAATCTCTCCATCTCCTCGTAGCCATCGATAAGCATTTCTTCCTAACTCCTCCAGTGTCAGGAATATCATATGTCATCTGATAAAGAAGAGGTTAAACATATTATATATACTAAAAACATTTAAAGAATAGTCAAACAGTAGAAAAAGATCTTACCAAAATCTTCTCCCACAATTGAGAGATTATCTCTTTATCCACATTTCTCCAGTGATCATACAAAATGCTTACTTTTCTCTTATCCTGAGTTGATACAAAACTATTAAAATATTTTGCATTTGGATCTCTAGGAATATCATCCTCATCAAACTCAACGAGTATCCTCTGATCCTACATATGGGTAAGTGCTAATTTTGGTAAATGTGTGCACCCACGTTTAACAACTCTTGAACTCTTTGTCATAATTAGGAGCACATGTGGAAGATTGGGGAACATCAAGAGGAGCATGTGAATGTTCCTCCCCAGAGGTACGACCAATATTCTCATCTCCATAATCATGTGGTTGATCAACTGATTGATCTTTCAATATCCTTCAAATCAAAAAAAAACATTAGATCACAAATATTCAAATTAAAATATTTTAATACTACTGTAATCTGAAAATAAAAAATTGTACTAAGTTACGTAATAGTAAACATTGTTAACATGGTAATCATGTTAAACAATGGTAAAGATGGTAAAGATGGTAAAGATGGTAAACATGGTAAACATGGTAAACCTGGTAAACCTGGTAAACATGGTAAAGTAATTTTCACCAAAACAAATAATAGATATATAATTTATGTAATGGTAAACATGATAAAGTAAACTAAACAAACTTAAAACAAACAAAAACATATACTTATTTTGTTTTAATACATGTTTTAATTAAAAAAACATAAAATATCTAACATTTTATGAACGAAAATAAATGTAAACAAGAAATAAACAAATGTTGCCTGTAATTTTATGAATTTACAAATGGATTGTTTTCCCAAACTCCTTTGTCGTGATCGTTCATTATGACATAAACCATGTCTTCAACATACTCATCATTTTGTTATCTTAATCTTTCCATGGATGTAGGGATCTCACATAAATCAGAATCTTCATCATGTTCATCCTCACCAACATATTGTTTTTTCCATTGTAAAACATCAAACCACTGCATATCTAATTGATCTAATATATAGAAAATTTATTTTTCATGTGTTGCCATTATAAAAGAATCAGTTGTGTCTTCCAATCTATTCAGATTAACAAGTTTCATTCCAAATTCATCATGTCTGACACTGTTGTTACCGATAAACCATTTACAGTGAAAAACAAGAACATTAATTTTAAAGTAATCAACCTCCCATATGTCTTCAGTCACTCCATAATATGAACTTTATGTATAAATTGGGTTTTTTTCCTTAGCAATTGAAAAATTCATTGCTTATACAAACACCAATACACCACTATTCTGAACTGAACTTCTGTTGTCCTGATCTTTCGTATGAAATGTATAGCCATTAATGTCATAATCGGACCATGTTATCGCATTTAAACATGGACCGCCCACTATCCATTTTAATGTCTCTGATACATCTGATCTACCAAGCAAGGCCTTTTTATACCATGAAAAAAATGTTTTCTTGTGCTCATTCAAAATCCACATTTCTTTCTTCTTTGGATGACATTGTTTCAACTCATTAATATGAAATGTGATATATAGTTGATCATCATCTATGTTATTCAAGATGTATGATTCTAAATTCTTCATCTGTTCAACTGAAAATGATTTGACTTTCAAGCCACGAATCACATTTCCCTCATTATTAACTCATTCATGACGAGATGAAGGAAAACCTATGTGTTGCGTCGAATCCAAGTAGCTCGTACAAAACTCTGCAACCTCCTCAGAACTATACTTTTCAATAATGGAGGCTTCATGTTGATATGGATTCTTAAAATACCCCTTAAATATTTTCATATACCTTTCAAAATGATACATCCAACGAAGATATATAGGTCCACAAAGATTTATTTCTCAAACCAGATGAATCATTAAATGCACCATTATATCAAAACAAGTTGGAGGAAAATACATTTCCAATTTACGAAGTATAAAAATTGCATGCTGTTCTAAAATGTTCAAAGCATTCACATCAATAGCATTATTACAAATTTAATTGAAAAAATAACACAACTTCATTATCGTCTCTCTAAAATGGATGGGCAGTATTCCACGCAATGAAACTATTAGAAGTTGTTGCATCATGACGTGAAAATCATGGGATTTCATACCTATAAACTTTAAGTCCTTTAATGAGACAAAATTTTTTACATTTTAAGAATAACCTCGAGGCACTTTGACATCATGAAGACACTGACAAAAGATAATTTTCTCCCTCTTCGATAATGTATGAAAATCTGGGGGAATAAATATTCATCTTCCTTTATGAGTGGGAGCTAACTCCAAATGTATTCCCATTGATAGTAAGTCTAATCTTGCATTTAACCCATATTTTGTCTTTCCTTTAATATCTAACAATGTTCCAATCAAACAATCATAGATATTATTCTCCACATGAATGAAATCAATGTTATATTTAACTTCATGATATCTTTGATATGGTAGCTCAAAAAATATCGACCTTTACTTCCAAATATATCTATCATTTCAAGATTTCTGTGTCTTTCCCAATGTCACATCAAGGTTTTTCACCCTCTCAAAATAAAAATCAGGGGATAAAGGTTTTGGAGCAATACTAAATTCTTGTGAGCCTTTGAATGCATTTTTTAGTCTTCTATAAGGGTGATCCATAGGAAAAAACTTTCGATGACCCATGTACACTGTTTTTCTCCCAGGATGCTATTGACAATATGACATCTGTTTTTCACAAATTAGACATGATTTATGCCCTTTAACACTGTATCCAGACAACATTCCACATGCCAGGAAGTCATTTATAGTGAACAAAAGCACTAAATGTAGTTGAAAATATTCCTTTTTATAATAATCATACACCCAAATACCATCCACCCATAAAAGTTTCAAATAATCAATCAACAGTGACAAGTAAACATCAATATCATTGTAGGGTTGCTTTGGACTAGAGATCATTATACTCAACATGAAATATTTGCTCTTAATACAAACTTTAGGAGAGAGGTTTTAAATTACCAATAAAACAGTCCATGAACTATGTATGCTACTGAGGGTTTGGTATGGATTCATTCCATCTGTGCACAACCCTAGTCTAAGATTTCGATTTTCATTTCCAAATGTAGAATACTGCTCATCAATTATCTTCCATTATGGACAATCAGCTGGATGAAGTATTTTTCCATCACATAACCTCTCATCAGCATGCCATCTTAACCTTTTTGCATCATGTGAATTAACAAATAATCATTTGAAACGATGAATTATAGGAAGATACCAAAATACCTTTGAAGGGATCTTTGTATTCTCTACATCAGCTAGTGATTTTTCTTTCACCTTATACCATGATGTCCCATATTTAGGACACTGACAGAAATTCATATTCCTTCCTATATATAATAAAGTCATTCAGATAGGCATGCATTTTCTTGTATCCCAATCCCATCGGGAAAAATATTTTCTTGGCCTTATATTGTGAATCTGAATGATCGTTATCTTTTGGAAGAATGTCTTTCATCAATTTTAGCAACTCTGTAAAACTTCTATCACTCCATCCATGTTTAACCTTTAGGTTAATCAATCTTAACACCGCCGACAAAACCGTAAAATCTGTACAACTATGATATAATGGTTTTTTAGCATCACCATATAGACGCACAACTGTCGGTTCTATCACAATTTGTTCTGCTGCAATATCGCGAATCATTTCTTCAATTCCATCAGAGTTACCATCCTCTAAATCCTCATCATCAGTGAAATTTCGTCTAGTTTCACCATGCCAAATCCAAGGGTTGTAACACAGATTAAATCCATAACAAATCAGATGATCTTTTATCTCTATGCTTTTCAACTTCTTTATATTCAAACATTTCAGGCATGGATAGAAAAAAATGTGACTACATGTAACATTTAGTTTAGAAAATTTTAAAAAGGAATCAACACCTTCCTCATATTCATTTCTCATTTGATGTTCCATAATCCAAATTTGACTCATTATTACCTATAAAAAATATCAAAATTATACATCTTTTTAATATAAGACAAATATATGTTTATATGAAAAAAAATCATAATTTGAATGTAAAACAATTTTAAAATATAAAATAAATCTATGAATATTTAAAAAATATACTTGAATATGATTTTAAAAAGAAAATATAGTTAGATATAATAGTTTTAAATTCCACAGAATCAAATAAAACAATAAAGCCTCTAATGGTTGATAGAAAATTGGAGAAAATGGAGTAAACCTGAGAATCAAATAAAATTTAAAATAAAAACCCGAATGGAGAAAATCACAATGTAAAGCCTATCATCACGACACAATGGGGTCATGATAACTATGCATATTTGAAATCCACGACATGGTATCTCCTGTAACCCATAATTTTCTCATAGTCGATGACTGGTCAAAATATATATAACCAAATAGAATCATATTCCGACACTAATATCCATGTAACAATACAATCATCATGTAATAATCTCACAAACCACGATGCATTAGTCAATCCCAATTGAAACTTATCCCCAACCCCTTGGACACCCCCTAGACACCACCCCCACCCCATTGGACACCCCCTGGACACCACCACACCCTTGGAAATCCCCCACCCCTCCTGGACACCCCCACCCCACCTGGAAACCACCACCCACCTCCTACCCCCTTGGACACCCCCTTGGACACCCCCAACCCTCTGGATAGCCCCTGAGACACCCCCCAAACCCTCATGTTTTAAATTCATTAAATTATTAAATAATTATTGAATTATTAGGTATAAAAAATAACATGTCAAGAAATTCTCAAAAAATAATGATATTATTACCTGAAATGATTATAATGATTATAGATTATTAATGATGGGTTAATAATATATTTTAAAAGAATCATATATGATATAAAAATATTAATCATAGACTCTTAGTAATGGATCGTGTAAATAATAATCTACCATGTATAAAAATTACATAAACAATATGTTAGATTGAAAAAAATTAATGTTCAATTACATTATCCTTAAATATATCCACGAATAACGTTGAAATGTAAATAATCACATTAATGACCATAAATTAGTCTTCACTGATATAATGAATACTTTCAACAATTATAATTTTTTTAATTGGTCCCCATACCAAAAGTTATATTTATATTTATGGCTATATCAAATATCTCATTATTACTATTGTAAATATGGAAAAAAAATTATTCTTACTATCATGGCCACATTTGAGAAAATATGAATGACATCAAGACTAAATCCATGATATTATTCATACTATAGTTATAATAACAAATACATTATTATTTTCATAATGACTACATACATGACCTTGATCTTATCAGCATGAATAAAACTATGTGATTGTTATTAATTTCATGAACATCTCTAAGACATCATTAATTGATGGGTATTCATATATAAAATAACTAGGATTATATATCTCATGATTCCTACCAATAAATTGAGGGGATATATAATTTTTGACCCCATCTTTCACATTGAAAAATCATATGATTTATCATATATTTAATTATCCTAAAATATAGATAATCAATAAGTAATTGTAAAAAATAAATATCTATATTGGAATAGTAAACATAAAATATTTAAATACATACCAATGTAAATAAATATCTATATTGGAATAGTAAGCATAAAATATTTAAATACATACCAATTTCATGGTGTATCATCAATGAATTTCACATATAGATAAAATAATTACTTGCATGCCAATTTCATGGTGTATCATCAATTAATTCCACCCCCTGGACACCACCCCCACCCCTTGGACACCCCTGGAAACCACCACCCCCTTGGATATCCCTAACCCCCTGGACACCACCCCACCCCCTTGGACACCCCTTGGACACCACCACACCCTTGGACAGCCCCCACCCCTCCTGGACACCCCCACCCACCACCTACCCCCTTGGACACCCCCCTGGACACCACCCAATCCTCTCGAAAACCCCACCCCCCGGACAACCCCCAAACCCTCTGGACAGACTCCCACCCCCTGTAAATCCCCACCACCCCCTTAGACACGCCCACCCCCTTGGACCCCCCCCCCAACACACCCCTAGATTGCCCCCCCCACCTCCATGAACACCCTGGACACCCTCCAACCCTCTGGATAGCCCCCCGAACCCTCTAAACACCACCCCCACCCCCTTGGACACCCCCTGGACTCCACTACCCCCTTGGAAATCCCCCACCCCTCTGGACATCCCCCACCCTTTGGACAGCCCCCACCCCTCTAGACAGCACCCCCACCCCAACCCCCTTGGACACCCCCTTGACACCCCCAACACTCTGGACATCGCCCCACCCCCAGGAAAACCCCCCAAACCCTCTGGAAAGGCCCCCACCCCCTTGGATAGCACCCCCACCCACCCACCCCATTGGACAGCCCCCACCCCCTTCACCACCCCCTTGGACCCCCCCCCCCCCCCACACACACACACCCCTAGACTACCCCCCCCCCCCACCACCATGGACACCCTAGATAGACCCCAACCCTCTGGACAACCCCTAACATCCTGGACAACCCCCAAACCCCTGGACAGCCCCCAACCCTTTTGTACATCCCCGCAGAACCATGGGATTTTAACCTCAAGCTACTAGTTTTGGCATATCTAGGGATTTTAACCTCAAGCTACTAGTTTTGTTATCATGCCATTATTCAAAATGAGAACCATGAACTGTATCTCCTACTAGTCTAAAATGCTCTATTGTTCAATAAATCAGGTTTTAATAGCATATTAAGACTTATAATAGTCCACGAAAATAAGAGACGTAAATAGATTATGGAACAACAAAAAGTGATACCCAAAACAGAAACAACCATGGATCCAAAACAAACATTCCACTATGAAAAACCATATATACTTCTAAAATAAATCTCACTGGTACACAGAATGGGTGTATCACAATGGTTTAGATATAAATTGAATTAATATAGGTGAATGAGATCCTTAGTTGTCAATGACAACAAAAATAACCATCAATGTAGGGCATTTGTGAAACAAAAACAAACGAAATAGAAGTAGGTGAGGCTTACTTGAATATTGCAAGTCGATCTAATATATCTGGTGATAATAAATAAGATGATGATGGAAAAACGAGGTAAGAGGGTTCAAAATCTATGAATATTACCCAGTTTAAACAAAAAAATCACAAAACTTAAATATAGACTATCCAGGAAAAAAACGAATGAAATAAATTCGTGGGAGGATTACCTGAGTGTTGCGAGTGGAGATTGCAGATCCGAGGATACTAAAGATGATAAATGACGATGGAAAAATGAGTTTGATGAAATGAGACTGAAGAGTCGATTCTAGGTTTTCAATGCGAGAGAGACGCATCGCAGGTCTGTTGATTGAAAAATTAGCAATGACAATCTACGGGGCGTGATAATTTTTTAAAATGTTTTATAAAGTCGCATATTTTATAACCAACGTTATGAAATATTTTTATTACATTTATAATGTCTGTTATTATAATAACCAATGTCATAAATGTATCAGATACCACTTTTTTTACGTCAGTTATTTTATAACCGATGTAAAAACAACATCAGAAACCACAATTTTTATGTCGGTTATTTTATAACTGATGTAAAAACTGCCGCGTGTTTGGTTTTTACATCGGTTATAATATAACAAACATTAAAAAGTCTGCGGGTTGGGTTGTTACATCGGTTATCAAATAACTGACATTAAAATGGCCTCTGATTCCACCTTTTTTACGTCGGTTATCTAATAACCGATGTAAAAAATTCGTAGATACCTCATTTTTTACGTCAGTTATCAAATACCCGACATAAAAAATGCTGCACTTTGGTTTTTGATGTCTGTTATAAATTAACCAACGTGAAAGACCAACATGAAAGATTTTTTACCTCAGTTATTAAATTAACCGACGTAAAAAATTTACTCTCATTATTTTTTACGTCGGTTATAAAAAACCGATGTAAAAAACCACGTACCATAGATTTTTCACGTCGGTTATATATAACCGGCGTAAAAAATGGTGACGTTAAAAACGTTTTTGGCACTAGTGCATCCCCCTCTTGAGTGTCATAATATAACCAATAAAAATGTTATAAGCTAAATTATATATTATATTTTCTGAACTATAATGTAAATACCTCAACCATAATACATCAAATTTGGTGGTTTTTTTATTAAATTGGTTCTAGATATAAGTTACTGCATACCAAAGGATCAAACAGTTTAGTTGTATTGGAAAACTAGATACATAATTGAAACTCACATTAAATCTGAAAATATAAAATTCAATATATTATTTTCATTGAGAACACCACTATTACCTTTACCATATCTCTTCATATCAATCATATTACATTTCTTGGAATCTTATGGAAAGGAAATATTAGAAAGAGGTTATCTTATATACTTGGTAGGGTTATACTTACAATGGAAGCTATCATGAATACATAAAGAATAATCAATATGGAAAGGTAAATAACTAAAATACAATTCTATTTAATAAATAACATTATGAGGAAGAAAATTATGGTAGGAATTAATGATGATCAATTAATTCAATGTAAATAATCGCATAATATTGAAACTTATCCATGGATATCATAACAAATCAAATAATAACATGGACTACAATAACTAATTCAATAATTAGGTAATGCATAATGCTAGATATCATAAACATATCATCAAGGCCTTGTTCCAAGATAACTTATATAAATTGGTAAGTCCTCATACAAATATGTAATCTAGTTTGCCTCATGAGACCTATTGATGCATCGAGGGGCTATTGAGGTCCATGTAAATCTCTAACAAAGTCCAATGAATTCTTTATATTATAAGGTATAAACATAATAAACATAATCATTTATATTGAAACACTAGTATAAAAAATTATAATAATTTACCCAATCAATAAATATAATCAACATAAAAATTCATATTAAAAAACTAGAATATGAATGTTAATACATTTTTAGTACCCCTCACTCTAGAAACTCAAAGTCAGAGTCTACTTTATTACGTTGGCATAAATACAAGGTATTAAATCAAAAAGGAACAATCATCCTAGTATTCTTGGAGAGGCATATACATCCAAGATACCTATTTTACATTGGGTAAAAATTTAAGATATAATAATGGAAAAGATTTGGCATCCTTGAACCCATTCAAATAATTATTTTTTATATCCTGGGGAAAGGAACCAGAATAAGTGTGATCTCAAATGATTTTTAAGGGTTTTGTATAGTGAAATATATCATGAATTAGTAATTCATAATTATTATGTCAAGGTAAATAACAGAACACAAATTCTATTTAGTAAATAAATTGACTATAGTAATTATATAAGGCATAATCAATAAATAATGGAAAATAACTATACACACATTACATTTATTCAATGACATGAGAAAAAAATACATCTTTGGATAATATCATTGAAATAAACTCTTTGATAATAATAACTAAATTATCAATAAATTAAATGATTAATTTTAAATTTCATAATCTCAACATCATGTTATCTATACCATTCAGACTTTTCAAATGATATTTCAATACTATTGTTAAAACCCCATTTAATTTATCCAACTAATCTGTCTCATTAGACATGTTGATGCATTGAGAGGATATTTATTTTTGATCCCCACCCATAACATTTTTTTTGAAATAATTCCTTATATATTGAAATATATATTTAATTCATTAATAATATTCCCTATCATTTAATATTTTTATTAATTACAGGATATAAATAAGTCAATATTTCTATATTTAATCAAATAACATTAAAAGTAAATCATAGTGTATAAAAATGTTATATTGTTTTGGAAATTATTAAATCCATGATAAAAATAATATTTATATTTAATAGAAATTTAATTTCTAATGAAAAACGATAAAAAAATTGATTATATCAAGAGAAATTTAACAACCCCAAAATTAATCAACAGATGAGAGGTGACCTTAAAATCATATGAAATATAGGTTTTTTTGTAATAAAATCATTTCCTTAGGAACAATAAAGGAAATTTATGTTAAATATAAAAAAAATACATAAAATATTTTTCATTGCAAAAATATATACAATTTGTAGAAGAATAAATATTTCGTAAAATGATTATAGTGATTGAGATGTCTGTTATCGCCATATACATTAAAAAACATTCGTTTGAATTTTTATTGAAAATAAACATTTAAAAAACATTGAGAATATTCTGTTAAAACCATTTTTAAAAGTCAAGGATGAATTAAATATCTTTAATAAATCATTTGAGTAAATAATATTACTTTTGAAAAATAATTTTTCAAAAACTATATATAGAAAAAATATATAATTTAAAAGATAAATTAAATATGTTTTTCTTTTAAATGTTTCTTATCTTGATTCATGTACCAAATAAAGGAAACCTTGGTATAAAATATGGAAACTCCTTAAATACATAATGGATAATAAAATTATTGGATCATATAAAGGATAAATGGTAATATTACTTCCCTGGTATTAAAAGCGATCCCTAAATAAAATGATATTATAAAATATATTCTTACATCTTTGGTAACATTTAAATTGTAACCCCTATAAAAAAATTGAATTCATTATTTAACCATCATGAATAAATAGGTAATCATTCTAAATATAACAAATGGATAGTATATATTCCCTAAAAAAGTGAATAGGTGCATATTAACAAATACCCCTTAGTAGAATGGAAATTGAGATGAAATACCTTACCACTCACTTCCCTTTCTTTTAATGTTCTTTCAACTCATTTATAATGGTTTTGATCAGGTTATGAATTTATACCAAAACTATATTCATTTTAATAATATCAGATATGATCCTCTTAAAACATATTATCACCCCATATATCATAATATTTCATTATTACCATTGTTTAATAAGTTAATTTTATTTTTATCATATTTAATCATTATATACCATTTTATAACCATTCGTGAATGTTTTACATGGAAAATTAATGATATTGCTTCATGGAGATGGTAGGTTGTACATACGCATAAGCGATGATATCATTCCCTTAATGGGTGAAAGATTAAGGAATTGGATTTTATAATAATTTTCTAGAATTAATACCATGTCATATGTATCATATATATTCATTATTTACATTGTTATGACTATCCATGAGAGTGGGTGTGGAAAATAAATGACATCGGTTTGCGTGACGGTAGTCCGTCAAACACACGAGTGAGGAATTTGTTTTCTATTTAAAGGAGAAGGAGATGGATAAATATTATGAAATAAATATAATAAATTCTATATATATTTTATATAATTATTTTTATATTTTAATTGTTAATAAACAATTGAAATTTTTAAAAGATAGATGGAAAATAAAGAGCTTTGTCATGGTGATTACATTCCCTTAGAGAAACCTCCTTCAGATCTCTTCTTAAGGACCCTGGAATTTGTTTATTGGGAAGAACAGTGGCTCTAGAACATGGATGATGGTTTTGATGAGGGATTTTTGTAAGTTTTTGTTGATACAATTTTTTTAGATGTGGGAATATGTGAGGGGAGGGATTTTCCTTTTATAATTGTGGGGGAGGACACACTTGGAATTTTTGAAAAGAATAAAATATACCTATGTCTTTCACATGACAAATGGATCAAAAATGGATCATTATGAAACATTTTATGCTTTAATATCTAAATAATTCCTTAAAATATAACTTATATAAGTTTATAGGTCATTTTAACCCATATCGTTATAGACTAACACCCTAGCAAAACCAGTTTTTACATTTACCATGAAAATTAATTTTTACAACTTTTAAAATTCTCTCTAACCATAAATTAAGTTGTCCATATTATATAATATTCATTATTTTTATTATTATTATTATGGAACCATTTTAACAAAATTCAAGTAAAAAAATTTGTATAATTTAATTTAAAATTAAAATCGAAGATACCGTGAAAAAAAAGATGGTTTTCCAAAGGAAATGTTTCCAATAGTGTAAAAAACACTTATATCAAAATTGAATATATAATTGATTAAAATTACCTAAATAGTATTAATTATAATATAATTTAACTAAATTTACTTCCAAATAAACAATATGATAAAATTTAACTTGTAAACACTTTAAAAAAAAATGAAATCTTCAGTAAAAATAATTATTTTTTATTATTCATCTAAAAAGTAATCTTTTTTAAAAATTATGAGAATTAAATCTCAGATAATATTGAAATTATTATTTAAAAAAATAAAATTTTCCAATAAATTTTCTAATAGTGGTAAAAACTAACTTTAACATTAGTAAGAAAAATGTGAAGAAGCCATTTTTTAGACAAAAAATACAGTTCTTCCTAAAAACATGTATTTTTCATTAAAATGGTTTTTTATTTATACTCAATTGGATACTAAAAAATTTATCTACACATGTGAAATCCATATATTATTTATAATTTATGTATTTCTGTTCCTAATGTCAATTTAATGGCTAGGTTATAACAATTTACTATTCTATGGTTCTTTTAGACTTACGGTTGCATGTATCACAAGATATTGAATAGATTGAAATATTTATACGAAAATATAAGGTAAATACTGATGTTTTCACATTCCTCCCTCCGAAAAAAACATATTCCCTGAAATTTTCATAGATATTACCTTCAAAACAAATTAGGGTGGTTCTTCATCATAACATCCTCTAGCTTCCATGTTACTTCCACCATTTTATGATTTCTCAAAAATACCTTTTCTAGTCCACTCATATGATTCCAAAATATAATCTCTCTTGTATTATGAATCTAGATGTGATTTTTATAGTATGATAGATCAAGTTCCTATTCTACCTCTTTAGAGGTGAGAACATGCATTGGGTCTAATATGTACTTCCTTTACAATGGTATATGGAACACCTCATGTACTTTAGAGAGTCTTGGTGGAATTTTCGATAGATTATCCAGGGATACAATACTTTATATAATTTTAAAGGGTTTGATGTGTTTGAGGCTCATATTTCACTTCTTACCAAACCTTATGACACCCTCCCATGGGGATACACTCAAAAAAACACGACCTTACACTTCAAATCCTAAATATTTCCTCTTTCCATCAGTATAACTATTTTTAGTGCTTTGGGATACTTTGATATAAGATAGAGAGGTATTAACATCATGATTATCTTTTAAAAAAGTTCTAGGCATTCATGTTTCCTTTCACTAACTTTATCCCAACAAGTTGAAGTATGACATATGTTCCCATATACTTATTTATATCATGATATTTTAATACTTGAATGGAAACTGTAATTACAGTAAAACTCTTCAAAAGGTAAATACCAATCCCAAATACCTTAAAATTCAAGTAGTAATGACCACAACATATCTTCCAATGATTGAATAATAATTTTAAAATTTCTATCAGTTTCTGGATGGTAGGTGAGGCTTAAATGAAGCTCGGTATTAAGATTCTTCTGAAGATTCTTCTACAATTTTGATGTAAAATGTGGATCAAAATCAGAAACAAATGAAAGAGTTTCTTCATGAAGTCTTAAAACATAATTAATATAGAACCTTGTGAGTAACTATAGAGATAAATCTTCTCTTTTAGTGAGGAAAATTATAGATTTGGTTAGGATATCAACTGTAACCCATATTTCATCATTATTCTTATGAGTCTTAGCTAGTTCTATGACAATGTTTAGAGTAATTTCATACTATTTAAACATAGGAGAGGAATATACCATGAGTCATGCATGATATAATATCTCATCTTTAACCTATTTTAAAACTAATCATCTTGATACATAATCAGAAATTTATGGCTTCATGTTGTCCCACCAAAAACATTCCCTCAAATCCCTATACATATTTGTTCTACCAAGCAGTATTGTAAAAATTGAGTTATGAGCATAAAAAAAATTCCCTTTTAATATCAGGTGTATATGGAACACATAATCTCTTTCCAAATTTCAAAATTGTATCATTAAAAAAATCTGCTAACTTTCCATCATTCACAGGTTTAATTATATTTATAAAAATATCATCATCATATTTAGAACTATTTATATTTTCTAATAAATATGGATTTTCAACTTTTTGAAAAATGATTTGTTTCTCTCATTCACTAATAATTCTCATATACATCTTTAATCGATCTATGAAAATAGGATCCCTATCAATTATCATTTTGATAAGAACTCTATGACCATTAATACTCAATGAAACTATCGTATTTTCATTCTTGGGGTGGTAGTGTATTGAGAAATCATAATCCTTTATTAGCATGAGTAATTTCCTTTTTCTTGTTCTGATATACTTCAATGAAAATATTTATTTTAGGATATTTTCATATGTTCATATATCAAATATTTCACCAGAAAGATAATGTCTTCATATATTCAAAGAAAATATTTTGGGTTCTAACATGAGATCATGTGTGTGATAGTTCTATTTATGATTTTTTTTAACTTCCTTGATTCATATACAATACCTTTATAATTTTTAATAAGGTAACAACCATATCTCTTTTTGATGCATCACTATAAAAAAAACCAGTCATTTTATAATGGTAGAGTCAAAATCTGAGTATTGAGAAATATACTATTCAATTATTCAAAAGATTTTTTATATTCCTTTTTCCATATTAACTTAACCCATTTATGTGTATTCATGGTTAACGGGTTATCCAATTAGGTAAATTATGAATGGATTTATAATAGAAACCTGAAAAACCAATAAAACTACATTCAATGGTAATTTTACTTTGTGTAGGTCATTCTCTAAATGTGTTTGTCTCATATGATCAACTAAGATTCTGTCCTTGGAGAAAATATGACCATGAAAAGAATCTTCCTAATGCTGGAAATAGAACTAAATAAATAACCTATATAACTCTTTTCTTATCAGGGTCTCAAGAATAATATCCAATTAATTATCATGTTCCTTATAGATATTAGAATACACCAAGATATTATCAATGAATACAAAAAAAAATCAAGATATTCCCTGAATACTCTATTCATTATATCTATAAAAAACTTATGGTGAATTAGTTGATCCAAATGGAATTGATGTAATCTTTTAATTTATATAACTCATTTAGAATTTCTTCCTTATTTACTAGTAATTTTTTATACCTAAAACGAAGGTCAATCATTGAAAAATATTTTCCTCCATGAAGTTGTAATAATAATTCATCATTTCAAGTTATAAGATACTTGTTCTTATTATAATAGCATTGATTTCCCTCTAATAAATTCTTATCATCATGGATAAATCTTTCTTATCAAGAAATTTAATAGGGCCTCTACCTTTGTGAAACACTAGGGTCAATAAATCCCTAATCCCAAAAATCCTATACTTTTTCATTAACTCGAATAACTCCATAGTTTTTATTCTATAGACTATCTTTGATATAAGTCTTGCAATAAGGATTAAATCAATAGAGAACTCAACATTGTGATCAGGTGTATGTACAAGTATTTTTTTTGGAAATAAATAAATTTATTCTAGTAAAAAGGTATATCCTAAATTTTAATATAACATTTTCAATTTATATATTGTGTTTGATATTCTTCCCCAATAATCTAATTTACAAGAGTTACTAGGGGTGCATCTAGGCATGGCTTAAATTATGAAGTCTCCACTCTAGAGATTAGGAATTTTATATCTTAATCATGAATCTTAATTTCCTTCTTCATAAAATAAACATTGACATCCTATTCTGAATTCTAGTCTATACCATGGATTATAAAAAATTAAACCATATATATGATAATAAATTCTGAAAATAATCATTGTTTAGGTTTCATAATGAGTAATTCCTAATAAATCCTTATTGAAATGAGGCTTCCACTAGGAATTTTGAATATCAACTACATTCTTACTGTTATAGTGAAATATATAATATTCTTAGAAAACATTTAAGATATAAAAGAGTAAAAAGATCGAAATTGAAATAATTCTTCTTCTAAATTTTTGGATGTGATTAATGTAACACTGTATTTTTTTTTGAAATAACCAAGTTATTATTACAATATATGCAACACCAAGTAGATATTTCACTAAATGAAAAAACTTATATTATATTTTGGTATACAAAACACTAATTTTGTATTTTGATACAAATAATTTGGAGTTCCTTCAGTAACATTAGTAAAATGAATGACCAGGTTCTACTAAACTACAATGTACTATAAAAATTATTATTAAAATATTATTATAGGTGTCCCCAAGCCATCAGAATGGAGGATATGAATATAATTAAAAAAAATTATGAAGATATGGATTACATATTTAAATAATAATAACTATTTTTTGACCAATTAACTTGAAATTAAAATATGTCCCTTTATAAAATATAGGAAATCTCATTCTGGAAATCTATATTTAGGAAATCAAACACATTTTAACTCAATAAATTAATAAATACACTTTTGATAAATGACTGTAATAATATATATATATGTATATATATTATTCCTTCAGCTAATTAATTTTCATCTTAAGTGATTTCTAGATAATAGATAACAACAAATACAATTCTATGGATAAAAATTTATATTTTCTTTAAAAGGTCATATGATCGCATTATAATGGACCACCTAATTTAAATATAATTCTTTACACTATAAAAGTATTATTTTTAAAGATAAACTTAATTTTTATATGTTAATATCTAAATTAACTTTTTTTAAGTGTTTGGAATTTTTCTGAGAAGTTTCGTTTTTTGATGAATAGTGAAAAACACTGAATTTTAATCAAATATGCATTTTCATATTATTTATTTATATAGTGAAATTATATTTTAAATTGGTTTTAAATTATATTTTGATAACATATACCTTTATTAAAACAATTTATTTCATTGGAATCAATTTCACATCAAAATTTGATAAAAAAACATTTCATATTTTTGAACATTTTCACTTTAAAAACTCATTGCCTTGTCCGGTCTACAGGATAAATTTCAAATTAATTTCTAACAGTTATATGATTATAATTTGGAAAAACGGATTCCATATTTTTAATAATATAATATGTAGTATCTAGTAAGTTTAACTGAGTTTTTGACCAAAAAATTATTGAAAGTAATTAAAATTAATTTCAATGATTACCCAAAAATTAGTTCACTTAGTCGTTAAAATTTAACTTAAGGGGACAAATTACAAATAAAAATGTCAAGAATATATTTTATATAAATATTTATACCACATCCTCTGATGGTAAAAAACTATTCCATTATTGTTGGCACATGATGTAATTTACACCTTGCATTATTGTTTACGTTTTTAAATTTACCAGAATGCCACTCCACCTCCACTATAAAAAGGGAATTCATCTCCCTCACTTACTCAAACCTCTCAAGAACTTTTTATAGTCCAAAAACGACCCAAATATGCTCCCAAATTTTCTATTCTCATCCTACAGTCATAAAGTTTGGAGAAATAAAACCAATTTAGTCCTTTGGTGAAAACCAAAAAGAATTACCCAATGAAGAGGTAATATCCTTCAATAAAAAATTCTGTTTTATTTTTTATCCAAAACTTAAATTATTCTTATTTCCTTATTATATAAAAACATAAGTATCCAAAATATAGTTATATTTTTTTAATTTAATAATTCAACCTAAACCTTCACACACTTCCATCAAATGGGATACTCAATCATCGTTTGTGTGTACGGTGGACTACCCCCTCATGAACCAATGCCATTCCTTATTCCATTACCTCATTCAAAAGGTTGATAATAATGATTTAATTAATATATTTATATTATATATATTATATTTATTTCAAATTTAGTCTTATGGAATTATTATAGAATAGATACCTTTATGATTTCCATTTTTTGAGAATATGATAACATTATTTGTGGATGTGTGGACTATTGCCTCCGCAATGCGATGTAATTTTTCACACTTTACATGGAATGTATTAAGAATGGGTTTAGTAAATTTATATGATAAATATGAAATAATAATTATACTTCAATTAATATATATATATATATATATATCATTTACTTCCTTTCTTTCAATATGAAAAGAAAAATGAAATAGTGTTCATGCGTACGTACGTCCAACCGTCTCCATGAATGGTGTAATCCATTTCATATTTTTATCATTTATAGATTATTATAAATAATTATATAATGAATATTTATTATATTTATATAATTTTTTACAATATTGTAATATTTAAATCATGATCTATGTAATGGGATAAATAATAACATCTCAAAACATATATGAAAAATAAATCAATTTTTACCTGAAACATAAATTTAACAGGAAATTGTTAATAAAAAGGTTATATAAAGTCATAATAAAATAGTAAATGGTATTACATATAATAATATAATTATATTTTAGATTTATATTCAAATTATATTTATTATATATGGGGTATGATCATGCAGTAAGAAATTCAATACATAACATAAGCGTTTTCTCATCTCACTTTTTATAACCGTGAGATACATTCCATATTCACCCCTCATTTATTTTGTTTGGTGTATATACATCACTATGTAATTTTATAAAATTAATTTAATTTATTTAATTATATCACATTTTTCAATTGATTCCATTATTTCATAGATCTCACAATTCAAATGTTACTAAAGTTGTAAGGGGATTTCTAGTTTCACATTTATTTTTCTGAGACTTATGCGATAATAACCACTCATTTATTTTGTGTGGTTAATATTCTATCTATTAATGTATTATATGATACTTATACTTAATTTTATGGGTATTTACTTATGTATTTTATTATCTCCATTTAATAGGGTTTATTATGCCAAAGTTACCCAATCGTTAAATTAATTTTGTCCCAATTTTCCTTCATTGAGAAACATGCCATGTTAGAAATCTATATTAATGTACCAGGTGTATATACTAACCATGAAAATATTATATCATGGGTATATTTATTTCCATGATATTTTAAGCATCATTTAATTTTATTCTTTCAAGTGAGCCTAATATAGCACTCTAATGCATTGGGTAACGATTTATATCTGATAAGATAATGATGCAGACAATTTTACAGGATTGATCCAATATAGGAAGAAGGTATAAACTAATCCACTATAAGGTAATAGATGAGATTGGGGATGGCGGTTTCTTCTTCCCAGTAGTTGTTTCCCCCGTGAAGATCTCTGACATGTTTTGGAAATTATCCTTAGATTATAAGGAATCAGTTTATAATCTTATGTGTATACCAAAAATTCCGTGTCTTATTCACTTGTTATGATTTAATGTATTATTCTCTCAGTTATGTCATGATTCATGTCAAATGAACATAAAGACTTTATTACTAGACTCTTTATTTTGATCTTTGATATGTAGGTTCAGATATTATAATTATATAATCATGTTCCCATACCCATATGCTTATTTCACGCATAAATATATTCATTGTTTACCCTTATTGAGAATATAAGCTCACCCCTTCCTTATACATCCATTCCCTAGGTTATGAAGAATGTTTTTGAAGTAGGAGTGTTAAAGGGGAATATCTATAATGGATATGTTGAAGATATTTCCACATGATAGAATATTAGGTTTTCAATTTTCTAAAGACACTAAACGGTTACGGTCCTCAGGCATGTACTTTTGGAATGTACATAATATGTGTCTAGGGTGATTTAATATCCAGGTATATTAATTTCAGGTCAATATAGTTGGTATCAAAGGAATGACTTAGTGAAATTTTAGAAACTAGGATAAGAAAAAATTAGTGATATCCTTTGGGATAATTCTAAGGATCTGTCTAAGGATGTCTCTAAAGATAAGTCTAAGGATGAATCAAAGAATGGGAAAATGTCCTGAAATTTGGGAAAAGGATTAAGACAGTGATTTCCAAGTAATTTCATCCCTATATAGGTACTACAAGTGGATATGGGTCTAGAATAGATTTACATAGGGGTGAAAACCCCAAAACAACATATTGAGCTAAAATCTATTAAGAACTGGTGCACAACAACATGACCTACTTCACACTCATATTGACACTCTCAAGGGATATTCTTTTGGAATTAACAAACTCTTTTTGAATCAACATGAAGGATTTAGATAGATAATGAATTTTAATGATCTAGGATGAAACTGAGGTTTCATAGATTAACTAATTAGGTTTTGTGATTTAGACATCATATAATTAATTTTTCAAGATTATGTTGTTTTCCTCAATGATAATCGTTTCTCATGGTATGATTGCTTTTTTTAGTCAATGGACAGAACCCAAAGGAACCATTTTAACACTAAATGCAATGAATAATGTGATTATTTCTCTCTTAAAAAACCAAATTATATGGTAGATGGAATAAAAATCCTTTTTTATATGCTTAAATAACAATTTCAAGATAATAATCATGTTAAACATTCAAGTGAGAAAATAAGGAAATAACATTTAGTTGGGTCCTTCATGAGAAAAAATCCAGCTTATTTTAGTGTTTCTATTAATCTATAAATTTCTAAACAATACATTAATACCACTGAAATTATATTTCACATTATTCAGTAATCATAGAATGAAAAATTCATCTTGGATTCTTATCATTTTAAGGTGAAGTGGATCCATGGTGGACTCTTATTTATAATATGAGGGAATAAGAAACAATTTAATCTATGTTATTGGAATAGTTTAAGTGGATATTTTTTTATTAAGTAATTCCCTAATATTCTATGAAAAATAATGGAAAAAAAATTCCTTGAGCTAAATAAAAATGATGATGAATCTTTTTGTACCTATGATGCAAATTTTACAGGACTTACAAGGTATGAATCTTGTTTGATCATCATTTTTGACAGAAAAATTATTCCATTATTTGGTGGCTAGAAACTATTTTCAAAAGGCCTTGGATATAATATCCATTTGTAGTTTTGAATAATTCAGTTAACGTGAAATAAATGTAGAAATAGAAATTGGATATTCACACCATTCCTATGGTTTTGATAAGAAAAGGAAGATCAAGTCTCACAACAATTGTAAATAAATTCCAAGAATATGTGTGATAGAAATATGGAAAGAACCATCAAGGGAATTAATTGGATGGGAATGATAGGTTCATTAAATGGGAAAAGTAAAGTCATAAAGTCCATTAATGTACAAATATGATTAATAGGATAGTTAATTCAATTAAGGGGAATATAATGACAACTAATGCATGGCCTACACTCCAGTGTTTCAAATACAAGGATTTTGGGCACTATGAAAATAAATACCCGAATCCAAGGGATAATATTAAGGACGAGAACCAACAACCTATGAGGACAAATGGAAATGGGTATATTATGAAATAAAAATTGATGTAGTGAATCATGATAATTAGTGAACAGTTTTTCACCCCTCTATAGTTGGGGATGTTCATGTTTTAGTTTTCATAAATTAACCCAATGAAAATATTATGGTTCATCCTTTTGTTATGTTTCATGTGATTACATCCCTCTATATGGATTTTGGAAAAATAATAATCACATTGGATATTCTATCTGTACAAGGATGGGCCAATGTTTCCAATGGATATTTTTTTGATATAAGATAATATATTATTTAAGTAAAAAATGGTGAATATTATTTTGGAGTGGTTATATGTTTAACCATTAATGGAATGATTTAATTTAAAATTTGGATGAGGTTTTAAATATTAATTTGTTATCTCACCATATAAGGATTTTTGTTTCTTTGAAAACATGTGCTAATCATTTTTCTATGTTGCAAACTTAAGACAAAAGTAATGACTTTTCATTATATTTTTGGATCTCATGATCTGTTAGTTCTTAAGGAATAAACAATTCACCTCCATTCACTGTAGTAAGAGATAAAGTTGAAACTGATGAATTCACAACTGGTTTGGGGTGGTCTCAAAACGGCCAACGTATCCGTATCTGATGACATGTGGACCTGCTTTCCAAAGGTAGGCGTTCTTCGGGTGGTTTCACCAGGGACGCTTAAGAACTCGCATTGGTCGAGAGGATGGGAAGTCGGACTCATCGCACACTTTTGGGGGGAATTATTTCCTGTTTCGGGACTCTCATATAGATTTAAGACGTATTCATATGCTCGCCAATCTTTGGTTTATACCCAATAATAGTATCCACAAACATCTCCTAGTGGGAAATGTTCAGCTGGACGCAGGGGTTCAGAATCATTTACGCCCGAGTTTTACCGTCCCTCGTGGGATTAATGACCCTAAGGAGTTGGGACTCATTGAGGCGGTACTAGGAGTAGCGCGGTGAACCGATGTGAAGATAGTCAGATCGATCGGTCATTGGGCTTGAACCTCAAGGAGGCTTCCTACGTACCCTGCCTAGGAGACATGGATCAAGGTCCACGTAGTTAGAAATTGGGTGTCGGAGGACTGACGTGAAGGTGGACCCGGGGGTCCGATGGTGATCAGGCTTGAACCTCTTAGAGGCTTCCTACATATCCCTATGGTGGGGAATCAAAGTCCTTGTAGTTCTAAATGGATTGGGGCTTACACTCTGAGGAGGCCCAGGGTGATGGATTAGGGCTTACACTCTGAGGAGGCACAGGATGATGGATTGGGGCTTAAACTCTAAGGAGGCCCAAGTTGATGGATTGGGGCTTACAATCTTAGGATGCCCATAAGAGAATGTCATGGTCGATGCTTACTCTAAGCCCATGTGAGTCATGCTCAGTGTGAGAAACAAGAGTCTTCTGGGACCAGAAGATCATGTCGCGAAAGGTTCATTCTTGAGAAGTGGAGTGGGTATTACGCATGGAGCGGCCCATAAGGTCAGGGCTTACTCCGAGATGGATGCCCATGGAGACAAAGCATATATGGAGAGGGAAAGAGGTTCTCCTGTGCCCGTCACCTCTCTTATTCCCAGGGGAAGTACAGAAGTTCATGGGGGCTTCCTTCTGATGGGTATTTTACTACCCTTGAAGAAGGGAGAAGTGCCCTGGCCCCAACAAGTGGAGGGGTTGAAAGGGGGCTCCCGAGCTCAGACTCCCCATTACCGTGGGAATGTGAACCCAGGAATGCTTCAGAAATCCGCTCAAGGGTCGGAGAAACCCCATCACCGCTGTTTACCATGGGTATGTGAACTCAAAACGGCGCGCTAATGCACCTGAAGGTTATATCACACGGGTCTGGTGGCTCTGGTGGAGGCCTCAGCTTTGGATCGATGAGTAGGCCAATGAGGTAGCCATGAAGGATCAGGTTGGATTGGAAAGAGTTTATCTGGCTCGGAGAATGGGAAACCCGAAGGATTTGGCGGGCCACGTGGGTATATGAGGAGTGGATCCCTTCACTTAGGAGGTGATATGCATCTGGAGAGGTTGTCTGTGAACGAGGGTGGTTCACATCCTGGTGGGAATCCCAAGAACCAGGGTGGTTCGCAGCATCAGGTTCGGCCCACGTACTAGGCTGGTACGCAGTGGGATCCATGTGAGGAGCTGCATCCAAGGGAGATGTCGGTCAGGGGTCCATCGGTCGAGGCTTCGCCCCCGTAGGAGGGTTCTACGCAGTGCGACAGATTAGAAAAGGGGCATAAACTCCCTAGTCCGCGAGGAGTGCATCTGCGAAGGAGCCATGGTTCGCGTTCTTCTTTTCTTTTTTATTTTAAATTTATGGTTCACAAAATTATTATTCATTTTCAGTTCCTTATTAATTCGCTTCAAGGTTCATACCTGTTCTGGTTCGTGAATTGGAACTTCGCTGTTCACGAAATCCTAAACTCCTTCCTTCGAAATCTTTCCACCTGAATATAATTGATCTCATTTCCGAATTCTCTCCTCTTTTCCCTTGATCTCCTTTTATAGAGTGGGGTAAGGGATGTATTTATGGTCATGTGGCACCTTTTTTAGAGGCCCATGATCAGAAACCCAATTCACGGATGACCCGGTCAATCCATAACTCACGGGGGGCATCGAACTCATCTCCCCTGTGAACCAAACGAGCTCGGGGAGGGCTTTGCGGCCACGAAGGGTTCCGCCTTCATTCTGCGAATGACAGTGGATGCAAAATAGGCTGGTTGAGGCAGTCCGAGGCTGGGGCGGTTCGTGACGGCGGACCGGTTTGACGTATGTCCTGCTTCGCGCCCCCGGAGGATCTCTGCCTCCATTCCGCGAATAACAATAGTCCGCGGAGGGGGTGCTTCGCGGAACCGGCCATGTGGCATCATCATTTGGACCGGTTTGCTGACCAGTTTTGATTTTTTCATCCTTTTATTTTTCTCCATTGTTTCCCCCAATTCTTTTGGGGAATTGGGTAGAATTTCCTTTGTGGATTTTTCAGGACCCTACAAATGCCCCCCATCGGAATGGGGTCTGATTTAAATAAAGAGGAGACCATTATGATGCAGAGTGGTCCTAAAACTTGGATGGTTTTCGGTAGAGGGGTGGACCCAGTAGGGGACCACACCTATAAATACAGGGGGCCTTGTTTTGTATTTTTCGAGATTCTTCATGAAACCAGATCCCTCTCACTTTTTCGTCTCTGCGTGCTCATTCTTTCGTGAAACACCTCGTCTGTGAACCAACTTCTATTTACACAAACCATTCCTCCTTCACGGTCACCTTCACCCATAGACCAATCTCCAGCAGTGAACCAATACTTTTAATTAATTAAAAAGTAAGTCACGATGGACCGCATATGAATTCTTTTCGCGGTTTCGATGGTCCGCGGACTGAAATCATGATGCCTTTAAAAAACATTCTAATTCCTCTGAACATAATTACTTAAATCTGGTATTAGGATCCCATGAAGCAACCTAGTTCATGGCTTTCTGGACAATGCCTCACGGGCCAGCATACCGCTAACCCCTTTCCGTGTAGGGTTGGTTCGCATGATGTCGTCATCGCGAACCACTGAGGCCTGTTTACAAAGGCTTCTCGATTTCTTTTCCATACTGCCAATATTTTTGTCCATGTTTTATTACTCTGAACTAACCATTTTCCTTTATTCTATGATGTAGGGAGAAAATATGGTTCCTCCTCGCCATGCACCCAGAAGTGCTGCCGAGCCTCTCTCGATTGGTTCAGGTAGACGTTTAGCTATGATTCACAAAAAGGAAAACGTCAAAAAGGACCCTAGTCAGTCTATCATTCCTGAAAACTGTGTCTTGAAGGACTTACTCTCTCCTGAGCTACAGGTTTATCTACTATCAAACCGGCTTTCACTTTATGGATTCGGTCATCAGGACGACGTCCCTACCCCCCCTACTTTCTCAGGTCATCTGACTCCTTTCTTGGAAGTGTTACCAAACTGCATTCAGGAGAACCTTACCCCATTGGGATAGATAACCTATGATTCTGATCCGAAATATGCTTTCATTTTGTGAGGCTCAGTTTGGACCCAAAGCAATCAGTACATTCAAGACTTCTCTCAAAAAGCTATCGTCAAGAATTATCCCTCCATAATCAACCTTACTCGGGTAGATCCGGACTTGGGGTGGATTCCTAGGTGGGATCTGCGATCTGGTGGGATTTTCTCGAACGACTGGGCCTGGTATTTTTGGGTCTATCATCATTACCGAGAATCTCCCGAGTCACTAGAAGTAGTCAATTTTTACTCTGTAGTATGGGCCTCCCAGTTTTCTGTTTACCCACCATCTCTGATCCTGCCTGACCTGCTTAGTCTCTAGTGTTGAAACACTAATACTTTCCACCTAGCCCACAGAAATGTCGATATTAGTCTATGGGACATCTATCAATTAGGAGGGATCCCAATTATCTGTGAGATGTACGACGAGTTTCTATCCACTCCTGATGTGTGGGACGGCGTCGAACAAGTGAATTTGTTGGCGTTGGATCTGCTGATTATGGCGGAGCAATCACTAGGTCAGGCCTTGGGTGCCCGCTCTCTAATTCCCTATAGCACCTGGATAGGGTTATTTCTGAACACCACTGGTCCTGTGATGAAGATCAAGTGCCCCAGGACTCATCCTTCTCAACAGTCACAAGCCATCCCAAGTTCCTACTGGGTGGTTCTGGAGGCGGGCGATTACCTTTCATGGGGTTACGAGGTGAGCCCCGATGTGCTGCCTATGCTCTTGCTGGTAGGTCTGTTTGCTATGTTTTTGAGTGGGTGGCTATTCCCTTCTGGGGATATGAACCCAGGTGTCAGGGCTTATACCTTGATGATTTCCGTTGAGTTGGTAGAGGGTCTCCAGGTGAACTTAGTCGTGCCCACTTTGGATCGTATTTACGAACTACTGAGTCACATGCAGGAGGGCGGGTCACCCTACCGTCGGAGTGGGCCATTCCAATTATTATACAGCTGGATAGCGAATCATTTCCATTGTTATGAGTATTGTCATAACACAGTCATCCCGCTTCCTACCTTTCGGCCTACCCTGCTTGATATAGCTGGGGTTCGTCTGAATTCCTTCAATTCTGATGAAATCATCGAGCTCCTTAGTGAATTCTCCCAGTTTTCTTTTGCTCTCTACCCCACTCCTTCCGGCGTCGTGGTTGACAACCGCATGGGGGGACTTGAAGAACGTTCTTACATGATTTCACTACAGGATAGGATTCTGGCCGCGTGAATTGACGGGGTTTCTTTATGTGAGTTGTATTCCCCCCATCGTTTCTTCCATCAGTTTAGGTGCATGCAACTCCAAGTTTCCCTTCCCCCTCCTCGGGCTCGAGGACTGCACCTGGCCACTCTCTGTCAATGGTGGTTGATGATAATGCAGGAGGGATCTAACACAAGGATTCTCCTGCCATATATGGGAGCAGTTTCCAGCTTATCCTTGGAGTATGCAATGATGTGGTTAAAACATTACCCCAATGGGATCCTAGGGAAGGCTGTCTGGCAGGTTCCCAAGTCAGGAGTAATTGCGGCTGTTGTGGCTACTGTACCTTCCTCATCGGCTCTATGGGAGGACCGACTGATGTCTTGCCGGTCAAACCGAATCAAGGGATTCTCCTCTCCCAACCCCACTATGGACGAAGTTTAGATGAACCCATCCTTGTTGGATGTGGATGAGGATGAACCGGTGGCTTTGGGTCCTAACGAGACAATTCATGGAGTTTTACCGACGGATACCGGACTCATCAACTTGATTCCCAAGCCCAAGCCGGGGTTAGAAGCTTCAGACCTTCCAACTTTGGAACCGTCTTCTAGCATGCACATGCCTGTGCCGATTTCAATGCCAGACTTTTCTCCCATGCTATCCAGCAATGATTCCAAAGATCCTCATGTCATGGAAGACAACCGAGCAGTGTGCAGGTGGGCCTGGCCCTGGATTTGCGAGATTGTGGCTGAAACTCCTCCAGATGAGATGGAAACTAAAACCGAAGCGTTTCTACAGACCTTACTGGGTTTGGGGTTAGGTGGCTTTGACTATCGGCAGTTCCATTATATTGTTGGGCAAGTTGTCATGGCTCATGAGGAAGTTTCAACTAGTGAACACAAACTTGCTCACCTCACTGTCGCTCATTGCGGGACCCGATCCTTGGAGGAAGCCACGATACAGCTCCATCAGATGATAGCACAGGAGGCGATCCCTCACGATCAGGCGGCTATCCTATCCTCCGAGTTTCATGAATGTGAAGAATGGGAAACGATGCTGAGGAATCAGTAATCAACTATGACTTGTCTTCTTGAAGCCACTAGGAAAGGGATCAACTCTCTCCAAAAAACAGTGGATCATACTCATTTGGTGGCTGAGGTTAAAGCCAGGGAGAAGGTCGTGATGGAGAAGTCTTGCAACAACCTTCGCCGGTCAGTTGTTGATCTGGTGGAGAGAGCAAGTCAGGCTCATTTATGACTATCAGAGCCATTCTTGTACTCTCTGTTTTACTTACCCCTCTCTTTTTTTTGTGAGGGAGAGACCCCAGCTTGTGGAAGTCCTCCCTTTTTGTTCAAACGGAATAAAATCTCTGTCAATCTCTTGTTGCTGTAAAATTTGACTATTACTAGAACAATTTTTGTGTAAATAACAACTCACTGAATCAGAATTAATCATAACATAGGAAACCAAACTCTAAATTTTTCTTTGACCATGGGATCCAGTGAGCACAGTTTTACTATTTCTAGGGCTTTTTAGAAAATCCCCAAAAACCTTTTGTCTCTTCTTTTAATGCCCTATTTTTTCCTAGGCCCATTTATTGTGGGCCCAGCGGGTATGGCCCGACTTTTTCTTAGGTCTCCCTTTTTGGGTTTTCGGCCTAACAGGATTTGTGCCTCTTTTTGTGGGAGGTTTAATGTCATGCCATCAAGAATATCATTACTGATGTTTTAGGTCAAACATCTTTGACCATGTATGGTGGGGAGAGGGCCCCAATGAGGTTTGGTTTATTAAAATATGTCTCAATGTACTTCAGATGCATGTGGAGGGAGCATGTTTAGATTTGAACGACATGCATGGCATGTCTCAAGGCATGGGAGTCGTATCGGCGTGCATAGGTGGGAAGAGCATTGCCTAAGGAAATATTTCCTTCGACAGATAGGCCAGGGGCAATCAATATGTCGAGCTGCTGAGGGAATGGTATGCATAGTCGCACAATGGTGTCCTTATGTCAATGACTCTCCATTTCTGATGGCCATAGGACTTCATGAAAGTCTGGCTTGGGGAAACCACCATTGGTGGCTTGGAGAATTATGAAATCCACCGGGGGTATCTTAAAAAGGGTATGTGATGTCTGAAAGGTTTTGAGAACATCTGTATCAATCAGGAGTATGGAAGTAAGATCCCAATCCTACACATTTATCTAGCATAAGGGGCGGTTGGAGCTTGGTGTAGTTTAACGGTATGCAGCTGGGACATCATCTAGAATGGAATGGATTCTCCTGGTCCTTGGTAATCTCATAAGAGAAGTTCCACCATATTCAGGTAGGGTTGTGAAAGGGGATGGTAAACTATATCTCAGAGGGTTTCTGAATCCTGGGATGAACATAGGGGCTCAGGGGCCAAGAGGCGTACGGAGAGAAGCATTGCCTGAGGAAATATTGCCTTTGGTAGATGGGCCAGGGGCTATCAATAAGCAACTCCACTGAGGGAATGGTATGCATAATCATGAAAAGGTGTCCCTAGGTCAATGATTGTATTCTCCCGACAGCTGACCAACTTTGGGGAAGTTGAGATTCGGGACCCCCAGGGGTGGCTTATGAGAGTTCAGCTTTTTTCTGATTACAGATCATGGTTTATGAGGAGAGGGTGTCTGGATACGGGAGAAGTGTCTAGGGTAAATATCTCGAGAATGGGTGAAGTCATTCCTTCTCATGCTGGTGTGAGACGGTGGTTCGTGTAGGTCTGACCCATGCACTGGGGGACATAGAAAAGCCTATGTTCCTTACTAAACCCATGACGGGTTTGACCGTGCAGTTTAATGTCGTATGATAAGGATGACTTCCATGTAGTTTAACATCATGTGGTAAAGACTGGAGCATCTTTAAAGGATAATGTACAGTTTTACATCAAGCAGCGAGGACGGGGGGAATTTTTAAACCAGTAAAAATTCTTGTAGATGAAGGCATTTCCCGGTATGGTTAATGCTTGGTCCTTACAGATTTATGCCAAGCGGCCAAGACATTCCGTGCAGTTTAACGTCATGCGGTAGGGATATATTTGCAAAGGCCACTCTTCATTAGGATGTAACTAGGCTCGAGCATCTCAGCATGTCCAAGAAATGGAGAGGGGTCGATTGGTGTAAATCGTGGTTCCAGGGCTTCTTGGATCAGGAGAAATGATATGGGGGCCCTGAGGCTGGTAAGCGTACGGAGATAGGAAGAGTGTCTCCTGTGGAAATCATGCCTTTGGTAGACAGACTAGGGGCTATCAATCTACAGAGCCTCTAAGGGCATGGTATGCATAGTCATGCAAAGGTGTCCATGGGTTGATAAATTTCCACTTCCGATGGCCATGAATGGTTATGAGGATCTGCAATTGCCTGAGCCACGAAGTCTGTCATTTGGTAACAAATTGTTTTGGACATGTTGGGCATACTTGGTCCTGGTTGCTATTGAAGCTTAGAGAGCTCCCTGCGCCGATCTATTTTGTGTGTGGGGGTGTACCTTTACCCTATGCAGTTTAACGTCTTGCTGTAAGGATGAAGTACTCCTAGTTTAGCCGTCATAGAGCTCAGACCACTAGGGGACTATTGCTACAGTCTCTCGAAGGATAACTAAGTTAACATGCTCTGATATACTCTGGACAGGGTGGGGGAAGAAGGTTTTAAACTGCAACTCTGAGGTTTCCCAGATCAGGAGATAGGGTATGGGGGCTCTGAGGCCAGTAAGAGTATATAGCTAGGAGGAGTGTTGCCCAAGGAAATCTTGCCTTTGGTAGATGGGCCAGTGGCTATCAATATGCAGAGCCATTGAGGGCATAGTATTCATAGTCATGCAAAAGTGTCCCATGTCGATAACTTTCCACTTCCGATGGCCATGAATGATTATGAAAACCCGAGATTTCTCACAGTACAGAGTTTGGTATATGGGGATAATGGTGTCCGAGCTTACAAGAAACATCTCCACTGCAATTGTCCGTTAAGTCAAAGTAGCCTAGTCCTGGCTTGATGTTCATAGATAGAGGTAGTCATGTGAACCACGAGCGGATACATAGACTAACCGGATAGGGATACCCTGGCGAAGTTTGGATTTGAAAAGGGGATTAAATTTTAAACCACTATTCCATAAATATCTGCATCAGGAGGTATGGTATGGGGGCTCTGAGGCTGGTAAGGGTACAGAGCTAGGAAGAGTGTCTCCTGTGGAAATATTTCCTATGGTAGACCGGCCAGGGGCTATCAATATGCAGAGCTGCTTAGGGCATGGTATGCATAGTCATGCAATGGTATCCACGGGTCGATAACTTTCAACTTCCGATGGCCATGAATGGTTATGAAGATCCATAATTATCCAGGCCGTGGAGTCTGATGTATGGGGAGGATGCATCCAAATGCGCAAGGAGTATTTCGGTCTTGTTTCGGCATACATCTTAGGTGGTTAGTGACAAAATCTATTCAGTTTAACGTCGTGCGGTGAGGATGTGGTCTGTGCAGTTTAACGTCATGCGGTGAGGATGAAAAATACACCCCATGCAGGTCTGGTCCATACATGTGGGGAAAGGGGAATTTTTTTCATTATCCATGTAGTTTAAGGTCATGCAGTAAGGATGCAAAAATAAACCCCATGCAGGTCTAGTCCATACACAGGGGAACAGTAATTTTTAACTTTTATTCAGGGTCAACTGGGCCAGGACGGGGAACCCTGTCATCGCTACGTATCCTGCGAGGGTAGGAATCAAGCTGCACATTTTTCTCTGAAAGAAGTACACCCCGCACAGGTCTGGTCCATAAACGGGGGAAGGGGACATTGTTGACTTTTATTTTATTTCATTAGGGTGTGGCTGGTCCAGGATAGGGGATCCCGGTGTTGCTACATATCCTGCGAGGGTAGGAATCAAGCCTCACATAGTTCTCTGCTAAGTACTCCTCGTGCAGGTCTGGTCCGTACATGGGGGAAGGGGGCATTTTTTTAAACTCTTTTTTGAGGGGCGGCTAGGCTAGGACGGGGAACCCTGGCATCACTACGTATCCTGCAAGGGTAGGAATCAAGCCCTATGTAGTTCTCTGAAATCAGTGCAGTTTAATGTCATTTGGTAAGGACGAAAAATACACCCCGTGCAGGTATGGTCCGTACACAGGGGGGCATTTTTTCCTTATTTTTTTTCTTATTCGTGCAGTTTATCGTCGTACGGTATGGATGAGGGGTACACCACGTGCAGGTCTAGTCCGTACACGGGGGAGATATGACATTTTTAACTTTAATTTGTTGGTGGTTGGGCCAAGATGGGGAACCCTAGCATCGCTACGTATCTTGCAATGGCAGGAATCAAGACGTACATAGTTTTCTGAAATCCGTGTAGTTTAATGTCGTGCGGTAAGGATGAAAGATACACCCCGTGGAGGTATAGTCCATACATGGGGGAAAAGGGTATTTTTTAAACCTTCTTGAGGATGGTTGGGCTAGGATTGGGGACCCTGGAATCACTACGTATCTTATGAGGGTAGGAATCAAGACATATGTAGTTCTCTGAAATCCGTGTAATTTAACGTCATTTGGTAAGGACAAAAAATACATCTCGTGCATGTCTGGTCCGTGCACGAGGGAGAGGGAATTTTCTAGATCTTCTTGTCCGTGCAGTTTAACATCATGCGGTGAGGACGACATACTCTTGGTTTAGGGCCATAGAGTTTGGACCATTGGGTGCTTGGTAGTTTAACGTCATGAAACTCGAATAATTCCCCCTCTTTTTTCCTTATCCATGCAGTTTTCGTCGTGCAGTAAGGAGAAGGGGTATTATTAGATTCCTTACAGTTTAATATCGTGCGGTAAGGACGAGGTATTATTAGATTCCATGCAGTTTAACATCATGCGGTAACAACGAGGGGTATTATTAGATTCCGTGCAGTTTAATGTCATGCGGTAAGGATGAGGTCTTATTAGATTCCATGTATTTTAACTTCATGCGGTAAAGACGAGGGTTACTTTTGGTTTCTATGCTAAATACTTCTTAATGAATCTCGCATTGGTCAGAGCCGTGGTGAATTTCCTATCCATGGATATCAGGGCTTATGCTCCATTGGAGTAGACCTTGTGTATAACGTATGGTCCCTCCCAGTTGGGCTCTAGATTTGGAGGTTTCCTTCTAGGTATCATTGGGGTCCGGAGGACCAACACCAATTATCCTTCCAAGAAAGGCCAAAGACAGACCTTTTTATTGAAGGCTCTTGCAATCCGGTTCTTGTATACTTCCACATGGTGAAAAGTGTGCAGCCACTTTTCTCCTAGTTGTTCCAATTCCCCGAGCCACCTTTCTGATTTCTCATCATTGGATAATTGATCATAGATGGCAACACGGAGTGAGGGAAGTCAGAGTTCAATAGGTTGGACCGCCTATGTGCCTTATACCAATGAGTACAGGGTACCCCGAGTAACGGTGTGAATTGTGGTTCGATAAGACCACAATGCATAGAGGAGTTTATCCGGCCATGACTTCTTGTCTATGTCCACCATTTTCTGGAGAATGTTGGAAAGGGTCTTGTTGAAAGCCTCTATCTGTCCGTTGGCCACCACATGGTAGCGGGATGAGTGGTTAGCCTTAATACCATAAGCTGGGTATAGTTTCGCCAATTCAACAGAGCGGAAGTTGGTGTCGTTATCCGTCAGTATGGTATGAGGGACACCAAATATGGTGATTATATTGGTTTTCAGAAAGCTAAAAATATTTTTCACCCCAACTTCCTTGAGTGGTACAACTTCTGCCCATTTGGAAAAGAAGTCGGTTGCTGTGAGGATATACTTTAGCTGTTTGGATGTGGCGGGGGGATATGGTCCCATGACGTCCATTCCCCATACGACAAATGGCCTAGAGTACTTGGCCTGATGAAGTAACTATGGAGGTTGGTGTATGATGTTTTCATGAATTTGGCATTAGTGGAATTTTGCGGTAAACTGTTCAAAATCTTGTGCCACTGTGGGCCAATAGTACCCAATCCTTCGAACCTGATGGGAAAGCTTGGCCCCTGGCCGATGTGCTCCACATACTCCGGCTTGTACTCCAGTCATGACAGAAGTGGTTTCCTATCCATAAATTCAACTAAAGAGGAATCTATCGAGGCCTCATTTGTAGAGGACCTCTTGTTGACCCACTACACCATATAGGACAAAGTTTATTGCCCTTCTCTATATTTTCTCTCGTCCAGCCCTGTCTGATGGAAGTTCCCCCCGTTGAAGGTAGTTTGCAATGGAGGTCATCCAACCGGTGGTGGGAGCATATGGCTCCGGGGAAGGACTGATTTCTTGAATATCCTCCATCTTGGTCTGAAAAAATGGCAAGGCCATTCGGTAGTGAGCAATACTGATTAATGTTTCATCCCAGTCTGGGTCGGCTAGGGTTGTGGCTGCATTGGATAATGCATCGGCCTGGGCATTGTAAGACCGGGGAATATAGGTCAGTGTGGGTTCTATAGAGTATTCCAACATTATCTCTCGGACATGGTCAAACAGGGGAATCAACTCCTCCTTTTTGATAGAATAATCACCGTTGACTTGCTTGATGAACAGTTCCGAATCACCTTTGACCTTAAGGTGTTGTACTTGTGCTTGGAGTGCGAGCTCCAGGACTGCAATGAGGGATTGATATTCAACTTCATTGTTCATACATCCCTCTAACAGAAGGAAGGAATACGGAAAGATTGCCTTTTCTGGGGACATGAGTATTATCCCCAAGCCCACCTTGTTAAATTTGGGGTCTTCCATCCTCTTCACGATTGGGCTTCGGGATGCTCTGTTGAAGTAAATTTCCCATGTTGGGAGCCCCTCTTGAACCATGAAGATGTCTTCATCCGGTAGCTCGATGTCTGGTGTGGTAGTCCTTGTTGAGGGGTGCTCTACCAAAAAATCTTCTAATGTCTGGCCTTTAATGGCCTTCTGAGGCACAAAACTGATGTCAAACTGTTTCAGGATGACCGCCCATCGGGAGAGGCGCCCAGTCAGCATCGGGCGGCTGAGGATGTACATTAGCAGGTTATTACGTGAGACCAATTGGAATTCATGATGTTTTAGATAATGTAACAACTTTTGAATTGCGAATAACAAGGCCAAACAACTCTTCTTGATGTTTGAATATCGAGTCTCAGCATCGATCATAGTCCGGGTGAGGTAATAGAGACTGTTTTCACTGCCATCATCATTTTGCTGCGCAAGGAAGGTTCCCAGTGACCGCTCTAGGGCTGTCACATATAGAATGAGAGGTCCTCCATCGATCGGGGTCATGAGCACCAGTGGGATTAAGAGGTACCACTTTAGGCTGTCAAACGCCTCTTGGCAGCCATCTGTCCATTGGTACATGACTCCTTCCTTCATTAACCTAGTAAAGGGAAAACATTTGCCTACCAGATTGGCTATGAACCGCCTGATATAGGCCAAGTTCCCTTGGAATTCTCTCAACTCAGGGAGGTTGCGGGGGGTGGTAGGCTGAGAATAGCCTTTGTCTTTTCAGGGTTGACTTCGATGACACGATGGCATACAATGAAGCCAAGAAATTTCCCTAAGGTTACCCCGAAGGCACACTTCAAGGGGTTCATCTTCAGACTATGTTGTCAAAGTTTGTTGGAGATAGTCTCAAGATCTGATAGGTGACTCGAGCGCTGCATGGACATTACCACCAAGTCGTCTACATAACATTTGACCAATTTCCCAAGGAATGGCTTGAAAATACGATGCATGGCGTGTTGATATGTGGCACCAACATTCTTGAGACCAGAGGGCATGACCCTGTAACAGAATATTCCATGAGGGGCCTTGAAGGAAGTGGATTCTTCATCTTCTTGGGCCATACAGATTTGATTATAGCTAGAATAGCCATCCATGAAGGACAGAGCCTCATACCCGGCCGTTGCATCAATTAATAACTCGGTGATCGGGACCGGGAAGTCATATTTTGGGCAATGACGATTGAGATATCTGAAATCGATGCAGACATGGATTTTCCTATTCTTTTTCTTGATAGGGACGATGTTTGCCAACCAGATGGGGCATTGGACCTCCCAAATGAAGCCTTCTTTAATAAGTTTATCGACTTCAGCCTCTATTTTGGCAGCATGTGAAGGGTGTGTCCTTATGGGAGCTTGTTTATAGCCCCGATGGTCTTTTGGAAGACCCAGGTGATGCGTCGCCACTTCACGATTGAGTCCTGGCATTTCTGTGTAATTCCAGGAAAAGAAATCCCGATGATTCATTAAGAAAGTGGTACATTCCTCGTGCTCCTCGGGGGACATGGCTGCACTAATGAGAGTATGCCTTGGGTCTTCCTTGGTACCTAAGTTTTTTTTCCATGAGCTCATCCACAGTGGGGGAGATACCTTCCTCAAATTCAGGAGGTGCATCCGTAAGATCTTCCTCCTCTTCTTCTCCCAAATCCTCATCTTCTTGATCCGAAGGGGGGAGGGTTTCCAGCCCGGGATCTCGGGGGTTTGAGGGTGTGTCGTCGTGGGCATCTCCGCTCATGAATTTTTCCCTATATTGTGGGTTGGAAGACATTCCCGCACTTTCATGCACGGCTATTATGGCTGAAGTCATGAATACAGCTAAGTGTGTGTCTTAACTTGAATATCTTATCTCAATATGGTTGATGGGAAGTATTTAGTCTCTTCCAAGCTTCCTGTGGGGGTCGTTAGGAACCACTTCCAGACCATTTGGAGTGGGGATACAGTCAACACCATCACCCAAAGGCTTCTTCCTCTTTGATCATAGAACCCAGCATCAATGTAGAGTGACTCAGAGAGTTCAAAAGGGGCCTTATCAGCGTGAAATATCCCACTTTTCCCATTGATGCAGAATTTGATACACTGGTGGTAGGATGAAGTAATGGCCATGTGCTTATGGAGCCACGACCTTCCAATTAGGTCATTGAATGCTATGTTCTATTGGGCCACCAGGAATTCCGAGTAGGCCATGAGGTCGCCAAAATGGGTCTTTAGCATAATTTGTCCCATCGGATTTTGCTCGCTCTTGTTGTAACCTAGAAGAGTCGTGGCCAAGGGTATTAAATCACCCTCACTATAGCCTAACTTATGGAGTATCCATAGGGGAAGGAGGTTAACTCCAGAGCCATTTTCAATAAGGTCTTTGCAGATCTCAACATCATCTAGTGTTTCAGACACATATAGTGGTCTGATGTGTCCCTGCATGATGGCATCATCATCTAGATTGGGGAAGGAAATCACTGAATTGTATTTAGCTGGGCCAGTCTATGTCCGGTAAATTTCAACGGCAAATACCTCAGCTTGAAACTCCTAGGGGTTGAGAAAGGCTTCTATAAGTGACTCCATGAGGTCGGCTAACAAACCCAGGGCCTCTAAGATGGACAGCTTGGATGGTACTGACACTAGATGCTTAAGGATGCCATATTTTTTCTCCAATGGCCGATGCTTCTCTCCTGGCGGGAGAGTTCTAACAGGCGGCTTGGGAGCTAGAGTGCGTGAAGAGGAGGTACCGGTCGCGAGTTCAGGTGTCGATGATGTTCCCACATTCTCGGGACTCGGCCCGACCGGTCTGTTTGTGCGCACTAGGTGGCCAGATGCTTGTTCCTCCTCTAATGGGTATCGTAGAATAATGGGGCCAGGGTGGCTTCTTGTGGAGGTGGGGGGATATTATTTCTCCTGTTGGGTCTGTTGAAGATCCCTCCCATGGGTTTCCACGATATTGATGATTTGGGCTGAGTTCCAACCGTACGTTTGGTTTTGGCTACGACTGCGCCTCCCCTAGTATCCCCTGCCTCTGCTGTTTCTCGTCCCGGCTCCTCGTGTCGGGAACTCAAGCTCATAACCGTACCCTTTTCCATGGAATGATTCCATAAGATGGATTACATTGATGGAACCAAATAATGGCTCCTCATCCTCTGACAGGTTAACCTGGTCGGTCATCCCTGATGGTGTCGTTTGGTGGGTCGGTGCCCATGGCGCCAAATTTGAGGGCATGGAATCTGACAGCGTTGGGGATAACTTTGTCCTCGTCGCAGACTGGTCCTCTTGCTCTTGTCTCCTCCCTTTTTGATTATGCTTGGATGACCAGATCGTGGAGGGTTGTGAGGCCGATATTGTCAGTTGTGCGGCATCAGGGGCTGTTGGTGGCAACACTGGCTGCTGTAGTTGATCTCAGAGTATTCCCTGGGCTCGATTGATAGTCTTTCGAGTCATTTAGTTATCAAATTTATACCCCTTCTTGCTGGTGACTTCCTGCCACCCCTCCCCATTATCAGATTCGGTGGTAGAAAAATACGATACACGTGCTGGGGGTGGTCCCAGCTCGACCTACCCGGAGTCTACCATCCTTTACAAAAGGTCCTTGAAAATGATTCATTCCCGAATATTGTTCCCCAACATTCGATGGTAGGTACATTAATCTGGCCTGTCATCGGGGCCGACTTCTTCATGTTTCCTCAGCTCTGGGAGGCGGAGCAAGTTGCAATTCATGGCGGAGATGAAGTAGCCGCAGACTTGGTCCTCTCAGAACGAGTATGCTTTATGTCTTCATTCCTCAAACCAGTTATACTTCGATCATCTTCGATCATCTCACCTAGGTGGAGGTGGTCGTTGATGTTCAGGGGGCCCTTGATGATTTGGTGGAGGCCTGAGCAGTGGAGCAAGCATAGGGGCTGGCTTAAGCGTGATAGAGGAAGCTTCAGCTCTGACTTCTCTCTTTGAGGGAGCCTACGAGGCTATTTGGGATTTCAAATTGGTCCGCTGCAGGGATTCCTCGATTATTTGGGCAATGGTTGAGAGATGGCGGAAGCCAGTGGTGCACTCCACTAGTATGAGCGGTGTCCACATCTCATATCGAAGATTATCGATTCATATGACGAGCAGCTCATCTTGAGGCACTGTCCTGTTCAGAGAGTAGGTCAGACTATTCCATCAAGCAATGAAATCTGAGACCCTCTCGTTCTCCCTCTGCTTGTAGTTTATGAGGTCACCGACTGTTGTCTTAGGCAACATTGAGCTGAAGTGAAATAGAAACTATTGTTGAAGGTCTTCCCAGCTTTTTATTGACTGGGATAGTAGAATCATATACCGGACAGAGGTGGATCTATGCAAGGTCCATACGAAGCATCTGAGTTTCACTGCTTCTTGTTGTTTCGGAGTCCCCATCATAGGGTCGCAATAGGATGCATAGTACATCAAATTCTATTCTGGATCGCCTGATTCATTGAAGATAGGGAATATTGGGCTCCCAAAAATTGGTGGAGGTGGTGTGTTGCTCACCCAATCCAAGTATGGTTTCCACTCTTGCTGTATCGGAGCGCGTCGGCCCTCCATCACTTCCAATCGAGCTGTCAGTGGCTCAATGGTGTTGGTGAGACCCTGTTTTACATCCTGTCGGGCCCGGTCTTGGGCAGGTGCATCATGAGGAATTGCTCGAGGATCCAACTCGGTTGGAACCTGGGGTGCATGTTCCATTTGTGACACCATCGGAGGGTTCAGGCGTACTTGCTCCGATTGATTCTTGAGTGGAGGGAAGTCTTGGTATTCATCCAGATCCACATTTAGGTAGTTGGATGGACCAGGGGCCTCATTATGCGGGGCAATCCAGGGTCCTTGAGGTGTACTTACTGGGAGCACAATATGTGGCTACTCTTAGGACGTGCTTTTAATAAGACGGTTCCTCTAGAGTATCTCATCATTAAGCCGCCTCAATTCCTTCATTTCCTCTTCCTGTCGAGCGAACCTCTCTTCGAGCGTGAGTGGATCGTTTTTGTCGAGAGGAGGGGACAAATTAATGGTAACTGGTCCCGTATTTTTATCCTTGTTGGAAGCTCGTAGGGGGAGCAGAAAAAGTTTAGCTGAATGGGCCGCCATATTTAGAGCGGCCCTCTCATTCCGGGTGTGCACACCCGGTGGTTCGTGGTGGGTGGTAGCCTGACCAGAACCGTCGTCTCCCGATCCATCCATATTTTCATCATCTTTGGTGATATCCATGGGGTTAGTCTCTATGGAGTTGATGGATACGTATCGCGGGGTGGAGAAGATGTCATCCTCTAAATAAGAAGAGGATCTACTGCATCTTTTGCTGGCCTTCCCCTTCATATGCCAGGATTTCCTTCAGACTTCTTGAAAATGGGTGATGCGGAGAGTTCTTTGATGTGACATTACAGTGTGCCATCCTCTTGGAGGGGATGTTGATTCAAATGACGGGATAAGATGGGAACCTTCTCTTCTGAATATCCTCCCTAGATGAGAGAATACTAAGTCACATGGGGGAGGTTGTTGTTGAGGGGGTAATAATGCCCCCAACCCTGAGGTCTGGGGTTGGCTCCATTCCCAGGACGCTGGATCTCTTCCCACTTTTATTGGTCTTACGGGGGCATTTGTTGTTAAAAATTCCCCCAGCCCTGCAGGCTGGGGTTTACCCTGGATTGAGGCAGGGGCTGCAGCTATCACTACCTGCATGATCTTGCGTACCCCCATTTGAGGGTGAACTGGGTTTGGTGCCGAGTTCTTCTATGAATCAATCCCTTCTGGTGAGGCAGGAAAATATCACTGATTGGCCTCTCTTAAGAAAGAGTCATGTTATATGCTCTTGGTGGCCTGATTCAGGAGTTATCGAATGGCTTGTTCCCATTGGGCCTGACGCTTCTGAGAGTTACTCAAGGCCTGACTCTGCTGGGTGTGTTGCCTTTCACGAACATGGAGACCACTCGATTTCTATCATGATGTGATGGTGTTACAAGACACCATGTCAAACGGGTTCTTTTGGTCTTGGAGAAAAGTGAAATGCAAATCTCTATGTTCCCCCAATCCTCTGATATGGACTCCCGTCGGAGCGTCACCGATGATGCGATGTAGCTGGTGCAGCACACAGAGGAAAGCTATCTCCATGTTTCCTTTGTGCCCCTCGGGTCGCTGTTTCTGTGCCGAAGGAAGAGCTTCCAGGTCGATGTGATGTAGGAGGTCTCCTATTGTCTTGACATGGTCTACATACCCATCATAGGGCATGAAGTTTGATTTCAGCTAGAGGATGGTTTTCCATATATTATGGTGGATGTCGTGCACCCATTCTTCCGACAAATCTCTGGGTATGTCAAAATCAAATGTGGCTGTGGGATAAAACATAACTGGTATATCACCCCCGACCAGTTGTTTCCTCAGGTGAAATATGTCTACATACTCCTCTACTAGTGATTCCTCTATCTGGACAGCCCAACTGAGATGCTCACTGATAGGGTGATCAGAGGCGGTGGGATCGGTAGGTGTTGAATTATCATATGGGCGATTCTGGGGTGGTTCAGAAGATGAATGTGGCTTCGGAATGTCTCCTGATTGAAGAAGGGTATCGTTGGCGACCCGCTGGGAATCTCACATGCACGATCCTGTCCTTCTGAGTGCCTCAGCATACGAGGGATTTTTTGTACTTGATTCGGTAGGGGAGGAACTTCCTGTTGATATGATATGTCATTGCGGGGAGGACCTTCGTAATGGAAGCCGTAATGGCGAGGAATACCATTACTGCTTGACGTCTCACTGCATAGATGACTTTTGCAGTGCATACCCTGGGGAGGACCTCTAAGGCATGTCACAGCTAGGGGAGGACCTACTGGCTACGTAGCGTTGTTACGGGGAGGGCCTTCGCAACAACCACCATCATGGTGAGGATGACCATCATGGTTTGACGTTCGATGTGCATCCTGGTGAGGACCTTCAAGACACACTGCGACAAGGGGAAGACATTTTTGTTACTTGGGGCCACTGTGGGGAGGACCTTCGCAATGGAGGCCGGGGTGGAAAGGACTACCATCATAGCTGCTGTAATGGAGAGGACTACCATTACAGCTGCCATAGGCAAATTATCTGTGGGGTACACCCTAAGGAGGGCCTTCAGAATGTACCACTATGAGGGGAGGGGCTTCTTGTTGCTTGGCGTCTCTACGGGGAGGACCTCCGTTATCAGGGAGGCGAGGACTACCACCGTGATTTCATGCCCGGCTGTGCGGAGTGTCGTTGTAGTGTAACCCCTGTGGAGGACCATCTGGGCAGGCCATGACAAGGGGAGGACCTTCTCGTCTTAATGAGACGTTACTGCGGGGAGGGCCTCCACAGTTGTGACTATGATAGCGAGTACTACTATCATAATCTGTAGTCTCCCTGCATCGATAGTGCTTGCAGTGTATACCTCAGGGAGGACCTTCAGGGTGGACCGCAGTAAGTGGAGGGCCTTCTTGCGGCTCAATCTTCTGGTCACGTAGAGGGTTTCCTTGACTCACATAAAAAGAGAAGCTCTCATGATTGATCGTTATATGCCTGCGGGGAGGCCCCCGTCGGTGCTATGGGGAGTACCTTCAGAGCTTCTAGTAGTGACATGGCGGGGAGGACCTTCGCAACTGCTACTTCCACTCCCATAACATGGTAATGGGTGGGCAGGGTTCTGAGCCTTTGATATATTCTTAGCAGCATTGGGAACCCTAGCTTCCAGCAGAGAGGAGTCATGAACCTGCTCTTTAATTTTCGGCTACCTTCGGCGCGTTCAGGGCGTTTTTTTGTGGGCATCGGGGACCATCTGCTGTTGACAATGACCTCCACCTTTGGGTCCCTGTCTAATTGGGGCCCATGATGCTGCTGGGATACGCCAACAAACATCTTGACTTTTATAAGAGATATATTCCTACTCTAGAGCATCCACCGTGATGGATGGGTGTCCCCCAGTTGGAACAAGTGAAGCTGCTCGATCTGGCTGCCCTTGCGTCGTAGAATATAGCCAGAGACCCTCCTGAGTGGAAGTAGATATGCTGATAAGCTCCGAGGTAGATATCTCGTCTCTTAGATGAGTCACCTCAATTGGGGAGACGGGCTCATCGGCCCGAGTCCTTGCTATTGTCGCTGATGCAATTTCACTATGGAAAGTCTAGAGGATATGATCTGCGATCGATACCTGCACCCCCATCATTTCCAGGATATGCAGAGATACATCTTTGGCTGGAATGGGTATGAAGGCCCATTCCGGTATCATAGTAGGAATATCCTTCTCTAGTCCTCTGGTGGTCTTTGGGTACTGAAAAATCTCCTGTGTCGGGGCAGGTAAACAAATTTTACCCTGGGCTGGGATATGCCAGTTTATCTCTCCATTTTCCACCTCATCGTGATGGCATACTTTACTTGCATCCACAGGAAGCTGGCCCTATATATGTTGGTTTCCCACCATATCGAGTTGGTGGCCTTTATTGGCGGGGAGACGCGCCCGCCTATTAATTTCCGCAATATCTGGATGGCGGGCTTTGTTGATCGGCACTATATCAGGATGGTAAGCGTCAGGATCATCTGCTAGGAGCTAGTCCTATAGGCGCTGGGTTTCCACCACGTCGGGTTGGTGGGCTTCATGACCCTGGGCAGGGAGAGGTGACTGTCGGGTAAGTGCCATCCTGTGTGAGAGACGGGCTTGACGAAGCTCGGCCGGGATGCACGCCTGCTGGTAGGATGTCACCATATCTGGATGGTAGGATTTGGAGGAGCGAACAGGTGTATGTGCCTGTTCATGATGCATCTCCGTGACTGGGCAGCAGAGCTCCTCTTCAGGGACAAGGGTAATGACAGGTCCCTGGTTGTAAGTTTTCCGCCCTTGTCAGGTGGTCCGAGCGGCCAGAGCATGAGGAGCGTGGGCCTGGATCTTTACGGCTACATCATCCTGAGCGTGGGGATGTTGAGTCATGGCGTGGCCGCGATGACGTCTTCTGGTGGGGGCCTTAGAACGGAACCCCCGTTCAGTGGGGATGAGGTCCTCAGCATCGACCTCATCCGCCTCCCTATGGTAAGGGAGGTACACATTGTCTTGTTCCATGGATAAACTCCCGAAACAGTTGGAGACAGCAACAGGGGCCATCTGGATCTGCCTCTGTGGCTGTTGCTGGGCAGGCGACCGTCGAGTCCTGGCGGACTGGAGGGTGTGCATGGTCACCTCCACCATTAGGAGAGTACCGTTCGCGTGGTACTCTCAGATTAACGCATCTCAGACCCAGTGTTTAAGACGCTGGGTAGGTGATAGGGGCCTCCGTTGGTGAGGACATCCGGTCATTGCGTTGTTGGAAGCACGCGCCTGTGAGTTCCTTCGTGATGCCATTGGATTAAAGGGAGTTCTATGTGGTACCTGTAAAAATATTTAACAAATACAAACAGCAAACTCATCAAAGCAGCATCTCATGATCCCATGAGTAATTAATGACCTTGATTGGAACTTCTTGTGAGTATAAAGGTGCCATAGGGTGGGATTAGGTTAAATCCATCATGCTTGGTTACAGATTCACGTTGGGTTCACCATTTTTGTTTCGGGTCAGTCTCGAAATGGCCAACGGTTCCGTATCCGATGATACGTGGACCTTCTTTCCAAAGGAAGACGTTCACTGGGTGGTCTGACCAGCGACGCTTAAGAACTCGCATTGGTCAAGAGGATGGAAATTTGGGCTCATCACACCCTTTTGGGGGGAATTATTTCATGTTCCAGGACTCTCTTATAGATTTAAGATGTATTCATATGTTTGTGATTCTTTGGTCTATACCCAATCATAGTATCCAAAGACTTCTCCTGGTGGGCAACGGTCAGCTGGACACAGGGGTTCAAAATCTTTTATGCCTGAGGTTTACCGTCCCTCGTTTGATTAATGACCCCGAGGATTCAGGACTCATTGAGGTAGTACTAGGAGTAACATGGTCTTGAACCTCAAGGAGGCTTCCTACGTACCCTGCCAAGGAGATAGGGATCAAAGTACACATAGTTCAAATTGGGGTGTCGGATGACTGACGTGAAGGTGGACTCGGGGGTCTGATAGTGATCGGGCTTGGACCTCTTAGAGGCTTCCTACGTATCCTTGTGGTGGGGAATCAAATTCCTCATAGTTAGAAATGGATTGGGGCTTACACTTTGAGGAGGCCCAGGGTGATGGATTGGGGATTACACTTTGAGGACGCCTAGGGTGATGGATTGGGGATTAAACTCCAAGGAGGCCCAAGGTGATGGATTGTGGCTTACACTCTGAGGATCCCCATAAGAAGATGTCATGGTCGATGCTAACTCTAAGACCACATGAGTCATGATCGGTGTGAGAAACAAGAGGTAGCTGGGACCAAATGATCACGTCACGAAAGGTGTGTTCGTGAGAAGTGGAGTGGGGCTTACACATGGAGCGGCCCATAAGGTCGGGGCTTACTCTGAGATGGATTCACAAGGTGACAAAGCGTAGAGGTAGAGGGAAAGAGGTGCTCTTGTGCCCATCACCTCTCTTGTTCCCGGCGGAAGTACCGAAGTTCATGGGGGATTCCTTCTGATGGGTATTTTACTACCCCCCGAAGAAGGGAGAAGTGCCCCGACCCCAACAATTGGAGAGGCAGAAAGGGTCTCCCAAGCTCAGACTCCAAATTACCGTGGGAATGTGAACCCAGGAATGCTTCGGAAATCCTCTCAAGGGTCGGAGAAACCCCTTCACCCCTATTTACTGTGGTTATGTTAACTCAAAAAGGCACACTGATGCGGCAGAAGGTTACATCACATGGGTCTGGTGGCTCTGGTGGAGGCCTCGGCTCGGGACCGATGAGTAGGCCAATGAGGGAGCCACAGAGGATCAGGCTAGATTGGAAAAAGTTTATCTCTTTGGGAATGAGATCCCCAAAAGATTTGGTGGGCCACGTGTGTATATGAGGAGTGGCGACCTTCGCGTAGGGAGGTGCTACGAAGCTAGAGAGGACATCCACAAACCAGGGTGGTCCACATACTGATGGGCACCCCGCGAACTAGGGTGGTTCGTGTCCTGGCAAGCATCCCGCGAACCAGGGTGGTTTGTGGCTTTGGGTTCGGCCCGCGAACCAGGCTGGTATGTGGTGGGATCCATGTGAGCAGCGGCGGCCAAGGGCGACGTTGGTTGGGGGTTCTTCGGTTAGGGATTCTCCCGCATAGGAGGGTGCTATGCAGTGCGACAGATTGGAAAAGGGGCATAAACTCCCTAGTCCGCGGGGAGTGCATCCACGGAGGGGCCATGGTTCGCGGTCTTCTTTTCTTTGTTATTTTAAGTTTATTTTTCACCATGTTATTATACATTTTTGGTTCCTTATTAATTTTCTTCCAGGTTCATACCTGTTTTGGTTCGCGAACTGGAACTTCACTGTTCGCGAAATCCAAAGCTCCTTCCTTCAAAATCTTTCAACCCAAATCTGATCGATCCCCTTTCCAAATTTTCTTCTCTTTTCCCTCGATATCCTTTTATAGAGTGGGGGAAGGGATTTATCAATGGTCATGTGACACCTTTTGTGGAGGACCATGATCATAAACCCGATTCACGGAAGACCCAGTCAATCTGCAACTCGTGGGGGGCATCGAGCGCATCTCGCCCACGAACCAAACGAGCTCACGGAGCGCTTTGCGGCTGCGGAGGGTTCCCCCTCCATTTTGCGAATGATAGTGGATGAGGACCGGCCCGGTTGAGGCAGTCCACGGCTGGGGCAGTTCGTGACGGCGAACAGGTTCGACGTCTGTCCTGCTTCGTGCCCACGGAGGATCTCCGCCTCCATTCCGCGAACGACAATAGTCTGTGGAGGGGGTGCTTTGCGGAACCGTCCGCGTGGCGTCATCATTTGGACCGGTCTATAGACCGGTTCAGCTTTGTGAATCCTTTGATTTTTCTCCATTCTTCCCCCCAATTATTTGGGGGAATTGGGTGGAATTTCCTTTGTGGATTTTCAGGACCGTACAACAACAAAAGGGTGATATTGTTTAAATTGAATGGAATGAAATCACGTAAGTATATCTTCTTGTGAAAATTTCTTCAACTATAGAAAACAGATTTTGATAAATATTTGTCCTAATACCTTCATCTCTATTGAACCGATGATCCTATAAATCATCATAGATGTATGGTTTTGTGTCCCTGAACTATCCATTGGTCCTAAAATTTCTTCTGATAAGTGATCTTAATCACTCTCAATAATTATTTATGATTTTTTTCCATGGATATGTTTTCACTTCACACCTATTTTCTCCTATGTGGAAACCTTCCTATGATTTACTTTGGGTACCCATTATGGTTCAAACTTTCCTTTTTAAAGTAGGTTTTAGCTATGATTTTTACGATGCGGGTTTCTATGAAAGGATATTTAATGTATTAAATCAGTGATAACCGAAAATAATTTTGCGGGAAAAATTTATTTTAAGGGGAGAGAATCTAAAACATTGATATATTGTGAAATATTTTTCAAATTAATTTATCCTTTTATATATTTTTAATTCCCCACCACACGGTATATAGATTCTGTTATGTGAAGGAACCAATTTGTTATTGCTTTATACGCAACACCATGTTGAGATTTTTATACATGAAAAACATATATTAGCTTTTGTTACATGAAAAACTATATATTTCTTATGTTACAAACAATCCCGATTTCATTTGATAACTTTTTTGACACACAAGACTGAGTTTTAACAAACTTCTATGTATTATTAAAAGTATTATTAAAATATTTTTAGTGTTGTCCCCAAGAAATTGGAATAGTTGTTATGAGTAAGATAAACTACATTATGAAGATATGGTTTACACATGTATATAGGAATAATTAATTCATGACTAATTAACTATAAATGAAGATAAATCTTATTTGAAAATATAGGAAATCTTTTGTTGGAAATCAATATTTACAAAATAAAACTAATTTTACCTTAGTAAATTAAATAAAAAAATTTATTAATGATTTTAATTATGTATATAAATATATTTTATTCATTAAACTATTTAATAGTCAGATTATTTTTTGTATAGAAAATAGATGTGAACAAATCCAATTATATGCATATAGATTTATATTTTTTTTCTAAAAGGTAATTTTAGAGCCTTTTAATGGGAAACTATTTTAAATATAATTTTTGAAATTTTTATAAATTTTATTTAAAAAATAAACATCATTTTTTAATTCATAATATCAAAATTTAATTTGGGTAAATGTTAGGTATTTTTATGTGAATTTTTATTTTTTGGGGAATAGTGAAAAACTCTTAATTTTAATCAAAATCCGTATTTTCATTTAACCTATTTATATAGTAAAAATCAATTTTAAATTGGTTTTGAAGTATATTTAGATAAATTATACATATATTAATACAATTCAGATCATTTTAATAAATTTTAAATTGGAATTGTATATAAAAATACCTCAATATTTTGAACATTTTTCACATTAAAAACCTGTTGTCGTCACCCATCTATGGGATTAATCATAAATTAATTTATTCCACTTATGTGTCCATAATTTTGGAAAATAGATTCCATATTCGGAATCATAATAATTTATAAAATATTGTAAGGTAAAATTAGTTTTTTACTAAAAATATTAGTGAAATTTATTGAAATTAATTATTGTGATTATAGTAAAAACTAGTTTACTTAGTGGTTAAAATTTTACTTAAGGGAAAAAATAACCTAGAAACATGTTAAAAATAAATTGGATGAAAACATTTACAGTATAGTTTCTCTTTTATCTAAAATACCCAATTATTTTTGTAAACTGATGTAAGGTATACATCTAAATAGTCTTTACCTTTTTTTATTTTCTAGAATGTCACTCCTCCTCTACTATAAAAAGGGAACTCACCCCCTCATTTATTCATACATCTAAAGATCATTTTATTATCCAAAACCTGAAAAAATGTGCTAAAATAATTCCATAATCTTATCCTAGAACCATAAATTTTTTCATAAATAAATCCAATTTATTCCTTTTGTGAAAACCATAAATAATTACCCAAAGAAGAGGTAATATCCTTTAACATGCACTTTTGTTTTATTTCTTTCTACACCCCCTAAATTATTCTTATTTTTTGATTATATAATAATATTATAATACTTAATATACTAATATTTGTTTCTTATAGATTTTATACATGCACATAAACATTCTTCCATCAAATGGGACACACAATCATTGTTCATGCATATGATGGACTACTGCCTCACGAACCGATGTCGTTTGTTCTTGCATTAACACATTAAAGGGCTAGTAATAATGATGTAAATTATATTTTTATATGATATTTAGGTTATTTATAATTTATTTATGATTATTTTATTATTATATAACAGGTACCTTCATGGGTTCCATTATGAGGGAATACGATAACATTGTTGGTAGACGTGTGGACTACCGCCTCGTCGAAGAGATGTGATTCATTCACACTTTTCATGGGATGAATTAGGGATGTGTCTAGTAAAATAATGTTATATATATAAAATAATAATTCTACTTTAATTATAATATATATATATACACACATATTTCATTTACTTAATTTCATTCAATATGACAAGAAAATGGAAACATCATTCATGAGTACGTACAACCTACCGTCTCTATGAATGGTATATTCCAATTAATATTTCTATCTTTTAAAAATTATTATAAATAATTTTATATTTAATATATATGATTTTTATATAATTTTTTACACTATTTAAATAATTAAATACTAATCTATGTAATAGGATCAATGAGCGCATGCCAAAACAAATATGAAAAAAGAGATTATTAACGGAAATACAACTTTAACATAAAATTGACAACAAACAGTTTTTATAAAGTCATAATAAAATATTACATGGTATGATATATAATAATATGGTTCTTTTTAACATGTATAAATTATTATTTTTTTTATTAAAGAGTTTTGAATGTGTACGAAGAAATTGAAGTCTTATGGTAAGGGTTTTCTCATCTCAGTTTTTATATATGTGAGATACATGCTATATTCACCACTCATTTATTTTTTTGGTGTATATTTTGACCATTGAAATTTAATATCATGAATTTAGTTTTTTTAATGATATTAAATGTTTCAATTTATGACATTATTTCATATAACTCATGATTCAAAAATTACTCATGTAATAAGGGGATTTCTAGCCTAACTTGAATTTCTGTGAGAATTATTCCATAAATATCATTCATTTCTTTTATATGGTGTATATAATTCCCATGAATGTATTTTATTATCCTTATAATTAACTTTAGTGGTATTTATATATCTATTTTATTATATCCCTTTCATGGGGCTTATCGTTTAAAATTTACCCCATCAGTAATGTAATTTTATCCCAATTTTCTTTATTTTAGACACATGCCATGTTATGCACTTATATTCTTCTACGATGTGTATATACTACCATTTGACATGTTATATGATGAATATATTTTTTTTAACAATATTTTATGATTTATGTAATTTTATTATTCCATGGGGAGTATGACTCATTATTACCAAAGTTGTAATAGTTTATTGATACAGTCTCATTATTATTAGGATTATTTATGATTATTATCCCATTGATGAAATATTATTATTCATCTTGAAATAACTCTCTGTAATTTTATTATACTGTGGTTATTCATGATATCTTCATATAATGGTACCACTTTTTTCACTCTTTGATGGTTAAGATGATTATTAAAATGTTTTTAAGAAAATATGACTTTATTTCTCTCTTCTATTAGAAGTATTTTTTATTCAAAAAACCATGATTTCTGAAAAAATCAGAAATATTTTTAAATTAAATATTTTAATAATTTTAATGGAAAATTATTTTAAATTTTTTTTTGAAGTGTTTAAATTGTTTTTCAAAGCTTCCTTTATAATTATTCAAGGTTATTTTAAAAAAAATTGGATTTCAAAATATTTTATGTTTTAAAAATAAATTTTCAATGTGGAAAGGATATTTTCGTCAAGAAATGTTTTAAATGATCCTTAAATTTTAATTCATAAGTTTTAAATGTGTTTTATAAAAAATATTATTTTGAAAATGATATATGATTATAGTATAAATGTTATGTTCATTAAAGAACTATCATAAGTGATATTTATATATTATTCTTCATCAAAGATGGAATCCTTATATATAATTATGCTTTACTGGAGATATGATAATAGGATACCCTTAATTTTATTTCTATGAATGGTTAATGTTTTGATGGAATGATGTTTATGCAACCCTTTTCTTTTCCATGAGTAAAACGTGTTTTAAAGATATTTGTCTGAAACCCGTCTCTTTTCCGTAATCTAATCATGTATGAAAGAGTTTGACATGAAACCAATTTATTTTCCATGGTTTAGTCAAGTTATGAAACAATAATAGTTTTGATGTGTTTTTATGATTACATGAATGATCTTTGTTCTTTATTCATGTTTCGGTTTATTGAAATGGTTTATAAGATAGGGTGGACCAGATGGGACTAGGTAATCCCCTTATAGAATATATGATGGGGTGGCCCAGATAGCGATGGGTAAACCTATTTTTGATTTTATAATGGTGTGTCCGAGATATAACAAGGTAATCAATTTATATATTATATAATGGAATGGACCAGATATCATCGGGTAATCCCGTTAGAACTTATATGACTGGGCGGCCCAAATATCATTGGGTAATGATCTTATATCTCTCCAATACATTGGGTAAAGATTTATTTTTGATAAGATAATTATGGTAATAAGTATATTGGCTTGATCCACTATGGAAAAAAGTTATAAGTTGATATAATGTAAGGAAAGGGTTGTGGATCAGGATGGTGGTTTTCCCTCCTAGAAGGTGTTTCCCCCTTAAAGTGCCCTGACATGTTCTAGAAATGAAACTTGAATTATAGGGAATGATTTTATAGGCTTATATGTATGACATGAATTTCATATATTCTTCCTATGTGATTATTTTATGGATTATGATCTTGATTACCTTATGATTCATGTCTTATAAACTATCAATCTTTATTCCATTACTCTTGATTATGATATTTTATTTGCACTGTATGATCTTCGAATGATACGATCATGTTCTCATACCCTAATGCTAATGTTATTCTTATATAAATCCATTTCTTACCATTACTGAGCACATGTGTTCAACCCTTTCTTAGGTTTCATTTCCCCAGGTAATGATGAAAAGTTTCAAGTAGGAGTATTAAAGGGGAAGATCTTTATGGGAGATATTCATGATCATTCATCGAGATAGAATATTATATTTACATATTTTAAAAGGTACAAAACTATTATGGTCCTCAGGCATGTACTCTAGTAATATGATGATTACTCATCTAAAATGATGAAATATCCACATATGTTAAGACTACTTCACTATAATTAATGTAACTACCAACATATCATTGGGTACTTACTCCTAATTTATAGAGAATACAATAAGCTTGGTCAAATGTTTCTCTCTGATGTCGATGAGGCCGTAAGGGGAAACGCTCTCTAGGGTTCCCTTCTGCCACTGCCTCCTTCCTCCGTCCTGCACCGGCTCCGCTTCTCTCCCCTGATCAGTTGTTTGTGTCGACGACTCCTACATCACAATAGTTCTTTCTGGATCTTCCCTCATGGAGATACACATCGTTGGCCATCTTCTTGCTCGGCTCCTCTTGTAACGGCTTGGGTTCATCGGCGGCGTGGTGTCAGACCAGAGGTGGAGCTCTGCTTCCGCGGTACGAGGGAGCCGATTCAGCCTCGAATTCATGCGATTGGTGGTTGGGAATGGCCTCTACGGGTGATATGGACGGAGGCGGTGGGATCTTTACCTGGTTTGTGATTGGATTTTGATCCGGTGTTCTGGCGATGGTTTTCATTTGTTCTTCTTTTGCATATGCTTCCTGTTTTGGTTGGATTTTGGATGGTGTTTCATGGTTGGATCAGATGTTATTCAATCCGGTGGTGGTGCTTCGGAGGAGGTAGGTTCATCTCTTTCCTACCATCATACATGATTCTGGTGATGGTTCTTTGTGGTTTTGGATGTTTTGTTTGGGGTGAATCAGTTTTTCGCTCATGTTTTGAGCTTCTGTGAGGTTTCAGTTTTTCTGGTGTGGTACGATGGTTCCGGTGATGATGGTTTCAGTGTTGATGTGTAGTGGTGATGATGAATTTTATGTTGTTTGGCCTCGTTTCTGGAAAGGCATAAGGATGGAGGATTTCTTCTGGAATTTATATTGAATTTTGAATGTGGACCTTCTGAGTTGTCTGTGGATCAGGGTGCTAGTGGCGTCAGGATCTGGTCATCTTCATTTTGGATTCTTTGACATCTTTTGTGGATGGATTCTTCCTGGAGGTCCATTTATTTTCTCTTGAAGGCTGGGTTAATTCTTCTGGAGTTTTCCAATGGAAGGATTTGGGCTGGTGTCGATGGTCGTAATGGGAGACGTTCAAGGTAATCCTCTCTAAGGTTTGGCTAGCTTTTCTGATGTTCTTGTGCACTGGTTCGTGGTTTCTTGATCATTTCCATTGGTTTTTTGACGTTTTTGTGGAATGGTGAATGTGGTTGTATTGGAATATGTAGTGGTGTACCGGGAACCCATAAACCAGCTTTTGAAAATGAAAAAAAAGATTATCCAATAAGCTTGGTCATCCCCATGTGGAATCTTTTTTTGTAGATTACCATAAAGATTTGGAAATTGGTTTGAATAATTCATAATTTATTTACTCTTAAATCACTAAATTATTGTGGTGTCTTTATTTACCTTATATTCATGTGACAAATTTCCCTTGGCACTTCACTTATAACAAACAACAATTCCTTTCAATTATTTTCCTGGATCTTTCTTTTCTAAATTTTAACATGATGTAAATTACATCATCTTAATTTTATTGTTTGAAACATTTCCTTTTTTTCTTAATGTTCATATGATCACTTATTCTCTAGAATCCCCTTGAATATATATAATATAGATAACTACTACTATTTTTTATGGTACATAAAACTATATCATCATACGATGATTTTTTTAGAAATCAGTGATATTCAATGATTTTTCTTAATGCCTTAAAATAAATGGTAAATATTTTATTACATACTATGTATGTAATTCATAGAATACCTATATACTCATATAAAGGTATCATTATTTATTAAAAAGCCTTTTTTATTTTTATTTAATCTAAGGAACTTTATTATCATTTTAGTTAGTTACTCGTGAGGGAAATATTTTTCAATGATTATTTCATTAAAAGATCTCCATTACATATGTTCTATTTACTATTATTATCAAGTATTATGGATAAAACCACCATTTATCTAGATAATCATTGAGATAATTCACTACAAGTGTTCTATTTTATTTTTCATCCCATATCCAAACCATAAATATCTTTTTGAGGGACTTAATCCATTGCTCAGCTACCACAGGTTTAGTAGTCCAACTAAATGATAGGGGATTCTATTGAATGAATTGATCCAACATATTAGAGTCATATAGTGGAATAATAATTTTCTCCATTTCAGAAATTTTATTCATCATAACCTGAGTAATATTAATTAATATAGCCATGATCTATAAATATCCATTACCAACTATATATTCTTGTTCAGTAGGGAAATTTCTACATTGAATATGTATGTTGATACCATTATTTCATCCCGGGTCTATTAATAAACTATGGAATATACTATATTAGTTCATGAAATTTTGAATTTGGAATCATAACATATAATTATTAATCTAGTGTAACACTTAATATAAATTTATAATTTAAGAATTCTTAATCTTGGAATCATAAACATGGTTTCTTTGGGGATATCTTTTTCTGAAATTCTTCATAAGGGTTTATAAAGAAAAGTTAAATTATCCTAACCTTTTCCATTAAGAGTGACAAACCAAGTTCACAGTAAAGATCATTTTCATACACAAGGTAATGATTTAGTCAAATCTCAATGCACACTTTCTGTAGTTATTACCCCTGGGTAGATCTATTCCAAAAACCACATCCACTTGTAGTATCTAGAGAGAGATGTATTACTATGAAAAATAACATAATCTATAAATTATCAAATATTTATGATATTATTCCATAATTTGACATATCCTTAAGGTATATCATTGGGTTATGTTCCCTAATGTATGTTTTCCTTAATACAGTTCCCAATGTTTCTACACAAATTACTCCGATATCAAATATAATAAATCAGAATCCAGTAACCCAAATCCAATGAATACTTTATTAAATTTCCAAAGATACAAGGGGTAAAATCCCAATGGACTCATAATTCTAGTAGTCATGGAGATCTATATACATACAAGATATCTAATTTATGTCATGGTTAAAATTTAAAACATATTAATGGAAAATAATTCATCCTTGAACTCATTCAAATAATTATTCTTTATATCCTGGGGTTAGAAAACTAAATAAGGGTAATCTCAAATTATCTATAAGGGTTATGTACAGACGAAGCTATCATGAATCAATAAGGAATAATAAATATGAAAATTTAAATAGAATAAAACATTTTTTATTTTTTAAAGAACTTGAATATTGTGATTAGATATGATATACTCAATATAGAAAGTAAAACAACTAAACACACATTTCAGTTAATCAATAACATGATAAAAAAGTGATCTAGGGATAATATTAATGACTTAACATCATAGATAATATAACCGAATTTTCAATGAAGGAAATGATTAATTTTGGAGTTTATGATCTTACACATCATGATATCTATACCTTCAAGACCATTTAAAAGATAGATTAAAACTATGGGTAAAATCCCATTTAATTATCCTAACTATTTGTCTCATGAGATATATTGATGTATAGATGGGGATATAGAATTTTATTCCCCACCCATAACTTTATTTTCCAAAGCATTCCTCATATATAAAAATATTGATTTAATTCATGAAAGTTATTAATTTTTAAAAAATATCTGTATTGATTAGAGGATGTTGATTTATCAATATTTCCCTAGTTAATCAAATAACATTCAATTTAAAACCCATATATATAAATGGTATATGATTTAAGAAATAATTATATCTTTTATATAAAGAATATTTATAGTTAATATAAATGTAATTTCCAATGAAAATTTTTTATGAAAAATTATTATAAAAAATTATTTTTATAATATAATGTTTACAATTACAAAATTAATCAAAAGATGAGATGTGATCTTTGGTTCCTTAGGAATATAGGTTCCCTTTAAATAAAATAATTTCCTTTGGAAGAATAAATGTAATTGAATTTGAATATTAAAAAAATATTTTAAAAAATATTTTTCTTTGTAAAACCATTGAAAACATGTATACAAAGTTACCTTTCATAAAACATTTAAGGTGGTGGGGATGTTTTTTATCACCGTAGATATTAAAAAACATTCCTTTTGAATATTTTTTTGAAAATGTCACTTTACAGAAATATTATTAGAATTCATTGAAACCCATTTTTAAAATTAAAGTTTAACTTATAATTTCTTAAATAAATCATTTAAATAAGTAAAAGGACTTTTGTTTAATAATTTTGGAAAACATTGACATGGAAGAAATATATATCTGATTTGAAAGAAAACTAATATCAAATTTCATTTAAAATTTTCTTATCTTGACTCAATAACTAAAGAGGGGAAAGTTTTTTAGAAAATATGGACACTTCTTAATTATTCATTGAATATGAAAAATTTTGTAGCTTATGAAAGATAAATGATAAGATTCCTTCCACAAGATTAAAGACAGTCCCAAAATAAAGTGAGATTGTAAAATAGACTCTTAACACTTTGGTAACATTAAAATTGTAACCCCTTGAAATAATAAACCTGATTTGAAACATTAACCATCATGAATAAATATTTATTCATGCTAAATACACCAAAGGGGTAGTATCTACATTGTAAAGACCTGGATTTTCCTTGTATTTTTTTTAATTATATTGAATTATTATGAGTCTTTGAAAATTGACGGCGCGTGAATCCATGGTACGGAGTGCCCAGAATGAATTTATTAACATTTTTTTGGGTATGTTCAGTAAACATGTGAGTGGAATTTTCTATCCTTTAAACTGTTGCTTGGATTAAAAATCTGAGGGCATCGTTGAATCTACAGTGCCATGATTCACTTAAGAGAGGTTTTACTTTGATAATAATATGTCTGAAAAAAATTAAGTTCTGTGACATTTTAAAAGAACGGAAATGAAATAATTTTATTATTTTATTTCATATCCTCCAACAGACAAGAAAAGGGGAGGGTCCAACATTGTGTCAAGTAAATAAATGGATTCACCTGCCAACCCTACGTAATGACGTCATTGGAAAATTATGAAGCTTTCTAATTGATGAGCCCCAATAAATTCCAACGTCGTTACTTACCCTCCTCCTCTCCTATATATATGGATCTTGGGGAGGGTTATCGGCACAACGTTTCCAAACAACGAAGTGATGAAGGAGCCACGTGATGCCAAACCCATAGAGGACGGAGCCATATCCAGTGGGAGGTGATAAGTGACACCGAACCACGAACCGAAGGACGGAGTACGAGTGGAATCATTGGGAACTGGTTGTAGGAACGTAGAACCCGATCCACATTCAGGTTCGGATGCTCTCCAATGGGTTTTAGAGGTAGGGAATTAATTTGTTTATGCCTTTCAAATGTTTTCCTCTTCCCCATTCTTGAACAATACGAAGAACGCGGACCAACTAACTAATGGTTTGATCCTCGATTCAATCGTTTTTTCAGGATGTTGTTGTAGGGTATCTTTCTTGGGTTTTAATTATTTTTTAATTCATTTGATTATTAAACCATTAACCCCCCCCCCCACATGTTTTCGACATAACACAGAGGGCGTATGCCTCACAAACCCGGCCCGAACCCTCTGCTACCTTTCTATCATTGCGCCTCCATGGAAGACCGACAGTACCACAAAACCAACCAGATAAATTGGGAATAGTGTGTTGATACACATCACAATAGGAGGTTATGGAACAAAGTCACAGTGACCAACAGAACAACCGACACCGGCCGACCGCGAAGGAGGCACGGCGCGCCGTCACTTTCCATTAATGAACAAATGTGGTCGTGGATTGTCATCCGCGACGAACAATGGAAGGTGGTCGACACACTAGTCGGCCAATATACAGGTGGACTATGACAAAACTGGTGGGGGTGGGGTCCCCCTCGGAGGCGCGCCCACATGGAAGTTGGCTACAGTGGGAGCAGGGCGCCGCTGGATCGACTGGCGACCGTTGGATTGGGCGCGCGGCCGACGGAAGAGCTGCGACCCGTCAACTGCGGCATGGAGGACCCGCAACACCATGTGGAATCACATTGGGTCAACCCCCTTAGGTTGACCCGCTGACGAGGTTCCACACCCGTCAGCCCTACCCAAGAATGCTACATTCGAGTATCCCTAGTTTCCCGCACTGTTGAGCGGGTGGCACAGCCGGGTCGGCCCGACGGACCGACCTACCGCCCAGTGGGCCGACCAGCATCCCAATGGCCTGACCCAGATCCCGAATGGGTTAGGCTAGAAACATCATGCTGGGTTGACCCGGGTCGGCCTATGCCGAACCGTTCTGGCCAGTCCAACCAAGGCAGACTGGACCCGGACCCAGTACCGACCAGTTACACAAAACACACCCTAACTTCCAAACCAGACTTCCATTTAATGAACCATCTATGGTGTTGGGATCCTTGGAGAGAGATGGTAATTTTAAATTACTCCATGATAGTTTTGGATAAACATTTATTATGTCTAGGTTGGATCTTATCTGAATCTAATCGGGCCCTCGACACTGAAATGCCAATAATGCACAGACCAGGCATCTGATTGACGCGACGTCTATTGTGTTAGAACCCTTATGACACGATGAATTATTGGGATAATTTTTTATGAGACTTTGTGCTGGTTGGAATTCGACCGATGTCTTGGGGATAGGTTCTCCAATGTGCGATTCATACGAAACCCTACGACTGGTTGAGACATGACAATTGCTGACCTTTCGACTCGGAGTGACTCGATGGCCCTATAGAGAGCGCCTATGTGTGACGTGGCAGTCTTATCGTGGGGAGAACCTCTGTGTGATGCGGTAGACCCATGGTACTGAAGAGGAGTATTACATTCGTAGGCCACGAGGGGAAGCACCTCTATGTGATGCGGCAAACCCATAGTGGGGAACTCCTCAGTGTGACACGGAAGAACCAAGGTACTCAAGAAAAGGAGTAACTTAGAAGTCCAAGGTTAGTGGGAAGTGCTTATGTGTGATGTGACAGGCCCATTGTACTCATCATAGAAGGAGTTCTCCACTAGCCGAGGTGTTCGATGTTGTGACTGAGAATGTTACTTGTTACTAGGACTAGAGAATCTGTGGATGGCTATCATCATTCATAGTGATCCTGTGTGGGTGAGCATCATAATCCTGTTTTTTATATTTGTATACCTGGTTTGAGCTGATATTATAATTAATTTGTGCTTATTTCTTGTGCTGTGTGATTGAGATCATGCTTTGTGGTTTTCCTTGTAAAATTACGAGAGACCATGAGGGGTCTTGGAGTCCCTACTGAGTACTGTTATACTCACCCCTGTACGGGCTATTCCCACACCTTGTTGTGTCTTGTTCAGACAACAATCATCTGGGCTGAGGTTTTGGGGAGCTAGGACTAGGCGGCACGTGGAGGAGACAGGAGATCGTGGACTATTGAGGAGGCGATCTGTACCTACCCTTCAGGTAGGATCCCCGGAGGACGACTCAGTAGTTGTTTTCCCTTTTTCAGTTGTATTATTCCTTTAATTTTTATTTTTAGTTTTTAGTTGTAATCGTATTTTCAGTTGGGCTCATATTTCTGCCTCTTTTACTTTCATCACTCCTTTTACTACAACAGTTTACTTCATAGTTTCATATTATTGTGTTCTCGGACCATTTTCTTGTAGAGGATTAAAGAAAATTTCTTCCTGTTTTATGGAATACGCCTTTCTCTGCTAGTCTCCAGCCCTGCCCTATGGAAGGTAGGCTTAGGGTAGTAATGGAAAGGGCCCCAGGGGACGGGTCATGAAAAAGTTGTATAAGAGGAGTTTAGTTATACCAAAGAACTATGACTTTGATCTTTTCTGTGTGAAAATAGTGTTAAGTGTTATGAGTGTGGTTTTCAGTTTGGGGAATCGAGTGTTGGTTTGGCGGCCGATGTATCCATACACCAGGATCCTGAATTCTGATTTTTGACTTAGCGCACGAAAACACTGATTGCGTGTGTTTTGAAAAGTTTTATTTTTGATCTATTGAGTCATCTCACTAGGTATAACTTATTGACCATGGAACACCTATCTTCTTTTAAGATGCCTCCACATAGACAGCCAGCCGGGATTCCTGAGAGAGTACGCGATGATGGCCCACCGAGTGATAAGTCCTAAGTTCCAGGCACTCTTACGGCTTTAGCACCTTCCGGTCGTGTACCAGTAGCACCACTACCCATAGGATACTCATTGCCACTAGCCCCACTAGTAGAGGATGCACGCTGACCTAGTGCATTGCATGAGTTAGAGCATCAGAGGCCTCCAAGGTTCGGAGGCGAGATAGATCCTCAGGCAGCTGAGAACTGGTTAGAGGATGTGGCTAGAGTTTTTCGCTTGGTTGGGACACCAGCTGATTTTATGGTGATCCTAACAGCCAACCTTTTTTAGGCAACAAAAGGGAGGTGGTGATCCAAATTCTCTAGATACATGACAAGGAGACCCTCATCTGGGAAGACATCGAGGACCTTTTCAGGGCATAGTTTATCCCAGCAACCTTATGCTATGTGCGTATATAAGAGAAGATACACTTACAGTAGGGCAGAATGATAGTGGACCAATACTCGATGACTTTCACTGATCTCTCCTGATACTCCACTAACATGTTACTAGACCCTTTATTTAGGGCTCAGACATTTGAGCAGGGTCTCTGATGGGAGATCAGAGAATCAATGGTATCGCTCAGCATACTAAATCAGGCTGTGGTACTAGAGTGTGCACTTTTGATGGAGAGATTCCAAGCTGAGTAGGAACCAATAGTGAGACCCACATCCAAGAAACACGTGGCAGAGTCATATGCGGCTGGTATTTAGTAGATGACACAAAGGTCCAAGCGGACCAGACCTTCTGGTGGACTACCCTGGGATGCAGGGTCGGAGGTGTGGAGTTTACGAGTCAGAGGCTGTCACGCGAGTGACAAGCAGTGCTACATGTGTGTTGGTTAGGGTCACATGGCTCGTGATTGACGAACCGGCCATACGAATGACCAGAAGAGAGTTGAGGGACCGCCGAGGCAGAGGGAGAGGTTCGAGTGTGGATGTCCATAGGAAGAAGGCAGATGTGGCATTGGAGATGGTCGTGCAATTGGCAATGGATGACATTTCGAGGTTCTACTTCCACAACCATCAGGTGGTCCACCATGAACACATGGAGGTGGAGGACAGAGACGATCTCAACTTCAAGTAGCTGAGGTCTATGACCACGATACTACAGAGATGATTAGAGGTACTATTTTTGTCTACTCCACCATTGCTGCTTTACTTATAGACATAGGTTCCAGTAACTCTTTTATTACCAAAACCCTTATTTGGAGCTCGGAGATTCTGGTGGAGTCGTTGGATTTATCCTTATTACTAGAGACATGAACAGGAGTAGATTCTATGATTACACACTGGTGCCATCAGTGTGAGATTTTTCTAGGAGGTGAGAGATTTGGTTGTGATTTCTTAGTAGTGGCATCGAGGCCTTACGACATAATCTTTGGTACGAACTGGTTATCTATAGTCCATGCTTAGATTGTCTGTATTAGGCGGAAATTTCGGTGTTTCCACATGGATGGGACTAGGTTCTCCTTCAATGGTGAGAAGGGAACCATTGTAGCACAGGATAGAATTACCCAAAGGAGGGTGCATCCGATTAATCATCAGTTGTCTAGCCTTACCATCAGAGGAGCTAATGATGAGAGACCACGTTATTTTGTAGTAGTGGACCAGTATGTCGATGTCTTTCCTGATGATGTTATGGGACTACCATCATGCAGAGGGGTATAATTTTATATCGACTTGTACCCTGGGACGACACCGATATCTACCCAAGTATTTTGGATGGATCACATTGAGCTTCATGAGTTACTTGTATAGTTAGAGGACTTGCATGAAAAGGGGTTCATAAAACCAATTGTTCCTCCATGGGAAGCCCCGATTCTGTTCGCCAAGAAGGCAGATGAGATTTTGAGACTCTGTGTGCACTATCAGCACCTGAAACAAGTTATTGTTAAGAACAAGTATCAACTTTCAAGGATTGATGATGTTTTCAATCAGCTGAAGGGAGCTCGTTTTTTTTCAAAGATAGACCTCAAATCATGCTATCATCAACTCAGGATCTGAGATTAGGATGTGCATAAGACGACCTTCAGATGTCGGTATGTCCATTATGAGTTATTAGTTATGCCTTTCAGCATGACCAAAACCCGAACAGTGTTCATGGGACACGTGAATAGGATCTTTTAGCCATACCTCGATAACTTCGTGGTGGTGTTCATCGATGACATCTTGGTGTACTCGGCGATTGAGGAGGAGGATGCCTATCATCTGAAGATAGTTTTAGATACACTCTGAGAGCACCAACTTTATGTTTAGCTCTCTAAGTGCCAGTTCAAGATATGATAGGTCCACTCTTTGGGACATGTTATCTCATAGGCTGGTGTTACTATGGATCCAGCGAAGAAAGAGGTTGTACTTGCTTAGGAGCCACCCAGAAGTGTGACTGACGTGCGAAGTTTCCTGGGTTAGATGGATACTACTGGAGATTTGTGCCTAACCTTTCTAGAGAGGCGGTACCCTTGTCAGCGTTGAAGATGAAGGGGAATCCCTTTGTTTGGATGGAGAGATGCCAACAGAGTTTCTTGGAGTAGAGGAAGAGACTGACGAGTGCCCCCATATTGAGGAAACCAGAAGAGGGAGTTGGGTAGGTAGTCTATTGCGACACATCGGGAACCATACATGGGTGTGTCCTAGTGTAGGAGCAAGCAATGATCGTATATGGCTCACGGAAGCTTATATAGCATGAGCAGAACTACGCTACCCATGACCTGGAGTTAGTAGAAGTGGTCTTCGCCTTGAATATGTGGAAACATTTCTTGATCGACACATGTTTTATAGTCTACTCTGATCACAAGAGTCTGACGTATATCTTCTCTCAGAAGGACCTGAACCCGAGATAGCAGTGATGGCTAGAGTTCCTCCAGGACTATGACTTTGAGATAGTCTATACTCTTGGGAAGGGGAATGTGGTAGCAGATGAAATCATCAGGAGGTCTGGTCTCTAGTTGCTGAGTGAGGTGACAAAGTAGCTTGCCGCATTGCAGATATCCTTCATGGATAGAGATGGAGCAGCATACCTAAAGTATATGAAAGTCACTCCTCTACCTTTTTAGTGAGTTAGGGAGGCGCATCTTGGGGACACCGACTACAAGACTCGACTTCCTCAGATATCCTCAAGACATGCACCTGGTGGATTTTCTGAAGGTGGGGAGAACATCACCCTCTTCAAAGGACATGCCATGATACCTGTGGCACTATTATAGGAGGTGTTGAGGGAGTTCCATACGCCCACTCTGGTGGTACATCCTAGTGTGGCGATGATGTACCAGGACCTCTGGCATCAGCACTGGTGGACAGTGATGAAGAAGGAAGTGGCAGAGTTTGTTTCACGATACCTCATTTGTCAACAAGTGAAGGAATAGCATCAGGTTCCAACAGGCTTAGCTCAACCACTAGAGGTGTCAGAGTGGAAGTGGGATGGGATCTCCATAGATTTGTGACAGGGATTCCACATACATCCAGGGGACATGATTCTATTTGGTTGATCATTGAACAAGTCACCAAGTTGGCCCACTTCATACCTATCTGAGAGTAGGGATTAGTAGAGGGCTTGGAACGACTCTACCTACAAGAGATTGTGCGAATTCATAGGGTGTCATCGATGATAGTTTTTGATCATGATGCACATTTTACATCCTGGTTTTGGAAAGGATTTTTGGAGGCATTTTGGATTCAGCTGCATTTCAGCACTGCCTTTCATCCTCAAAGGGATCGTCAGACAGAGCGGACCACTCGGGCGCTGGAGGACATGCTTCGTGAATGCATCCTAGATATTGGTCTTAGTTGGGAGGATCACTTTCCCTTGATGGAGCTCTCATACAACAACAATTATCACTCTACTATTGGAATTGAACCATTCAAGGCCTTGTACGGTCGACCATGTAGATCACCTCTATGCTAAATTGTCCTATGAGAGTCAGCACTCATGGGTCCAAAGTTGGTACGGGCTACCAATGAGAAGGTGCAGACCATCCAGGAGAGGATAAAGACCGAAAAAAGTAGACAGAAGTCATATGCTGATAGGAGATGTAGACCTCTGGAGTTATAGGAGGGAGACCATGTTTTCTTGCGAGTATCTCCTCGATGGGGACTACATAGATTTGGCTGAGAAAGCAAGTTATCATCGAGGTTTATCGGTCCATTTTTGATACTTTGGAGGATAGGTGAGGTGGCATACTACTTGGAACTTCCACCGTAATTGGAGAAGGTGCATGAATTCTTCTACATATCACACCTAAAGAGATATCTACACGATCCATCTCACGTCATCAACCATGAAGAGTTGGACTTAGACGATGGGGTGACTTTTACGAAGGTTCTAGTATAGATTGAGGATCGACATGAGAGGGTCCTTCGTGGTCATTCGATACCTCTGGTGCGAATTAACTGGAAGCACGGGAACCTCCAGGATAGCACATGGGAGTGGGTGGCTCAGATTCATGCTTAGTACCCCCATTTTTTTAGTCTATGTTGTGTCTTTTGGGGGAAAAACCCCCAAAGGTGGGGAGAATGTAAAGACCCGGATTTTACATGTAATTTTTTTAATTATATAGAATTATTTGAGTCGACGAAAATTGGTGGCGCCTGAATCTGAGGCTCGGAGTGCTCCGAATGAATTTATGAACTTTTTGGGGGGGTATGTTCAGTAAACACATGAGCGGCGTTTTCTAACTTTTGAACCATTTCTCGGATTAAAATTTTGAGGGAACCGTTGAATCCGCAATACTAGGATTTGCTTAAGGGATGCTTTACTTTGACAATAATAGGTCAGGTGAAAAAGATATGTTTTGTGACTCTTTAAAAGAAATGAAATAAAATAACTTTATTATTTTATTTCATATCCATCAATAGACAAGAAATGTGGTGGGGCCAGCAATGTGGCAGGACAATAAATGGGTTGACCTGCAACCCTAAGTGATGACGTTGTTGGGGAATTAGGAAGCTTCCTAATTGATGGTCCCAAATAAATTCCAATGTTTTTACTTACCTCCCCCTCTCCTATATATATAAATCTTGGAGAGGGGTATCGACACATCTTTTCCAAGAAACGAAGTGCTGAAAGAGAACCACGACACCAGACATTTATAGGATGGAGTCGATCCTAGCGGGAGGTGATGCACAACACCGAAACATGAACCGAATTATGATGTATGACTGGAATCATTGGAAAATGGTTACAGGACCATATAACGGGATCCACCGTCCAGCGCAGACACTCTCCAATGGGGTTTCAAGGTAGGGGGTTTATTTTTTTTATGTTTTTGAAATGTTACCCTCTTCCCCGTTCTTAAACAATACAAAGAACGCGAACCGACTGACTAAAATTTTGATCTTAAAATCATTAGTTTTTGCAGGAGGTTGGTGCAGGGTATCTTTTCAGGGTGTTAATTGCGGTTTAATTAATTTGATTATTAAACCCTTAACCCACTTCATGATTTTGAGCTAACATGGAGGGTGAAATCCTAACGAACCTGGCTCGAAACCTTTGCTATATTTCTTTTCTTGCACCTCCATGGAAGGCCACTAGCATGGAAACACTGACCGGCTACATTTGGAATAGTGCATCAACTTACGCCACAAGAGGAGGTCTCGACACAAAGCTGTAGTGGTCATTAGAGTGGCCAGAACTGGTTGGACACGGAGGAGGCGCGACATGTAGTCATGTGCCACCAATGAAAAAAGGAGGTCATGACTCGTTAGACGCAACTGCCATTGGAAGGTGGCCAGATGTGGGTGACGGTGCGACATGTCGTCGCGGGCTGTTAAAGAGGTCAGCAGGAACGCCAGATGGCCACGGTGGAACAGGCAGGGGTGGGGCGCACCCCCTGCGGCACGCCCATGTAGAAGTTGGTCGTGGCAGGATCAGGGGGCCACCAGATAGACTGTCGACTAATGGATGGGGCTCATGCCAGCAGCGCTTCCAGCGGTAGAGATGCGGCCCATCAGTCGTGGCATGGAGGACCTGCAACACCACGTGGGGCCGCGTTGGGCCAACCCCCACGTGTTGACCCGTTGACATGGCTCTGCGCCACTTCAGACCTACCCAGATATGATGCATCTAGGTCTCCCAGGCAGCCCGCACCGCCAGGCGGGTGGCACCGCCAGGTTGGCCCAGCAGACCGAACCGCTGCCTAGCGGGCCGACCCACGGCCTAGCGGGCCGACCAGCGGCCCAATGACCTAACACACGGCCCAAAAATGTCGGTCCGGGCCCAGCAGGCTAGGTTGACAGAAGTTTGGTCGGACCTTTAGTTGGGATGGGTCGATATGGGTTGTCCCATTCTGAACCGGGTCAGACCGGTCTAACCAAGGCGGATCGGACTCGGACCCCGTACCAACTAATTACACAAAACGGGCCCCAACTCCTAAACTGAATGTTAGTTTGAAAAGCCGTCTATGACGTCAGGATCTCTGGAGAGAGATGGTCATTTTTACTTACATTATGAGTTTTTTAGAGAAACTTGGACTAAAGCTTTGTTGGATTTCATTTGAATCCAACCAGGCCCTCAGCACTGAAATGCTAATAACACACAGACCGGGTGTCCGATTGACGCACCGTTTGTTGCATTAGAACCCTTATGACATGACGAATCATCGTGTAACTTCTTTCTGAGACCTAGTGATGTTTGAAATATGACCGATGGCTTGGGGGAGGTTCTCCCTAACATGCTACATACGGAACCCTACGACTGGATGAGACTTGATGGCTACTGACCTTTTGACTCGGAGTGACTCGATGGACTAGTTGGGAGCGCCTTTGTGTGACGCGAAAGACCCATGGTGGGGAGCACCTCTATGTGACATAGAAGACCCATGATACTCGAGAGGAGGAGTACCTCAGTAGGCCGTGAGGGGGAGCGCCTCTGTGTGATGAGGCAGACCCACAGTGGGTAGTGCCTTTGTGTGTCACGATAGACCCACGGTACTCGACATGAGGAGTGTCTCAACAGTCCAAGATTTGTGGGAAGCGTCTTTGTGTGACAAAGAAATCCCACTATACTTGTTAGGGGAGGATATCTCCCATAGCCAAGGTGTTCAACGATGTGACTGGTAATGTTACTTGTTCCTAGGCTTAAAGAATATGTGGCTAGCTATCCGCATTCATAGCGATCCGGTGTGGGTCATCATCCTAATACGATTTCTTAGAGTTTTATACCTAGTTTGAGCTAAGACTCTAATTGAGTTGTGTCTATTTCTTTTGATTTGTGATTAAGGTCATGCTTTGTGGTTTTCCATGTGTAATTCTGAGAGACCTTCAGTGGTATTGGGTTCCCTATTGAGTATCGTTATATTCACCCCAGCATGGGCTATGCCTGCACCTTATTGTGTCTTATATAGACGATGTACAACTAAGTTGAGGTTTGAGGGAGCCAATACTAGGAAATATACAGAGAAGACAAGCAGACATGGAGTGCTGAGGAGGTGATCTATACCTATCCTTCATGTAGGATCCCCGGGGGACGACTTAGTATTTGTTTTACCCTTTTCAGTTGTATTTTTCCTTTCAGTTGTATTTGTACTTTTCAGTTGTATTTTTACATTTATTTGGGAACATATTCCATCCCCTTTTACTTTCAGTACTCCTTTTACTATAATATTTTACTTCATAGTTGCTTCTTTTTGTGTTCTCAGACCGTGTGTTTGTACAGGTTTAAAAGCAACGCCTTCCCGTTTTAGCAAATATGCCTTTTGGTGCGAGTTTCCAACCCATGTACTATGGAAGGAGGGTTTGGGGAAGTCCTGGAATGGGTCCCCTGGGACAGGTTGTGACATACATATTATCAAATTAAATAGGTTTATGATTACAAATATGTCTTAATAAAAAGGGAAATTGAGACAAAATTACTTACCTCGTACTTCTCATTAATTGAATGTGATTGAAACCCATATATCATGGTTTTTAGAATTTTATTAATTTATAATAGATACATATTCATAAATAAAATATCATATATTATCCTCTTATAACATTTTACCACCCTTTCGTCAATAATATTTCATTATTTCCATTATTTCAGTTGTTAATTTACTTGTTTTCTCATTAATGTTTTTTAGAGGAAGTTTTGATTATTGTGAATAGTATATAGGTTCATCATATATAGAATTATAATAATCTTATAAATATAATATTTACAAATTAAATACTTTTTTATAACCATTTTTGAATGTTTTACATGGAAAATGAATTGCATCACTTCGTAGAAATGGTAGGTCGTACATACACACAAGCGATGACATCATTCTTTTGATGGGTTAAAGTGAAAGGAAGTATATTTTATATTAATTTTATAGAATTAATATCATGATGTATGTAACTTATATATTCATTATTTTCCTCATTATTACTATCAATGTGATTCGGTGATGGAAAACAAATTACATCGGTTTGTGAGGTGGTAGTCCATTATACACATGAGTGATTGATTTGTTTCCCATTTTGATTTTGATGGATTTTGGTATATATTATAACATCAATGAAACAAAATATTAATATATGGTAGATACCTGTGTTGTTATATTTTAATTTTTATGATATAATTAATTCTTTTAAAACAAGTAATAAAATGAAAGAACTTTGTTAAGTCAATTACCTTCTCTTGGAGAATCCTCCTTTAGATATATTCTAAAAGTTTATATGGTTCATATATTTGGAGGTCCAAATTATATATAATATGGATAGGGATGTTGGGAAGGTATTTCTGTAACACCCATATATTTTTTGAATAATTGTTTTCCAAATTAATTTAATCTTTTTTTTTATTTTTCATTTCACAAAACACTGAATATAGATTTTTTAATACGAAAGAACTAAGTGTAGCTTGCATTATATGAAAAAACAAGTCAAGAATGTGCTACATGAAGCACATAGATTATATTTCATCACACAAAAAATTATTTTGGTATTATATTACAAACAATGCCAAGGCCCTTTGATAGATTTTGGTACACACAAGTTCTAGTTTTACCGAACTAGAAGATAATAATAATAATAATATTAAAATATTGTTATGGCTACAACCTAGTAATTGGAATGGAATCTATGAATAAGATTAACTAAATTGTAAAAATATAATTTACACATGTATATTAAATTAATATTTTTTTATAAATTAGTATTTGTGATTTAGAGAATAATTAAAAAATTTAGAAATTACTTTATTAAGAAAAACATTTCTCTATGTACAAACATAATTTTATCTCAATAATTTTAAAAAACCAGTTTTGATTAAATTTTTCAATAAAATTTTAACATTATATATTAAATATATATTTTTTATACTCATTGAATATATTTGAGAGTTATTAGATAACAATTAAATCAATTTTATGAATAATAGGATGTATTTTTCTAAAAGGTAATTTTACTTCCTTTAAATAAAGAACCCATTTTAAATTACATTTTTGACACTTTTATCATTTTTATTAGAAATAATAAACTTTATTTTAGAAATAATATTATCAAAATTTACTTTCATTGATTTTTTTGTATTTTTTGAGAAGTTTTATTTTTTGATTAATCGGGAAAACATTGAATTTTAATTCAAAATTTCTTTTTCATCTAATTTATATAGTAAAATTATGTTTTAAGATCATTTAAAATTTTAATTAGATAAATTATATATCAATTGATCCAATTTAGTTCATTTGATCCAATTTTATTTTTTAATTGTATATAAACACATCCCAAACTTTTAAAAACATTTTCTTAAAAATCTCGCTCTCACAACATGACTGCAAGATTAAATTTAAATTAACTTCTACAATATATATGATTTTAATTTGAAAATATGGACACTATATTTGAAATAAAAATAATATATAATTACCAATAAGTTAAAATTATGTTTAAAAAATATATTAGTGAAAGTAATTAAAATTTATTAGAAAAGTTAAGAGGAAAATTAGTTTAACACGAGACTAAACCTTAATCTTATGGGACCCAATTACATATAAACTTGTCCAAAATCCATTTCATGACCCTATTTATACCCTATAATTTATTTTTACTAATATTTTTCATTATTTGATTCAATTTTTATATGATAAAACATGGGTGGAATTCGCTTTTAAAAAGTTTACAAGAATATTTCTCCTCAAATATAACAATTACTCACAACTTCACTTTATTAAAACATATAAAGCCATTTTTATATCCCATAATATACCCAAATAATCACTTATAATCCCACCAATAAACCTATAATCATAAAATTTGGTATAAATTCCACCAAGGAAGTCATTGGGTATAAGCCAAAAGGAGTTTTCCGAAAACGAGGTAACATTCTTTAACGATCCTCTTTTGTTTCATTTACTTTTCAAACCCGTAAATTATATTAATTCATGATTATAAAATAACATCAATATACTAAATATAATTATTTTTTTTTATTTTAATATTTATACCTACACTTACAAAGACTTCTATCTGATAGTTAATGAACTTAACCTTTGTGTACGACTGACTACTACCTGGAAAATGATGATTAATCATTTTTTTCCTTTACCACCTCTCATGGTTTCCAATTATGTTGGAAGTATTTTTTTATAATATATATATATATATATATGATATTTATAATGTATTTATTATGATATAATAATTTTATAAAACATACTTTCATATTTTTCTTTTTTGTGTAAATATGATAACTTCATTTGTGGATGTGTGCATTACCACCTCCTCCGGACGATGTGATTCATTCACACTCTACATGGATCATATTAATGATGTTTTAGTGAAATTATATTGTATATATGACATAATAATTATATTTTAATGATATTAAATATATGTACATATTTTTAATTTACATTTCATTCAATACAGTACGAAAATATAAACAATGTTCATTAGAACATACGTCCTACTATCTCCATGAACGGTGTATTCCATTTCATATATCTATATTTTATAAACCGTTATAAAAGTTTATATACTGAATATATATTATATTTATATAATTTTTAAAATCTTTAAATAAGTAAATCATGATATATTTAAAAGTATTAATAATAACTAGTTAGACATATATGAAAAATAAAGCAGATATTACCAAGAACGTAACATTAACATGGACTTGTTAATAAATAGAAAATAGAAAACCATAAAGAATAATATATGGTACTAGATATAATAATATAGTTGTGTATTATATTTATAGAAAACATATATTTACTATATATGAGGATTTAACATTAAAAATAATTTTCGGACGTAAGGTAAGGGTTGTCTTGTCTCACTTTTTATATATGTGGGATATATTCCATGTTCAGAACATGTTTATTTTACTTAATATATATAAATATTATGAATTTTTTATATGATACTTATAATTAAATTTATTTGTATATACATACTTTTTTTATGATTTTTAATTAATGGTGTTTATAGTTCCAAAGTAACCAAATCGATAAACTAATTTTCATCTCAAGTTTCCTTCTTTGAGATACTTGTCATGTTATAAACCTATATTATTTTTGGGTTTATATAATTACCTTTGACAAGTTATATAAAAAATATACTTATTCCGTGATATTTTAAGATTCATTTAATTTTATTCACTCATTTAAATATTCGGTCAATATTACAAAATTTTTAATAATTTATTGCTACAATCTCATAATTTATCGAGAATATTTATGGTTATATATCCATGGATAAAATATTTTGATCAATATATAAATAACTCTAGTGAATTTTCATCTAATATGGTTATTCCCGAAATATTGATGTATTAATACCATTTTCACACTTTTTTACTTATGATAATAAATAAAAAATTAATAAAATCAAACTTTATTTCTCCTTTCGATCGTAAATCTGCAATATTTCAAAACCATGTTTTCTAAAAATGTTTCCTAAAATGTTTTACTATTACCCTATTATTTTTAAAGGAAATTTCTACCCACATTTTACCTTTTTTACAAATGGTTTTAAATGTAACCATATTTCCATTTTCTAATCAAGGAACTTTTCTATGATTTTTAAGGTATAAAAGGATTGTTGGACATTATCAGACTTACATTTCATCAAGACTGTCATTCCTTAAATATTACTTTATATGTTTTAATTTTTTTTAAGGAATTTTTTTTCCTAATATTATGTAAATTTATTTTTTTGAAACTGGGTTTCTATGAAAAGTTGTTATAAAAATATTTATGATTAAAAATTGGTTTAAATGATTTCAAAAATTTCATTATATGTTTTCAAATGTTAATTTTCAAAGAAATTTATTTCAATTTTTTCAATTTTTTCTTTATATGTTTTAAAAATCATTTTCTAGAAAAGTATTTACGAAAATGATTTCTGTCCTTTTTTTTATTTTTCAAATTATTTTCAATGAAAACTTTTTTAAAATGTTTTTAAATATTTTCTTATAAGTTTAAAAGGTTTTTTCGAAGGAAACGTTTTTCAAAATATTTTCATGATTCCTTTATAATTTGTCATATATATTTTAAAATAAAAATATTTTTAAAATGATTTATGTTTTAAATATTTTTTTCAAAGAATAAAATATATTTTCCTCAAAATATGTTTTAAATGAAATTATAAAGCATTATTTATAAGAAATGTATTTTTTAAATTGTTTTATGAAAATAATTTTAAAATAAATGATATTTTCCTTAAGAAATGTCTAATGTGATCATTAAAAATTCTTATCTATAAAATATGATATAATTTTCTATTGTTTATTCTTTAGAGGGTAAGTGATTCAAGAATACCATTCATATTCTTTATTACATGGTTTATGATTCGATGGAATAATATTTATGACACCCATTTATCTTCCATGTGTTATTTGATTTTGGTACATGCATATTTTCAGGGATTATTCTTTGATGAAATAATTATGAGACCTATCTATTTTCCATAGGTAATGATACAATTAAATATTTATGATACCCACTTCATTTAATTGATAATAATATGATGTTTATGAAAATCATATATTTTTATAGTTTATTATATGATGAGTGTTTTATTATCATGTTGTACATGTATATATGATTTCATTATGTGATTCATGGGACCTATATATCCCTCAAATTTATTGGGTAACGATTTATATCTCATGATATATAGATGGGAATCAACATAACTAGTTTGATTTACTATGGAATATGTCGAAACCCGATACACTATGGGAAGAATGGGAATCTTGATCCATTATGGGATGATGGGAAAACCTGATCCCCTATAGGAATATGGGGACACCTGATCCCTTATAAGGAAAGGACATATACTGGGGATGGTGGTGTTTTCCACCCAGTAGGTGTAGTCCCCATGAACTGCACTCATTAATGATTTCAATGAGCCTTGACTTATTGGAGCTCTTTTTGTATTCTTATGTGTTTTCTATAATTCTATGTCTTATACCTATGATATGAGAGCATGGATCATTTTATCGATTATCTTATGATTAATTTCTCATGAACATAAAATCTTTCTACAATGTCATATTATTATGATCTTTTTTTTAATGGTATGATCTTAAAATGTTGTTGTCATTTTATTATACCTTTATTTTGAATTTATGATTATGAATTTCCTTTATTTACCCTTAATAAGAATTTGATATCACCACTTTTTTATATTTCCTTTCCCCTAGTTGTGTATAGAGGTTTTATGTAGGGGTACTAAATGGTAAGATATTTAAGGGATATGTTGAAGAACTTTAACCAAACTAAAATAATGTGTTTCGTGTCTCCAAAGATGCTAAACTATTATTGTCCCTAATAATTTAATTTTTTAATGTGCTAAATGTTCATCTAAATTGAGGTAAAATCCATTTATGTTAATCCTAGGTTTCTATAGTTGGTATCAAAGGAATGATTTATTCACCCTTTAGAAACTAGGATGAGAAAAAATTTAGCGAGATCTCAATGAATATTTATAAGGAAATGTATAGGGATTTCTCTAAGTAGAATTCTAAGGATGGGTTAAAGTATATGAGAATGTCTTATAATTTTGGTAAAGGATATAAAATGTGGTTTCCAAGAAATACATCCCTATCTATAAACTAAAAGTGGATGTGGATATGGAAAAGATGTATATATGGGTAACATGAAAACACTGTATTGAGTTAGACTTGATCGGAAACTGGTGCATGGTAATGGGCGTTTCTAAACACCTGGATTGTCTCACCTTGGGGATATGATTTGGTAATTCATAAACTCTTTATGAAAAATAATTAAGTATTTAAATATAAGGTGACTACGAATAATCAAGGATAAACCTAATGTTCCATCGATTAAAAAATAGGTGTAATTATTTAGACATACAATAAGTAATTTTTGATGATTATGTAGTTTTATATTATGATTAATGTTTCTCAGACTATTCATTATGATTTTATCCAATTCCAAGAATAAAAACTAACTTGCTTAACATTTTATGTGATGAAAAATTTGGTGATGTATAGCCTAATGGGATGATCATTGGAGAGAAGTATGTTTTGATAATACCTAATCAGTTTTCATAGAATATTATTACCAATGTGTACATTAATAAACTATAAAACTTAACAAGTAAGATAAAGAATTATTCTTCTAAGAATTATGATAATAGAGACCCAGTGGAAAGAAGATTCAATTTCCTACATATCATGAATGTGGGAAAAACACCCAAGTAAATGTCTCAAAAAAACAAGAATATGTTTTGATGGTGGAAAAGGACACAAATAAAGTAAATGAGAATATAAAATGAAAAGTTCAGTTAACTAAATGGATTGAAATATCATCCTTCTTAAGGTATTAAAAATAGTTTAACACTTTATATGTGAAATTAATGGGAATTTTGAAAATTGATGCCCTAAGTGGAAAGATGTCAATGGGAATCAGAATAGTTTTTTTGAGTAATGGTTATATTGATGATGATGATGAGACTAAAAATGAATTGTGAAATAAAAGAGGTATTATGTAATGGGATGATGTATCCTTGTTAGTGGATTAAGATGAAAGTAGAATAATCTAAGTATTAATATATTTGGATTCATGAATTATGAATTTTGAAATATATACGGAGTGTTAAATTTTTGTTTTTCACGAAGGATTTACAAAAATATGTGGAAAGGTTCCAATGGACTAAAAAAGTGATTTACTAGAAAGGTGAAATTTTGAATAACAGAATATAACCATTAATAGGTTCGTTATGTTAAGATAATGATGTTTGGATAAAGGTATTTGGAATGTGAAAACCAATAGATTCACTACAATATATGGGGGATAAATGATTTATATGAATTAGTAACATTATTTATAATGTTTTGGACTCCCATATTTTGGAAAGGATATAAGGTTAAACATTTATGGAATAGTTTATGTTAAAATTTGGATGAGGTTTTATATATTAAATTATTATCTTTCCATGTGAGGATTTATGCATATTGGGTAACATGTGATATAATTTTTTTTGGCGATAACTAAAGTCATGGAATAATATATCATTCTATTTGTGAATCTCATGATCTGTTAATGCATCCGGAATGACAAATTCAGCTTCATTTCATTGAAGAAGAGTTGATGTGGAAATCTATCAAGGCATAACAAAGGGTAAGGATAACATGAAATCATGTAAGTATATCATCTAATTAAAATTATTCAACTTTAATGAAAATTATCATGAAGTAAAAGGTTGTTAGGTAATCATAATTTTATGATATCAATGACATTTTTCAAGCCTCTATGTGTTATGGATTTGTGATCATTAACTCTCTCATTACCATGTTCTCTATAAATCTCCATCAGATCATGAAAGTTATATTTCTCTTCTATTTCCATGTTTTCACTTCCCACCTATGTTATCTTATAGGGAAACCAAGTTATGTGTTACTTTGGGTAACCGTTATGTTTCTAACTTTACCTTTTTAAATGAAGTTTTAATATTCATTTTTATGATGTGGTTTCTAAGAAACAGACTTTCAACTATTAGACCTATGATTAATTAGAATAATTTTGTGGGTGAAATTCATTTTAAGGGGGTATAATGTAAATACCCAATATTTTTTTAATTATCTTTTTCAAATTAGTTTAATCTTTTTTTTATTTTTCATTCCACGTAACAATGAATACATATTTTGGTCTAAAAAAGAAATAAGTGTTGATTACATTATATTCAACACCATGTCAGGTTTACCCTACATGAATCTCTTATATTTTTTTTAGTACACATAAAAATATGTTTTCTATATTATTAAACACAATATTAAGTCCCTTCGCAGGCTTGTCTTATATGAAAGGTCGTGTTTCACCGAACTACAAGATATTATTAATATTATTATTAAAATATTATTATTGCTACCACATAGACTTTTAAATTATGTTATGAATAATATTAAATAAATTTGTGAAAATATTATTTATACATGTATATAAAATTAATCCTTTTCTTATAAATTAATATTAGTGAATCAAATAACTATTTTCAAATAAAGAAACTTATTTTCTAAGAACACCATTTTTCTATGTACAACCACAATTTTATATCAATAAATTAAAAACCCAATTTTGATTAATGTTTTCAATAACATTTATATATTTTATATTCAAACATTATTTTTCATAATCGTAAAATATATTTTATAGGTATAACATAATAATAAATCCAATTTTATGAATAAAGATATGATTTTATAAAAGGTAATTTTACTGCCTTTTAATAGAGAACCCATTGTAATTGAGATTTTTGAATGTATTATAATATTTATTTGAAAAAATAAACTTAATTATTGAAGGAATAATTTAAAAATTTACTTTGGGTGATTTGTTTTGTATTTTTATCGTATGTTTATTTTTTGTGGAATAATGAAAAATATTGAATTTCAATTCAGAAACTGATTTTTTATCTAATTTATTGATATAGTTAAATTAGGTTTTATTTTAGTAGTAAAGTTAAATTATATACATTATACATATTTATATCCAATTTAGTTCATTTTATAAAAATTTCCAAATGAAATGGGATATAAAAACATCCCAAATATTCAAACTTTGTTTCTTAAAAAACTCTTTGTCACGACATGTCTGCAGGATTTAATTTGAATTAGTTTCATCCACATAGATGATTTATATTTTGAATAATGTATTAAAATTTTTTATTCATGATAATATATACTTTAAAATAATTTTAACCTATCTTTTTAAAAAAAATATTAGTGAAATTAATTAAAGTTAATTACAATGATTAAGAGGAAAATTAGCTTAACAAGGCATAAAACCTTACACTTAAGAGCCAAAATGAACAAGAATGTTTTAAAAACTTCCATTGGATGAAAATATTTATATCCTATCATCAATTTTATAAATTTTTGATCATTATTGGTGCCACTTTTCATATGAAAAATGTGGGTGAAATTCCCTTTCCAAAAATTTATAAGAATGTCACTCCTCCCCAACTATGAAAAGGCACTCAACCGTCCCATTTATTCACACCTATCAATAATTTTTTCTTATAAAGAATCTACCCAAATAATCACCCATCATAACTCTCCTAAACCTATAAGCCTCACCTTGGGATGAAATCCAATTGAGGAAATATTTTTGTATAAACCAAAAGGTGTTACCTAAAAAATGAGGTAACATTCTTCAACAATTAGGTTTTGTTTAATATACTTCTCCACCACTTAAATTATTTTTATATAGTTATTATATAATAAAACAATTATAATAAATATATTGACATATTGTTATGTTAATATTTGCATCTACCCGTACACACACTTCCATCTAATGTGTAACAATCTTACTGTTCGTGTACGAATAACTATTGTCGAACAGAAAGATGATTGTTCATTTTTTATTTACCACCTCTCATATTTGGAAATTTAGTTGGAAAATATATTTTTATATTATATATATGTGATTTATATGATTTATTTATTCTTTTTGAATTATTATATAATAAATACCTTAATGCTTTCCATTTTGTGTAAATTTGATAACTTCATTTTTGTATGTGTGGACTACTGCCTCTTTAAAGTGATGTGATTCGTTCACACTCTTCATAGAATGTATTAAAGTTAGATTTAGTGAAATTGAATGATACATATGATGTAATAATTATACTATAATTATATTATATATAAACATATACCTGTTTGTATGTGTGTCATTTACTTATCCTATAATACAATAAGAAAACAAAAACAGTGTTCAGGCGTACATATGGCATACTGTATCCATGAATGGCATATTCCATTTAATATATATATCTTTTATAGTTTGCTAAAAAAATTATATAATTAATATATATGATATTTATATCAATTTTTACTGTATTTAGATAATTAAATTATGATCTATGTAAGGGGACCAAGAATAATAAGTCAAAACATATATAAAAAATAAAGTGGATTTTACCCAAAACGTAACATTAACATAGACTTGTTAATGAATTGGAAATTTAAATTCATAAAAAAATAATATATGGTATTATATATAAGAATATTGTTCTATATTATATGTGTAATAAAATTATATTTATTATACAAGAGGTTTAAAGGTGTACAAAGAATGTCAATCCTAAAGTTAAGGGTTTTCAGATCTCACTTTTTATATCTGTGAGAAACATTCAAGGTTCACAACTCAATTATTCTGTGTTGTGTATATAATAAAGATGAATTTATTCTATATTAATTATAATTACATTTATGGATTTTTAATTAACCATTTTATGATTATTATTTCATGGGGTTTATAGTTAAGAAGCTACCAATTAGGTAAATTAATTTTTATCTCAAGTCGCCTTCTTTTAGATTCATGATATGGGGTGTATATACATACCCTTGAATGGTTATATCATGAATCTCCTCATTTCATGATATTTCAACTTTATATAATTTTATTATCTCATGTATAATATGGTATAATGTTACCAACATGGTAATAGTTTACTGCTACAATCTCATCTTTTATCTGGATTGATTACGATTATACTTCCATTAATGTAATTTTATGATCTATCTCTCAAGAAAACTAATTAATTTTATTCTACTCTGGTTATCTATGACGTCTTCATGTATTATTACCATTTTTTACTATTTGGTATTTATGATAATTAAGTAGTTTTTTAAGAAAATTCGACTGTATTTCTCATTTTACTTGGAAATCTATGTTCTTTCAAAATTGTGTTTTCTAAAAATGTTTTCAAAAAAATTTCTACCATTACCCTATGATTTGTAATAGAAATTTTTACCCTTTTTTCATTTTTTTATAAAAATTTTAAGAGGAATACTCTTTTCATTTTCCAATTAATGCACTTTTCTAATCTTGTCAACGTGTAGAAGCAATGTTGGAAATATTTGGACTTACTCGCCGACGTGATCATCTTTCCTGGAAGCTTCATTTTATAGTTTACAAGTTTATTTTTAAAGAAAATATTTTCCTAATATTTGGTATTTTTTATTTTAAATTTGTTTTCAATGAAAATATTTTTGAAAAATGTTTCATTTTTAAAAAGTTTTTAAAATTATTTTCAAACAATACATTATAGGTTTTCCTAAGGTAATTTATGAAGAAAAGGATTTCAATGTTTAAAAGTTTTTTTAAAATGTTTTCAAAAAAATTACCTAGATAAGGGTTTTCAAAATTAATACAATTATTATTTTTAGGTATTCAAATTATTTTCAAAGAAAAATCTTTTTAAAATATTTTCAATCATTCTTTATGAGTTTTCAAGGTGTTTTCATAGAAATAAGTATTTATGCTGTAAAAAACAATTTTCATAGGGGAAAATATATTTTCCTCAAGAAATTTATTAAATTAAATTGTGAAGCCTTTTATATAAGAAAAGTATTTTTGAAATTGTTTTATAAAAATTATTTTCAAATAAATGCTATTTTTTGGAACAAATGATTTATGTGATCTTTTAAAATACTTCTCCAACTAATATGAAGTACTTTGTTATAGTTTATTATTTTCTAGGGATATGATCCAACAATACCATTCAGATTGTTTCTTAAATGGTTTATGTTTTGATGGGATAATGTTTATAAAACAAATTTATCCTCCACAAGTTATATGATTTTGGATCCAGCTTCTTTTCATAGGTTATGCTTTGATGAAGTGATTTTGAGACCTATATTTTTTCATAGGTAATGTTATGATGAAATATTTGTTATACCCATTTCATTTGAGGGATAAGGATATGGTTTTTAAGAAACCCACCACTTTTTATGGTTCATTATATTATGAATGTTTTATTATATTTTGGAACAGGTATGTATGATTTCATTATGTAATGGGTGGGACCTATATCCCCCTCCATTGCATTGGGTAAACATTTATATCTCATGAGATAATGATGGGAATCAATTCGACAAGCATGATCCTCTATAGAAGATGGGGAAACCGGATCCACTATGGGAATATAGGGAAACCTGATCCACTATTGAATAATGGGGAAACATGAACCACAATTGGAAGATGGGGATAATTTATCCCTTATAAGGAAAAGAATAGGAATGTGGATGGTGGTGTGTCCTTCCTTGTTGTTGAAGTCTCCATGAAGTGTCCTGATAATTTTTGATAGCGAGCCTTGAGTCATAAGGAATTTTTTATACGCTTATGTGTTTTCCAAAAGTCTATGTTTATTTCTATGACATGCACACTTGGTTCAAGGTATTATTTATATTATTATTCATTTCTTATTTTCTTCCAATATTTTTACCATGTTTCATGTTTATGATCCTTAATATGCAGGGTATGATCTTGAAATGTTTTTATCATGTTCCCCTACCCTTATGTTTTTATTATGCTTAAACAATTCCGTTATTTACACTTACTGAGCATTCAAGACCACACCTTTTATTTATGTTTCATTTCCCCAATTTTCAAAGAATGTTTTTAATTAGGGGTAATAAAGTATAATATATTATTGTATATGTTATATAACATTCACCAAACTAGGAGAATGTGTTCCAGGTTTCCAAAGACACTAAACTACTATGGTCCCCCGGCATGTACTTTTGTAATGTGATGAATAATCATTTAAATATAAATAATATAAATGTATGTTAATATGGGGTAGATATAATTTTTTTATGTTTTTATATTCCAAATAGATTTATAGGTTCGAATAATTGTGGGGAGAGAGTTCCTTTTAATAATTTAGGAGAACACGCATGGAATGTTTGAAAAGGATAAATTATATCCACTTTTTTCACAGAAAAAAAGACAAAAAAATGGATAATTGTCTAGAATTAGATATAATAAGGTTGAAATATTTCCATAATATATGAATTAATCAAGTTTTCAATTCATTTTAACCCTTATATTAATATATTACCCCCTGGTAAACATGTTTTTACCTTAATCATGGTAATTAATTTCTATTATTTTTACAATACATTATAAAAAAAATAAACAAGACATATTATGTAATATTAATTATTATAATTCTAAATACAGAATAAATTTTTCTACATTTTATTCACAAAATTCACACAATTTAATTTAAAATTAAACCCACTGATGCAGCGAAAAATCGGGTTTCCAAAGGCAGAGATTTAAAAAGCGTAAGAAGTTTTTATATCAAAATTGAAGACATAATTGATTATAATAATGTAAATGAGACTAATTATAATACAATTTTACTAATTTTACTTTTACATCCATTTCAGAATAAAATTTTATATTAGAAGTCATTAAATTGAATGATTATTTTCAATAAAAATCAGTCATTTTCACAATTCATCAAGAAATTTGTCATTTCATAAAATTATCAAAAACTCAATCTATGTTAATTTTTAGATGATTATTGTAACCCCTTGACCCTAGTTACCCAGATTCGGTGTGTTATTTTAATACATTGACATGATTACAAGGAATCATGTCCCGAAAGACCGATTAGTTTAGTAGTTTTCGAAAATAGATTACATTTATGAACGTTATATTACACCTAAGAAAATAAAACACAACATGAATGATTCATTTAGAATGCCATTAACCCCCTAGATTAACTCTACTTATCAATCATAATACACTTCTTTGAATCCTGGGAAAATAAAACATACAAAAGGGGTGAGCTCAAACACTCAGTATGGGTAGGCGATACAGTGGACGATAACATAAACAATAGGCATGGTGAATAATTTTAAACACATACCTTTACAAATAATAAACATGAAAAATTTATGGCAGGAATATTAGATGAGTAAATAATGCCATAAGAAAACATAGTCTTGGGTTTTATAATAGTCTAATAACCACATGAGCCATCAATAATATTTTCATAATTATGGAATTTATAATGCCGAACATTCTAAAACAACTTGTCAAGGCCTCGGCCAAGACGTCTAAAAATGATTTTGGCCTCGGCCAAAAACATTTATCAAATTGGGAAAGGCCTCGGCCAATTCCACATATAATTGTCTCATGATACCTACCGGTGCATCGAGGAACTATAGCGGGCTCCACCCATCACTTACTAAATCTAATACATTTGTCATATGAAAAGGTTGAAACATAACATAAACATTCGTATTAAAACTAGCATAAAAAATGTCTATAATTTAACCCTAAACCATGAATGGTATAAAAACAACACATCCATAGTCAAATATATTACAAAACCTTTAATACACTATGGAAGATTTGTATCATAATAAATCAACCCCGATCAAGGATAATATCCCGTAAAGGATGTTGACATAGTTGAAAATGATCAGTAAAAATCATTGAGAGAAATATGCCTTTTCATGAAATCATTTAAAAGTCACATAATTTATAAAGGAATCCATTTAAAAGATATTTTTTAATAAAATTGTACCATACCACTTTGAAACTTTTGAATGAAATTAACATTTTAAAACATTCATTTCCATATAAATAAATCCTTAAACCTATTTTGAAAACATGTACATTAATTAGAAATGTTTAGAAGAATAAATATTTAAAACATTTAAAATGATGTTTTAGTAAAAAATTACCTTAAAAATAATCCCTTAGAAAACTCTTTAATGAAAAATGGACATGGATAATAAATATGTCCCAGTAGATATTTTTGTAAAAACAACCACAGATAATAAAGAGATTGTGAAATTAACCCTTACCTTGCACTTTCCTTTGGTCGAGGGTACATTTATCCTCTTGTATAATTACCATAGTATGTTATTAAATTATACGAAACCATATTCATGTTTATTATATCATACATGATTCCTTTATGACTTTATACTACCCATTTAATAATGATATCTATGCTAAATTAATATTTCGGGTAATAATCGATTTCTTTATCGTACGTATTTTAACTTGTTATTATTGATCTTGTCATTTAGATCAAGATTTACATACTTCCAGAATATAAAACATTATTTATATATAATATATATTTAGAATATAAATATGTATAATATATAGATATATGAAATGGAAAACACCGTTTATGTATACGGTGAGTCGTACGTACGCTTAAACGCTGTTTCTGTTTTCATATTGTATTGAATGGAAGTAAGTGAATAAGATATATGTAAGAAAATATTTACATACATATACATATATATATATATATTAGAATTATTATTTAATATATTATATACTTATTAATATTATATATTTTTATAATCATCATTGAATGTGAAATGTAGAAATTAATCTCATCGCGTTGTGGAGACGGCAATCCGTACATACGGACCAGTGACAATATCATTATATTTATGGTGAGATCATATGTCATTGGATGTTATATCATATATAAAGAATCATTAACATTTTATATTTATTATTTACATCAGTTATACCCATTGTTATACCCTTCCAAAAAATGAAGTGTTTGACTAACAAAGTACACTGCAACATGGAGACGGTAAGCCGTACGTACACACGTATGGTGACTTTGTCATTTTTAGGATGGGTGGAATAATGAATATTGTTAGAACATATTTATAATAACATTAAACTATGTATAAGGTATTGGATTTATTATTTTTATATGGAAACAACAAAGAAATAGGAAGTGGAAGGAGAAAAAACATGAAATATGGTGGTGAAATTATTACATCTTTTTTAGGTGTTTCCTTTTGAGTTGATCAAAAGGGCTCATTAGGTTAGATTTATGATAAAAATAAGGCCTATAGTTTGTAGGGAGGATAGTTTAGAGGATATTAGGGTAGGTTTTGTCCGATCCAAATGGCTTTGGAGGTCTTAAATTAAGAGAAGGGGTAGTGCCCTTTTATAAGATAAGTGAGGGTGACTTTAGGAAAAGCTTGAAATATTTTTTATAATAAAATAATTTTCAGTTATTAATGGATAAAAAATGATTTATGTTGATCCTTAGGTGGTTATGGTTTAAATACCAATCAACCAATAGGTTTTATAAAAGTTTAGGTTACCATTTTAACCTTATCTTTTAGATTTAACTCTTAGTTAAATAGTTTAACTTTTACAGTGTCTTCTTGTATTATTACACTATATGGTTAGTAAACGTACTCTAAAATTCCAAGAGAAGCTCAAGTGGTTCATTAATGACATATATAATATTATTTAATACCTTTGTATGAACATGAAAATTTTAGAAATATTATATCAACCAATAATATAGTATTTGTTTTAAAATTAATTTATGCCAATTTTGACATTATTTGGTATTTTATTTTTGTGAAAGTCATAGAAACTTTATCGTTTCAAAAAAAATATCTAATCAAACCTAACATCTCATAATAAACTATAAAATTATTTGAATCAATCAAAAGTCTCAATTTACAGATATTTGGGTATTTATAATATCAATTATTTTAATATTTCATTAACAAGGTAATTACTGCATCATTATTGTGTCATAAATAAATGAAATTATTTAATGTATAAAAATTATAAATAAAATACCATAATAGAGGAAAATTTTTTAGCTTTATAATTACTAGTTATAGTCTAATTTATACAATGTGTAACCCTATATAAAAAATGGTTTAGTTATTAAACCTTGAATTTGACACTTTTAACTCTTCTTTAAATAAAATAATAATAAATTTCCTAATATAATACAAGTGGACCAAAGATGATCATATTTTATTCCTAGGTTTGTTTTTGGTCAAATTGCACTTATTTAAAAGAATTGTAACATGTGTTATGGTAATTATAACAAAATTTTTACCATTAATTACCCTATTTACTTTTAATCGTGGTAAATAAAAGTCAAAAGTTACTATTCACAAAAAAATTATTTTCAGCTTATTATACCAAATTTTACTTATTTATGTCAACCGTGTCTCGCAGATTTTTTAAATTCAGCTCACATAAGCAGAAAAATTTAGTTTTATGTAAATTTGCAAATGCACCTAGAAGGTGTGTAAAACATTAAAAAGTTCAATAAAATTTTATACATCTAATTTTATTATAAAATGACTCCAATGAATTAAATTGAACTTATGTAGGTATTATATATCTAATTTTACTTAAAATGAATTTAAATAAATGTTTATTTAAATAAAAAATCAGTTTTAAATAACAACACAGTGTTTTTCACTATTCATCAGAAATTGAAAGTTTTCAGGAAAATACCAAAATTTTAAACTAAGATAATTTTGATATTATGAATTCAAAAATAAATTCTATTTAACCAAATTAAAAACATATAAGTTTCATTTATTAATTTAAAATTAACTCCCATTGTCAAATCCAAAAAGCGGGTTTTAAAAAAAGTAAAAACTATCAGAAGATTGACATGTGTTTATGTCAAATTTAAATGTGAAATTACTTATAAGGACCTAAATTGTATTACCTGATAAAAATTAAATCTATTTATTATTAAAACCCATTCAAATTCATAATTAATCACAATAAATTATTTCGATTAAAAAAGTTGTTTTCAATTAAAACATGGTATTTTTTACTATTCATCAAAACATGAAAGCTATCAGAAAAATACCAAAATTTTTTCCAAAATAAAATTTTATTCCCTGCTTATAAATAAGAAGTTTATTTTTTCAAATTTAATATAAAAGTGTCAAATATTTCATTTAAAAAAACTCACCATTAGTAGGCGGTAAAATTGTGTTTTTGAAAAATACTTCCTTTATCTGAAAAATTGAATTTGTTTTTATATTATGTCTAAGAAACACATAATATAGGTGTTAAAATTGTATAGAGTATATAAGATTAAAAATTTAGTTAATACTAATCATAACCGATTTTTTAACTACTAGTTTGGTAAGTTGTGGTGTGCTTGAACTCGTTGTTGTGTGTAGTGAAAGCTATTAAATTACATTAATGAGATAACATACTATAAAATCTCAGGGTGTTACATTCTCCTCTCCTTCAATAAATTGAGTCCTCATAATTTGAAATTGTTCTTCAAAAATAAATGGTTAAAAATAGAAAAATACCTTTGTGGAAAACCCACATCATAAATTGGTTTAATAAAATTTAGTCTTAATAAGAGGGAAAGGGAAATGAAAAAGTCACCACCAAATTATAATCTCAATTAGGAGAAAATTGTTGAAAATTAGAGAGACATAATTGGATGAAAAATGTAAATATTTTTAGGGAGTGATTGAGGTCATCAATCACAAACAAGTGTAAAATTAAGGGCCTCAAAGCCATCAATCTAAGATGATGTAAAATATCATCGATTCAACAAAACATACGGTATTAGGGTAACCAATCTTTGGTTTTAAGATCCCTTAACAAATGTTTAGTATTTAATTTACTCATAGAATAAGAGGAAGAATATATATATATACATACATATATATATATATACATACTTGACAAGTATAGCTTCATCCTTCAACTAATTCCTACCAGAAACTCATTTTTCACTCTAAAAGATAATAGAATTAAAAAATATTCTATTTATCCTAATCATATAGGGTTACAAAAAAATGAATCTATATTTTATCTGTCAGAAAACTTAAAAAACTACATTATATAAACCAATATATCACATAGGCCAGTGGTAGGTGATGCACCCTTGTCACTTTTTGGTTTCGGGTTCAAGTCTCGCGCCCTTACCAGATGCGACAGGTTGTCACCTGACCTCCGGGTTTTTCTTTTTATAATAATCAAAAAAATAATCTTAAGAAATTATTTAACCTTAATAATAGTATCCAATGTCTAAATTAATCCATTCCAACCTTTAGACTTATCCAAAATGTTTCTGTCTAAACTCAAAGCCTAAAATTTATAAGGAAGGTATAAAAAATGAAGATCTCTTTTGCCATGTAATAACATATGAATAACTTAATCATGTATTCTTTTAAAACATGGTAACACCTTGAATTATAATTAAACATTATTGATTAAATTTATTCTGCCTTATTTCTTATAGAATAGTAGATATATTCTTTATATCAAAGAATTTTTAATATTCCAACAATGATGGAATAAACAAACCATTAATCGGTTCCAAGGTAGTAAAGTGTATCCAATATAATTTATTCAAATCAACCATCTCTTATTTAAAATTCACTACCTCAGTATCTGGACCATATTATGGTTTACCTTTCCTTCAATGATGTATTTTCCAAAAAGTTTAACCTGAAACTGTTTCACATTACTTGGTACTGTACAATCTCAAATCCTCAATTAAATAGTTCTACGGTAAAATCCTTATTTATTTCCATAATTCATATAAACAGTACATAGTTTATACAACACTCAAATGAAATAATTATTTAATAAAAACATTATAACCCTAGTCATTCATCTTCATCTTTGATTGTATCATAACTTTATTATTATCCAATAGTATCATGTGGGGCACACTCTGATGATTTGGACATTGATTCGCGTAGTATCCCAACTCCTCAAAGATAAAGCATTGTACATTTAAAACCTTATTCTTACCCTTGTAATCACGTACTTGGTGTCCTTTTTCTCCACACTTATAACTAACTCCCATTCCCTTCAAAAATTTACCAAGGTGATTCTTTCCACAGTTATCACATATGTGAATATCTTTCTTTCCCTTCTTCTCTTTATCCATCTTTTCTCTACCATCCTTTTCTTCTATTGCTTCCCTTCAAAGCCATAGGACTCAAAGAATTATATACTTATCTTATTAAAACATGATACTATTTCTTCAAATGATGAGAATACTTATGAGATTATTTCCCTTTTAAATGTTGGTTTAATACCATGAAATATATGATCCTTCTTAATATTTCGATAAAGATTATTGTTGGATTTATCACCCATTATACTGGGAATCATTTACTAACAATGGAATATAGTAGGTTAGTTTATGAATCGCAATACATAATTCCAAACATGTAAACCACTTAACATAAATTTAATAGTTTGTGTAAATAATCCATAATCATAAAATTGTTTTCTTTTATGAGGTATATACTCATAAATTCTTCATATTGGTTTATAAAGAAAATTTGAATTATCCTAAGCATATCTCCTAGGAATTTCATAACCAAGAGTGCATCAAGGCTTGTTGTCATATACCAGGATACCCCGGGTCAAGCCCAAAACTCCTTGTCATAGTTTTCACTCCTAGGTACATTTGTTCTAGAGCCGCCTCTACCTTCTCGTATCCATATAGGGATGTATTGCTTGAAAAATACACAAAAATATCCACATTACCATAATTTTAGGAAGTTATTCTATACTAATCCTCAAAGTCTATCTTAGGGAAAAGTTCTCTAACCATAGTTTTTATAAATCTAGTTTCCAATGTATGTATTAAACTTCATCTGATACCGACTGTAATGCCCTAGCCCTAGTAACCCAGAGTCGATTCATTATTTTAATACATTGGCATGATTACAAGCAATAAAGTCCTAAAAGACTGATCAGTTTAGTAGTCTTGGAAAATAGATTACATATATGAATATTACATTAAACCTTAGAAAACAAAACAAAACATGAATGATCCTTTGAGAACACCATTAATCACATAGATTAACCCTTATTATCAATCATAATACACTTCTTGGAATCCTGGGAATATAAAACATAAGTAAGAGGTGTGCTCAAATGCTCATTAAGGGTAAACAATACAGTGGACAATAACATAAACATTAGGCATGGTGAATAATTTAAAAAACATGCCTTTACAAATAATAAACATGAACACTTTATGGTCAGAATATGAGATGAGAAAACAATTTCATAATAAAACATAGACATGGTTATTCTTCTAGTCGAATAACCACATGAACAATCAATAATATTTTCATAATGAGGGAATGCATAGTGCCAGACATTCTGAAACATCTTGTCAAGGCCTCTGCCAAGTCGTCTAAAAATGATTTACCCCTCAACCAAAACCATATATCAAATTGGGAAAGGCCTCAGCCAATTCCACAAATAATTGTCTCATTAGACCTACAGATACACTGAGGAGCTATAGAGGGATCCACCGGTCACTTACTAAGTCCAATACATTCCTCATATGAAAACGTTGAAACATAACATAAACAATCATATTAATACTAGAATGCAAAATGTCAATAATTTAACCCTAAACCGTGAATGGTATAAAAGTAACACATCCACAGTTAAATATATCATGAAACCTTCAACACGATATGTAATATTTGTATCATAATAAATCAACCTCGATCAAGAATAATATCCTGTAATGGATGTTGACATAGTTGAAAATGATCAGTAAAAATCATTGAGAGAAATATCCCTTTTCCATGAAATCATTTAAAAGTCACATAATTTATAAAGGATGTAATTTAAAATATAGTTTCGAATTAAAGTGTACCATACCACTTTGAAAGTTTTGAAAGGACTTAACATTTTAAAACATTCATGTCCATATAAATAAATCATTAAAACCATTTTGAAAACATGGAAATTAATGAGAAAGGTTTAGAAAAATAAATCTTTATAACATTTAAAATGATGGTTTAGTAAAACATTACCTTAAAAATAATCCCATTAAAAACTCTTATGAATCATGGACATGGATAATAAATATTTCCCATTAGATACTTACATAAAAACAACCTCGGATAATAAAGAGATTGTAAAATTAACCCTTATCAGGCACCTTCCTTAGGTCAAGGGTACATTTAACCTTTTTTATAATTACCATAATATGTTATTAAATTATTACCGACCAATATTAATATGTATTATATCATAAATGATTCTTTTATGACTTTATACTACCCATTTAATAATGATTTCCATGTTAAATTAACATTTCAGGTAACAATCGCTTTCTTTATCGTACATGTTTCAACTTGTTATTATTGACCGTATCATTTAGATAATGATTTACATACCTAAAGAATATAAAACATGACTTATATATCATATATATTTAGAATATAAATATATATAAAAGATAGATATATGAAATGGAAAACACCGTTTATGGAGACAGAAGGTCCTACATACACATAAATGATGTTTCCGTTTTCATATCGTATTGAATGGAAGTAAATGAATAAGATATATGTAAGTAAATAAATACATATATATAAATATATAGATTAATTATAATTATTAATTAATATATTACATACTTATTAATAGTAAATATTTTATAATCATCTTTGAATGGTGAATGTGGAAATGAATCTCATCGCGTCGTGGAGACAGTAATCCGTACATACGCATGAGCGACAATATCATTATATTCATGGAGAAATCGTATGTAATTAGATGGTATATCATATATAAAGAATCATTAACATTTTATATTTATTATTTAAATCAGTTATAATCATTATTATAACCGTTCAAATAATGATGTGTTTGAATAACAAACTACACCAAGATGTGGAGAGGTTAAGCCGTACGTATGCACGTATGGTGACTTTTTCATTTATAGGATGGATAGAATGACGAATATTGTTGGAAAATATTTATAATAACATTACATTATGTATAAGGTACTGGAGTTTTTATTTTGGTATGGAAACAACAAAATAAAGAAGAAGTGGTAGAAGAAAAGAACTTGAAAGAGGGTGGTGAAATTATTACATCTTCTTCGGGTGTTTCCTTTTGAGTTGATCAAAAGGGATTCTTAAGTTTTATTTCTGATCAATGTAAGGCATATTGGTTGAATATATGATAGTTTAGAGGATATTTGGGTAGGGTTTGTCGGAGCCAAATGGCTTTGGATGTGTGAAATTTAGAGAAGGTGAAGTACTCTTTTATAAGAGAGGTGAGGGACACTTTAGGAAAATCATGAAATATATTTTTTATAATAAAATAATTTTCGGTTTATAATAGATCTAAAATGATTTATTTCGAGCCTTAGGTGGTTATGGGTCTAACTCCAATCAACCAATAGGTTTTAGACAGGTTTAGGTTTCCATTTTAACCTTATCTTTTATATTTAACTCGTAGTTAAATACTTTAACTTTTATCGTGTCTTCTTTTATTCTTACTATATATAGTTAATAAACATACACTAAACATCGAAGAGAACCTCAAGTGGTTCATTAATGAAATATATATAATATTATTTAAGCCCTTTTTACAAACCATATATTTTTATAAATTTTATATCAACCAATAATATAGTATTTTTTAAACAAATTAATTTATGTCAATTTTGACAACATTTGGTATTTTGTTTTTGTGAAAGTCATAACAACCTTATCAACTTCAAAAAAATAAATATTATCAACCCTAAAATGTCATATAAACCTAGAAAATAATTTTAATTCATTGTAAGTCTCAATTTCAATTTATTTTGATATTTATAATATCAATTATTTTAATATTTCATTAATAAGGTAATTACTTCATTATCATTGTGTCATAAATAAATTATATTATTTAATGTATAAATATTATAAATAAAATACCATTATATAGGAAGTCATTTTAGATTAATAATTAATATTTATAGTCGAATTTATATTATGTGTAACCCTATATAAAAAATGGTTTAGTTATTAAACATTGAATTTAACACTTTTAACTCTATTTTAAATAAAATAATAATAAATGTCCTAATAAAATGAAAGTGGACCAAAGAAGAGCATATTTTCTTCCTAAGGTTGTTGTTGTTCGAATTACACTTATTCCATAGAATTAGGACATGTGTTAAGGTAATTATTTTATTATTTTTACCCTTAATTACACTATTTACTTTTAACCATGGTAAATAAAAGTCAATAGTTACTATTCATAAAAAATTATTTTCATATTATTGAACCAAATTTTACTTAATAATGTCAACCGTGTCTATCAGATTTTTGAAATTCAACTCACATAAGTGGTAAAATTATGTTTTAGGAAAATTTTTAAATTCCCCTAGAATGTGAGTAATAAACGTTAAAATGTTCCATAAAATTTTATACATTTAATTTTATTATAAAATGACACCAAAAAATTACATTTAACTTATATAGGTATTATATATCTATTTTTACTTAAAATTAATTTAAATAAATAAATATTTAAATAAGAAGTCGATTTTAAATAATAATACAGTGTTATCACTATTCATCATAAATAGAATGTTTTCATAAAAATACCAAAAATTTAACCTAAGAAAATTTTGATATTAAAAATTCAAAAATAAAGTTTAATTTACCAAATTCAAAACATAGAAGTTGCATTTATTAATTTAAAATTAATTCTCGTTGTCAAAACCAAAAAGTGTATTTTTTAAAAAGTAAAAACTATCAAAATATTGACACATGTTTATGTCAAATTTAAATTTAAAATTACTTATAATGACCTAAATTTTATTAAATAATAAAAATATAATCTAATTACACTTCCAAACTATTCAAATACGTAATTTAACACAATAAAATATTTCGATTAAAAATGATGTTTTCAATTAAAACATAGTATTTTTCACTATTCATCAAAATATGAAAGTTATCAAAAAATTACCAATTTTATATCCCGCTTCTAAATAAAAAGTTTATTTTGTCAAATTTAATATAAGTGTAAAATATTGTAAAAAAAATTCACCATTAGTAGGTGTTAAAATTTCATTTTTGGAAAATACTTCCTTTATCTGAAAAATTTAATTTGTTCTTATATTTTGTCTAAGAAACACATTATATGGGTATTAAGATTCAAAATTCAGTTAATACTATTCATAACCACTTTTTGAACGGCTATTTTGGTAAGTTGTGGTGCGCCCGAACTCGATGTTGCGTGTACTGCAAGTTATTGAGTTACATTAATAAGATAATGTACTAGGAAATCTTGGGGTGTCACATTCTACCCTCCTAAAATAAATTTCATTCTCGCAATTTGAAATTGTTCTTCGAATTAAATGGTTAAAAATAGAAAAATACTTTTGTGGAAAACCCACATCAGAAATTGGTTTAATAAATTTTAGTCTTAATAAGAGGTAAAGTGAAATGAAAAAGTAACCACCAAATTATGATTTCTATTAAGAGAAAATTGGTGGCAGTTAGAGACACGTAATTAGAGGAAGAAAGTAAATATTTATAAGGAGTGATTGAGGTTATCAATCACAAACAAGTGTAAAATTGAGGGCCTCAAAGCCATCGATCTAAGATGTTGTAAAATATAATCGGTTCAACAAAACATATGGTATTAGGGTAACACATTTTTGTTTTCAAGATCCCTTACCTAATGTTTAAGAATTATTTTATTCATAAAATAAGATAATATATATATATATATATACTTGACAAGTAGAGTTTCATCCTATAACTAATTCCTACCACAAACTCATCTTTTACTCCAAAAGATAATAGAATTCAAAACTATTCTATTTATCCAAATCGAATTGGGTTTCAAAAAAATGAATTTATAATTTATCTGTCAAACCACTTAAAAACTATATTATACAAACCAGGACATCACATAGGCCAGTGTTTGGTGATGCACCCTTGTCGCTCTTCGGTTGCAGGTTCATGTCTCGCACCTTTGATGGATGCAACGGGTTGTCACTCAACCTCTAGGTTGTCCTTATTATAACAATAAAAAAATAATCTTAAGAAATTATTTAACCTTAATAATATTTTCTAATGTCAAACTTAATCCATTACAACCTTTAGACTTATCCAAAATACTTCTGTCCAAACTCACAATCCAAAATTTATAAGGAAGATAAACAAAATGAATATATCTTTTTCCATGTAATAACATATGAATACCTTCACCATGTATTATTTTAAAACATGGAAACACTCTGAATTGCCATAAAATTGTATTGATTACATTCATGCTCCCTTATTCCATATAGATTACTAGATATATACTTTATATCAAAAACTTTTGAATATTCCAACAATGATTGAATAAAAAAACCATTATTCAGTTCCAAGGTAGTCAATAGTATCCAATATAATTTATCCAAATCAACCATATCTTATTTTAAAATCACTACCACAGTATCAGGACCATATTATGGTTTACCTCTCTTTCAACCATGTATTTTCCAAAAAATTTAACCTGAAACTTTGTCACTTTACTTGGTACCATACAATCTCAAATACTTAATGAAAAAATACTACAATACAATCCTTATTTATTTCCATAATTCTTATAACCATTATATCATTGATACAACACTAAAATGAAATAATTCATTAATAATATCATAATAACACTAGTCATTCTTCTCCAACTATGGTAGTATCATAACTTGATTATTATGCAATAGCATCATGTGGGGTATACTCTGATGATTTGGACCCTGGTTTGCGTAGTGTCCCAACACCATTCAGATGAAGCATTGTACATTTGAAACCTTTTTCTTACCCCTGTAGTCATGTACTTGGTGTCCCTTTTCTCCAAACTTATAACAAACTCCCATTCCCTTCAAGCATTTACCAAAGTGATTATTTCCACATTTATCATATGTGGTAAAATCCTTATTTCCCCTCTTCCCTTTATCAATATTTCTCTCTACCAACCTTTTCTTTTCTTGCTTCCCTTCAAATCCATAGGGCTCAGAGAATTCATTACTTATCTTATTAACACATGATACCATTTCTTCATATGATGAGAATACTTAGGAGACTATTTCCCATTTAAATTTTGGTTTAATACCATGAAATATACGATTTTTCTTAATATTTCGATCAAGCGTATTGTTGGAGTTCTCATTCCTTCTAATATCCACCATTTCTAAACAATGGAATACACTGGGTTAGTTTATGAATCCCAATAAATAATTACAAACTTGTAAAACACTTAACATAAATTGAACAGTTTATTGATATAATCCTTAATCATAAAATTGTTTCCTTTGAGGTGGAATATACACATAAGTCCTTCATAATGGTTTGTAAAGAAAATTTGAATTATCATAAGCATATCCCTCAGGAGTGTCGTAACCAAGAGTGCATCAAGGCTCGTTGTCATGTACCAGGAAACCCTGGGTCAAGCCAAAAACTCCTTGTCAGAGTTTTCACTCCTAGGTACATCTGTGCCAGAGCTGTCTCTACCTGCTCATATCCAGACAGGGATGTATTTCTTAGAGAATACACAAAATCTCTACAGTACCATAATTCTAGGAAGTTATTCTATACTAATCCTCAAATTATATCTTATGATAATGTTATTTAATCAGATTTTTTCTAAATCTAGTTTCCAAGGTATGTAATGAACTTCCTCTGATACCAACTGTAATTCCTTGACCCTAGTTACCCAAAGTCGGTGCATTATTTTAAGACATTGGCATGATTATAAAGAATCAGGTCCCAAAAGGCCAATCAGTTTAGTAGTCTTGGAAAATATATTACATAAATTAACATTACATTACACCTTAGAAAATAAAAAACAACAATAATAATCCTTTTATAATTCCACTAGTCCCCTAGATTAACCCTTCTTATCAATCATAATACACTTGGAATCTTGGGAAAATAAAACATGAAAAAGGCGTGAGCTCAAACACTCGTTATGGGTAAGCAATACAGCTCAAAATAATATAAACATTAGGTAAGGTGAATAATTTTAAACACATGAATTTACAAGTAATTAACATGAACACTTAATGGAAGGAATATGAGATGAGTAAATAATGACACAATAAAATATAGTCATGGGTATTCTAGTATTCCAATAACCACATAAACCATCAATATAATTTTCATAATGAGGGAATGTATAATGCCGTACATTCTGAAATATCTTGTCAAGGCCTTGTATAAGACATCTAAAAATGATTTAGGCCTCGAAAAAACATATATATCAAATTTGGAAAGGTATCAGCCAATTCCACGTCTAATTGTATCATGAGACCTATCGATGCATTGAGAATCCATAGCAGTCTCCACCCATCACTTACTAAGTCCAATACTTTCGTCATATGAAAAGGTTGAACATAACATAAACATTCGAATTAAAACTATCATATGAAATTTCAATAATTTAACCCTAAACCATGAATGGTATAAAAATAACACACCCACAGTCAAATATATCACAAAACCTACAATATAATATGGATGATTTATATCATAATAAATCAACCTCGATCAAAAATAATATCCCGTAAAGGATGTTGACATAGTTGAAAATCACTAGTAAATTTTTTTTGAGGGAATATCGATTTTTCATGAAATTTTTTAAAATACACATAACTTATAAAGGAATTAATTTTAAATATAGTTTTGAATCAAAGTGTTCCATACCACTTTGAAACTTCTGAAAGTAATTAACATTTTAAAACATTCATGTCCATATAAATAAATCTTTAAAACCATTTGAAAAACATGGAAATTAATGAAAAAGGTTTTGAAGAATAATTATTTAAAACATTTAAAATTATTTTTTAGTAAAAAAGCCCCTTAAAAATAATCCCTTTAAAAAATATTTTATAATACATGTAAATGGATAATAAATATGTCCGAGTATATACTTACATAATAACACCCTCGGATAATAAAGAGATTGTGAAATTAACCCTTACCTTGCACTTTCCTTTGGTCGAGGGTACTTTTAAACTCATAGATATTGACCATAGTATGTTATTAAATTATAATGTAACCATATTAATATTTATTATATCATACATGATTCATTTATGACTTTATACAACCCATTTAATAATGATTTCCATGTTAAATTAACATTTCAGGTAATAATCACTTTCTTTATCGTACATGTTTGAACTTGTTATTCTTGATCGTATCATTTAGATAATGATTTACATACATAAAAAATATAAAACATGATTTATATATCATATATATTTAGAATATATATATATATATATATATAATAGATAGATATATGAAATGGAAAACACCGTTTATGGAGACGGAAGGTCGTACGTACGCATAAATGATGTTTCCATTTTCATATCGTACTGAATAGAAGTAAGTGAATAAGATATATGTTAGTACAGAAATACATATATATACATATATAGATTAAGTATAAATATTAATTAATATATTAAATACTTATTAATATTAAATATTTTTATAATCATCGTTGAATGGTGAATGTGGAAATGAATCTCATTGCATCATGGAGACGGTAATCCGTACATACGTATGAGCGACAATATCATTATATTGAGGGTGAAATCGTATGTAATTAGTTGTTATATCATATATAAAGAATCATTAAATGTTATATTTATTATTTACATCATTTATACTCATTATTATAACTGTTCAAATAATGAAGTGTTTTAATAACAAACTACACCAAGACGTGGAGACTGTAAGTCGTACGTACGCACGTATGGTGACTTTTCCATTTATATGATGAATAGAATGAAGAATATTGTTGGTACATATTTATAATAACATTAAATTATGTATATGGTACTGGATTGTTTATTTTGGTATGGAAACAACAAAAGAAATAGGAAGTGGTAGAAGAAAAGAACTTGAAAGAGGGTGGTGAAATTATTACATCTTCTTCGGGTGTTTCCAATTGAGTTGATCAAAAGGGCTCCATAGGTTGACTTTATGATCAATGTAAGGACTATTGTTTTAATATATGATATTTGAGAGGATATTTGGGTAGTGGTTGGCTGAGCCTAATGGATTTTTTGGTATTAAATTAAGACAAGGGGAAGTACCCTTTTATAAGAGAGGTGAGGGTCAATTTAGGAAAACCTTGAATTATTATTTTATTATAAAATAACTTTCGATTTATAATGGCTCCAAAATGATATATTTCTAGACTTAGGTGGTTATGGGTCTAAATAATATCAACCAATCATTTTTAGACAAGTTTAGTTTATCATTTTAACCTTATCTTTTAGATTTAACTCTTAGTTAAATAGTTTAACTTTTACCATGTCTTCTTGTATTCTTACACTATATGGTTAATAAACTTACTCTAAACCACCAAAAGAACCTCAAGTGGTTCATTAATGATATATATAATATTATTTAATCCCCTTTTCAAAACCTTATATTTTTAGGAATATTTTATCAACCAATTATAGATTATTTGTTTAAAAATTAATTTATGTCTATTTTGACACTATTTGGTATTTTGTTTTTTGTGAAAGTCATAACTACTTTATAAATTTGAAACAAATTTATCTAATCAGTCCTAAAATGTCATATTAACCTATAAAATTATTGTAATTCAACAGAAGTCTCATTTTACATTTATTTGGATATTTATGATATCAATTATTTTAATATTTCATTAATACGGTTATTACTGCATCATCATTGTGTCATAATAAAATTAAATTATTTAATGTCTAAAAATTATAAAAAATATACCATTATGCAGGAAATATTTTTTTATTTCTAATTAATATTTATTGTCTAATTTATATTGTGTGTAACCCTATATAAAAAATGGTTTAGTTATTAAAACTTGAAATTAACACTTATAACTCTTCTTTAAATAAAATAATAATAAATGTCATAATAGAGTCCAAGTGGACCAAAGAGGATAATATTTTATTTATAAAGTTTTTTTGGTCTAATTTAACATATCCAATAGAATTAGGACATGTTTTAGGGTAATTATAATATCATTTTTACCATTAATTACCCTATTTACTTTTAATCGTGGTAAATAAAAGTCAATGGTTATTATTCACCAAAAATTATTGTTTTCTTATTGAACCACATTTTACTTACTGATTTCAATCTTGTCTCTCTAATTTTTGAAATTCAACTCACATAAGCGGTAAAATTATGTTTTATGCGAATTTGCAAATGCCCCTTGATGGTGGGTAAAAAAAGTTAAAAAGTTCAATAAATGTTCATATATATAATTTTATTATAAAAGGACTCCAAAGAATTATGTTGAACCCATATAGGTATTATATATCTATTTATACATTAAATGTATTTAAATGAATAATTATTTAAATAAAAATTTGGTTTTAAATTATAACGTTGTGTTTTTCACTATTTATCAGAAATTCAAAGATATCACAAAAATACCAAAACTTTAACCTAAGATTATTTTGTTATTATGAATTCAAAAATGACGTCTATTTTTCCAAATTCAAAACATATAAGTTTCATTTATTAATTTAAAATTAATTCTCGTTGTCAAAACTAAAACGCGGGTTTCTAAAAAGGTAAAAACTATCAAAAGATTGACAAGTGTTTATGTCAAATTTAGATGTGAAATTATTTATAATGACCTAAACTCTATTAAATGATAAAAATATAATCTAATTATAATTAAAAACCATTAAAATTAATTATTTAACACAATAAATTATTTCAATTTAAAAAGTTCTTTTCAATTAAAACATAGTGTTTTCACTATTCATCAAAATGTGGAAGTTATCAAAAAAGTACAAAAAATTTGTCCAAATTAAATTTGTATATCCCTCTTATAAATAAGAAGTTTATTTTGTCAAATTTAATATAGAAGTGTAAAATATTGAATTTAAAAAATCACCATTAGTAGGTGGTAAAATTTCATTTTTGAAAAATACTTTCTTTGTCTGAAAATTGAATTTATTATTATATTATGTCTAGAAAAAACATAATATGGGTGTTAAAATTATATAGAGTATATATGATTCAAAATTTAGTTAACCCTATTCATAAATGCTTTTTTGAACGGCTAGTTTGGTAAGTTGTGGTGCGCTCGAACTCGGTGTTTCCTGTAGCACAAGCTATTGAATTACTTTAATGAGATAACGTCCTATGAAATATTGGGGTGTTACAATTATTTTAAAAATGGCATTTAAATTTTCTAATTAATTTTCTAAAATTTTTAGAAATTAATTTTAATATAATCACGTAAAACGTGATGAATCAATTTTTTGGCAAAAATATAGTTGTTCAGGAAAACATTTATTTTTTGTTCAAATTTTTTTATTTATTATTTATACTCAATTGATAAATAATAAAATTATCTAGAAACTTATATAGAATATAGTATTAAAAATATAGTTAGTATTATTCTTACCTATCAATTTAATGGCTAGGTTATAATTCTATACTAATTTATAGTTCTTTTAGACTCAGGGTTGCATGTATCACAAACTATCAAAGAGATTAAATTTTTTAAAAATAAAATATATCATAAAGTCTCAGGGTGAAAAAAAATTCCCAATAAAACTTTTTATAAACCATATAAAGAAATAATTAGTATTTTATCATTACAACATATCCCCATTAGATAATATGTAAAATGATTGATTTTTTCATTAATGAGTAGAAATGCCACTAAAATTTCATTAAACATTTCGTATGGAAAATATGATTTTCACATTGAAAGTCACTTTTAAGAACAAAAAATTTCTAAAATATTAGGGAAACATTTTATTTTAATAAAAATAATTTAAAACTATAAAGGACACATAAAATAACTGAGTGGTCATTATGGTGATTAATTCCATACATGTCCTATAAGTAAAAATAATTCCTTTCACAATGTTGTAAAAAGATCAAAAAGTAACTCATTAAAAAATGAAAAAAAAATTCTTTTAAACCCAACTTTTAAAAATTAAAACATGGGTAAAAAATTATTTAATAAATAATTTGGTGAATATTTGAAAAAATATTGAAATTTTTTTAGAAAACATGGTTATGGTAGAAAATGGGTTTTTAACTAAAGAGAGAAATAGAGTTAGCTTTTCTTAAAAACATTTTCTAAATAATTTTAAGTACCAAAGAGAAAAAAATTGTAATATTACCTAAAAATTTAATAAACAACCATATTAGAATACAATATATAGGTTTTATGATAGAAATATCAAATAATTTCCCCTTGGGACACATAAATATAAACAATTTTGAATAATGATGGGATTGTGAAATAATCTCTTATCACTTTGTTACTTTTGGATCATAACCCTCATAAAATAAATAAATTAAAATGAATATTTAATTACATTAATATAAATTGATTTATAATATAACATATATATTTTTAAATACATATAACACTCAATATAAGTATGTTGTGAATTTAGCATATGTCTCGCAGAAGTAAAAGTTAGAAGATAAACCCTTACCTCATGTATGATTTCCAATATACTTCTCCAAAACTACTATATAATAAATCTAGATTTATTATAGATCCATTATAAAATAATAATAATGTATATCATAACATATTTGATTTAGTTATAACATTTTATCGCCCATTTATTAATACTTGTTATTAAAATCATTATTTCAGGTGACAACTCCATCGTTTTTCATACAGGTTCCGGTTTAGTAGTTTTGGTCATTATAATTTGATTGTGTTTCCATAATATATATAATTAAGAAAATCATATAAATATAATATATATTCATTATTTAAGTATTCATAATTTTTCATAAAATTTATAGATAGAAAAATGATTTACGGTTATACGTACTCCTAAACATATTTTTATTTTTAAAAGAATGAAAACAAGAAAGGTAAATAATAATTCAACATTATGGAGTAATTAGTATATCATATATTCAATATTTTTTTCCTAAAATCCATCTTTTTTACAATTTTTGATGCTTTCACCAGGGCGCGTGCATCCTTTTGTGGAGAACGTGAAGTTGTTGCCCGGTATTCCTGCTTTCCAAAGGTGGGTGGAATCCGCTACTTATTCCGGGACGTCTGCTCCTTGATTGAAATGAGGTGATGGGATATCAGTTCTTTCTTCTTTGGATTCCTCAACAGAACTCGTTACCTAGTCGAGGACTCCATCATAGACTTAAGACATTGTTTTTGAAACTCTTCCTAGCGCCATATCTTCATTTACACCAGTTAATTACACTACTTCTGTCAGGAAATTCCTTGGGGTCCAGTCTGGGGAGAAACCTTCGGTTAGGGGAGTCGTCACATTGGGCATCACTGTCATGTCTAGACGATGGTGGATTGGATGGTCTGTCTTCTATACCTTATTATAGGGCTTCTCAAGGGTGCAGAGGCCTAAGGAATCCCACATCAAATGCAGGGAATCATATGCCATGGGCATGTATCTGAGGTTTTCCTCAGCTTCCCATGTTTAACACTGGGTATGACGCAAGTTTAACATCCAACGGAGACAGATCGGGCTGATCATAACACTGACGAGAGTGGATCAGACGGAGAAACACCCTAGAGGTAACACTGGTATTGAGGCCATCATGTGGGTGGCCTCCCGAATGATTTTAGATGGAACGAGGAATGGGGTGGCATGATCCCACAAGGATGTGATGACCCAAGTACGAATCGGTATGAATGATGGAAGTTTTCATGAGGGGGTGGTGAATAGGATGGAACCACCATGAGGATGACGATGTTTTTGGGATTGAGCCTCAAAGAGGCTTCCTATGTATCCCCATGGCAGGGAATCAAAGTCCATGTAGTTCATCTGATGACGGCTTGCCACGTAACGGGGTCAAAACAGCTTACCACTGGATGAGGTCACAACGAGTTACTACTAGATGGGGTCACAACAGCTTACCGTTGGATGGGATCACAATGGATTACCACTGGATGGGGTCCACAGTTTAACATCATGTGGGATGGGGGTGGACCGGCGTGAAGATGGACCTGGGGTCCGGTGGTTGGTGGGCCTGAACCTCAGGGAGGCCTCCTACGTACCATGCCTTGGCAAGGATCAAACTTTGCATAGTTCTGGTATGGGCATGGAATAGAATGGTCGGAACCAATAGGTGTTGGTATTGAAACTCATGGAGGCTTCCTACATTTCCTACCTTGGCAGAGATCAAAGTCCACATAGTTCGTGACTGATTTGTGGGGCTTACACTATAGGATTCCCATGATGTTGGTGAGCCGACATGAAGATGGTCGGAACGACCGGGAGTTGGGATTGGACCTCAGGGAGGATTCCTACGTTCCATGCCATAGCAAGGATCAAAGACCTTGTAGTTCATGGGGGGGGGCATCGGTGAACCGACGTGAAGGAGGATCTGGGGTCCAATGGGTGGTAGGCTTGATCCTCAAGGAGGATTCCTACGTACCTTGCCTTAGCAAGGATCAAATACCTTGTAGTTCAAGATATGGGGGGCTTATTGCACCGACGTGAAGACGGTCGAGACCAATGGACGGTGGTGGGATTGAACCCCAGGGAGGCTTCCTACGTTCCATGCTTTGGCTAGCATCAAAGTCCACGTAGTTCAAGATGCTGGATAAAGTTTAACGTCATGCATGACGAAGGTAAACCGACCTGAAGGGGGCCAGGACAAGTAGGTGTTGGGATTGGACCTCAGGGAGGCTTCTTACATACCTTTCCTTGGGAAGGATCAAAGACCACATGGTTCAGGTTTTTGTGTTGAACCGACGTGAAGAGGGGTCAGGACAACCAGGTGTTGGGCTTAAACATCAGGGAGGCTTCCTATGTACCCTTCCTTAGAAAGGATCAAAGACCACGTAGTTCAGGTGGAGGATTTGTCGGGATTACACTCTAGGCTTCCCAGGGTAGATTTCGTCATTGTTTCTTTCTTTAAGCCCACGTGAGTCATGCTCGGTGTGAGAAACAAGAGATAGTAGACACCAGATGATCACGTCGTGACAGGTGTGTCCATGGGAAGTGGAGTGGGTCTTACACGTGATCGCCTCCCAAAAAGGAAACAAGGTCTTATGCATGGTTATTAGCCCAAAGACATTGGGACTTACTCCAGGAGGGAGGCCAGATGGCATCAAAGCGCAGCAGGAGAGGGATTTGGGACAGAAGAAAGGATAATCATAGTTCCCCATCACTCCCTTTTCTGGCCCTGGGGAACAAATAACAAAGGAGGTGTAGGGATGTTTCCTCCTAAAATAAAGCTAGGGGCTTACACCGAGATGGTGTCCCTTTCCCCGCGGACAAACGTCACTCCCATAATGAGGATATCATACCTTATGAAGACCATTGGGTGAGGAGAATGTCCAAGGTGGTGGCACCCCATGTGTGAGGCACAGGGTAAGGTCACTGTTTAATGTCATGTGATGAGGACGACGGTGCTGGCAGTTTAACGTCCTACAGCTCAGACAAGGTGGGATTGATCTGAACCCCAAGGACTTACAAAACAGGTACCCTCTGCTCCTTGGTGCAGAGAGGGGACAATCAAAGCCGTGGATAGGGGTTTTCTTGGATAAAACCACCGGGGGGGGTCCACATTAGTGTGTCTATGGGAAGAATAAATATCCATTAGCATGACTATGAGAAGAAGCATGAGGCGAAGCAACGCAATGGGTAGTATCGTCCAGGGGACATTGAAGTTACTTCATGAGAATGTAGGAGGTTTCATGTGAAAAGGAATCCCAAAGAAGAGGGGTGTGCTTCGTGAAGTGGGATGCCTTAGCCTAAGCATAGGGAAGAGGTGCATATGGGTGGTTCTTCACGAAGTGTAAAGGCATTCGCGGAGCACTGCATTGCGGAGAAAAAGTTCCTCGCAAAAAAATTTATCATGAATAAATCTTCTTCACGAAGTAAAATGACCCTTACTTGTCATGCAGAACACATTTATATGAAGAGTTTTTCGTGAAGAATAAACACTCCGTGACAACCCGGGTCCCCTTGGGGATCCCCTTCCTTCACGGAGGCCCTTAGTATCCATGAAAGGAATCCCTCTCAAAAGTGGGGATCCAAATGAGACAAAGGGGAGCCACTTCGTATAGTAGAAGTACCTCGCACGAATCATGGTTCACAGAGCAGGAGGGTGCTTCATGATTCGGGAGCTAGGCAGTTGAAAGGTCAGATTTTACTCACCCTGAACATGGGGGGAGGCTGGTATTTATAGGGGAGAGGAACCGCGAAGCAGCACGCGCTCAGCGTGAAGAGGAATTTATTTGATCTATGGCGGGTTGCGGACATTAAGGGCGATCGCGGGGCGTTACTACCTCCTTGCTTCATGGTGGCTCACGAACATCAAGGGTGGTCATGAAGCATTATTGCCTCCTTACTGCGTGGTAGCACGATGCGAATGGTTCTCCGCGAAAGGGTTTCAGGAGGCATCTCTCGTGATTTCTGTGTCTACTTCTCCTCCCCGCATTTTGGAATCAAAAAATGCCCCCCCCCCTCAGACTTGGAGCCGCGGAGAATTCAAGGGTCGGAGACTGAGGGTCAATCCCCAAAATCCCTAGTCATTCACAAAGGTACCTCGCAAAGAGGGCACACAACGCAGGATAGTGAAGCTCTATACGGACGCACTGCGAAGAAGGCTTTGGTCGGGACATGCCTTGAAGCTCCGAGTGTCCCTTACCTATAAATAGGGGACCTGAACACTCTTTTGTCTCTTTTCGTCTCTGCAATTTTGGACTCTAGCGCTCTCTATTTGCAAAGCTCAGAGTACTCCTCTACTTCTCTCCACAAACCGGGTCTTTACTTCGAGGCACATAGTGAGTTTTTGGCTCCTCTACAGCACCTCGCAATCTCGCGCTCGGAGGCGTGGGCATGACTCTGCGAATGGGCTTCGTGAACTCTCTCTGGGAATGAGCTTCACGAACCAACCCAAAAATCTTCCTAGTTATAAAACTGAATGGCTCATAAAAAAGATACCGATGGGGTCCTTGTGGATGCCACATGGAGGGACAAGATGGCAAACAGTCTGGGTTTGGGGGAGTTGGTATGAATCCACTCCAACCATAATTCATTGGTGGAGCTGCTATCAGAGGGCCAGAAGAACTACCCACTGTGTATGAGTTTTAAATTTTATGGCTTCGGGCTGAGGGATGACGTCTTCTTCCCAGAAGGGAGTCGGGATGAACTAGATTACGGGTTTAGGAGCATGTTGTGCCATCGCCGATGGTTCAAGGAAGCTGATGGCCATGCCCGTGATGGATTCATACCTGTCAATGCTAATTGATTATACAACCTCCTAGGTAGAGTCTATGGGATGGCGTTGTAGCTAGAGATGTCTTCTCCTCTATACCACACGATACTGAAGGTAGATTTGTGGAACTCGAGGAAGGGGTGGTCCGAAGAGTAGGACCTGTTCTAGGGTGACAACTTCACAGATGATTGGGCCTGGGAATATTGGGTAGGCACCTTGTGTGAGGAGTTTGGGGCTGAAGTGAAGCGAGTCGGTTTTTATGAGGTGACTTGGGCCTCTCAATTCCACATATATCAAACAAAATAGTTGATGCCAGAGCTATTGTAAAGACGGTCATAGAGGAGCAATACCTTCTACTTATAGCATGGGGAGGTCAGTATCAGCTTGTGGGACGTCCACCAGATCTCAGAAGTCCCGATACTGGGGGAGATGTATGACGAATTCCTCCCCATCATGAGTGTGTGGTAGGATCCAGAGAAAGTGCTGCGGCTGGTGATGGTGCTGATGGAGGTTGTACCCAGGGATGACAAGGAGGCAGTAAGGGATGTCCACTTCAAGTGGTGGTTCAAACAATTCCTAAACTTCTCGGAAAATAGGCAGTTTCTGGAGAGGTCTCGGACTTTCCTGAAGGGGGCTTAGAGTAAGGGGCACTTGTACTGGCGACTTTGGTAAGAAAACCAATGGAAGACATGGGGTTTTAGTGTCAGCATTGAATAGCAGCCAATAATCAAGATGGAAGCATTCATCACGACCATAATCTGTGGTTGGATCCTACTAGTGAGGGATACCAACATGGGAGTATTCCCCAGCACATTCATCATGGTGTCTACATTGGCGATAGTAGGGTGGATCAACCTAGGAATCCCGATGTTCTCCAAGATATATAAGGTGTTGTGGCATATCAGCGAAGGGGAAAGTCCGCAGAGGGTATGTGGTCTGTTCCACCTCATGTACGGGTGGATAGCAGCACATATTGGGGGGGGGGGGTTATGAAAAATCAAACCCTATCTCTCATCAAAGCTCGAACTTACTCCCATCGATCTTGAATGTCGTGGGGAGATTTCTGGCCAAAATGACCACACCGTCGGTTCTGAATAGTGTGTGGAGGGTGGACGAATTCAATTTACACCAATTACCATTGCAAAGAGAGTATTTACTGATGATGGTTGTGGAATGGAAGAGCATCGAGCCTATCTCTTGGACTTTCGAGGTGGAGTTCTGGTGGTGAGGGTGGACCGTGAGACCCTCTACGAGCCGTATACCCCACACCAGTTTGCAGGAAAATTACGGTTTATATAGAGGATGACCCCATAGGTTTATCCGGAAGTGTGCTATGAAGAACACATGTGTGTGATGAGGCAGATGTGGCTCATTTTCACACGACATGTTCTGAAAATGTGGAACGATTTGCCTCCACTAAATGCCATCCTCGGGCTGGTAAAGAAATTTTCCCAGAGCTGGGAGGCGGCCATCCCAGGGGAGATGCTGATGCATCCAACCATTTGAGTCAGTGATGGGGAGATTCCCTGACCTCGGGGCCGGAAGGCGGCAAGGTCATCCCGTGGTGGTAGGGTTGCCATGGCGGTGAGGCCCACACTAGTTGAGGGTGAGGCAACAATCATAGATCCAGCAGTGGTAGCGGATTAGGAAGTTCCAGAAGAACGGAGCCATCCGGAGGGGAGGCCGCTGATGGGATTCCGTAGGATACCCACCCAGGATATAGGGAAGAAACTACACTATATCGACATGCCGAAGGATTCCCTCTTCCCAGAGGCCTGGGACATCTAGGAAGTCAACAGGAAAATTTTCAGCCCCGCTGAGTTGTGGAAGCACCTAAACCATCTCGAGATGGATTTATTGAGGATATGCCCTATCCGGACCATCTTTGTGGAACACCAGGTGGAGGCGGAGCGGTAACTGGTAGAGCTGGAGGACATTGTGCATTCCTAGGGTGCTTCTCATCCAATGACAGATCGAGTCAAGGTGTTTCTCAATCGCCCTACTCCTCTGCAGATGTTGGCCACTGATTTGAGAAAACACTTCCCCCTGCCGGAAGAATCAGAAGAGTCCTCCTGGGGAGACGAGGTCGAGAGAGAAAGCATGTTGGAGGAGGGCGAAGTTGGAGATCAGGACTTGGATCTTGAAGAGTTCGTAAAGGCCCTTGAGGTAACAATATGAAACCTCCTTCTCTGAGACTTTCTTTGAGGTCATTCCGGATTTTTTGTTAACATCTGAACCATGCAGGAGGGTCTTATATACATGACTCATTCTCATCCCTCAGTGGATGAAGATGTGGGAACCTCGGGTTCTATGCCCACCACCGCATCTCTACATCCAGCTGGCCTAGGACACCTAAGGCAACCCCTCTGGAGTTTTCAGACCTTCCGACCATATACGGGGGGCATCGCTACGGGGTCCCGACGACATCAACCCAAGAGCGAGACTAGGGATTCGATCTCTGTAAGTCCCCTCCAACAATTTTATGACTACCATCCCTTGACCATTTTTACTGATGTCCATGTCTCTTTTTGGCGTGTACGATTCTTCAAATGGTGTGGGTTGCCCTGGCGAGGTTGGTAGGGGCTTCTAGCGGTGTCCTTCCCAGGGGAATGCTGGTGGTCGTGGAGGCGGAGGCCCCAACCGACCTAACTGTGGTGCTTCTGATCACCAGTGGGACCGTCAACAGGGCCGCACCTGAGATCATTGAGGTGGGGTCTGATGATGAGGACTGATCGGATAGCCCCTTTCTTGCCATTCCCGATCAAACACCAGACGTGAACCCTGCTAAAGGGATCATGGGGGAGTTCCCCACGTATGAACCTGCCAATCGTGCCGACTGGGACGAGACGAACTCTGATGAAGAGGATATCAAGATAGTTCATCGTCGATCATGGAAGCTGATCACACGCTTCATCAATGACACACTCAAGCACTATGGTTGGATGATATGGATAGACTTCACTCGTAACTGCGTGAACTGTGTGTTGGGGGAGCGGATTCCCAGCGCCCTCACATGCTTGTTAGAAATATTATGGAAGAAAAGATTCAAGAGTATGATCATGGCCTTGGTGTGGGATGGTAGTGGAGGAAGGTGGTGAACATCAAGAGGCTCCAGGAGGCTGAAGATGAAGTCCAGCAGCTATAGAATCAGGCGGATGAGTACTCGACCTCCTTCAACGTGCAATCTGAGCTAATATTGTGATTGAACGCCCAGCTGGCAGAATCCTAAGAGGGCATGAAGTGAGCCTCTGAGGGGATGACCATCATCTAGACCGACGTGGATCGAGCCCATATTGTGGCAAAAAAATTGCGCCCCCTCGCTACCAAGGAGGAGAGGGGGCTGAATAGGTGGTAAGAACTCTTGGACACCACCAGAAAGAGGGTGGTAAAACTGCTATGCTCTTTTGACGAGGTCAACACATCCATGGGGGGAGTCGACCCTCGAGTACTATAATGGTCAGCAAACCCTCAAACCTATTTTCATGCATTGATTGTTTGATGTTGTAGCATGCATGAGTTCCATTGTTACATTGGTTTATTGCATTCTCATGATATTCGTGGAGAATCCGGCGATCATTCCATAAGCTCTTGTCGGTCGGTCCTGATGTGAGAAATAAGGGATGACCACCTTCTCACCCCATCCGAATGTAGAACTGCAAACCAAGCTTTAGGAATCTGGGGCTTGAACAACCGGTCTGGATTTCCGGGGGGAAATGGGAGAGACCTAACTGGATAATTAAGCTCTCAAAACATATGAATTACCATTTTTTGAGTGTGATCTTGTGCATGAATGGGGTAACACTAGGGTTACTTGAATCAATCCGAACAGATGGGAATGGAAGGTGTGAATCACGATACCCAGGATTTGGAACACTGTCAGGGGGTAGTGTGATAATAAAGAATAACTATTGACCATATTCGAAACACAGTATCCTTATTGTGTTAGCCTAGAATGGGGATATAAAATGAGGGCCGAATGCTGACCATGTTTGAAACACGGGGCCTGACTCAAAATGTCATCCGTTATTATTCTGTATTGTTGGCCCAGGACAATAGGCAGGCCATAGGCCGAGTATCCATACTGTTATGGGTTTCCCTTAGACATGAAAAAGGATGAGGTTTCAAATAAGGGGTACGAAAATCATAGAATGTGGAGTGATGGTTTGTTCGAACAGAATCCAACACTCGAAATTACGCCACCATTGTAGAAGCACATTAGATGGGCGCATCTGTTTGATCTTGGATGATTCCTTCTTTTAGATAGGACCTCTCTGGAAAGGGAACTGTCACTTCCCAATGTCATCGTTGGGCATCCCGAACTTTTTCAGGGCACATCTACAGTTACATGGTTCCCCACAAGGGTCAAGGCCAGGGGGCAGAACTGAGGAGGAATAGGATTTATGATTCATGGGGCTGGACCCAAGGAAAAATTCCTAGGTGTCTCTATATATCCCATGAGGTTGGGAATCAAGCCATATGTATTTATTGAATAGATCTTAGTTTATAGTCCTACAGCTCGGACCATGGATGGTGGGAAACACAGGAGACACACGGTGGGTTAATTATAAAACCCGACATGAATGGGAACCTAGGGTTCCAACCACCACCTGTTCCCTGGGATGGTTTTAGGTCAAGGGACCAGAAATGAGAGTTATGTTGGGCCCGAATCAAGGTGCACAGATGTTCCTATGTATCTCATGAGAATGAGAATCAAGCTATACATAGTTCTAAGAGGTCGCACAGTGAGGTACCAGTTCCAGGGATAAAAGGGGCAGGAAAGTGTGGAACTCACACCAAAATAAGTGGTATTCAATGTATATTTTTTGTCCTTTAAGGTGAATAGTTTTTTTTTGTGAAGCGATAGGCTTGGGATAGAAATTCCCGACATCTCCACAAGAATCAAGCCATATGCAGGCATTAAAAAATGGTATGTCGTGTGCCCGATACCAAACATGGTGTCCCCTTGAGTGAGGAAATCATGATGTAGTGCCATTTTTCTTCATGTGGCCATGATGATATTGTCATAATTTACGGTCATGTGATGGGACCAGGTGTGAATTTAAACGTCATGTGGCACAGATTTAGTAGAAACATGGTTAAAGGTGGAATGTTCACGGTGCAATAAAACATACCTAACGTGAATGGGGACATAATCTCATACCACACTGTACACAATTTCGTGAAGGAAACCTCGAGACAAGGGGCCACGATAGAGGTAAGAGGGTAAGGGGCAGGATAAACTAGTTCCCAATTGAGCTAGACCCAAAGAACAGATGTCTGGGTGCTCCTACGTATCCCATGAGGATGGGAATCAAGCCACACATAGTTCTAGAAGAGATCTTATTTTATGTTCTTAGATCTCGGACCATGGAGAAGCGAAATCCTTTCAAGAAAGTACAGACCTCAACCCAATCTCTAATCATATTTGAGTGAAACTCGGTGTGGGAAAAAGGGAGGAAGAGTTTTTTGACAATACCTGGGATGCACATCAAAGGGAAGTCGGCGCAGAGCCCCGAATGATGCCTTTACCATGGCTTTGTCCTCCTAATGTGTAGATGAAAACTGAGGAATAGTACCATGAATTTATAAGTTATACTTGGACACGATGAGGTGGAGAAGGATGTAAATCATGTAACCGACATTTCGGGCTTAATGGGGTTGGCGTGATGATGGAGGATAACTATTGACTGTGTTTGAAACAAAACATCCATATCGTGTTAGCCTGAAATGGGGACAAACAAATGAGCGTCGACCACTGACCATATTCACAATGTGGGACTTGTATCAACTTGTTGCCTGAAACCCTTGAGGACATTGGCACGTAATGGTAGGAGAGCCCTTAGGCTGAGCATCCATGCCATTTGGGGGGTCCCTTTGGATGTGAAAGGTGATTGGAGACCAAATGAGGGAGGACACGAAGCTTGAAAATGGGTAAAGCCATGTTTGAGTAGAGTCTGACAATCCAGGTACTAAACTAGAGTATCCTTAGGCACACTGGTGAATCACTGAAGAGGGTTCAAGAGGGTGCTCAACATTAGAGTAATCAATTTCAAGGGATGAATATAGAATACATGGATAGAGAACTCCCAGGAGGGAGAGGTACGTGGCGTGGTCATTACAAACCCAATGTGAATGATGACATAATCCCATGAGACACCATATACTCCCCTCCCCAGAAAAGGGTAGGCCATAGGGCCATGGTGAAAGGGATATTTCGGAGATATGGGGCTGGACCCGAAGTCTAGATATTCAGGCAGTCCTACGTATCCCATGAGGATGGGAATCAAGCCACACGTAGTTCTTAAAGGAACATAGGGGTAAGATACCCTAACGAGGGGGGTGTACAACACGACAAGTAACCCGAAGTAAATGAATACATAATCCCATACCACACCGTACAACCCTAAACACGAACTTTGGTTGGGGGCCCAAAAAGGCCAAGGGTCCTGAGGATGGGCCTCAGATGGGAAGGCCCGACCAATCAGTAGTTTAACATCTTTCAGTGAGGATGAAAGCAGGTAAGATACTACACATATAAGAGGTGTAAGGTGTGGCAAGTAACCTGACGTGAATGAGGACATAATCCAATGGAACCCCATACAATCCTAAATAGGAACTTTGGTCAGGGCCTCGAAAAGGTCAAGGGGCCAGAGGCTGGGCCTCAAACGAGAAGGCCCAACCAGTCTGTAGTTTAACGTCTTACAGTGAGGACAAAGTGAGGATAAGGTACCTCATCATGAGATTTTTATGGCATGGTGAGTAACCCAACGTGAATGAGGACATAATACCTTGCCACATCATACAATCTCGAGTGAGAACTTGGGCCAGGGGCCAGAAAGGGCCAAGGGGCCAGAAAAGGCCCAGGGGCCTGAGGCCAGGTGTCTTGACCAATGGTAGCCATATGAACTTATGTGCGATCACCGCCTCATCACATCTCCTAATCCCACGTGAGTAGTGCTCAGTGTAGGAAACAAGGAGACATTCTTGGATCTCCCTGCCATACGGGGTCTAATAGATAGCATTGCCCGAAGGGAGTTCATCACCTGGATACATAATGGGGAAGAGTGAACCACTAAACTCTATGATTGGGACATATTGGGGTGGTTCTAATGAAAAAGGATTGTTGTTGACCATGTTCGAAACACAACTTCCCCATAGTGACCTGAAATGGGATAAAAAAATGAGCATCAATCGCTGACCATATTCACAACGCGGGACTTGTATCAGCTTGTTCCTCAGCATCTTCAAGGGAGTTGGCCCAAAAAGGAGGGAGATCCCTTGGGCCTATCATCCTTGCTATTCAGGGGTGCTTCTAGATGGGAAGGATGATGGAGTCCTAATCAAAGGAGTGGGTGAATCATAGCTTTACCCATACATTTTAATGTCAAGCAGGGCGGTGAAAGGGGCGGACACCTCTGGGGTGTGGGACGTACAACCGGATTGAGATGAGCTCATTGTGAATTGGGGAAAAAGTCTACACCCCACAATATATCTGGACCTGAGGGAATGATTCTGGCATTTGGTATGGTCCAACAGATGAAATGTCTTGGCGTTTCTAAGTATTCCATGAGGATGGGAATCAAGCCGTACATAGTTCTTGAAGGACATGCAGTTTAACATCATGCAGTGAGGATGTGAGAGGATAAAAGAACAAGGAGTTGGAACCTAGTGCGACCATTATAATTCAAGCATTGGTGGGGCTAAGGAATCCCACACAATATCATGCAAGGACCCTCGGAGAGAACTATACCCAGGGGGATAGTCAAAGGGAAGAGTTTGGGGATGGGCTCAAGATGAGGCGTTTGAGCATTCTTACAAATCCCATGAGGATGAGAATCAAGCCATATGTAGTTCTCAAGATGCTATTTATCTTCAAACTGGACGATGCACAATTTAAAGTCTTGTAGGACCAGACAGTTTAAGGTCATGCTCGACCGACTTGCAGTTTAGGGTCATGCGGGACCATCCAGTTTAAGGTCGAGCAGGACCAAACAGTTTATAATCATGATGGACCAGACAGTTTAGCATCGTTCTGGACCAGTAGGCTCAGGCAAAGTATTCCTTGAGGAACTCGTCATTGGTGGTAGGAGTCATGTGCTCTCCATCTATGGTCCCCATGGAATATGCTCCATTGGGGTAAATCCTGTGAATTATGTAAGGTCCTTCCTATTTAGGCTCCAACTTGGGTGGTTTCCTACCAGGGATAATTGGCACCCTGAGGGCCAATACCAAGTCTCCTTGTAGGAAATACTGAAGGCAAACCTTCTTGTTAAATGCCCTAGCTATCTTATTATGATGCCTTTCCAGATTGTGAAGGGCACGAAGCCTATTCTTGTCAAGCGATTCCAATTCAGCCAGATGAATTTTCGCTACCTTATTCGGTTCTAGCTTGTCATAAACTTCTATTCGTAACAAAGGCAGTTGGATCTCGATGGGCAGGATATCCTCAGCTCTGTACACTAGGGAATATGGAGTCACCTGGGTGGAATTATGAGTCATCGTTATATAAGCCCAGATGGCGTTGGGGAGCTTGTCTGACCAACTCTTCTTATTCTGACCATCCATTTTCTACAAAATGTTAGAGAGGGTTTTATTTAACTCCTCGATCTGCCCATTCACCTGCACGTGGTAGCGGGAGGTATGGCTCTAACAGATGTTGCACTTGGAATTAAATATCTTCAGCTCAACTGATCAAAAGTTTGTGTTGTTATCGGTGAGGATGGAGTAAGGGACTCCAAACTGGTAGATGATATTGGAGCTCACGAAGTCAATGATAGAACAGACCTTGACCTCCTTGAGCGGAATTTCCTCTACCCACATAGAAAAGAAATCTGTAGTGGTCTGGATGAACCTGCACTGGTGAGCTGTCGCTGATGGGTAGGGTCCCATGACATCGAGTCTCCATACCGCGAACGACCAAGAGTACTTGCTGGAGTGGAGATGTTATGGCAGCTGATGCCAGAATTTATCATGAATTTGGCATGCATGAAATCTCTTGGAGAACTCGATGCAATCGTGGATCATGGAGGGCCTAAAGTATTCCAATCTCCAAATGTTGGGATAGCTTCGGCCCAATCTAGTGGGAGCCAAAGGAGCCGGTGTGAACCTCATGCATGACCTGAGAAATCTCGACTCCTTGGATGCAATGGATGATAACACCATCGAGAATGCACTTGTAGAGAATATGCTCAAGACTGGGACCACTCTGGATGGTAAACTGCAGTGCACAACCTTGGATTCTCTCATGCTCGGCCCGATCAGCTGGGAGGCAACCATTTTGGATATACTCGACAAAAGGGGCTCTCTAGTCTGGAGTCGCTTCAACCACTGCTTCTGAGGGACCTGGGGGTCCTGACCTAGAGGCTCCTGCAGTAAGATGGCTTACTCATAGGTTGTCGTCGTCATCCGGGGTGACAGGATCAATGACTTTTCGATGTGCCACGTGTTCAATCAGATCATCCTGCTTAGGTTCTGCAAGTGATGCAGCTAGGTCGGCGAGGGCATTGGGCTGACCATTCTGAGATCGAGGGACATGAGTAACATCCGGTTGAGATGGAAACTCGGCCATTAGCTGGAGGGTGCGCTCCAACTGTAACGACCCGAAATTTTGAATAAATCTTGTTTCCTAATTTTATGTGTTATTTTATTTTTATACTCAACAAAAATATTTCATTTGATAACATGAGTATAATTAAAATGATACTGTTGGTTTTTGACTGTTATATGACCATTGATCAATATGACCGGTGGAAACTAAACATTTTGATTATTGTCTCTAAATACAAGTAATCTTGGTTAATTAAAATAGAAAGAAGATTCGATGGCCTCACCCAGTAGTCTTGGACCGATCGAAGCCCATCTAACAGAACTTGGGAAGGAGGTAGCACCACTGGGCTTTGCTCTGGACCAAACCCAAGCTGAACTTCATCGTGTGAAGCTAGAACGGGATCGCCTTCGCGAGAAGTTCAAACTGATAGAAATTACTACTCGTGCGATGTTGGTCGAGCCTCCCTCGGATTCTCTCACCTTAGCACACCTTACACTTAGGTCCTATGCTGGTGTGATAAGGGGCTATGTAAGGAGACCGTAACTGCCTTGTGTAATCCTTTGTTTTAAATAAAAATTGGTATTTCTTCTTATGATGAAGTTTATGAATTTTCAAATGACCGGATAAATATAGTATGCATATTTTTGATGAATTTTAGAAAATGGATATTTTAAAAATGGTTGTGTAAACCTTAAATAATTAAAAATGTGTAATGATTTTCAAAAAATGGTCTTCTACAATTATGTTCAGTACGAAATTTAGAGTCTAATAAGATCAAATTAATTTTTGATGAATAGTAAATTATGAATAGTGATTTTATGATTAGGATTAGTAATTTGTCCAAATGGATTAGTAATCTCACTTAAAGAAAGTATTAATATAATCTAGGCACCTTGATTAAGTAATGTGATTCAATAAAATGGTTAAATAAAGGTTTCATGAATTATAATTCAAGTATTAGTTTTTTCAGGTGAATAGTGTTTTTTAATTAAAAATTTAATTAAAAATATTTAGAAAATTATTTTTATAAAATGGATTTCATTTTTGAACTCAGAGCACCGATATTATGCTATGGTAATTTTTGGGGTTTTTTCTGAAAAAATGAATTTTCGGTGAATAGTGTTTTTATTTAAAAATTAAATTAAAAATATTTAGAAAAATATTTTTATAAAATGGTGTTCATATTTTTAATTAGAGTGTTGATATTTGGTTAAGGTGAAATTTTGGGATTATTCTGAAAAAGATGAATTTTCGATGAATAGTGAAAATACAATTTTTAAGTTACGGATATTTAATGACATCATTAAATGATGTATTAAGTTTGTAATCAATATGTTCGACTTATGAATAGTAATATAAGGTATGAGGTGTCCCAAGTGGCCAATACCATGGGAAAATACCATGGGCAAGCCCATGGTTTTGCCAAAACCACTAATGAGGTGTCCCTTTGCCATTAATGCCTTGTCCCCTCACTTTCCCTATAAATACCAAGCCATCCTCTCATCCATTCGGCTCCCCACTCTCCCCCAACGAAGTTCTGGTCTCATTACCTCCCACGGAGTCCTCCCATGGTGCCCTCAAGCCCTCAAGGTCCAAACATTTGAGTTTTAAGAGTTACGTTTTAAGATAAGGGATTCGATCTCTCTATTTCTTTTCAAGAAATCTCTTTTATGTAATTTCTTTTATGCTCCATGTTCTTGTGTTAAAGGGTGTTATTTTATACTACTCTTACTGACCTTTTCATTTTCACATAATGATAGATCCCCTCTTAATCTCATTATTTCGTTTTATGAAGTTTTAAGTGGCGCCGTTAGGCTGCCGAAATTTTTGTAACAGATTCTTTCTCTCTTCTCATTTTTCAAGATCTATTTTCATGTAAAGTATTTCAAGTTCCTTTTTATTATGTTGGTTTATGATCTCTAAATTTATCATACTGATCTTTTATGATCATATGATGAGAGACCCCATTTGATCTCTTCAATTCAGTATTTTGAAGTTTTAAGTGGCACCGTTAGGCTGCCGAATTTTTAAGTGGTTCTTCACCCTTCTCGTTTTGAAGTTCTACTTTCATGTCAATTCTTTCAAGTTCATTTTTTTATGTTGGGGTATGATCTCTATATCTATCCTACTGGACTCTTATGTTCATATGATGAGAGACCCTATTTGATCTCATCAATTCATTTTTGTTGAAGTTTAAGTGACGTCGTTAGGCTGCCGAATTTTTAAGGGATTTTTCACCCTTCTCCTTTTCAAAGTTCTAATTCCATGTCAAGTCTTTCAAGTTCCTTTTTATTATGTTGGGGTATGATCTCTATATCTATAGTACTGATATTTTATGTTCATATGATGAGAGACACTATTTGATCTCATCAATTCATTTTTGTTGAAGTTTAAGTGACGCCGTTAGCCTGCCGAATTTTTAAGGGATTTTTTTTCACCCTTCTCCTTTTCAAAGTTCTAATTCCATGTCAAGTCTTGAAAGTGCCTTTTTATTATGTTAGGGTATGATCTCTATATCTATCATACTGATCATTTATGTTCATATGATGAGAGACCCTATTTGACATCATCAATTCATTTTTGGTTGAAGTTTATGCAACGCTGTTAGTCTGCCGAATTTCCATAAAAGAAATCTTATTTTTGTCTTCTTTTCATGTTCTTCATTTCATATGGTATATTTTCAAATTTCATTAACATGTTCTTAAATCCCTTATATTCTGTATCTCTACTATTTTATGGGTCATTTATCATTGTTTGACCCATGTCCCCTCTCTTTTCAACATTTTCTAAAACCTTGTAACGTAGCCGTTGTGCTGTAGAATTTTCGTCTCAAAATGCCTCTCTCTTTTTCTCAAAATTACTTCATGTTATTAAGTGAATAATCAAAGCTCTTATTTCTACAAGGTTATTCACATATATACAAAAATTTTCTATTTTAAATTCTGGGATTTACATACATGATACCCTCTTTCCCTTTCTGTGGGTTTAAAGTAACGTAAAGATCATGTCTTTAAAGCAGTTTTTAAAACGTTATGATTATGAAATGAAACCCATTTATTTTATGCTATATGGGTTATTTATGAAATGTTTGATGATGATATATGTGGCTCACATGATAATAAAGGCAAATTTAAGGGTGCGTCCTGATAGCGCTCCAATGCATTGGGTAAAGACTTAATCTCTAGAGATGACCATTTTTAACGACGCCTTGGTGAATAACCTTGGTAATTTTTAACAACACCTTGGGGATGGACCTTGGTGAAACGAAATGATTGTCAATATTAAATGTTTTATCCACATCTTCAAGTTATGAAAAATGTTATTTTTATTAGGATATTCCTCATGGTTTCATTTTCATGCCATAAAGTTCTTTTCATGACCTTATTGAAGTTTCTCAAGTTCACATGTAAAATGTTTCTCTTGTTTCCCTTACTGGGCCTTCTACTCACCCTTTCTTTTGATGTATGTCCCCAAGTTATGAGATGCAATAATGATCCTAGGATGAACATGAGGAGAAGCCTTTCAAGTGTTTAAGAAGAATGTTTTATGTTTTCATGTTTTAAGTTCCTGGTTTCCAAGACACTAAACCTTAAAGATCCTCAGTTTTGTGTAATGTAATGAAAGTTTATGTTATAAAAAGGCGGGATGCTATAGTTGGTATCAAAGGGAGGTTTAGTTATTTGTGGAAATTAGGATATGAAAACTCTTGGAAGAACCCTATATAAAAGTTTAAATATAGTAAATCTTCCTGGTATTTTGGTGAGTATTGAGTAAGGGGTTTCCAAGCAAATATATCCCTGTCTGGATACAAGCAGGTAGAGGTGGCTCTGGCACAGATGTACATAGGGGTAAAACCCGAATATACCGCTTTGAGCTAGACTCGAACGGGAACTGGTACACGACAACGGGCCTTGCTGCACTCTTGGTTACGACACTCCCGGGGGATATGCTTTGGTAAATTCATAAGATTAGTATGAACCATTGTTAAAGGAACAAAGATAAAATAAAATAAAGGTTCACATAAGAATATATGATCATGGATAACCTAGATGGGAACCTAGGGGATCACAAGTTAGGGTATACTTTTCTTCTACATGTTATCCTTATATGATTTTAGTTTCTTTTCATGATTATTGGCTAAGTATTTAAGCCCCTAATTATAGATTTTTTCTTAGTTAATGCCGGGAAATGGAAGAACATGTCCCAACGACCAATGTGATAGGAAATGCTACGATTTCCGTATTAATACAACAGAGATGATTAGGGGATTAAAAGATGATTATTATTTTGGAAGACGTTCACTATTTTGAGGACCCTATATGATCAAGGTAAATAGATTACTACGGTATTTTCATTAAGGAGTAAGTTTGAATTATATTTTGAAGAATCAATGAATTTAAGGTGGACTTATAGTAATTTAGGTTACTTATGGAAATGATTAACCTATCTTGGGTAAAATATGACTAGGTTAGCTACTTTTGTTATAACATGTTAGGTGTGGTTGATGTGGTTTGGAGATGAACAATGAAGTTTATTTTGGAAGATTATGTTATCAAATCCCTCTTGTATTTGGGTTTCAATCTTAGTTTGGTTTATTTGGAGGAATTTTAAGGACCGTTATTTATGGGATGGTCTATGATGAAATTTGGGTAGTACCATGGAACTTTGAAGATTTAAAAATAGTTTCCCTTCCTATGGGATTCTTTCTTTTTGAAGAGTTGTTTTACCTTACCCTTTCTGTTTTTGGGATAATGTTTAAAGATAGAAGAAATAGATAGTTAATCTTTTGTGGATTATGTGATTCTCTAGAAGATGATTCTTGTGTTTTGATGAGACCAAGTAGTTTTGAATTCTCCTCTTTTGGAGAAAAGATTAGTTTTGGTAGAAACTTATTAAATGATGAAACTCTACATGAAGGTAGGTATATTTTCTTATGTTTTTGTTCTATGTAGTAAATGAATTCCTCAAAATTATGAAAAGGAACGTAAAACAAAAACATTGTTGGTTTACGTTTCATACTAGGTAATCAATGACCGTTTACACACATCATAAGTTTGGGATTTTCTTATGGTTAACTTTCTCCTAATCACATTCTCTATCACTCTCCTTCAGAACTTGACCCTTTGTTTTTCCTCCATGTCCATGTTTTCCTACATGGAATCCTAGTGTGGGCTAACTCGGGTGACCTTCGTACTTCTATTTATTTCTTTTAAAGTAATAGTTTTACTGACTCCGTTTCCGATGTGAGACTTTCAATTAAATTTCAAAACATAATTTTAAAAAAATTGCGAGGACGCAATTTCTTAAGGGGGGAAGATTGTAACGACCCGAAATTTTGAATAAATCTTGTTTCCTAATTTTATGTGTTATTTTATTTTATTTTTATACTCAACAAAAATATTTCATTTGATAACATGAGTATAATTAAAATGATACTGTTGGGTTTTGACTGTTATATGACCATTGGTCAATATGACCGGTGGAAACTAAACATTTTGATTATTGTCTCTAAATAAAAGTAATCTTGGTTAATTAATATAGAAAGAAGATTCGATGGCCTCACCCAGTAGTCTTGGACTGATCGAAGCCCATCTAACAGAACTTGGGAAGGAGGTAGCACCACTGGGCTTTTCTCTGGACCAAACCCAAGCTGAACTTCATCGTGTGAAGCTAGAACGAGATCGCCTTTGCGAGAAGTTCAAACTGATAGAAATTACTACTCGTGCGATGTTGGCCGAGCCTCCCTCAGATTCTCTCACCTTAGCACACCTTACACTTAGGTCCTATGCTGGTGTGATAAGGGGCTATGTAAGGAGACCGTAACTGCCTTGTGTAATCATTTGTTTTAAATAAAAATTGGTATTTCTTCTTATGATGAAGTTTATGATTTTTCAAATGACCGGATAAATATAGTATGCATATTTTTGATGAATTTTAGAAAATGGATATTTTAAAAATGGTTGTGTAAAGCTTAAATAATTAAAAATGTGTAATTAGTTTCAAAAAATGGTCTTCTACAATTATGTTCAGTACGAAATTGAAGGTCTAATAAGAACAACATAATTTTTGATGAATAGTAAATTATGAATAGTGATTTTATGATTAGGATTAGTAATTTGTCCAAATGGATTAGTAATCTCACTTAAAGAAAGTATTAATATAATCTAGGCACCTTGATTAAGTAATGTGATTCAATAAAATGGTTAAATAACGGTTTCATAAATTATTATTCAAGTATTAGTTTTTTCGGGTGAATAATGTTTTTTAATTAAAAATTTAATTAAAAATATTTAGAAATTTATTTTTATAAAATGGATTTCATTTTTGAACTCAGAGCACCGATATTATGCTATGGTAATTTTTGGGGTTTTTTTTTGAAAAAAATGAATTTTCGGTGAATAGTGTTTTTATTTAAAAATTAAATTAAAAAAATTTAGAAAATTATTTTTATAAAATGGAGTTCATATTTTTAATCAGAGCGTTGATATTTGGTTAAGGTGAAATTTTGGGATTATTCTGAGAAAGTAGAATTTTCGATGAATAGTGAAAATACAGTTTTTAAGTTACGGGTATTTAATGACATCATTAAATGATGTATTAAGTTTGTAATCAATATATTCGACTTATGAATAGTAATATAATGTATGAGGTGTCCCAAGTGGCCAATACCATGGGAAAATACCATGGGCAAGCCAATGGTTTTTCTGAAACCACTAATGAGGTGTCCCTTTCCCATTAATGCCTTGTCCCCTCACTTTCCCTATAAATACCAAGCCATCCTCTCATCCATTCGACTCCCCACTCTCCCCCAACGAAGTTCTGGTCTCATTACCTCCCAAGGAGTCCTCCCATGGTGCCCCTAAGCCCTCAAGGTCCAAACCTTTGAGTTTTAAGAGTTACGTTTTAAGGTAAGGGATCTGATCTCTCTCTTTCTTTTCAAGAAATCTCTTTTATGTAATTTCTTTTATGATCCATGTTCTTGTGTTAAAAGGTGTTATTTTATACTCCTATTACTGAACTTTTCTTTTTCACATAATGAGAGATCCCCTCTTAATATCATTATTTCTTTTTATGAAGTTTTAAGTGGCGTCGTTAGGCTGTCGAAATATTTGTAACGGATTCTTTCTCCCTTCTCATTTTTCAAGATCTATTTTCATGTAAAGTATTTCAAGTTCCTTTCTATTATGTTGGGTTATGATCTCTAAATTTATCATACTGATCTTTTATGATCATATGATGAGAGACCCCATTTTATCTCTTCAATTCAGTATTTTGATGTTTTAAGTGGCACCGTTAGGCTGCCGAATTTTTAAGTGGTTCTTCACCCTTCTCATTTTGAAGTTCTACTTTCATGTCAATTCTTTCAAGTTCCTTTTTTTTATGTTGGGGTATGATATCTATATCTATCCTACTGGAATCTTATGTTCATATGATGATAGACCCTATTTGATCTCATAAATTCATTTTTTTTGAAGTTTAAGTGACGTCGTTAGGCTGCCGAATTTTTAAGGGATTTTTTCACCCTTCTCCTTTTGAAAGTTCTAATTCCATGTCAAGTCTTTAAAGTTCCTTTTTATTATGTTGGGGTATGATCTATATATCTATCATACTGATATTTTATGTTCATATGATGAGAGACCCTATTTTATCTCATCAATTCATTTTTTTTGAAGTTTAAGTGACGCCGTTAGCCTGCCGAATTTTTAAGGGACTTTTTCACCCTTCTCCTTTTCAAAGTTCTAATTCCATGTCAAGTCTTGCAAGTTCCTTTTTATTATGTTGGGGTATGATCTCTATATCTATCATACTGATATTTAATTTCATATGATGAGAGACCCTATTTGACATCATCAATTCATTTTTGGTTGAAGTTTATGCAACGCTGTTAGGCTGCCGAATTTTCATAAGAGAAATCTTATTTTTGTCTTCTTTTCATGTTCTTCATTTCATATGGTATATTTTGAAATTTCATTACCATGTTCTTAAATCCCTTATATTCTGTATCTCTACTATTTTATGGGTCATTTATCATTGTTTGACCCATGTCCCCTCTCTTTTCAACATTTTCTAAAACCTTGTAACGTAGCCGTTGTGCTGTAGAATTTTCGTCTCAAAATGCCTCTCTCTTTTTCTCAAAATTACTTCATGTTATTAAGTGAATACTCAAAGCTCTTATTTCTAAAAGGTTATTCACATATATACAAAAATGTTCTATTTTAAATTCTGGGATTTACATACATGATACCCGCTTTCCCTTTCCGTGGGTTTAAAGTAACGTAAAGATCATGTCATTAAAGCAGTTTTTAAAACATTATGATTATGAAATGAAACCCATTTATTTTATGTTATATGGGTTATTTATGAAATGTTTGATGATGATATATGTGGATCACATGATAATAAAGGAAAATTTAAGGGTGCGCCCTGATAGCGCTCCAATGCATTGGGTAAAGACTTAATCTCTAGAGATGAACATTTTTAACGACGCCTTGGTGAATAACCTTGGTAATTTTTAACGACACCTTGGGGATTAACCTTGGTGAAACGAAATGATTGTCAATATTAAATGTTGTAGCCACATATTCAAGTTATGAAAAATGTTATTTTTATTATGATATGCCTCATGGTTTCATTTTCATGCCATAAAGTTCTTTTCATGACCTTATTGAAGTATCTCAAGTTCACATGTAAAATGTTTCTCTTGTTTCCCTTACTGGGCCTTCTACTCACCCTTTCTTTTGATGTATGTCCCCAGGTTATGAGATTCAATAATGATCCTAGGATGAACATGAGGAGAAGCCTTTTAAGTGTTTAAGAAGAATGTTTTATGTTTTCATGTTTTATGTTCCTGGTTTCCAAGACACTAAATCTTAAAGATCCTCAGTTTTGTGTAATGTAATGAAAGTTTATGTTATAAAAAGGTGGGATGTTATACCAACAATGGTGCAAGATCTAGTTTTCTAACGACGTAGTCACCATTGATTTTCTTAATGACTAGTTCAGAATCCCCTTTCAAATGCAAATGGGGCACATCGATCTCGAGGGCCAGCTCGAGGCTAGTGATAAGGATCTGATACTCTACCTCGTTATTAGTGCAACCTTTAGACAATAGGAATGAATATGGTAAAATGGATTGTTCCGGAGTAATGAAGACAATACCAAGTCCTACTCTATTGAGCCTAGGATCATTGAGTCTCCTGCTGGTGGGGCTCCAGGAGGAACCATCAAAGTGCATCTTCCAATATGTGATGACATGATCTACCGAGAGGATTACCATGTCGAGAAAATCAAGGTCCAGGGACCGGTCCACAGGGGTTGGATGGGAATATAGAAAATCTGAAAATGCTTATCCCTTGATAGACATATTGTTTAGCAAGTTTTGTTTTCAACAATACATAATGTTTTTATCTAGAGGGGGATTTTTTAGAACAATACTCTATCTCTTTATGACGATTTTTATGCTCAAAAATACCTTAATTATTTTCTAATTATTTTAATTTAATTATAATTATGGAATTTATTATTTATTTTTTATTTCTGGAAGATATATTTATGTTCTTGAACAACGAGATTTAATTTCTAAAGTATTCGCATTAGCGTGTTCTGGAAACACTTTTTAGGCTCTATATATTCAGGAATTGCTTAAGCGTGTTCTAGAATCACTGTATATACCCTACATGGAGAAACGTAGCGTAAGGATGGAATGCGGCGTATACAAGTTATCAGAAATGTATGGTTAATCAACCATATATTATCGACAAATTATGAAAAGGAACCCTATGTTAAGAAAGAACTATACTTTTGGGATATTAGAAAAGTATGGAAGGAGAATTGTACGTAAGTGTTAAACATTACGTTTGTTTCTCAAAAGTATGGTTTATCAACCTTACTTTTATAAACAACCTTACATTTGTTAGAAAAGTACGGATCATGTACCTTTTGTTTGGAATCTTATAAATGTATGGATCGTTTATCATACGTTTGAAAGTTTAAGAGAAAATTATGGATGGCCAACCCTGCGTTTCTCATCAACCATATGTTTACAACCTTATGTTTGAAGGCTACATCATAAAACTTATTTTTATGATCTATGTTATGTTCAGAGGATGCATACTATACAACTCAACCTTACGTTTGGCATCAGAGAGTTTAAAGTTGATATTATTATTCAATGATCTGCAAGAGAATTATAAGGCTGATTTTAATCCGGATTAAATGCTGATTTTAAAGCGCGCCTTTGAAGAGTTCAGAGTTGTTTATGGATCAAATTAAAGGTAGATTTTCATGGCAATTTACAAGGAGAGTTATGACTACTCTATACATTCAAATGTTTGAATTACGTGAGTAAAAAGGCAAAGATTGTGGATCTTATTTTTGAAGAGGAAGTAATATTTATATCTATGAGCTGCATATAGTGATAAAAACACAAGATCAGATACTTCTATCAATATACAAGATCTGATGTAAAAACTTTTGAAGAAAAAAAAGATTCAATCACAATCTCCATTTCTATTGATTACGAAGAGTGATAAAATATCTCTTTGTTAAAGAAGAAGAAACACGACAGAGGATTCACTTATTCGACATTAAAGATAAATTGTGAATCTACTACTGTTGAAGCTGCGATTTATATTTCAATTTCTACTACAAAGAGAACGACTCAGAACGACTCTTTCTTAAAGATCATTCCTTCTGAATACGACGATCCATTTACTGTCAATTTCATTCTGTTGCAATTGTGAAGAACAATCGGGAGAGAATTTTCAAAGAACAAACAATTTTTATCTTGACTGACTAGCTTATCATTCTAATCTATGTAGGTTCTGTGATTGAACTATAAGGCTGTGTTTTTCCTTAGATTGTAAAGGTGTCAACTACCTGCACTCAGTTGTTGAAAGGTCTGTTGAGATGAGGACCAGATAGTGAAAATCGCTAAGCTCATGGAGTAGAGCGTTGGTGGAGTGGACTAGGGGCCTTCGGTTCCCTGAACCCCTATATATCGTGTGTCCCTTCATTTGATATTTTTGTTGTATTAATCTATCTGACTAAAGATAAAGGACAGTACACGATCTCATGAAGAATTTTTAAAAAACACAATTCACCCCCTCTTGTGTATATTTGATATAATCTTGATCCAATAATTGGTATCAGAGGTTTGGATTTTGATATATCTCTAACAAGATAAAAGCGATTAAGTATTATACACAGAGCAAGATGACTGATACAAGAGAGGGAATGTCTATGGTCAAAGCACCGTACTTCAATAGAGAAAACTATGGATGATGGAAGTCGCGAATGATTATCTGTCTGAAAAAACATGAATACAGAGTATATTCTAAGATAATGACTCCATATAAAATACCTGAAAAACATGAGCCTTGGAGTGCATCCACTGAATTAGAATATGATATGAACTCAAAGGAAATGAATGAAATTATATGTGGTCTAGGGCATGATGAATTTAACAGAGTATTTCAATGCCCAACACCATATGAGATGTGGAAAACTATTGGTGTTGCTTATGAAGGAACTAAAAATATTTGGGAAATGGGATATGCTACTACTAAGCTTAAATTTGATACATTCAGAATTGTTGAAGGTTAAAGAATTACTCAAATGAATGGAATGTTGATAGATATTGTCAATGATAAAATAGCTTTGGGAGATCCAATCAAACAAGCTGATCAAGCTTTAAAAGTTTTGAGAGTACAACCTACTAGGTGGAATGAAATCTCTTCTACAATCAGACAGTCGACACCTGTGAAAGAAAAAACTATGAGAGAACTGATTGTAACACTAATGATGTATGAAGTTTAGATTAAAGATGAAGAAAATGAGCATAAGGTGTTTATCAAGAGATATGACACTTCCTTGAAATTGTCATCATAAAGAAAAAAATAGAAAGATAAAGAAAAGTGTAAAAGTGAAATCAAGAAGTTCTAATTTACCAAATTCTGATGTGGAACTGGCTCAACTAGCCAGAAAATTCACTAAATTCTATAGAAAGAACAAGGGCTTCATAAAATCCTTCAAAAAGGATGACAAAGAAGTCAGATGTTATGAGTGCAAGAAAATGGGGCACATCAGACCTAACTGTCCTCCGTTAAAATAAGAGAAGAAAAAGAAATTATTCTAAAGAAATGATTACGATCATAAGGACAAGAATAAAATGAAATCTACATGGAGTGTATCTGAAGACTGCAGTAGCACTTCTGAATCAGACTCAAAGAAGGAAGAAGTAAATCTAAAATCCAACATTTGTTTTATGGTAGAAACAGATGAGGTAAAATCTTACTACTATTCTGACTCTAGATCTGAATCTAGTTACTCTAATAAAAAACTTTCAGCCTACTACAATATGCTTGAAGAAAAATATGATTTTCTATTTAAGAAGAATAAGTCTTTAATGAACATTCATGAGTATGTTTCTGATGAAAGAGATATAATGCTGAAAAAACATAAGAAGTTAACTAAAAAAATTAACTCAATTAACACTAACAATACTTATTATGAATCAAAGATAAAAACACTACAAACTAAAGTGGAAACTTATAAAAATTCAGTCGTTGTTTTTACTAAAGGAGAAAATACTTTAAATGAAATTCTTGGAAAAAATGTCATTTAAAAGGAAAGATTTGTAATTGGCAGGAAAGGTGAAAAACCTAATATGTACAAGAATTATTTTATTCCAAGTACAAAAAGATTAAATTGTAATTACTGTAGAACATGGGGACATATTTATAAAAACTGTTTCTTAAGAAAACCCCTAATAAGTGGTATTAATAAAGCATTCGTAACAAAAAATTTATTTGACTCTTCTGAAATTAGAAATTCAAAGCAAGTCTGGATTCTCAGATCTTTGCTGGCTAACACCCCTGGACCCAAAAGAATATGGGTACCAAAGCAAATTGTGTAAATTCCTTTGCAGGGAGAAGGTCACAAAAGAAAAAATTACATATGGTATATGGACAGTGGCTACTCAAGGAATTTGAGTGTAAGGTCATCAAACATCACTACACTGACACAAAAAGATGGTGGACTAGTTACATTTGGTGACAATATCAAAAGGAAGATCATTTGTAATGAAACCGTTGGAGATCCATAAGTTGTATCAATCAAAAAAGTAATTTATGTACAAGGATTGAAACATAATTTGATAAGTATATCTCAACTCTGTGATGATGGTTATACTGTTGATTTTTATAATACTTATTGTTCTGTTTATAAAAATAAATCACTTAAATTTAGAGCACCAAGAACTGATAATGTATACACCCTGGATTCAAATTCCTTATGTAAAAAAAGTAAATTTCTTAACTACTAAAGTGAATGAATCTTGTATCTGGCATAGGATAATTATACATTGTAATGTATATGGTTTTTATAATTTATCGAAGAAACAATTAGTTTCTGATTTTCCTAGTTTTAGATTTGAAAGTGACAGATTCTGTGATGCATGTCAACTTGGAAAGCAACACAAATCATCTGTCAAATTTGTTAACAAAGTTTCTACAACTAAACCTCTAGAACTTATCCATATGGATTTGTTTAGACCTTCAAGGGTAGCAATCTTGGCTGTTAAATTATAGGTATATGTTTTAGTTGATTATCATTCTATATTTATATGGATTTTCTTTTTGAAATTTAAAAATGAAGCTTTTACTTTAATTAATAGTTTATGTAAATCTACTCAAAATGAAAATGGTTTTAATATAATATCATTAAGAAGTGATCATGGTGAAGAATTTGAGAATTATAAATTTAATTCCTTTTGCTCAAACATGGGTATTAAACGTACTTTCTCTACACCAAAAACACCTTAACAGAATGGAATTGTTGAAAGAAGAAATATGATTATTCAGGAAATGTCTAGGACTATGCTAAATGAATACATTCTTCCTACCTATTTTGGGTAGAAGCTATAAGAACAGCCGACTATATAATGAATAGAGTTTTAATTAGGCCAATTTTAAATAAGAAACCTTATGACCTTTTGAATAATAGAAAACCTAAAGTAAATTACTTTAATGTTTTTGGATGCATGGTTTACACCTCAAACTCCAAAGACAATTTTGGTATGTTTGATCCAAAATCTGATGAAGAAATTTTCTTAGGATATTTTGCTACTTCCAAAGCATATAAAATTTATAATAAAAATTCATGGATTGTTGAAGAATCAGTTCATGTGAAATTTGATGAATCTGATCCCTTTGGGAAAAGGACAGATCAAATGTATGAGCTTGACTCTAATGATAACATGAGAATTGAGAACCTGCATGATGATTTTGAAAAAGATATAAATGAAATTCAGTCCTGTCCAGAAGAACTGGACATTGAAGAACCTATAAGTGTACTACCTATATAGTCTATAACCCTAAAGAATCACCATTTAAAAACTATAATAGGTTACTTAGACATAAGAATAAAAATCAGAAGAAATATAGGAAATATTATAGAATTCTCTACCTTTCTATCCCAACTAGAACCTAATATTATAGAAGAAGCTTTAGATGATGAAAGCTGGAAGATATAAATGCAAGAAGAATTAAACTAGTTCAAGAGAAATGAAGTCTAGGAATTTATTGAAAGACCACAGAATTATCTAGTGACAGGAAAAAAATGGGTCTTTAGGAATAAAAAAGAAAAACAAGGAATAATAACTAGAAATAAAGAAAGACTAGTAACTAAAGGATATAATCATAAAAAAGGTATAGATTATGATGAGACCTTTGCACCTGTAGCTAGATTAGAAGTCATTAGAATTTATCTTAGCATATGCATCTCATATGAATTTTAAATTATTTCATATTGATGTTAAGTATGCCTGTTTAAATGGTTATTTAATGGATGATGTTTATGTTGAGCAACCTATGGGTTTTGAATATTCACAAAAATCAAAATCTGTTTTTAAACATACTAAATCTCTTTATGGCCTTAAACAAGCCCCTAAAACTTGGTATAAAAGATTAATCTATTTTCTTTTGAAAAATGATTTTACTATTGGAATGGCAGATCCAACACTTTTTAAGAAAACTGTAAAAACTAATATTTTATTAGTACAAAATTATATTGATGATGTAATTTTTGGATCAAATAATAAAACACTTTGTCATCATTTTACAAACTTAATGCGAAAATAATTTGAAAGGAGTTTTATGAGAGAATTAAATTTCTTTTAAGGACTACAAATTTTTCAAAAAGATTTTCGAAATGTTTTGAATCAAAGAAAATACATTACTAATTTACTTAAGAAATTTGGACTTGAAAACAGCAAGACGTATACAACTCCTATGTGTACTAATATAAAACTTGATTTAGATGAAACTAGAAAGTCTGTTGACAATAAGTTATATAGAGGTATGATTGGTAGTTTATTATATCTTACTTCTAGCAGGCCAGATATAATGTATTCAATATGTCTTTGTTCTAGATTTCAATCAAATCCAAAATAATCCCATTTAACTACTGTTAAAATAATTTTTTGATATTTAAAAGGAACTATTTTTCAAACTCTACTTTATCCCAAAACTTCTGATTTTAATTTAATTTCATATTCAGATGATGAATTTGGAAGTTGTAGATTATATAGAAAAATAACTTCAGGTACTTATCACTTTTTAGGGAAATCCTTTGTGTCATGGTCATGTAAGAAACAACATTCAGTTTCCATGTCAACAGCTGAGACAAAATATGTTTCTGAAGGCATTTGATGTGCACAATTGTTGTGGATGAAAAACACTATTATAGACTTCGGACTAAATTTAAATAATACACCTATTTTATGTGATAATACTAGTGCTATAAATATTTCAAAAAATCCTATTCATCATTCTAGGACTAAGCATATTGATATTAGACATCACTTTTTAAGAAATCATGTTCTTAAAAAGAATATATTTTTGGAATTTGTTAATACATAAATACAATGAGAAGATATTTTTACTAAAACACCTCCCACTACAAGATTTGAATTTATTAATGGGGAGTTAGGTATATTAAATTTTAAATAAAATTTTAATTTTATTCATTTATTTCTTTTTTTACTATTTAAATATAAATTTGTTAATTATTTTTCAAGGAGAATAAACTTTTTGTATTAAGATTTATTTTTTATATACGCCGCGGACAATTTTTATTTGTTTTCAAAATCTATGTAATGATTATTGATAACATGAGAATCAAGGCTATCAGAACCTTTCGAATTCTGAATCATTTCATTTCAACCAAAACCCTTTCAAACCTGCGAACTCGTACCACTGCTTGTCAACCCTAATCTTAGAACCTCTGAAACCATAACCTTAAAACCTTCAGATATTTTCATAGAAATGGAAAAGACTAAGATAGATGATGAGGCCAAGACCAGTAATGCCAAGAAATAGCACTCAGTAGGAATGAAAATCCTACAGGGAAAGGTAATTGATTTAGAATGGCTATTTCAGAAGAACTTGTTGTTAAAACAAGCCCTGTCATTTCAAAATCTCAAACAGACCATCAATAGTGAGAATATGGAATTCTTGTATGAAGTAGATCTTCAATATTTCTTTAAATCTGTTGAATTTAGTTTGAGAGATGATTATGACATCATGATAGCTAAGATACAGGATAGAGATTTTTCAATCTCTTCAGTTGAAATTAGTCAGATATTGAACTGCCCTCATGAGGGAGTGTTTCATTTTGATTTGAAAAGTATAGTAGATTCTATGCATAAATTTGAAGACATTATGTCCTTTCTGTTTGGCTCTACTAACATAAGGAAAATTTTAGGTAACGTTTTGGAACCAGATTAGAAGATCCTTGTGAAATTGGTACAAACAGAGATAGCACCCAGAACATCAGAGATGGAGAAGATAATATATCTCGACATGTACATAATGTATCATCTTCTCAGTGATATAAAATTAAATTTTCCTAGGTACATGGTGAGATACATGAGTAACTGCTGTCAAAGTGAACCTAGAATGAATTTCTACCCTTTTGGTAGATTCATTTCAAAACTCATGTTCAAGAAAACATGGTGAGACTGGTTGAGGCTAGAACTTGTTGTCACCACTATAATGTTTTTAATGCTGGTACTTTAAGAAAAATTGGTTATTTCTGGAGTATATTAAAATGAAAAATCATGCCAGTAGGTGCTGATGAAGAAGTAGAAGAAGAGAGAGCTCAAGCTCAGCATGAAAATCAGAGGAAAATCAAGCTACACCCATATTAGCTCTATTTCCAGAATAATAAGTTTTAAAGTTGATACTGTGCCAGAGGAAGAAGGTAAATATGGACTTCATGTAAAAATATAAAGAGATGCTACTGCTCATGAAGATAATGTTTTAAATGTTTTATCCCCAAAACAATTATTGAGTTGCAGATTTGTAAGAGACGCTACTTTTGAAAAATAAATAGAAGCTATTATAGAGAGGTCAGAACCAGTGGAAGAACCTCAGATTGAATCTGGAATTCAAATAGATGCTGAAGGAGAGACTCAATAATATGATTTGGCTATTATAGAAGTTGAACCTGAAAGAACTGTAGTTGAAATAACAAAACCAGAACATGATGTAGAAATTGAAAAAGAGGCAGTGCCTATAGTAGATGTGGCCAGTACTCAATTATATGAAGAGGAAATTATTAAAAAGAATCAAATAGAAGATGTGATTGCTGATGTATAAGATTAAAACCCTTCAGATGTGAAAATAAAAGTTCTTCAGGAGTATTTTTCTGTGGAAGAGTCTGGAAAATACTCAGAGGAAAAATCTGTAGACCAACCAGTTAGAGAAGATAGGGAGCAAGAATATGTTGAATCCTTACCCCTAGGTTACTACATCACTTTCATCCTACAAAGGAGAATATAAAACAAAGTACCCCCTGAATCAGAAAACGATAAAGTAGAAGAAATAAACAGGGAGGTACAGAGAGTGGAGTAAGATAATGTTGCTCTGAAGAGAGCATTGGAAAAAGTAAAATTAAAATACCAGAGGCTACAGAATAGTACCGTTTTAAAGAAAGAAGTTGAAATTTTAAAAAGGATATGCTGAATGTGGTAGAAAAATTAAAGTCTAAAATGGTTATGAAGTTATATTTTCAGATCTCAAATCATTTATGGAGACAAAGTTGGCATCTGCCAGGATCGATGAGGACAGTAGTTTAGGTACTTCACCTGATTTGATCAGAATATTTAAGGTAATAACCACTGTCTTAGTTGATATGAATGATAGGTTGTATGATTTAAAATGCAATAGTGATCCTCTTTCAGTGCTAATGGACAATCAAAAGTTTTTAGTTGAACAGTTGACCTCAAATGAACTAGGAATCCAATCTGTCAAGGATAAGTTAACAGAGAAGTTGTCTTTGTTTTTGGAGAAGGAAGAAATACTACATTAGGTTTTCAGATTCAACTTAATTTAAGACATTCATATTAATCAAGAGAATAGGGATCTTATTATTATGCTTGGTGATGGACTGATGAGGAGACTAAGGGAGAAGCTTTCAAAAATCAAGGAAGTAGATCAAACAAGCACTACTGGAAATGCAGGATTTCCCAACGGTTCTGAACCATTGGGAAAGGCTGTAGAACCGTTGGTATATATTATACCAACGGTTCTCGAAACCGTAGGTATATATTATACCAACGGTTCTCCAAACCATAGGGAAGTAATCTGTTGGGAAAGCTTTTACCAACAGTTTACACTGAACTGTTGGGATAGGTTACCAAAAATGAACCTATCCCAGTGGTTGTGACAAACCGTTGGGATAGTTTTTCCCAATGTTTTGGCTTGAACCGTTGGGAAAACCATGCAGACGGATTCTTTCCCAATGTTTCATAGAACCCTTGGTAAAAAAACTTAGAGAGGCTATGCCAATGGTTTCAAACCGTTGGCATAGCCTATGTTGTGAAAATTGCACAACAGTCTGCAATTTTCACAGCAGCGACCCTCTCATTTTTGTGCAATTTGCACAGCATCCAGTCCATTCCCTCTCAATTTAAATCATTTTCAATTATTGTACCTGCAATAAACTAACACATACTTATACAATTATTTTACCTGCAATAACCAACTAACACATAAATATAGTGAACAAATTCATACACATTTAACATGTAATGCATCCTGGAACTATACACATTCAGAATTAAATCGTAATTCATAATGTAATTATAAACATACATAATTCATTTAGAATTCAATTTTAAATTTAGATAAAAATTATATGTGGAATCCGGAATTCAATTCATAATTTGATAGGTTTTTTGTATATCATATGTTTTTACTAGAAATGATGTCCATTTAAAAAAAATTACATACACATGGAGTGATACCGGCCACACCATACCTCGGATTGAGGCAAGGTTAACTCATACACATCACAAATGACCCATGGATTATTTTACTAACGTATCAACATATTCCTAAAGCGTTTGTTTGGTTTTCCGTATGTCATTTGTTGTTTTAACTTAAAATGATGTGCTTTTTAAATAAAAGAGAGACACTTTGAATGGTGCCAGCCACACTGCACCTCGGATTGAGGCGGGGTTGACTCATACACGTCACAAATTACCCATGGATCGTTGTGCTAAAATATCAACACAATCAGAATTCATTTGGTCGATTTTCTGTATGTTCTTAAAATGTTTACATTTTAAACATAAGAGAGACACTTTGGGTGGTCTCGGCCACACCGAGACCTGGATTGAGGCGCGGTTGACTCATACATGTAACATATGACCCATGTATTGTTGTCCTAATGTTTCAATAGATTATGAATGCCTTTGGTCAGTTTTTCGTATATCAGTTGTTCTTTTCACTTATAATCCTGTCCATTTTAAACAAAAGAGACACAGTTAGAGTGGTACCGGCCACACCGTGTCTTGGATTTAGATGGGGTTGAATCTTACACATCTCAAATGACACATGGATCATTAACCTAAAATATCAACACAATTTGAATGTGTTTGGTCGGTTTTCTGTATGTCAGTTGATGCTTTCACTTAAAATGATGTCCTTTTGAAACAAAAGACACACACTTTGAGTGGTTCTAGCCACACCTCATCTTAGATTGAGTTTGGGTTGATTCGTACACATCACATATGACCCATGGAGCGTTGTGCTAAAGTATCAACACAATTAGAATCCGTTTTGTCACTTTTCTGTTTGTACTTAAAATGTTTCCCATTTTAAACAAAAGAGAGACACTTAGTGTGATCTCGGCCACACCGTGCTTATGATTGAGGCGGGGTTGACTCGTACACGTCACATATGATCCATGGATCATTTTTCTAAATCATCAACACATTTTGAAAGCATATGGTCAGTTTTTCATATGTGAGTTGTTGTTTTCACTTAAAATGATGTTCATTTTCAACAAAAGAGAGGCACTATGAATGGTGTCGGACACACCGCACCTCATATTGAGGTGGGGTTGACTCGTGCATGTCACATATGACCCATGGATCATTGTGATAAAGTATAAATACAATCAGAATCCATTTGGTCAGTTTTCTGTATGCTATTTGTTGTTTTACCTTAAAATGAAGTCCATTTTAAACAAAAGAGAGACACATTGTGTGGTGTTTTCCAAACCACGCCTCATATTGAGCCGAGGTTGACTCTTACACATCACACATGACCCATGGATCGTTCTCTTAAAGTATAAACAGAGACTGAATGCGTTTGGTTGGTTTTCTATATGTACTTAAAATGTTGTCCATTTTAAACAAAAGAGAGACTCTTTGAGTGATCCCAGCCACAAGGAAACTCATATTGAGGATGGGTTGGCTCGTACACATCACATATAATCCATGGATCATTGTGATAAATTATCAATAAAATCTGAATGCGTTTGGTTAGTTTTCTGTATGACAGTTGTTCTTTTCAATTATAATCCTATCAATTTTAAACAAAAGAAACACAGTTAGAGGGGTACCGGCCACACCACACCTCAGACTTAGACGGGGTTGACTCTTAAACGTCTCAAATGACCCACGGATCATTTTTATAAAGTATCAGCACAATCCGAATGCGTTTGGTCGGTTTTCTGTATGCCAGTTGATGTTTTCACTTAAAATTATATCCTTTTGAAATAAAAGAGAGTCACATAGAGGTGTTTCTGCCACACCACGGCTCAAATTGAGGTGAGGTTGAGTCGTACACGTCACATATGACCCACGTATAGTTTTCCTAAAGAATCAACCCATTTAGAATGCGTTTGGTCAGTTTTTTGTATGTCAATTTTTGTTTTCAATTAAAATGATGTCCATTTTAAACAAAAGAGAGGAACTATGAATGGTGTCGGCCACACCGTGCCCCGGATTGAGGTGGGGTTGAATCATACACGTCACATATTACCCATGGATCATTGTGCTAAACTATAAACACAATCAGAATCCTTTTGGTCAGTTTTTCGTATGTTAGTTGTTGTTTTCATTTAAAATGATGTCCATTTTAAACAAAAGAGAGACACATTGAGTGTTGTTGGCTAGACCGCACCTCGGATTGAGGTGTGGTTGACTTGTAAACGTCAAATATGACCCATGGATCATTCTCCTAATTTTTTAATGGAAACCAAATCTGTTTGGTCAATTTTCTGTATGTACTTAAAATGTTGTCCATTTTAAACAAAATAGAGACACTTAGTGTAATCCCGACCACACCGCGACTCAGATTGAGCCCAGGTTTGCTCATACACATCACATATGACCCATGGATAATTTTGATAAATTTGCCATATAATATGAATGCGTTTGGACAGTTTTCTGTATTCCAGTTGTTCTTTTCACTTATAATCCTGTCCATTTTAAAAAAAGAGACAGAGTTAGAGTGGTACCGGCCACACCGCACCTCAGATTTATACTGGGTTGACTCATGCATGTCTCAAATGACCCATGGATCATTTTCCTAAAGTATCAACCCAATCCTAATGCATTTGGTAGGTTTTCTATATGCCAGATGATGTTTTAACTTAAAATGATATCCTTCTGAAACAAAAGAGAGACACTTTAAGTGGTGTTGGCCACACTGCACCTCAGATTGAGGCGGGGTTTACTCTTACATGTCACATATGACTCATGGATCGTTTTCCTAAATCATCAACACTTTTCGAATGCGTTTGGTTAGTTTTTCATATTTCATTTGTTGTTTTCACTTAAAATGATGTCATTTAAAAAAAAAGAGACACTATGAGTGGTGTCGGCCACACCGCACCTTAGATTAAGGCAGGGTTGACTTGTACATGTCACATATGACCAATGGATCGTTGTGCTAAAGTATTGACACAATCAGAATCCATTTAGTCATTTTTTTGTATGCAAGTTGTCATTTTCACTTAAAATGAAGTCCATTTTAAACAAAAGAGAGACACTTTGAGTGGTTTTGGCCACACCACGTCTCAGATTGAGGTGAGGTTGACTCGTAAACATCACATATTACCCATGTATCGTTATCCAAAAGTTTCAATGGAAACCGAATGTGTTTGGTCAGTTTTCTGTATGTACTTAAAATGTTGTCCATTTAAAAAAATAAGAGAGAAACTTAGAGTGATCCCGGCCACACCGCGACTCAGATTGATCCCGGATTGGACCATACACATCACATATGACCCATGGATCTTTGTGACAAATTATCAACAGAATCCAAAAGTGTTTGGTTAGTTTTCCTTATGTTGGTTGTTCTTTTCACTTATAATCCTGTCCATTTTAAACAAAAGAGACACAGTTAGAGTGGTACCGGCCACACCACACCTTGGATTGAGGCGGGGTTGAATTTTTCAGGTCACATATGACCCATTGATCGTTGTGATAAAGTATCGACCCAATCAAAATCTGTTTGGTCAGTTTTCTGTATGCTAGTTGTTGTTTTCACTTAAAATGAAGTCCATTTCAAACAAAAGAGAGACACTTTGAGTGGTGTCGGCCACACCACACCTCGTATTGAGGCGGGGATGACTCATAAATTTCACATATGACCCATGGATCATTTTACTAAAGCATCAACACATTTCGAATGCGTTTGGTCAGCTTTTCATATGTCACTTGTTGTTTTCACTTAAAATGATGTCCATTTTAAACAAAAGAGAGACAATATGAATGGTGTCGGCCACACCGTGTCTCTAATTGAGGCTGGGTTGACTCATACACATCACATAGGACCCATGGATCGTTTTCCTAAAGCATCAACATATTTCAAATGTGTTTGGTCAGTTTTTTGTATGTCATTTGTTGTTTCCATTTAAAATGATGTCCATTTTAAACAAAAGAGAGACACTATGAATGGTTCCAGACACACCACACCTCAGATTGAGGTGGGGTTGACTCTTACACATCACATATGACCCATGGATCATTTTTCTAAAGTATCAACACAATCAAAATCTGTTTGGTTGGTTTTCCGTATGTACATAAAATGTTGTCCATTTTAAACAAAAGAGAGACACTTAGAGCGATCCCAGCCACACTGCGACACGGATTGAGGAGAAATTGACTATTACACATCACATATGACTCATGGATTGTTTTCCTAAAGTTTCAACAGAATACAATGGTGTTTGGTAATTTTACCATATGCCAGTTGTTGTTTTCAATTAAAATGAAGTCCATTTTAAACTATAGAGAGACACTTCGAGTGGTTCCGGACATTCCGCGCCTCATATTGAGGCTAGTTTTACACATACACATCACCTATGACCCATGGATCATTGTCCTAAAGTTTCAACAGAATCCAAATGCGTTTGGTAAGTTTTCTGTATGTCAGTTGTTGTTTTCACATAAAATGTTGTCTATTTCAAATAAACCTGAGACACTTTGAGTGGTGTCGGCCACACCGGGACTTAGATTGAGGCGGTCTTGACTCGTACACATCCCATTTGACCCAAATATCATTTTAAAAAAGTATCAACACAATCCTAATGTGTTTGGTCAGTTTTTCGTATTTCACTTGTACTTTTCACTTAAAATGTTATCCATTTCGAAGGAAAGCGGGACACTTAGAATGGTGTCAGCCACACCGCACCTCAGATTGAGCCAAGGTTGACTCGTAAACATCAAAAATGACCCATGGATCGTTTTTATAAAGTATCAATAGAATCTGAATGCATTTGGTTGGTTTTCCGTATGACAGTTGTTCTTTTCACTTAAAATCTCATCCATTTTAAACAACTGAGACACAGATAGAGTGTTATCGGCCACACCACACCTTATATTTATACGGGGTTGACTTGTACACATAAAAAATTACCCATTAATCATTTTCATAAAGTATCAACACAATACGAATGCATTTGGTTTGTTTTACGTATGTCAGTTGTACTTTTCACTTAAAATGTTATCCACTTCAAAAAAAATGAGACACTTCGAATGGTGCCAGCCACACCGTGCCTCAGATTGATATGGGGTTGACTCATACATGACACATATGACTCATGGAATGTTGTAATAAATTATCAACACATTCCTAATTCATTTGGTTGGTTTTCCATTTGTCAGTTGTTGTTTTCACTTAAAATCCTGGATATTTTAAACAAAAGAGAGACACTTTGAATGGTGTCGGCCACAGCGCTCGTCGGATTGAGGCGGGGTTGACTCGTACACATCACATATGACCCATGGATCGTTGTGATAAATTATCAACACAATCATCATCTGTTTGGTTCGTTTTTCTTATGCTAGTTATTGTTTTCACTTAAAATGTTGTCCATTTCAAATTAACCTGAGACACTTTGAGTGGTGCCGGCCACACCGGGCCTCAGATTGAGGTGGTTTTCTATATGCTAGTTGTTGTTTTCACTTAATATTCTTATCAATATATTCATATAATTCATGATATACAGAAATGGAATAGTCCTAAATAACATTACATGATCAGATAAATAAAAAAAGCATGTGAAATCAAGGAGGGTGGGGGGCTGTCTGGGGGGTGGGGGGATGTCCGGGGGGGATGTCCGGGGGGCTATCCGGGGTCCAGGGAGGAGGGTTGGGGGGATGTCTAGGGGGATGATCGAGGGGCTATTTGGGGGCCGTCTGGGGGCTGTCTGAGGACCAAGGAGGAGGGTGGGGGGGGGGTGCGAGGGGCTGTATGGGGTCCAAGGAGGAGGGTCGGGGCTGTCCGGGGGGCTGTCTGGGGGGTTGTCCGAGGTATAGGGCGGAGGGTGGGGGGGGATGTCTGGGGGGTGTCTGGGGGGCTGTCCAGGGACCAAGGAGGATGGTTGGGGGGGGGGGGGGGCTGTCCGGGATCCAAGGAGGATGGTTGGGGTTGTTCAGGGTCCAGGAAGGAGGGGTCTGTCTAGGGAGTTCCCAAACACACATAACTCTATATACATGATCAAGATACACCGAAACCACTAATAGGCAACAACATCCATGAAAACAAACAATATATAAAAATAAATCCACTTCAATACTATACTACAGGTCTAGATAAATCCAACAACTAGAATAGATTAAACATCAAATATCAGTAATATTTGTCAAAAATGTGACGGATCAATTTTCCCCACATCACCATCACCATAATCACCATCATAATCACCCTCATCCTCATCCCCATCATCTTCCTCACCCTCCTCAGCGCCCTCCTCCTTGCCCTTGCCCTCCTCCTCACCCTCGCCATCCACCTCACACTCCTCCTCTCCCTCCTCTTCCACATCAGACTCCTCACCATCATCATCATCAGGATGGACATAGTCTTGACCACCACTAGAACTTTCACCTGGTGCACCATATATAGAATGTCTCGACGACATATATTCATCAAAAGCTGGGCTGGCCTCTGGTGGAAGTGTTGGACGTAGAACTTCAATAAATTTCATAAATGCATTGTTTGCCCTAGAAAACTGTTCCTCCATCTATGTGGCCCTTTTCTCAGCCTGTTCTGCCTATTCCCTAACTTGATACACCTCGGTGGCACTAAAACCTTTACCTAAGGAGGGCCAATTCCTAGTTTGGGCTATCCTAGGTCGGCAACGTACTCTGTTGGATGCTCCTCTCCCAACACCTGTTGTAAGTGATCAGTGGGCCCAAAATTGTCTGGTTCTTGGGCATCGAGGGCCGCTAAAATAGCCTGTTACAAATATAAATATATTATTAAGTTACAAAATAGATATTAAAATATAATATCAATAGATTAAAAGTTATAATATGCTGCTGAGTCGCTTCGTTGACGGCACTTCCATCCTTTTTCCGTCTACTCGAGAAAAATAGTTTTGCTCGAGGCACACGTCCTTAAATATTCTATATTTTCCTCTAAAATGAAATTGAAAAATAATGTTCTATGAAAACTTTAGAAAACTATGAAATAATTGAGGAAAAAATGGAAAATGTAAGTCGTAAAGAAAACTTATAAACAATTTTCATACCTGTTTCCTCTCATGATCTGGCATCGTAGTATGTCCTAGTGCGTGGAGGTATTTTTTTGCATCAATGTTTTTTTATTTTTTCCAGATGATTACTAAATAAAATTTTATAATTCAAAGGATAATATTAATTCAATACATGAAATTTATTATTTAAATACCTCAAATGTAATTCATACTTTAAATTGGGTAGTCGTCCAATGAGTAATCATTTGACGATACTGCTCTATAGGACAATCATCCATGACTGGTACTGCCTCTAAGTCAGTGCCAACTCTAGAACACTATCCAATATACAAATCATACTTGTAGGCTCTCCAAATCTCGCCTAAATCCTTTAGACGTTCCAGTTGTGCACCCTCACAATAGGGAAATTTAAACCGAAGCTGAAATAAAAATATTAATTCGTATAAATAAAAAAATAATTCATGGCATTAAATAAAACATATTTTTTTACCCATATCTCTGCCCAAGAACTATCCTTGACCTGATGTGGAAAATGTCTACACGATAGCAGGCTGACGGGATTGATGTCAAAGTATTTGGAAAGTGTCACCAAAAAACTCCGACATTTCTTCCCTGTTTTCTCAACCATTTAGTTGTATTCATTGTAATCCACCATAACCTGTGTGTGGTGATTCCACACCGAATGCATGCATGTACGCCCCCTCCCCCGCCTCCTTTCAGTAGATGTATCTGTCATGAAAGAAAAACAAATATTTAATCAATACATGTTATAATGAAAATAAATATTGCTATAAAAATTTGTTAGGGTGCTATAAATATACCTGTGCCAGTATGATCGTTGAGCACCGCTGGATCCACATAAATTGATGGAACACCCTGTGGTGGATCAGGAGTCGAAGATGATGGAATGTAGAAGCTCAGAGTGACAAAAGTAGAAGGAAAACAAGATGGGACAACTGTATGACCAGATTCTGACTGGGGAGTGGGAATCATCATGGGATATATAAATGATGGGCCAGAAGATGCAAAATGTGGAGAAAACATGGGAGGACTAAATATCCCATGTGTCCCTAATGACACATCGGGATCAGAATGTGGGAAGGATGACATGTCAGTGGGAGGGGCAGGGTCTAGTCGGGTACGCAAAGCTGCTCGTCTACCTCTGGTATGAACCCTCCTCGTACCACCGGCCTGAGTACTAGGACTAGTACTAGTGGTGGAACACCCATCTCCTCCATTTGACAATTGCTCTCCATCATTTTTTTCCTACGTCACTCTTCAATTGGCTGCATTTCCTGCTTTTGAAAACAAATATGTAATTAATTAGAAAATGTAAACTAGTGTGTAACCCAAAAAACTAAATATATGAGGGAATAGGGGGATTCATTGGAAATTTAGCTATCAATTGTTTTAGAAGAGCTTGAATGGATTTAATAAATCATACTAGTTGTAATGTTCCTCAAGTTAGAAATATTGTTTGACTAGGTTTGAAAACAGTTCAATTCCAAATTATAAAATGCAATTAAAATAAAACTACAACCAATAAACATTGAAAATTTACATAATGGTTAGGTCAGCTAAAACATATTTTTGATTAATACTAAATCAATTTGAATATTACCAACCTTAACAACCCAACTTGAGGTAAAGCAAAAGAATTGAGAACATGGATGAATGATTCTATATATTTTCAAACACAACTTAAGGTTCACAATCAACTCTGATAATTGAGCTATTGGAGTCATCAAAAGAAATAAATGGATTGATTCCAATGGCAATAGCGACAGTGTCAATTCCATCATCACCATCATAAAAAATATGTATTGGAATTACTTCAACTATGATACCAAATTCATGTCGAAGTTGGTCTTTGACATAAAAAACTAGTTTAGCCATTGATGCCAACACATATGGTTCTTTGGTAGAAAAAGTGCGAGTCACATTAATTACTAAAAATCCACAATTATCAATAAATGTTCCATGTCTCACCGTCGAATCAAACCAATGGAATTTTATCATTGTGACTCATCTGTGAGATTAATAATCCAATATTATTATTTTCTCAATGACTCCATAATAACCCTCATTTTCAAATCGCGGTCTACTATCTGATGCACTGTAATAACAATCTATTGTGGCAGTAACCATAACACCGTCATGTTGTGTTGTAATGTTATTTTCTCATTCAGGGACAATAAATTTGTACCCATTGATAACAATTGATTTGCAATCACGAACCACAGTATTAGGACCAAAAGCTAAAGCTCTTATTTCCTCAGAGATAGAGTCAGCAGACAAACTCAATACCTGAAATATAAATGACTATTAAACTTAATTAAATATTGATATAATTATTTTAAACAGTAATATTTTTACCCTCAATTTTAACCAAGCAAAAAAATATTTTCTATTTAAATTCTCTCTCCTTCTCAAAGATAAAGAATGATTCTTCCTATTTATCATTGATTTATGTTCCATGTAGATAAAAATTATGAATAGTTTAAGAGATATATATTTAAGATATATATATTCAATTTAGATATCTGATATAGTCATTGAACAAATCACAGTTTAACTAAACTGTGCGATGTGCCATCTCCCACTCTTCATGGCTTAATGTATTCAATGTATATGATCCAGGAATTCCTCCTGTTTGAGGAAGTGATGGAAAACTGGGTTCAATTTTCTCATATTGTTCTTCTTCATTTCTCATTGGTCTGTTCATTCTTGTAGTAAGATCAGACAAATACATTGAGCATAAATCCATACATTCTTGAGCCAAGTAACCGTTCATGAAAGAACCTTCGCGATAATTCCTGTTTCGGACATAAGACTTTAATGTGTACTTATTTCTTTCAGTTGGATACATCCAACGAAAAGAAACCGGTTCTCTGAGAAGTATTTCAGTGGGAATATGGACAGTCAGATGCAACATGCATGTGTAAAATGATGTAGGAAATATTTTCTCCAACTCACAAAAAATTAATGGGGCATCTATCAACATTTTTTTGCAAGAAATAATTTGAAAACTTCTTAGCACAAAGATCTCTAAAAAAATAGCACAACCAAATAATATTCAACCTTACATTATTTTACAAAAGATGACAGATTTCTATTGGAAGAAACTCATGCAGTAGAATGTGATAATCACGAGTCTTCAAATATTTTAGCTTCAACTCTCTTCTATTATCCCGTTTAGATATGTTGCTTGAATAGACATCAGGAACTCTAATAGTATCTAATACTTCCAGAATTTTTTTTTTCTGTAGCTGTCATCACATAAGATGCACATGGAAGTTTCCATTTATTTTCACTGATACGCACTGGATGCAATTCTGGTCTGATGCCCCAATCCACCAAGTCACGCTGAGATCTTAAATCATCTTTTTTATTCCCATTGATATTTAGAATAACCAAAAGTAATATTTTGCATATATTCATTTCAATATGCATTACATCTAAGCAATGGTGTAACAAATTGGTTGACCAATAAGGAAAATCAAAAAGGATACTCCACTTCCTCCAATTATAACAGGTTTTGGGGGAAACATTCTTTCTCTTTCAAGATTTCATTTAACCCTTCCTGAATGAAAAACTGAAATATTTTAATTCATTAAGCACATTAGTTCCAGACATACACTGAGGTAGATCATCGGTCTCTATGGTATTATCAAATCTTCAACGATTCATTCTATATGGATGATCATTTGGAAAGAATCGTCAATGTCCCATAAAACTGAAACTACAATGATGTTTCAGTCTTTTGGATCATTTATTCTTCATACAAAATGGGCATGACAGTTTTCCCTTCATTCTCCATATAGACATCATTACATAATCCGGAAAATCATTGATCGTCCACATAAGCGCAACACGCATCTAAAAATTGTCTTTCAAACATGCATCATATGTGCACACACCCACATCCCAAGGAATTTTCAACTCTTTTATTAAAGGTTGCATGTATACATCAATATCAATGATAGGATCAGAAGGACCAGATATGAATATACTCATGAAATTGAAAGGTTTTTTCATACACAACCAGGGGGAATATTATAAATGTGTATAAAAAACTGGCCATGTGTTGTGCGAAGTAAGCATCTTCCCAAACAGATTAAAACCGTCGCATGAAAGTCCCAGCCTCACATTATGCCCGTCAGCTGCAAAATCAGGATGTCGAGCATCAAATCTATACCATGAAAATCCATCTACAGGATGAACCAACACATAATTAGTCTTCTTTCTCTCGGTATGATTCCATCTAATTTTTATTGATATGTCATCAGACATAAAAAGATTCGGGAGTCTGGGGATCAATGGAAAGTTCCACATTACTTTCTATGGAATGCGGGATGGTGTTCCAGAAGATTTTGACTTCCAGTGGGATGTGCCACATTTTATATATTCATTTCATTCAATGGTTTACTCCCAGAATAAACTGCAATATTTCGGGAAAGCATGAATTTTTTTTCTTTAAAATCCAAGTTCCTTAACTAGCTTCCATGCCATATAGTGGTTTGAGGGAATATCTGCATCATCTCGAAGTAAATACTGCAAGAGGGTAAGAATGTAATCGATTTATGTATTATAAATCTCATACATAGTTTTCCCATGAAATAATCAGATTAAAAATTCCAGCTTTTTCCTTTTATCATATTGTCGATATACTGGAGTCGTGGTAGCATCATTCAATTTTTTCACCCTATAAATATCATCATTTTCACTAGATTAATCATCTTTCCTCATATCGAAGTCTTCTTGAGTCAAAATCCTTTCTTTTTCATGATGAAAAAAAAACAGAAACCTATCATCTAACAAAATATCCATTCAATTCCTTTCATTTCGATCATCACTAATTTGAGATTTCATTTTCTCCCCATTGTGATTCCACACAATGTAGTTTGCTTGAAAAACATTTTTTGTTATGTGGTAGCTGACTTCTTCACAGCTCAACCAATGTCTACCAACAAAATTGGAACATGGGCAGTGTATGCGACCACTATCTGAAAAATTGTGAAATGAAAAATCTATAAAGCTCTTTAAATTGTTTTGAAAATCGTTTGAGATCCGATCGGTTTCATAAATCCAACTTCTGTCCATTCGGTTAAAAGGATTTATATAAGACATTTTGTCATAAACAACTCAATAGGATTGAATGTTAATAGAAAATACATTTAATTAAATGATAAAGGAACAAGTTTCCAGTCGATGTAGTGAACTATTAAAATCATGTAAATAACAAGTACTCATAAATTAAATTAAAATTTATTTATATTCATTTTCATTAGTTCTAAAAGAGGCTCATGCCTCATGTCCCATTATGTGTTATAGGCATCCCAAATCATTCACTCATGTTCAATAACTCATTATTGGCACCTCTATGGCCATACCTTTCATTACCAAATTACTTCACCAAATCAAGCACACCCCATGGGTGAATAAATTTTAGGCTTCTACACTAATAGGTTGTTTAGGGATTGTAAAAAGATTTAATTTCATTAAGTATAGACAAAAAAATTTATTTTTAAATTTGAGATTAATATTTTAGATTTTCAATCATAACAACATTACTGAATTAAACTTGTGACTTATCTAACATTTTTATGGATGTCTACACATGCCAGCATGGGTAGTGAAAAGCACCCCACCCTCATAAAAGTGAGTATTGGCCAAGAAGGACACATAATATACAATGTACAATGAGAACCATATTTAATTGACCCTAAAGTTATATTAGTACAGTCATCTTGGGGGAAATGGAATATATGACCCTGTTTAACTGATAAATTCAAAAGCTCATATTCCATATGTTGGACACTATCTAAGGTAAGAAATCATGTGAGGATGACTTTACATCATTTAATTTCTAACATGCTAGTGATAATGTAGGCTTGAATTAATGACTTGATTTCACTGATTAAATGAGCGTAGAGGTTGCATAGTCTATGTAAACAGAATGATTAAATAAAGGTAGAGGTTGCATACACTGTGCATGGTGGGGAGTCTCAACCGATTTAGAAACTAAAATAAATTCCCATCATATGTATCAATAAGAAACATCATCATAAAAAGAAATTCCAAATAAAAAAGGACTAAAAACATCAAACATTTCAATAATTTACTACTATGCATGGTTTATCCACATGTTTAGCAGTAATTATATGTCTTAATCATGAACCACCTCTAGAGCTCCCAGTTTTCACCAATAAATATAAGGTAAATATCTCAAAAATATCTTTAAAACAACTCATTAATAGGATCAAAACGTATATAATCTTGAACCAACAATGGAATCTCTTTCACAACACATTCCCACACACCAGTTATCTCATGTGTTACTAAATACCAAACATAGTCACATAGTGTACTATAACAAATTACATTACACAAGCCTTATAAAAAAAATTCATTTTAATAAAACACTTTCCTCAAGGAATTTTAAGGAAAACATTCATAAAAACTTTGCTAAAAATTAATAAACACATATAAATAAATTTACAGGAAACAATTAATTACAAGATGAAGAAAAAGAATAATAACACATACATAGAAAATCTAGAATCCAACCGCAATGAATTTGAGATGTTTCTTCTTCAATGGATGGTTAAAGATTTAATTAATTAAATGGATTGGAATTTAGAAAGTCTAGATTAAATCAAAACACAAAAAAAAATGATATACACATCAAAATAAAAACTTAAAACTAACATATGAGATGAATAACAGTAAAAAAGGTAGCAGTTAAATATTTTATGTGTATAAAGAATAAAATACCTGATTTGAGATGATTCAGATGGATTTTCAGTGGTTCAGATGGTAAAGTCACGAGAGGAGCTGAGCCCTTGAGAGATTTAGGGTTCTGTCATGAATGGGGGAGAGGAGCGATGACTGACTGTATTTGGGGTAAAATTTTACCAACAGTTTTTAAAAATGGTTGGTAAAGGGGTGTCCAAGGAACCCCTTCCCAACAGTTTACTTGAACCGTTGGGGAAGGGTGCCTTAGACACCCGTTTCCCAATAGTTTCTTAAAACTATTGGGAAAGGGTGTCCTGGCCCTTCATTACCAACAGTTTAAGAAAACTGTTGGTAAATAATTGTTGGGAAAGCCTCCATTCCATGTTGTGATGATTGACCCTATCTAAACCCTGACAAACCCTTGATTCTTGTATTTGTCAATTTTTTAATAGTAAATATTTTCAATGAAAATCTGTTTCATTATATATTTGTGTGTTTTCCTGTTTTACTATCTTTGATTAGATATGCCCGTAATCCGGATTCACTAATTGATAAGCAGTTCAATATAGCATTTACTTAAGTTCAGTGCTACATTAATATGTGTTATATTCCATATTTTTTCATTATTTTTAATATCACAATAAGGGGAGAAATTTGGATAAACACAACATTTTATTTTAACTTATTTACATTTTTAAATGTTATTTTAGGGATAAATTTGAAGAAAGGTTTTCTTTAAAAAAAATACTTTTTATTGAAGAATAAATACAAATTTTTACTTTAAAATATTTTAAGACGGAGAAGTTTGGATAATTTTTTAAAAAAAAATTATTTAAGGGGATTTTTTTTACTTTTTAAAAATGGGGATAAATTTATTTTTATGATTATAGATGACACAATGTTTATTTGTTTTTGAAATAATCTTGTCAAAATTAAATATCACTTTATCTAATCAAAATTCTAAACTATATGTAATTAATTTTGAAAATTGATTTCATTTATTATTTTATGGGGTTGTGATCATCAAAAATTTGGATATTGTTGAGAAAGTGTTGTTTTCAAAAATACAAAATGTTTTTATTTAAAGGGGGAGATTGTTGAGAATAATAATCTATCTCTTTATGATGATTTTGATTCTGACATGTACCCTTAATTATTTTCTAATGATTTTACATTATGTATATTTCAAGAATTTATTTTTTATTTTTTATTTCTGGATGAAATTTTTATGTTCTTGAACAACGAGATTTAATTGATAAATTATTCGCATTAGCATGTTCTGGAAGCACTGTTCATGCTCTACATATTCGGGAATTTCTTAAGTGTGTTCTAGAATCACTGTTCATACCCTTAGTGGAGAAACGTAGCATAAGGATGGAATGCGATATATACTTTACAAGTTATTAGAAAAGTATGGTTAATCAACCATACGATATAAGAAAAGTATGAACAGAAACCCTACATTAAAAAAGTACCCAACATTTGTGATATTAGAAAAGTATTGAAGGAGAACCATACATAAGTGTTAAACATTGTGTTTGTTTCTCAGAAGTATGGTTCACCAACCTTACTTTTGTAAACAACCTTACTTTTATTAGAAAAGTATGGATCGTGTACCTTTCGTTTGGAAGCTTATAAAATTATGGATCGTTTATCATACGTTTGAAAGTTGAATAGAAAAGTATGGATAACCAACCCTACGTTTGTAATCAACCATATGTTGACAACCTTATATATTAAGGCTACTTCATCAACCATATGTTTATGATCTACATTACATTTAGAGGATGCATACTGTATAACTCAACCTTACGTTTACCGTCAGAGAGTTTAAAGTTGATATTATTATTCAATGATCTACAAGTGAATTATAAGGATGATTTTAAGCCGTATTAAAAGATGATTTTAAAGCATGTCTTTGATGAGTTTATATCTATTTAAGGATTGAATTAAAAAAAGATTTTCATGGAAAATTAAAAAGAGAGTTACTAATACTCTATAAATTTAAATGTTTAAATTACGCGAGTAAAAAGGCGAAGATTTTGGGTCTAATTTTTGCAGAGGAATTATTCTTTATATCTATGAACTGCATATAGTGATAAAGAAAACAAGAGAATATACATATATCAATATACGAGATCTATTGTGTGACATTTAAAAGAAATAAAATAGAGTCAATCACAATATACATTTCTATTGATTATGAAGAGTGATAAAAGCTCTGTTTGTTAAAGAAGAAGATACATGACAGAAGATTCACTTATTCGACATTAAAGATCAATTGTGAATCTACTTCTGCTGAAGTTGCAATTTATATTTCTATATCTACTACAAAGGGATCAACTCAAAACAACTCTTTCTTGACGATTATTATTTCTAATGACGATAATCCCTTTAATGTCAATTGCATTCTATTGCAATTGTGAATAACAATCAGGAGAGTATTTTCAAAGAACAAATACTTTTTATCTTGAATGACCAACTTCTCTTTCTAAGATTTGTATGTTCTGGGATTGAACTAGAAGGTTGTGTTTTCCCTTAGATTGTAAAGGTGTTAACTGACTGTAGTCAGTTGTTTAATGGTATATTAAGATGAGGACCAGATAGTGAAAATATTCAAGCTCATGGAGTAGAGCAATGGTGGAGTGGACTAGGGGCCTTCTGTTCCCCGACCCACTATATATCGTCTGTCCCTGCATTTTATATTTCCACTACATTAATCTATCTGGTTAAGGATAATGGAAATAACACGATCTCGCAAAGATTTTTGAAATGACATAATTCAACCCCCCCCTCTTTTGTATGTTTGATATAATCTTGATCCAACACTTATGAGCCACGAACCTGATGTCGAACTGCTGGAGGATTACTTCCCACCATTCTAGATGACCGGTCAACATAGGGCGGTTCAGAATGTACATCAGCGGGACTACCTGAGACACCAGTTGTACCTCATGGTGCTGTAAGTAGTGTCACAGCTTATTCACAGAAAATATGAGTGGAAGGCAGATCTTTTCGATGGGAGAGTATCTGGTATCTGTATAGAGGATCATGTGGATGAGGTAGTAGAGGCTATTTTTCATCCCCTCATTGTTCTTCTGGGAAAGGAGGGCGCCTATAGATCATTACTGGGAAGTCACGTATAGGGTCAATGGTTTTACAGAGACGCGTTGCATCAGGACTGGAGGCTGGAGCAGATACTGCTTTATTTCCTCGAACGTGGTCTAGAAAACATTGTCCCACACATAAGTGGAGCCTTTCTTCATGAGCCGAGAAAAGGGCTTACACTTTCCATCCAGATTCGCAAAGAATCGGCGTATGTGGGCTAAGTGGCCTTGGAAACCTTGAAGCACCTGAATATTGCTAAGGGGAGGCATCTGGCTGATGGCCTTGATCTTATTTGGGTCGATCGCAATGCCCTAGTACCTAACAACAATGCCAAGGAATTTCCCAAAGGTGACCCCAAAGGTACATTTCAACGGGTCACCTTTAGGTGGCGGGAACGAAGGAAGCCGAACACTTTCTCAAGGTCCTTGAGATGGTCCTCGCGTTGGTGATATTTGACCACCATATCATCCACATACCATTCCACCAATGTCCTGAGGATTGGCTTGAATAAGCGGTTCATGGCCCGCAGATAGGTGGCACCTGCATTCTTCAGGATGAAGGGAATAACCTGGTAAAAAAAGTACCTTGAGGCGCCCTAAAAGCTGTGGAATCCTCTTCCTCGGGGGCCATTCTGATCTGGTTGTATTCGGAGTAACCATCCATGAAGGGGAGAACTTGGAACCCAGTTTTAGCATCGATCAACAATTTTGTCACCGGAAGGGAAAATCATCCTTCACACAGAGGCAGTTGAGTTTGCAGAAGTTGATGCAGACATTTATCTGTCTACTCTTCATCCTATCTGGCACAATGTTGGCCAGCCACATGGGGTATTGGACCTTCTTGATGAAGTTGGCTCTGATGATCATATCAACTTTGGCCTCGACCATGGTACAGTGAGAAGTGTGCATCTTCCTAGGAGGCTGCTTGAACGCATGATGGTTTGTCGGGAGACCGAGGCGGTGGACGCCTACTTGAGGATCTAGTCCTAGCATCTCATCGTAGCTCTAGGAGAATACATCACGATGCTGCTTCAGGAAATCTATGTACTGCTACTGCTCCTAGAGGTACATGGATACATTGATCAGTGTGGGTCTCAGATCTGCCTCACTACCAAGGTTCACCTATACTAGTTCATCGACCGTGGTGGAGATTTCAGGAGCATCCACCAGATCATATTCTTCTCTTACGAAGGGTGAATCTCCAGCAGGAGGTGCTTCCTCTAGGCCAACAGATCCCGGCGAGGGGATGGTACCAACCTGGGAAACAGTGGAAAACATATCAGGAGATTCATGTGCTGTCAAAACCATAGTAATGAAGGCAGTTGATCTGATCCCATCTGTTCTTCATCCCAAGGGGTGACGCTTGATGATATCAAAGCTGTAGTGGCGTGTCGGTTTGAGCCGGTTAATTCTATCCTGGAAAAACAGACATGTGTGATGTACTACCGTTGCCATGGGGTGGACATCCCGATACCGTATGGGGGTAGGAAGCTCTAGGATCACCTGAGCCTGGTTTGTGTAGGAGTACGAGGTAATCTTCCATTGTCTCCTGAACTTGGTAATATGTTTCTACCTTGTGCTAGAGACAAAAAAACAATGCACCATGTCAGGGGTCGTGTCCTCCAATCGATGGATTATCAAGACGTAGGCGTCATCCAAACCTTCCCAGGGGTTAGTTGTGATCGTAATGGGTTCGACATCAGTTTCTGGAATATGCTTATCCTTGATATTGTAATAGTAGCAATCTAGGTGGCGTGATTCACTCGAGGAGAAATAATATGCATCACCTTGGAGTATGCCTAATCGACCATTAAGGGAGTACTTGAGGCATTGGTGATATGATGAGGGGACCTCCACATACAGGTGGAGCCATGGTCTACCCATCAATGCATTGTACACAGTGTCCTGGGACACAACCATGAACTCGGTGCTGGAAATGGGCCGCCGAACTAGGTCTTAAAATGGATCTTTCCGAACGGGGTTTGTTCTGTCTTGTCGTATCCCTATATCCTTAAATCGGCGTGAGTCCGGTCATCTTTGGATAACCCTAGCTTCTGCAGCGTCTGTGTCAGGATAAAGCTGATCCTGGAGCCGGTGTCAACGAGACAACGATGAACCTCCACACCATTAAATTGGATGGTGATGTATAGTGGGTAGATTTTCCCTTGAATGGGAAAGACTTCAACTTCTCCAGAGAACAAAATTATGGCCTGACATTCATCATTCTCGACCGCTTCAGCCAGAAAAGATTCTACAGCTGCTACCTCCGTCTCAAATTGGAGGGGGCTTTTTAAAGCCTTAGTAAGGGCCTCGTGCATATCTGGAGACAAGAGAAGGGATTCAAGGATGGAAAGCCTCACTGAGATGCCAGCGAGGTGCTTGAGAACATCAAAATTCCAAGCCAGGTACAAAATTCTGTTTGCAGGAGGCCGCTCTATGATAGAAGGCATGATGGGCCCTACCGGCCGGACCGGCGGCTGACTGGTGATGGGTATATCTCGCCACTCACTAGTTGAGCCAGAAGAGTAGCTACAGGATGAGGAATAGATGACTGAGATTGGCCTGTATCAGGGAGAGATTGGTCACTGCATGGTTGAGGTATCTCTGTCTGATCTAGTAGCAAAATTGGTGGTGGTGGCAGACCCAACGACATTGGAAGAAGAGGCTGCGTGTGCTGAGCTCTGCACTGGGCATACCGTCTAGTCTTAGTGGCATGCACAGCCTGGCAAGAGGTGCCTACTGACGTGCCTCGATGTCCCATATGGGCATGGATCCGCCGACATTGGTGTCGGCTGGGGATGTTGGGGAGGTTCTCCTAGCACTCCCTGTTGTTGGGAGTCATATAGGGGTTTACCAACTCCATGGTATTTACCGAAACATACCCTTGACTATTAGATGAAGAGTCATCCATCACTGGGACGATTCTGGGGGGAATCCCCATCTTCGGGGACATAAAGGCACCGATAGTATGGGACGATGATGCCATTTTTGGGGAGCATTGCTTTCCCTTTCACTATTGATGATTGCTCTTCTGGGAAGAGGTCGGATGAGATGATGATGCAGAAGTGGTGGCCGCGGATTTTGAAGGCTCCGGCTGATTCAGGCGTGCCTGGATGATATCAAGGGCATGAGAAACCGTTTTGTGAGTGATCCAGTCATCATATTCATGGGACCCACAGTTAGAGACCTACTGCCACTCACATTCACTGTCACTACTGCTATCTGACCTTAAAAAGACCCCTGCCACTTGTGCCGGGGCCGGACCCCGCCTGACTATGTTGTTATCGACCTGGTCTTGAAGACAGTCTTTGAATGCATAACACTTCTTGAGGGTGTTCCCTAGAATCTGATGATAGGGGCTGTAGTTGGGGTGATCAATAAGATTCACCTCTTTCAGCCTTCTGCACTCTGGAAAGCGTACAATCTTCTTCTCTAAGGTAGTAAGGAAGTAACCAGGGTACATGATTCCCATTAAATGATTACGTCTAGTTTCTTCTATCTGGAAAGGGGGGATTGGGTCTTGGCCCTAACGAGAAGATAGAGGGGCCTGTCTAGGATGTAGTACATAGTTTTCCCACCAGGGCAGTGTCGGCACATTCCCCGGGGGCACCTGCCGATTTTGATGAGGACGCTGGTGAGCTGGAGGCTGCGCCTGAGATGGAGGGAATCTGTGAGGCTGTGGGGCTGGTGCCACTGGTAGAAATTATACTTGCCTGGGGTTTCTAATTGGGTCACCATGACGGGCTCAGCTCTGGCATCCCTCCTCACTAGAATTACAGGGGGCAACAGGCATGCCTGGCTGGCCTGTTGTAGGGCTTCCTCCAGGTAGTCGGCCTTATCAGAGAAGTTTGGAAATCCTCTAGGGTAGTTCTGGGTGATCAGAGAGGGAACCAGATCTGCCTTGACATTTCCTACACACATCATCAGTAATTGATCCTGATTCAGTGTTATGTCAACGGAGTATGTGAGCCCGTTCCACAGAGCAATAAAGTCCATGACTCACTCATTAGGCATTTTCATGCACTATAAGAGGTCCGCGATGCTCATTTTCTGGGTGGTAGAGCTGAACTTGTAGATGAATTGCCTGCGAAGGTCCTCCCAACTGGTTACAGATCCAACGGGGAGCTGGTTGTACCAGACGAATGGCGGCCCCTCCAATGTCTGAACAAAGCAGTGGAGCTTGGCAACCTCCTACTGCGCTAAAGTCCCTAACATAGGACCACACCTTGAGTTGAATTGGGCTGGTGGTGCGGCGGGTCCCCCATCCCGTTGAAGGGGGAGAAGGTGGGATTACCAAAACTCGGAGGTGCCGAAATATAATCCACCCACGTCGGATATGTCTTACCATAAGGTGGGATTTCCACCTATCATGTTTTTAATGCCTCAAGGTAGGCTATGAGCACTGCCATAGGATCATTTGGGCAGGGTCCCTATATTGACGGGGATCCCTAACCATGAACACGTTTCCTGGTTCTTCGACATGGTAAATAGGCCCAATGGCTCATGGAGCGACTGGTGGAGCGACCTGCGGGGAAGTTGGGGGAACTCAGGCTAGATTACTTGGATTTCAATGCCATTCAGGAGGGATTTGAGAGACATACCTCTCCCTCTTTCTGTGAGCTCCGGATTCAGCAATGTCCGCAGGAGTGGCATGATCAGGGTTTCCTGGGGGAAGCTCGTCGAGGGGAAGTTGTTCCTGCCCCTACTGTACTGGCCTAGGATTGTCGTAGTCAACCAATCACTCTACAGTGCATTCAGCTGGGAGTTCTTCGGCCAACCTCTTCTGCTCATCAATTCTTTTGCACAGCGTGGCCTTCTCAGGGTCCTCCTCTATCTTATGCACTTAGGCAGATGGGTCGGAGTGTTTGACAGCTCTGACATGCTCTTTTCCTTTACCATAATTTTGGCTAAGTACCAATGCCTCGGTGGGTGCCGGGAGACCTAGTAGGTTCTTCTGCTGAAAAGTAATCCTCCCAGATGGATTCAATAGTGGTGGCATTCCCTCGGTGGGTAAGTCTCCATCAAGGAGCTCCTGCCCGTCCTCCTCATCTACTATGTCGGCCATGTTGACAGTGACCCTTCCTAGGGGAATATCCCTGATATCGCCTAGCGAGTAGGGTTACCGCCAGATAGAACTGAATAGTAGGGAAGCATACTGCCCCCAACCATATATTTGTATGTGGGGAGTAGTCTCCTTGTTAATTTGGAGGAGTACCTTGATACTCTGAACACATTGTTGTTGGAGGTCCGTGCGACAACCAGGTGACTCAGGGTGTTGGGCCATAGGGAGACCAGCCAGATCAACCAGACTGTTTTGTTCGCTGATGTCTTCGAAGTGTGATTTTCTCCTAGGATTAACCACTCACCGAAGACGAAGAATAAAGTTCATCGCCCAGATGGTGTGGTAGAAACACTCAAGTTCCTACGGGGTGAGGGATTCAGGTATACGGAAATTCAGTACTGCCACGGGCCAGAACTTCTCGGGGAAGTGGTCCGCTTTGAAAATGTTCCAGAAGCTCCTCAGCTCAGATTCAAGGTCTGGCACTTGATTTCCCCACTCGTCAACTGGGGGTGGCTGAGGAACTGACATTGGTACAGAGGCAGACCACTAGGACGATAGGATGACTGGTGGAGAGTACGACGAGCAGGCTGACTGGCTGCCGAATCTCAGGCTATCCTCCGAAGAGTGTAGCGACCTGGCTACCACGTCGCGATAATAAGGGATAATGGCCGTCGTTCCTGTATCAGGGGCTAGGGCTTCTGGTGATAGGCTGCAATGCTGCTCTCCCGCTATTGGTCTCTGGAATAGTTCTTCGTGATCTCTTGTGGAGGTAGAGAGTGCATCTGGTGATGATGGTGGTGATTGCACTACCGTAACCTGTGGAGTTGCCAGATTTTCATCCTCCTGGATATACCTTTGGGGGGAGGCAGAAATCCTATGGACCTCTCATTCAGGGAGTACTAGGCTGATACGCCTTATTCCTGCCATGGCCCTTGACTCAGATAAGCGAGGGGAGGGTTCTCGAGGTAAGTCGTACTCCCTATCAGAGTCTGAAAAGAAGACCAGTTTGATCTCTGTCCAGACCTTCTCATAATTCTTCTCATGGTGGCGACGACCCACCTTCCTACCCTTGGGTGGCTCCTCGAGACAGGGCAGATTTCTGACACGGGGTCCTTCAGCCGCACTGGTTCGGGGGAAGAGAGGGTTTCTACCCGAGAAAGCCGAGGTGTGAGGAGCACCAGGAAAAATGTCAAAGGGGACATGGGGAGGACCTCCATAGATAGCACTAGAGTAGGAAAGACCTCTGCTGGTACTGGAAGGAGCATGGGGAGGACCTCCATGCTTGTTTTCTCGAGGAATCTCATTACAAGGAGAGTCCTTGTACGGTCTAGCTAAACATGGGTAGGACCACTATATTGGGTGCGGGTAGAGAGAGGCTGGCCCTCACTCCTCTAGATGTCGATGTGAGGAGGACCTTCACCGGCCACTGAAATGATATGGGGAGGATCCCCACATTTAATAGATATCGGGTTGGTGATGTCCCTGCACCGGCGGTCAAGGGTAGGAGGAACGACTCCATACCCAGTGTAATGGGCACGAGAGAGGCTTCCGTGCTGAGTATCCCCGACGCAAGGAAGACCCTAATTTGGATTGAGGATGGCATGGGGCAGACCTCCATACAGATCCTCGAAGAGGGAAAGGTCCGCGTCCTCCATGGTGGTGGTATGGGGAGGACCTCCGTACTGGGTGGCGTCACTGCGGGTTGGTTCGCGGCAGCCACTAATTGAGCATGCGACCAAGAGAGTCAACCCTGCCTGCTTGTGGGGTATTTGGGGCCTCGATATCGTTCGGGTGTATAAGCGCCCCTGCTCAGTGTATGCAGAGTCCTGATGATATGCGCGCTGGTGGCTCGGGCCACAGTAGCCATCGACATTGACACCCTTTGGCGGGTGTCCTCAGCTTGTGACCAACGCTGGCGTCAGGTCAGACGAACTGGAGCCGGTGGTGCAGGTGTATAGATTACCAAATACTCATCTAGCAAGACCAGGCGGTAGCGCTGACGCGGCTAGGTTGGATCCCTCTTTGGGAGCCCCTGGAATGGAACTCTGACCGGGATGGCTCTGACCTCACCTACCTCATCAGCGTAAGGCAGGGAGTCGTCAATGTGTTCCAAGGAGAGGCTCCTGAAACTATTATACATCAGGGTGGGGAGCAATGGCTCCCTTCTCGGCCCTCATGGGTAGTGTTGATGGTGAGGCGTGGATGCCACCAGATCCAAACATGCCATATCTTAGTTTGGGATTATTCCCTTCTCCTCATAGTGGCACACGAGGTCATTGATCACCCTTCATTGGATGGGATCATATGGGGATAGGAGGCATGGATTCCCCAGGCCCATAGGTGTAGAGGTCGTCATAGAAGCGGTGGAACCACACGAGGCTTCCGCGTTAGTGTTGCCCCTACCCCGGCGCCGGTGTGCAGGAGGTGATCGCGTTCCAGATGCAGCAACCTGATTCCTGAGAGCAGGGAGATTAATTCATCAGTGTTGAAATAAAAATGAATCGACGACCAATGCCCCAGTTCCATTCCATATTCCCTGGTTGGTAAGAGGGATCCACAATGACAACGTCGCAGAACGGGATGTACGGTGTTCTACTTCCCCAACTTCTGGTGAGTTTCACGCCAGGTTCGCTATTTTCTTGGAGGGACCGGGCGTCAGATAGCTGGAACTGGTGACAATTCAATCCATTGATGACCCAAGTGCTACTAATCTCCATATTGAGGAGAATAATTTCACGTCGGTTTCACTATTTATGTTTTCAATGCTTTCGTCGGGGCGCGTGCATCTGTCAGTGGAGGGAGCACAGCTATTGCCCCGCATTTATAATTTCCAAAGGCAGGCGGAATACTCTCCTTATTTAGGGATGTCTTCTCCTTGATCAAAACAGGATGATGGGATGTCAGTTCTTGCTTCTATGGATTCCTCCTCAGAACTCGTCACATAGTCCGGGTCTCCCTCAATGACTGAATATGTTGTTTGTGAATCTCTTCCTGGTGCCATATCTTCATGGATGCTTGTTAATTACACTACTTATATCAGGACAATCTAAGGGGTCTGGTTAGGGCATCAACCTTTCGTTAGGGGAGTAGTCACGTTGGGTATCACAGGCGTGTCTAGATAATGGGGGATTGGCATGTCTATCTTCTATCTTTATTATAGGACTTCTCGAGGTCACAGAAGCCCAAGGCATCCCACATTGAACATGGAGAATCATATTCCATGGGCATGTATCTGAGGTTTTCCTTAACTTCCCTTGTTTAACATGGGGTGTGCCGCAAGTTTAACATCCAACGAAGATGGATCGGGATGATCAGAACACTGGAGATAGTGGATTAGATGGAGGAACCCCCTGGAGGGAACACTGGTACTGGGTCCATCATGTGGGTGTCCTCCTGAAAGCTATTAGTTGGAATGGAAAATGTGGTGGCATGATCCAACCAGGATGTGGCGTCCTGGGTAAGAATCTGGATGGATGATGGAAGGTTTCGTGAGTGGGGTGGTGAATGGGATGGAACCATCATGAGGATAATGATGGTTTTGGGCTTAAGCATTAAAGAGGCTTTCTACGTATCCCCGTCTCAGGGAATCAAAGTCTACGTAGTTCATCTGATGGCGGGTTGTCGGTTATTGACAAGAACTTACCATTAGATGATGTTACAACGGCTTACCACTAGATGGGGTTACAACGCCTTACCACTAGATGGGGTCCATAGTTTAACGTCATGTAGGACGGGGGGTGGACCAATGTGAAGAAGGACATAGGGTCCGATTGTTGGTGGGATTGAACGTCAGGGAGGCTTCCTACGCACCCTGCCATGGCAAGGATCAATGTACGAATAGTTCAGGTATGGGAATGGAACTAAATGGTCGGATCCAATGGGTGTTGGGCTTGAACCTCAAGGAGGCTTCCTATATACCCAACCTTGGTAGGGATCAAAGTCCACATAGTTCGGGACAGATTTGTGGGGATTACACTCTAGGATGCCCATGATGTTGGTGAACCGACGTGTATATGGTCAGAATGACCGAGTGTTGGTCTTGAACCACATGGAGGCTTCCTACGTACCATTCCTTAGCAAGGATCAAAGACCTTGTAGTTCATGGGTGGGGGGCATCAGTGAACCGACATGAAGGAGGACCTGGGGTCTAATGGGTGGTGGGCTTGAACCTCAGGGAGGCTTCCAACGTAACTTTCCTTAGAAAGGATCAATGACTTTGTAGTTCAGGATATGGGGGGCTTAGTGCATCGACGTGAAGGCGGTCGAGACCAATGGATGGTGGTGGGCCTGATCCTTAGTGAGGATTCCTACATACCCTACATTGGAAAGGATCAATGTCCTCGTACTTCCGGATGGTGGATACAATTTAACATCATACAGGACAAAGGTAAACTGACATGAAGGGGGTCAGGACAAGTAGGTGTTGGTCTTGAACCTCCGGGAGGCTTCATAGGTACCCTAACTTTTAAAGGATCAATGACCATGTAGTTTAGGTTGATGTGGTGAACCAACATGAAGGGGGTTGGAACGACCGAGTGTTGGGCTTGAACAAAAGAGAGGCTTCCTATGTACCCTACCTTAGCAAGGATCAAAGACCACATATTTCAGGTAGCTGATTTGTGGGGTTTATACTCTAGGCTACCCAGGGTGGATGTCATGGTCGGTGCTAGATCTAATTCCATGTGTGTCGTGCTCGGTGTGAGAAACAAGAGACAACAGAGACCTGGCGATCACATCGCAAAAGGTGTGTCTGTGGGAAGTGGAGTGGGGATTACACGTGATCGCATCTCAAAGAGTAAACATGGGCTTATGTGTGGTTATAATCCCAAAGAGGTTGGGACTTACATCATTAGGGAGGCCCGATGGCGACAAAGCTCAGTGGGAGAGGGATTTGGGACCAAAGAAAGGAAAAAAACTGTTCCCTATCACGCCCTTTGCAGGCCCTAGGGACCGAAGAAGAAAAGAGCAGGGATAATGCCTCCTACAAGAAATCTATGGGCTTATAACAAGTTGGTTTCCCTTTCCCTACGGAAAAGTGACACTCCCATAAATAGGATATCATCCCGTATTGAAACCAGTGGGTGTGGAGAATGTCCAAGGTGGGGGTACCCCAGGTGAGAGGCACGAGGCAAGGTCATAGTTTAACGTCTTGTGCTGAGGATGAAGGTGCTGACAATTTAACGTCCTGTAGCTCGGACAAGGTTGGTTTTCTCCACACCACTAAGACTTAAATAACCAGTACCCTCTGATCCTCGGTGTAGAGAGGGGAAACACAAAGCTATGGATAGGGGGTGTCTTGGAGAAAACCACCGGGGGGTCCACGTTAGCGTGGCTATGCGAATAAGTAATATCCATTAGTGTGCCTATGAGAAGAAGCATGAGGCGAAGCAACACAATGGGATGTATCATCCAGGGGACTTTGAAGTTACTTCGTGCAAATCGATGAAGTTGCATGGGGAAAGTAATCACAAAGCAGAGGGGTGTGCTCCGTGAAGTGGGCCACCTCAGCCTAAGCATAGGGCAGAGGTGAATATAGGAGGTGCTTCGCGAAGTGGAAATGCATTCACGGAGTACTACCTTGTGGAGAAAAGGTGCCTCGTTAAGCAAGGTATCATGAAGCCATATGCTTCACAAAGTAAAATGACCCTACCTTGGCATGTAGATCTTGTTTTTATTAAGGGTGTTTTGCAATGCATAAATGCTTTGCGAAAACCCGGGTCCCTTTGGGGATCCCCTTCCTTCGCGGAGGCCCTTAGGCTCTGCGAAAGGCATCCCTCTCAGAAGATGGGATCAAAACGAGAGAAAGGGGAGGCACTTCATAGAGCAGAATTACCTCACATGAATCATGTTTCACAGAGCAGAAGGGTGCTTCGTGATTTAGGAGCTAGGAAGTTGAATGGTCAGATTTTCCACCCCCTGAACTTGGGGGAGGCTGGTATTTGTAAGGGAGAGGCGTCATGAATAAGCATGTGCTCGGTGCGAAGAATAATTCATTTCCTCTGTGGCGTGTCACGAACGTCAATTAAGGTCACGGAGTGTTACCACCTCCTTTCTTCACGGAGGGTCGTGAACGTCAAGGGCGGTCACAGAGTGTTACCACCTCCTTGCTTTGTAGTGGGTTGCGAACGTCATGGGCGGTTGCGGAGCATTACCACCTCCTTGCTTCACAGTGACGTGATGTGATCGATTCTCCACGAAAGGGATTCATGAGGAAACTCTTTGGAATTCTGTGTCTTCTTCTCCTCCCCACATTTTGGCGTCAACAATTACCATCCAAGTCAAAATAAAATAAAAAATAGAGCACATCACTTCATGGAGGTGGTGGTCCACATGGGCGATATAATTAATTTCCAACAGGTTCAAGGGTAAGACTGTAGATGAGATATTATAATTAATGAACTGTATTTATTTCATAAATATGATATATATATATATATATATATATTAAATCCATCATTATATACATCCATGATTGGTGGGTTTGGATAATGAATAACATCGATTCACGAGGTGGTAGTCCATCATACACACGTTTGAAAAGTTTGATTACTATTTAATAGAAGAGGATATGGATATAGGTTTTGAAATTAACATAATAATATCTAATAATATGATAGATACTATTTTTATTATTTTACCATATTTTATATAGAGTTTATAGAGTTAAAGGAAGAATGAAAATGAAAATGTATGGTAAAGAACTATACATCTTCTTCAGACAATCTCTTTAGGTTTATACTTAAAGCCTTCTGATATTGGTTTTATGATAAAACAAAGGACTCCATGTCATGGTTAGGGATTTAAAATAGGTATTTGGAAAGTATATTGATGATATAAAGGGCTATTGAACTATGGATAGGAGAGGAGATGAATTTTTCAAAACAAAAAGATATACCCACATTTTACACGTAACATAAGGAAAAAAATTGTCCATGATAGAAACTTAGATTATATAAGATCTAAATAATAACATAAAATAGGAATTTGATAATTTTTTAGTTAATTTTAACCCATGTATTTTAAGTTAGCTCCTTGTAAACCTGTATTAACCTTAACCATGGTAATTAAATTTTATTGCTTTTGCTATTCATCATGAAAAAAAATTAAGTTGAAAATATTACCTATTATTAATTATTTTTATTAAAATATGTATTCCATTTTTTCAAATTCAAATAATTAAAGTGGTATAATTTAATTTAAAATTATACCCACAAGCGCGATGAAAAAATGATTTCTCAATGGAAAAGTTTTCTAAAGTATAAAAAACAATTATATCAAAAATCAACATAAAATTTATTTCAATTACCAAAATTGAATTAATAATAATATAATTGAGATAATTTCTCTTTAAAAAAAAATATAATTTTGAAAAATGAATAAAATGAATATAATTTTTTTAATAAAATTAGTATTTTTTCATTATTTATTGAAAAAAATACAACCTACAGAAAAATATAAAAAATTTATTATTAGATAATTTTTACATGTTGATTTAAAATTTTAATTTAATTTTATTCGAATAAAATTTATAAATATTTCAAAAATTAATTTTTATATGAGTGTATAAAACACGATGAAATCACTTTATAGAAAAATACATTTTTAAGCATAAAATTGATTTTATTATTTTCTCGTGCCTAGAAAAAATATTAGCTGATTGATAAAAAATATAAAATAGAATATTTAAATTTCTTTAAAATAAGTCACCAAAATTTCTTCATTTAATTCATAAATATAAAATCATATTGCGTTCAAAAAAACTGTTTTTGTAAAAACAATTTTTTTACTTCCAAATGAATTTATTTTTAATTATAATAAATTGATAAGAGCTTAATTTATTTTATAAATTTTTTAAACATATAATTTTTATAATATATTTATTCTTATTCATAACCTCTAATTTAATAGCTATGTTATAAAGTAATAATATTTTACATATTCTTTTAAACACGAGCTTGTGTGTATCGCAAGTTATTGAAAATGATATATTTATTTTAAAAGAAATGTATAATAAATTATAGAGTTATTACATATAATTATTTCATAAGTATCATATATAATCATTATTTTTATCTTTATACACATACAAGTAAAGTGGTGATGGGAAGAAAATTACACCATTACGCGGAGACATTAAGTGGTTCATACAGAAAAGAAATGTTTTCACTTTCCCTGTGATAGAAAAGAGATGGAAATGGTTGTCCCATTCTCATAATAACATATAATTATATTAATGAAACTATAGTTATTATTTTTCTATGGGTACAATAGATTTAGAGGATGTATAAGAAGAAAGAAATTTCAAAGTGTTGGTAAAGATGATTACCCCTTATTTAGTATACTTTCTTTAGATACCTTCTTAAGGACCATTGTAGTGGTATTTTATGAAGGCAAAACCTATAATTCATGGGTAGGTAAGTTTATATGAGAATATTTTTGGATTTTGGATCTATTTTTCTCAATAATATATAAATAAAATAGAGAAGCGGTGTCCTTTTAAAATTGAGGGTAGAGGTACTCTATGAATTTCATAAATTATTAAATTAATAGAAATTAATTTTTATGAAAAAATGACTCTAAATTGATATACTTAGAACATAATATGAGAATTACTTTAAATCATAACACCTAAAAAATTTTGGACATTTTTATGCCTTCACCATTATCTCTTAGTCTTAAACCCTTGTTAACCCTTTTGAAAATTTCTATGACATCAATGTTTTTTAGTCTTTAGGGGTCAGCAGAGTAAATAAAAAAGGAAAAGTGAACCATAAATGGAACATGGTTAAAATTTTAAACCCTATATTTCTCATCTTTCTGGATATTTTATTTTTATAATTTTTAAATCATTTAATCAAATATTGATTATTATAAAAAATTATTAATGTTTTTTGTGAACTATTCATTTAAATTGACTTTAAATATATCAATAAAATTATGTTATTTGAATATAAACATTTCACACATTTATAATATTTTATATTTGTCTATAAAATTATTTAGTCACTATAATTAACCCAAAAAATATTACTTTTAGAGTTTTTAATATCACTTATAATATTTTTCTACTTCTTGTACAAGCAATGTGTCAGCATTATGTAAGCATTTAACATAATCATTTTATCACTGAAATTTAAAAATATGTTAACATGATAAAAAAAATAACTCATATTTCAAATAAATATTTATTTTTTAACTTTTCCACTTTTATTCTTGTGTAAAATTTTTAATGATATTAAAGTAAAGAGAGTGACATTTTGTATTTTTTTACGTAAAATAATATACATGTCAATATAAATGGGAAATGGCACTGAAATATCAAATATTTGAATTTAGGATGGATATGGTGTTATTTATCTAATAAAATGAAATTAAGTCTCATTTTGGATTGATTTCGATACCTTATTTCATGGTTTTAACCATGTTTTACCTATTTTACCCATACTGATGTGAAAAATATTTTCCATGTTTACTATCCATAATGATCCAAAATAAAGTAAGAAGATTACGAATTTATTTTTGAAAAAACCAATCATAAATGTTTTATCCAATTTTTGATATTTATTTTCTATATATATTATAAATTAATTTTATTATAAATGTGTAAAATATAACATAAATGTTATTTAGATAATTGTGTTTTGAGAAAAAAAATTGACTTATATCAAAATAATGAATATTTATGATTAGAATGGAATAAATATTATTATTTTAATTCAAATAGATAATATTTAAATAAATCCATAATATAATGGTAATTTTAAGGAAATGAAATGATGGTATTTAAAAATTTCGCATTTTTTACTATTAATAGAATGAACAATGATTTAAAAAAACTAAAAATTTTACCCCAAAGTTATTTATATATAATTATATCAGAAATTATGTTCATTATATAAAATAAAATTTCAAAAATTGTAATAAAATAATTATAATTTCTATACACAAAATGCAATAAAATTTTTTTAAAGAAAAATTAATTTTGGGATCACCAAATAACTTCACTAAAAACTGAGTGTTTAATTCAGAATAATTATTCCATATATTTTTATTTATTAGGAACATTATAAATATTTTTTAAAATGTGGTTACCCATATTCATACCATTCAATTCAATGGTTATTTTACATTTAAATAATAATATTTTTATAATATATCCTAATTCATATAAAGTTCAATGTTATGTGTTAATAAAGATATTGAGGTTATAATTATTTTGAACTACATTTTGGGTTTTTAAATATACTATTGTAATTGTTCAAAACATTATAAGATTCTTATGGGTATATTTCTTATCTCTCTAAAGTGAAGCTTGAAAATCCTTTAATAAATTTTCAAAAAATATTTAAAATAAAAAACATCATAAAATTATTAAATCTATAATGATCATGGTATAGAACATGGTAATAATAAATTTAATTACTTTTATACATAAAAAGGATATAATAATTATTTTTCTTCTCCCTTACCCCTCAATGGAATGGGGTAGTAGAGTGGTATAATTGAATAATCAAATAAATATCACAAACTCTTTTTAATGAATTTTATATTCAAAAATATTTCTTTGTTAGTGACATGAATACTTTATGAAATATCATTAATTTTGTTCTCATTATAAATTTTCATGAGAACAACACTTATTATCTTTGAGAAAATATAAATCCAAAGGATATTTTTTTCAATGTTTTTTATTTCAAATGTTTTATTTCTACACCCCTTATAAACACATCTATAATAATTATACATTGAGAAATAAAATAAAATACCATGACACTAAAATTTAAAAATGAATTCAGAATAAAATAATTATTACAAGAATCATTATCCTAAAATTAACTCAAACTAACTTCATTTGGAAAAAAAATTCGTGTGTATACATCCTTCAAAATCAAAAAGAAATTAGTGAAATTGTCGTATCAAAATATTATCTACATCTATAATAATTAAAATTTCTTTTATTAATTTAATATTATAAATATCATGTTAACATACTATTGAATTATTTTATTATGGTTTGTATTATAAATTTAGATAAGGATAAGGAATTATATAAGGAAAAAATAAATAAAAATATGAAAGGACATTACCTCATTTTTGGAATTGTTTATTCTATAGGACCCTTAACTTCCTAAATAATTGTTGTTTTAACACTCTAAAACATCCATATGGTTTATAATGATATTAACAAAGGAAATGTGGGTATATAGTTCTTGTATTTTAGATATTTAAGATAAGTGGGTTTCTAAGTGGGTATATGGTGTATTTACACTTGAGGGGAGGGGTGTTTTTTGGATAAAAATTGAATAAAAAATAATTTCCAAGGAAAAAATTTTCATAGTTACATTTTTGACTTTTGAATTATATTTGATAAAAAATTTATAATTTCAAACCATTTATAAAACTAATTCAATTTATAATTAAAAATGAAAGTGTAAATTAGAAAACAATTAACAGAATACTTTAGAATTTAAAATTTTTAAATTGGTTTTTTTGTTTGGAATCTGAATTTAATGAATTGTTTAACATATTAAACCTATTTATGTTTGATAATGATTTTATTAAAATTATTTTTTCAATGATAAATTTAGAATAATTTAACTGAAACATGTTAGTTAAGTTAAAACTATAATTTAACAATACATATAAAAAATGATGTTTTTTGAAAATTGAAAAAACAATAATTGATATACAATTTAGACATGTTGATTCTAAAGTTGAATTTTTTATCAAAATAATTTAATAACATATATGATTTTAATTATTAATATATTAAATTTTTTTGAAGCACATTTAAATACAATTTATTAAAAAAATGCTTATAGTGTCTTTGAATTTTTAACCTTGATATTTATTTTATGTTTTTAAAATATTTATATTTTCTTAAATTACTTAGGATAAATATTATTTATATTAATTTTCTTTCATTTTGAGGTCAATTTACTATTATAATGGCTGACTTACTATTCCTAATGGTCATATTACTTCCTATATGTACCCATTAATTCCATCATTCATTATTCTCCTCAAATACTCTCTTATTTCATCATTTTTTTATAAAAATTTTATTAGATTACTAATGTTATGTCTCTTTTTTATAATGTTATTCACGAGTGAAATAATTTTATGAGATCAATGTGATCCACATATTTCAATTATACATTATTTTTCTATCAACCAATTATAATATTTTACATTTTCTTGGATATATTTATTCAATAAATTTAATTTTATCAATTAAAAAATAAATGTTTTTGTTTTTCTTACGTGGTTTATTTTTGTATACCATACTATACCATAATGAGGACAAACATTTTTTATTTCGAAGGAAAATTAAATATATATAAAATTTTAGGTTGTTACATTCTTCCTCTTTTAGAAATTTCATTCCTAAATTATCAACTCATATCCTCAGTTGATAAATTAAAAGGGGACTTCTATTTCATTTCTTCTATAGGCTCCCTTATTTCTTATTTGTACCTGTGATTTCATTAAATCACTTTAATAAGGTGAGTTATCTTATTTTATGAAAATTTATCTCTATTTTCCATTATTTTTAGCACATACTCCTCATAGGATAGGTCATGCTGTAGTTATATTACATGAATATTTAATACATATGAGATATCAGGTATGTACTTATTTAAGGGAGATATATATAATACATCAAGAAATTGATCACTATTATATGAGAGTGTTAGTTGACAGTCCACAACTCCTATATGTTTAAGGAACTCAAAGGGTCCAATATACCTATGGATAATAATTTACATCTTTATAAAATGCATTAATATTTTCAATGGTAAAATTCAAAGGAACACTTTTTCTCTAACTTCAAACTCCAACTTCCTTTTAATATTATTGGAATATATCTTTTGTCGACTCTAAGTAGCGTCAATATTCTACTTAATGGCTTGAACCTTCTATGTTATTTATTATACAATATCATGTTCACTATAATTTCATTCACCAAATTCATGCCGACATGTAAGAGTTCTTCACCAATTAACATATGGAGTTTCATATGGGTCTACGTGAATATGACCGTGTTGTCGAGCACGTCAAATTAGATGTTTATTTTTAACTAGAATATTTGTAGCATAGCAGCAACCCTAGGTCGTCTCTCGATGGGGCCTTAGATCATTATTTTTAAAATGAATTTTTGATTATGTAACTATAAGGGGAATGTGGTTTTTATAAAACATGGGTTTTCTTGATTTAAAAATAGAAATAGAAATTATATTACTACTGAGAGAAACTAGTTGGAGAAATCGTGGTCAACTTGGGTAAGTGTCCCTTGATGCTCAATACATCATCGATATCAAGGGAATGGGAAAGATAATTAATTCCTTGATTTATACACAATGAAATTGGTATGGTATGTGATTTCTTAAAAGGTTTCCACCTAGTATTTTATTGATCAATGATATTGATTATCACCAACCGATCAAAATAAAAAAAAAACTTGAATTGATGTAAAAGATGAACTTAATCAAGGCCTAACATCAACAATGTGATGAGATTATCAGATTTTTGTCAAAGATGTAATATTACTCAAGACAATCACATGCATATTCAGGGGTCTAATCTCCTTGAATTTATCAACTGACATAATCCATTCACACACTCATAAAAGGGAGGGGGTGATAAAAGAGTCAACCAGACTCAAATCATCACTAGAGGTTTAGAAGTACATGGTAGATAAGAGAACTAAAATGGGTGAAGAGAGCTCTCCAAATTGACTAACATTCACCCCTAGTCATGAAACCTAATAGTATGAGGGGGATAAGTGATTTTATGGGAAATTACATCAAAATTTCCTCATATAGTGGTCAAGTATCTAAAGGGCTAGGTGACTATTCAAGGCAGAACATTTACTCCATCTTTATCCTGATGATTTATTGAAAAAACCACGTGAAAATGACTTGAAATTAGGTGGAGAGTCGTGGATTTGAGTTATCTATCCATGGGAGGTGTAATCACCCAATTGGAGATTTGAGGCCCGAGTTATGGCCCAAATACAAATGAGTTGTCCAATGTGGACCACCCAGAATTTATTCACATTTTGGGCCTATTTTGGGCCTTCAAATGGACATATTGGGCTCCATAAGATTCTAGAGAAATGTATACCACATTGTTTTTCACTCATACACCAATTTGTATCCCAATTAGATGCAAGTAATATTCATAATAAAAATAATTCTCCACATGAATGTTTGGGCTCTCGTGTTGTTTGGCCCATTAGCTTGAATTCCATCACATGCTCCCTAGATCACCTCCACCTACAATGTAAATATAGAAACAAGTAAAATTTCCATTTTAAACAGTGATAAAAATTATTTAATTCAATTAAACATGAAGTTAAATTTATTATTATATTTGAAATATTCATTACAAAACTAGTTTAAAACTGCAATATAAGGGTGGAATTTGAATAGTGAATCACTATGTGATCACACCCCCACACCTAAACATTTTCACTCCTTGGAAAATTCACATATCCAAAAAATTATGCATGTATACATTCCCAACATCATTAAGTTTTAACATTGGAGGAAATTTAAATTCATTAATGTAATGTGATTAATGCACCAACCACACCAAGGAGTTATTCCTAGTGAAAATGGAAAATGATGTCTCATAAATCATATCACAATGAAATTCAAATAGATTAATGATACCAAATTGAGAAAGTAATTCAAAATTCAACCATTACAATAACTCTCCAGGTGTGTGCGTTAAAACCAGTTCATGCTATTCTTTCCACTTTATATCCAATAAATATAGGTTATTTTAACATTATTCTGTTTAAATGATTTTGTCCACAAAACATTCCCTACATCCTTTCCATTCATATTTCAAGACCCAGTCACATAATCATTCAAAGAAGTCAAACCATAAGCTCCCGACCTAGATATCCCCAAATGTAGAACATTTCATCACTCCCCTCATTTATTATTTTTGGTTTTTAGAAGTTACATTTGAAACAAATCTCACACACTTTTATCAACTGTTGATTGATCTAATCAATACACTAATTGTAATAGTTATAACAAGATCAATGGTTTAGGAGGATTGGTTTTTTCCTACCCAAGACACAACCCAATTTTTTTTGACGGCGTACAATAGTTGGATATTAGGTACGCATGCATAGGTCAATCCAGTACAGTAATAAAATAGATTAGAAAAGGAATGAACATTTGAAAATATCATTTAAAGATGAAAACTATTAACCTATCATATATTTACCATCTATTAAGTAAGAAATATCTACACCTTGTGGGTTAGTGAAAAAATGAGTGGAGATACTAGTGATATAGTTTTACGAAAAACTACTCACACAAGGGTCATCAATAATCTCAATGGTTTCATTGAGATATAACCATTTATATCATTAATAGAGAACAGATTCACCAAAAATCACTCCCTGATGTTAAATTCAAACAAATATTCATTCCATAATAGAGATATTTTTTCATAAAATTTTAAACCAACCTGAAATCAAAAAATTGAACATGTATATTAGTAAGTTCTATGATTCAGTAACCATAAGGGGAGGAAAGTAGAAATACCATAAAGAAGGTGAAAAAGAGAAGAAAGAAGAGAGATAATGAAAATCCTAATGAACCTAAAAAGTTGGGAAAATTTGAAAATACCATAAAGAAGGAAAAAAGAGAAGAAAAATGAAAGACAACGAAAATCCCAATGAACCCTGGAATGTATCCCCCCCCACCCACACACACACCTAGATTGTGTAGTTTCTTCACTGTAATAATTGAGAATGTGAGAGGTAAGGACAAAACCTAGTGTGTTTCAATGGTATGTTTCTTTTAGAAGGTAGATTTATTCCAACGTATTCTTTGGATAATCCTCATATAAGTGTTTAAGTCACTTTCCATTGATGGGAAGACTTTTTCCACTCTACTCATGAAAAATTTGTATTTCACCAAAAGGGTAAACATTAATATTAGAATAAGGACCAAGCCATCAGGAATGAAGCTTATTTGGGTGGAGCTTTATCCTGGAATTGTACATAGAGATATTTTCACCAATATAGAACTTCCACTGATTAATCATGCTATAAAGTGTATCCTTTTTCTTCTCTTTATTGATCCAAGAGGTCTCATATGCATCATGTCGAATTTATTCTAACTCTTGAATTTTCATCTTTCTATGATCACCTACATTTGAAAGTTTCATATTACGTTGTTTAAAAGCTTAATATGTATAGTTTTCTACCTCCACTGGTAGGTGACAAGCCTTTCCAAACACAATTCTATATGGTGTCATTCTGATTGAGGTTTTAAAAGTTGTACGGTACTCCCAAAGTGCATCATCCAAGCACAAAATTTAATCTTTCTTGTTGGGTTGTACCGTTTTTTCCAAGATTCTCTTAAATTCCTGATTTGAGATTTCTACTTGTCCATTAGTTTGGCGGTGATATGAATTTGAGACTTCATGATCTACCCCATACTTAAAAAGCTAATTTTTCATGATTTGATTGCAAAAAATGTGAACCATGATCAGTAATGATGAATCCCGACAAACCAAATAGACCAAAAATGAGGGACCTCAAAAAATAAACAACAACTCGAGAGTCATCGGTCCTGGTGTAATTTTCTTCCAACCATTTAAAGACATATTCCACAACCAATAAGATATATAGAAATCCAAATGAATTTGGAAAAGGCCCCATGAAGTAAATTCCCGATGCATAAAAAATTTCATAGAATAACTTGGGCTGTTGGGGAATTTTATTCCTCTTGGAGATATTCCCTGTGAATTGACAATGACTACATGGCTTGAAAAATAAATTTTAATCCCTATACAATGTTGTCCAATAATGTCCTGATCTAAGGACCTTTAGAGCTGTACATTGAAAGACAAAGTGTCCCCCACATGCCAAAGTGTGGCAGAAGGTCAAAACCGAGGTGAACTCATGGTCATGGATACACCGACGAACTACTTGGTCACAAAAAATTCTTCACAAAGATGGGTCATCCCAAATGTACCACTGAGAATCTTGTTTAAGTTAGTGTGATTGGGAAATGATGAAATTAGTGGGGACCCTAGATGTTTCTAGAAAATTCACAATGTTTGCATACTTGGGGCTATGTTCCACAACATCATAAAGGTTCTCATGAGGAAAGAATTCTCCAGTTGGGTAGGATTAGTCAACATGGTGGTTCAGTGGTGGAGAAATCCTACTAATGTGGTCAGTTACAACATTTTTTACTCCCCTCTTATCTCTAATCTCACAGTCAAACTCTCAGAGGAGGAGCATCCACTATATGAGGTGGGTCTTAACTTCAGGTTTCTTTAGGAGGAAACGAAAGACAACATGATCAGGAAAGACAATGAATTTTGACCCAAGAAGATATGAACTAAATTGTTCCATGGAAAAAAATAGAAATGAGTTCTTTTTCATTGGAAGTGTAGTTTAACTAGGCAGGGTCAAGGGTATGCGAGACATACACAATGACAAGAGGATCATTCTCAACCCTTTTTCATAAAACTACCTCAACTAACGAGTTATAGACATTACACATAAGTTCATAGTGGAGATCCCACCTAGGTTATTAGATGACAGGAGGTGATGTGATACTCATTTTTAGTGAATTGAATGCTTCCACGCATTTTTTATCAAACACAAACTTGAAGTATTTTTGTAATAACTAGGACAATGGAAGTACAATCTTACTAAATTATTTAATGAATCGGTGGTAAAAACTATCATGACCCATGAAATATTTCACCTCACAAACACATTTTGAATATGGACGGGATGAAATTAATTCAACTTTAGATTTATCAACTTGAATTACATTATTCGAAATGACATGACCATGAACTATCTTTCATTCAACCATAAAATGGCATTTATCATAATTTAAAACAAGATCTTTTTCAATGCAGCGACGAAGTAAAGAACCTAGGTGTTCCAAACAATCATCAAAATAAGAACCATATTCCATGAAATCATCCATAAATACTTCCATACAAATCTCAATGTACTCAGAAAAATAATCAACATAAATCGCTAAAATGTACCAGGAGTATTACATAGACCGAATGACACCCTTTTGTATGAAACTTCACTGAATGGTTGGTAAATATTTCCTTTTACTAATCCTAATGGGATACAAATATTTGGAAATAACCTGAATATCCATCAAGGAAACAATAATAGGACTTACCAGCCAATCGTTATAACATTTGTTCAATGATAGGTAGAGTAAAGTGGTCCTCTCACGTGGCAATATTCAATCAATGAAAGTCAATATAGACTCACCAACTAATTTGCACACTTGTTGAAACCAATGTATTCCTTTCATTTGACACAACTATTATTCCTATTTTTTTTGGCACAACTTACACTAGGATAACACATTTACTATGAGATGCAGTGTAAATGATACTCGCAGCAAGTAATTTACTAACTTCCAATTTTACCACTTCAATGAGGGTGTGATTCAACCGACATTGAGATTTTATTACAATCTTATCCTCACCATAAAAAATTATATGGTGAATAAAAATAGACGAGATAATCCCAAAAATATCATCCAATGTCCATCCTATTCCCTTTTTACACTCTCTCAAAATATTGAGTAGTTTAAATTCTTATTGTGGAGAGAGTTTATTGGCAATAATGAGGGTAATTTGGTCAATACCCTCTAGATATGATTATTTTAAATTAGAAGGATGTTTTTTATGTTCCAACACCAGTAGTTTCTAGATTGAGGGAGGGTTTTTAGGGGGAGTGGGGCCATGAAATTTTCTATCTACTCATGTTTATTATCTAAGGATAGAGAATCTATTGAAATGAGATTTTCATAATCATCAACAATAATGGGTACCTCAGAATGAACACACTCATCAATTAAGGAAGAAAAATTACACTATTTAGTACCCACACAACACTCAAAACATGAATCAATACACAGATCAACCAAGGGTGAAGAAGGTAAAAATGAATCAAACTATGGATTGAGGATATGATTGTGTGTGTGTGCATCATTTGAGAGTACTTCCATTGAATAGACAAGAAGATTGGAGTGCCCTTCAAAGGGGTGTTTCATAGCTTCCAGTATATTAAAACTTACCTTTTCTCCACTGAAATCCATGGAAAGTATACCCCTGTGAACATTAATGATCGTCTTTGCTGTTTTAAGGAATGGCCTCCCAATTATGAGAGGAGAATGTCCTTGGGTTTGTATATCTTCCATCTCAATAATGAATAAATCTGAAGTGAATATGATATTCTTCACTCTTATCGGGACATCCTCAATCACTCTTTTTGGATGCGTAGTACTCTCGTTGGAATGTATTACAACAATGCCTATTGGTTCTAGATCTCCAACCTGGAGATAAGTATAAACAAATTGAGTCATTACATTAATGGAAGAACCTAAATATAGAATATCATCAAAAAATAAATTCTCCACTATGGTACATAGTATCGTGAATGTTCCTGGATCCTTGCATTTGGTAGGCATTGCTGGTTGAATCAAGGCCGAGAAATTCCTTTCTAAGTCAACTCTCACATTCCCCTTCATCCACCTTATATGGGTACAAGGCTCTTTAAAACATTAGGCATATCAAATAATTTTTTTTAACATCATTCAATAATGGAATGTTAACAAGAACCTTTTTAAATGTATCCATTATTTCATTATCAATATCATTATCAAAATCATTCTTAGATTTATAGAGTATTTGGGGTAAAGGAAGAGGAATGGATTGCTCATTTTAAGCATCAATGATAATTTGATTACACTTTTTATTTTTATTTTCATAATTGGAATCTTTTATGGGTGGATAAAAAGTGTTTTCAAGAGGGGGACATACCTGTTGAATAGAATTAGAATAAAGAGAAACTTCTTTACCACTACAAAGTGAAACTGAAAATACATTACCTTTGTCCTTCATATTGGCAATGGATTTGGATGGTAGTTGTCCAGAACCTTACATCATAATCTCACTGATGGTGTTTTCCAATTTCCCCACATGAGTTCATTGGTCTTCAATTGCTGATTGTGTGGTTTGTTGGAATTGTAGGTTCTAAGTTTCTATTTTATTCACTATATCCTCGAGGATTGGTTCAGATTTTGGAGGAGGGGGATGATTTTTTTAGAAGTTGAAGGATTAGAAGGTATCAGACCTTTCCCTTGTTAATACCAATTCTTCTTGGAGTAGCTTGAGTTTCTTACTTGTCGGTACTGGGGGTTTTCTTGCCACATGAGATTTGGATTTGTCCTTAATTGTTATTTTTTGGAGGGAGGTGCTTGTTGGAATGGATGCCCTAGAAACACGGCTGCACAAGACTCCAATGAATCTTGACGTTGTAGTAATTGGTCAAAAATTGAGTATTTTCAGAACAAATAGCACACTATAATGGAACATGAGAAGATTTTGAGTTACCTTGTGCTAGAGATAATTTCCTTAGAAGGGTATGCATATCAGCAATAATTTTATCAACATTTTGTTCTGGGGATGAATGAATTACCTCATGAACTCCTCGGGTTGGTGTAATAGCTTGTGTACCAAATTGCTGTGCTGTTTGAGCCATGTTGGCTATTAAGTCATGAGTGGCGGAAGGAGTTTGTTCAACAAGGGGACAAAAAATTGCTGCATCAATCATTATACAATCCATATGGATTAGTCCCTCATAGTATTATTGGATTAATAGTTATTCATTAATCTGGTGGTGGGGGCAGCTTGAGCAGAGTCATTTGAATCTCTCCCAGTATTCATGAAGGGTCTCTGCTTATGGTTAAACAATGACATAAATTTATTACCTAATTGATGTAGTTTGAGAGGAAGGGAAGAAATTCTCTAAAAAAGGGTCAATTCAAGTCATTCCATCCCCCAATTATGGTAGGCCAATAATATATCCAATCTTTTGCTACACCATCAAGGGTGAAAGGTAAGGCCCAAAACTTAATTAAGTCCTTAGAGACATTTTGGGGTTTCATGGTGGAGCACACAACGTGAAACTCCTTAAGGTGTTTATGAGTGTCCTAACCATGAAGACCATAGAATTTGGGAAGTAGGTGGATGAGGCCTGATCTATGCTCAAAGTTGGAAACTTCCTCAGGATATTGGATGTATGCAGGTTGGTACTCCACATCTGGGGTGGTTAGTTCTTTTAATTTTTGATTATTTTCAGGCATGATTTTTGGGGTTTGATTTGGTTAAATTTATTATTGTTTTATGACAACTTTTTGTACCACAAGAGCTTCCATATCATTACTTTATTGATCTAATCTAGATTCCTTGATTTTTTTGTGAAGTGTCTTTTCTATTTCAGGGTCTATTTCAAATAGTTTTTCTTTTCTTGGTCGGGTCATGAAAATAAATTGTGAATTTGTTTGTTTTTTTGTTTTTTTGTTTGTTTATTTAAGATGGATAAAAAAGGACTTATGAAGGGTTAATGAATAATATAATGTTATACTACAGAATTAGATAGATAGAGATAAAATAGAGAGATTCGGAAAGAAAACACACAAAAAACAAACAAAAATAAAGGCACAAAACCCAAAAAAAAATCAAATGGGATGTGGTATTTAATGGAGTACTAATTAATAAGTAAAATAAATAAATAAAAGTAAATAAATAAATAAAATAATATATTCTACCTATAAATGGAACCAAAATGGTATCGCGTTATCAAGTGCATCAAATTAGTTGTTCATTTTTAACTAGAATTTCTACAGTATAGAAGCAACACTAAATCATCTCTCGACGGAGCCATAGATCATTAATTTTAAATGGATGTTCTTATTAAGAAACAATAAGTGAATGGGGTGTTGTAAAAATTGTTTTTTTTCTTTAAAAATAGATATAGAAATTATATTACTATTGAGAGAAACTAGTTGGAGAAATCGTGATCAACCCAGGTACGTGTCCCTTAATACTCAATCCGTCATCGCTCTCAAGGGAAGGGGAAAGATCATTGATTCCTTGATTTATAAAAACTGATACCATTATGTTATTTGAGTTCTTACTATGTTTCCTATTAGGATTTTATTGATCAATGATATTAATTATCAGTGACTTCTCAAAATCAACAAACTTGAATCGATGTAAAAGTAGAACTCAATCAAGGCAACACATCAACAATGTGATGAGATGACCAGATTTGCATCAATGATAAAATATTCCATAGGAAAATAACATGAATATTCATAGGTTCATCCTCCTAGAATATATGAACCGACATAATCTATTCGCACACTAATGAAAGGGAAGGGGTGAGAAAAGAGGCAATCACACTCTAATCATCACAAGATCCAGGTTATCCATGGAAGCATGAGGACTCTTGTTCCATTGATTTGTATTCAATCATACTAGAATAAAACAATTATGAATTTATAAATAAAGATCGACTAACAACATACCTTGAAATTCAATTACCTTATGAAGATTACAAGCGTGGAGGTCGAGATTACAACAAAGGGAACCCCCCCAATAGATAATTAGAGGTTTCGAAGTACATGCGGGAGAAGTGAACTAAAATGGATGAAGAGGGTTCTACAGTTAGACTAAACTTCACTCCTAGTCGTGAAAAATGAGAGAATGGGTGGGAGGAGTGATTTTATTGGAAATTACATTAAAATTTCTACCTAAAGTAGCCAACTATCTAAAGGGCTAAGGGACTATTCCAGGCAAATTTTTACTCCATTTTTATCCTGCTAGTTGACTGACCAAACACGTGAAAATGACTTTAACATAGGTGGAGAGTCAGGGAATCGAGTTAGAGATCCAAGGGAGGTGGAATAAGCCCAACTGGATCTCAAAGGCCCGAGTTATGACCCAAATACATAAGGGTGGTACAATCTTGCCTGCGCAGAATTTCTTCACATGTGGGCCTATTTTGGGCCTCCAAATGGATGAATTGGAATATATGATCTTTTAGAGAATTATATCCTACATTTTTTTCACTCATAAAACAATTTTTATCCCAAATAGTTTCACTTATTATCGAAAATACTAATAATTTTCCACATGCATGCTTGGGATATCGCGCAGTTTGGCCCATTAGCTTAAATTCCATCACAAGATCCCTAGATCACCTCATCCTACAATGTAAATCCCAAAATAAGTAAAATTGATCTATTAAAAAGTGGTAAAAATTAATTTTTTGAATTAAACATGGAGTAACATTTATTATAATATTTGGAATATTCATTACAAAACTAGTTTAAAACAGCAGTATAAGGGTGGAATTTGAATAGTGAATTTTTATGAAATCACACCCCCACACCTAAACATTTGCACTCCTAGGAAAAGTCACATATCCAAAAAATGATGCATGTATATATTCCCAACATCATGATGTTTTAACATTTTAGGAAATAAAAATTCATTAATGTAATGTGATCGATGCACAAACCACACCAAGGAGTTCTTCCTAATAAAAATGGAAAAGGATGTCTCATAAATCATATCACAATGAAATTCAAATAGATTCATGATACCAAATTGAGAAAGGAATTCAAAAGTAAATCATGCCACTATCTATCCATATGTGTCTATGAAAACCATTCCATGCTATTCTTTCTATTTTTTATCCAATAAATATAGGTTATTTTAACATTATTCAGCTTAAATGATTTTGTCCACTGAACTTGCCCTACATCCTTTGCAATAATATTTCAAGAAACACTCACATAAGCATTCATGAATGTCAAACAATAAACTCTCATCCTAGATATCCCCAGATGTGGAACATTTTATCACACCCTTCATTTATTATTTTTGTTTTTTATAGAAGTTACATTTGGAACAAACCTCACACTCCTTTCTCAACCCTTGTTTGATCTCCTCATGATACTAATTATAATATTTATAACAAGACTAAAGGTTGAGTAGTGGTTTTTGACCTGCCCAATACACAATCCAATTTTTTTGAGGGCATACAGAAGTTGGGTATTTGGTACACACACATAGGTCAAACTGGTATTGTAATGAAACAGATCGAATAAGGAATGAACGTATGGAAATATAATTTATAGATGAAAAATGTTAACCTGACATATATTTACCATCTATTAAGTAAGAAATATTCACACTTTGTGATTTGGTGTTAACATTTGAAGAGATGTTAGTGACATGGTTTTCCCAAAACATACTCACACAAGGGTCATCAATCATCTCAAAGGTTTCACTGAGATACAACCATTTATATCATTTATAGAAAACTAATTCACTAAAAAACAATCCTTGATGTTAAATTCATACAAATATTCATTTCATAATAGAGACAGGTTATGATAAAATGTTAAAACAACATGGAATCAAAAATTTCAACATGATTTATTAGTAAGTTCCATGATTTGGTGACTATAAGGGGGGAGTAATGTAAAAATACCATAAAAAGAATAAAAAGAGATGAAAAAGAAAGACAATAAAATTTCTAATAAACCCAAAAAGATGTGGAAATGTGAAAATTCCATGAAGAAGGTGGGAAAGGGATGAAAGAAGAAAGATAATAAAAATCCTAATGAACCCAAGAATGTATCCACACCCCCCACACACCTAGAATGTGCAGTGTCCTCACTGTAATAATTGAGAATGTGAAAAGGAAGGATAAAACCTAGTATGTTTCAATGGTACATTGCTTATAGAAGTTGGATTTCCTCCACTATATTCTTTGGAAAATCCACATAGAAGGGTTTAAGTCTCTACCCATTTATGGTAAGACTTCATCTTCACTGCCCATGCAAAATTTTTATTGCACCAAAAGGGTAAAAATTAGTAACGGTATAAGGACCAAGCACATGGGAATATAGCTTACCTAGGTGTTGTTTTAGCAAGGATTTGTACATGATTACCTTTTAACCAATACGGAACTTCCACTGATAAATTATGCTTTCTTGGATAACCTTTGTCTTCTCTTTATAGATCTGAGAGTTCTCATATGCATCGCATCAAATTTCTTCCAACTCTTGAATCTTCAGCATTGTATTCTCACCTACATCTAAAAGATTTATATTAGGATGTTTAACATCCCAATATGCATGATGTTATACCTCCAACAGCAGGTGAAAAGCCTCTAAAAGCACAATTTTTATGGTGACATTCCAATTGGGGTTTTAAAAATTGTACGATAAGCCCAAAGTGCCCCATCCAAGAGAAAACTACAATATTTCATGTTAGTTTGTAATGTTTGTTGATGCCAAAATCAAGGAAAAGAAAGAACAAAGGGAAAGCATTAAAGGTTTCCTGGCGAAGACCGCTGGTGGAGCTCCTGTGGCCCTACGGCCAGCGCAGAGCTCCCCCTTCGTCAACCCGTTGCGGAGAAAGGAGGAGGGATGCTCCGCAAACCCCTTTGATGTTTGCGAACACGCCACAGAGCAAAGAGGCGGGATGCCCTACGAACAGATTTTACATTTTGCAAACCTATCACAGAGCAAGGAGGTAGGATGCTCCATGAACCGATTTGATGTTCGTGAACCCACTACGGAGCAAGGAGGTGGGATGATCCACGAACCCCTTTGATATTTTAGAACCCACCGTAGAGAAAGCTCTGTCATCGCACTGAGAAATCTCTGCTTCACGGCGCCCATGGCATATAAATACTAGGCTCCCCTCTAGACCAAAGGACAGATCCACCGAACATTCACCTTCTGAGCTCCCACATCATGAACCAATTTCTGCTTTGTGAACCATGAGCATTTCAAGGTACTTTTTCATCTTGAAGTGCCTTCCCCTTTCCGTGAATTCCCCCCTATTTAAAGAGGGATGACCTTCACGGAGCCCATGGGCCTCCGTGGAAAAAAGAGCTCCCCAAAGGGAATTGGGTCATCGCAGGTCATTTATACTTCATGAAGTACCGTTCATACACATGTGACTTGCATGCTAAGGTGTGGTCACTATGCTTCGTGAAGCACATTACTTTACAATGTTCTTCTTTTCAAGACACCCTTGCATTGTGAGGCATTACTCATTGAATTCCTTTCCAATTTGCGAAAAACCTTACATATGCACCTATGCCATATTCCTAGGTTAGGAAACTCCATAGATTATAATAGTGAAATCACCACCATCATCACTAGAATCACTCTATACCTTGACTAGAGATCACAAAGAGCTATTCTGGGGACCAATAGTAGACGAAAAGTAGTGCGATGCATCGCCAGTAGTTGTAGTACCTACACTAGAAACTACGGTAGTCAGCCCATATTACCAAGATGTCGTGGCTAAGTCACTTCACTCATCAGAGGATAGCCCAAGATGTAGCGATATACCCTCAATCCTAGCCCATGATCTTATGGGATATCCTCACAGTAGACCAATTCCATGAGATGTTTTGGCTGGTTGTAGTGCCGAATTCTTGTGCACCGGAATCCCTCACCCAAGAAAAAGTTGAATGTTTCTGCCAGACCCTCTGGGTGACTCATTTACGTCTTCATCATCAACAAGTGGATTACCTTTAAAGCCAAGAACATTTTGAGGACATTGGTGAACAATGTATTCTGGTTGATTTGGCCACACTGTTAGTGGCCCAGCGCCTGGAGTCACCAGGTCATCATAGAGCCCTCCAATAATAGTGCATTCAGAGTTTCAGGGTACTCCACAGGATTATCAAAGAGGCTTCTCCTGACATACAAATCCATGGCTTGGGGTAGTATGATGCCCTCCTCTTCATTCCTATCTTGAGACAACCCAATTTTTCAGGAGACATAGAGGATATGACTCTAAGAAGAGTTGTGGTTAACATAGCCGATCTGCTAGAGGGTGAGAATGAGCTAGAGTTTTTTAGAGAGGAACTACCCCCAGAGGGAGCTTCACACTTCTTGGATCCATCAGAAAGGATTACCAATCAACAAAGGAATATATTGGGTCTTCATGTTCCCACTAAGGCACTAGTCCTCAGTTGGAATTCCAACAAGGGCATGGAACACATCAGAACAACCAAAACCCTCCGACCCATATGGATCCATGAATAAGGTGGAATATGACCCCAAAAAAGTCATGCTGCGTTAGAAACTCACCAAACAGAATAAGGTGGTTGATGAACTCCTTGCTAAAGGAACTACAGAGTGATGGACAGAATGTGGTGATCTTAGGCCGGGGCAGAAGGGGTAGGCACATCTTCCCCTCGGTGAATTGCCTCCTGCTGACCCTAAACATCCTACCCACACATACAGGGTTGAGGCTAGAACTTATAGAAAGAGGGAACATTATGTTTCACCCAATCCTCCTGAACGGTGCAACAATCCTCGAGACCCAACTCAGATTCCCCCAGATACCCTGCAGGTCATTCCACTAGCCACTCCATGAGCCGCTGGGCCACCGTATCATGTTGAAGAACCCTCCAGCGCACTGGTGGTTAGGGATCCCTATTAAGACAAGAATCCCCACCCAGATGATCCAATGGTGTCACTCATCGCCCGTCTCAAAGCCTTAGAGACTTGACAGGTGGCAATCCTGCCAGATGGAAATCCATATCCAGCATGGGTGGATGATATGCCAGGGCCCCCGAGATTTGGGAATCCCACATTTCCCCCCATAAATTGGACAGGGGACCGTCCATAGCACATTACCCACTTTATCTCAAGGTGTGGCCCCATTTTGGGAACTCCAGTGTAGCAGGAAGCTGCCAAGCTTTGATGTTTCGTACAAACATTGGAAGGTCCTACGTTTGTCTGGTACAACCAGCTCCCCATCAGATCAGTAGCCGACTGGGAATAACTTCTTAGGAAATTTATCTATCAGTTCAGTACCACCACTTAGAAGATGAGTATCGCGGACCACTTCATGTGAAATCAGAGGCCTGATGAGCACATTGCCAAATTTTCCGCCCCATGGAAAGGGCTCACATACTATCTTGACATGCTAATGAAACAGGAGAAACTACTAAAAAAGTGGGTAGGGAATGTCAATATGGTACTGGTCCCATATTTGATCACCCAAAACTATCTCGGGGGATTCCGAGACTTCTCTGATATGGCCTGGTGCCTAGAGGATGCCTTACAGGAAGCTAAGCAAGAAAGTTTGTTGCCTCCTGAAATCCCCACGAGAAGGGCTACCAGGGCCGATCCACTCACAGTGGCCCAAATAGAGGCCCCCATGCAACTAGATTTGTTACTAGTAGAGCCACCTATACAGCCTCGTAGAGGCCCCCCACCTTAGGCACATCCACTGGCCCAACAACGCCCACCTCAGAATCGGCAGGTGCCCCCCACGCAATGCACTGCCACTGCTTAGGCTAAATAACCAAGCTTCACCTCCTCTAATGGATCCTACATCCCCTTGTTAGGGTAAAACATCAAGGTCCCCCCTTCCAAACCGAAGAAACTGGGCATAATGGTTCAACAAGGCACAAATCCCTGGTTACTTCCATAGTGCCTTGGAGCAGGAGCTTCTACGTTTTTCTGAGTGCAGAAGGCCAGAAGAGGAAAACCTCACTGATAGCCCTAATTAGTTCCCCTATCACTAGATCCAATGGAACACTCTCAAGATCTGATATGTGTTCAAATATTGGCTTCAAGACTAGTTAGATAACAACATATTCCAGTTAGGCCCGACTCCATCACAGGTGGCATGCGTCTTTGAGAGGCCAGACAATATCAGTGACATTGAGGGCGAGTAACATCAGGTTTCCAGTCACGGGTCTAAGAATTATGACAACTGGATGCCTCATAAAATATTCTCCCATTCCCATGGTGTTATAAGTGCATGCCTGAATCGACTAGAGCCTTCAGAAGCTGCAACCACCACTTCTGCGTTGCCATCTCAGCCAGCCACTTCCCAGAAGAGAAAACAATGGGGACACAATGGAAATCAAAGACCCCCACCAATTCCATATTCATCCTTTACTCTCAGAAACTTCATGTCCCTAAAGATGGTGGTTTCTCCCAGAATATGTCTATTAGTTGAGGAATCTTCGAGTGACGGTCAAGGGTATGCCTCGATTAATACCGTAGAGCTAGTAAACCCATATATGATTCCTAATAATGAAGAGCGCTAGGAGGATCCTCCCAATGTCTCGAGCCATTGTTTGTGTCGATGAAACCATGACTATATTGGTCGTCGGAGTGCATTAGTCATCACTTCCATCTAGGCAATACATGCTACTAAAACCAGGCAACCGGCTCAGAGCAGAGCTCAACATGTGCAACCTTCTTATCAGGTGGCATCAGGCCCGCCTTCACCACAGTTCATGTTTCCGAATTAGGTAGAGCCACTCTGACCATGCTGTAACCATCCATGACCTACTACATGATGGTATTAGTCATCTGTCCCTCATCCGATAGACACTCCTTAGGCTTTGACAAGTGAACATAGGTATATTCCTAGTACCAGTTTTCCACCGGCCCAATTAGTAGGGCCCACCATACCTCATGTAATAGAGCGGCCTCCTATAAGCAGAAGTTCACAACTTTCACAGAAGTATGATGTTCTCAAATATCTTTCCATCATTCCAGAAATGCTCACAATCCTTGAGGCCCTTCTCCTTTCATCAGATATGAATGAGTCCCTCGTCGAGGTTTTAAGAAGCCCACTTCAGTTTGAGATGGAGGTAGCAGGCATAGAAGCCTTTCATGTTAAGGCGGTCGAGAATGATAAATTTAAGGTCATTATCACATTCTCTAGAGAAGATGAAGGCTCTCCCATAAAGGGGCACATTCTCCCACTGTACATCACCGGCTAGTTCAATAGCGTGGAGGTTCGCCGCTGTCTTGTTGACATGGGCTCTGGAATTAACCAAATCCCTACTCGTACATTATAAAAACTACGATTGTAAAAAGTTGATATGAGTCCCTATGACCTAATAATCCAACGTTATGAAAAGACGAAATAGACCCGAGTTAGTAAGATCCGCTTGAAGACCCAGTTTGGTGGCCTACTTTCCAGAACCAAATTTATGGTTGTCTCCCATAACACCAACTACAATGCATTGATGGGAAGGCCATGGATCCATATGCATGTGGTGGTTCCCTCATCATATCACCAGTGCCTCAAGTACTTCCTTAATGGTCGAGTGGGGGTTCTTCAAGGTGATGTGTCTCCCTTTGCCTCTTGTCATTCCTCCTACCTAGATGCCGACTACAAAAATGGGAAAGAAAAGAAGATTCAGACTAATGAGGTCGAGCATGCCACGACTGAAACCGACCCATGGATAGATCTAGATGATGCATTGGTCTTTCTAATCCACCGATTAGAGGCTATGCCCCCGGACGTGGGACAATGCATTGTTGTTTCTGGAACTAGGGGGAACACATTCTCAGGCATAAGCAATGTTGGAATATCACATCTTTCTTCTAAACAAATCCGAAACAGGTGATCCCAAAGCCTCCTACTCCCATAAGACATTTGGATGTCCACCCCATAGTGACGAAAATACGTCATACTTTCTTGTTCCACCAGGCCAAAATTAACTGGCTCAAGACGACGTGCCACTATTGCTTCAATATTATCAAGTGTGGCCCCTTGTGCTAATTGATTGATGGGATCAGATTGATATCCTTCATCGCTATGGTTCCGGCAGCACATGAGTCCTCTGATGTAGTTTCAACTGCCGCTCAGGCTAGTACCGGCCTCCCATCTAGATCATCCAACTCAGAAGCGACTCCTCCCACCAAGGATTCCCCCTCCATAAGTAAGGAAGAGAATTTTGATGATACTCCCCTACCTTTGAGGAGGACGTCTCTGCCACAGTCGACGAGTTGGTACAGGTGAATTTCTCACCTCTTCAAAGAGGGATTCCCTTCACGGAACCCACAGGCCTCCATGAAAGGAGATTCCCAAGGGGACTCAGGTCACCACAAAGTGATTATGCTTTGAGAAGTACCCTTCATACACCTATTAACTGCATGGTAATGCATGGTCATTGTGATTCGTGAATCACATTGCTTCACAATGTTACGCTTTGAAAGGAACCCTTGCTTCAAGAGGCTTTGCTCTGCAAATGCCTTTCCACATCGCAAAGCACCTTTCCTTTTCACCTCTGCCCTATGCCAAGGCTAGGCAACATTGCTTCATTAAGAACATCCCTTCACAAAGCCTCTCCACTTCATGGATTACCAGAGCTTCACAAGGCTTCTACATAGGAACCCATTTGCTCTGTAACTCTTTTTCCCGTGCGGTCCATCAGGTTTGCATGAAGTAACTTCAAAGTCCCTTGGGAAGCGCTTTCCGTTGTGTTTCTTATCCTCATGCTTCTTCGCATAGGCACTCTAATGGATATTGCTTCTTCACATAACCATGCTAACATGGACCCCTCAATGGATCACTCTATAACACCCCCCCAACACATCATTGCTGATGCCTTCCTTCCCTCAAGGGTGGATAGGCATTGGTTATGTAAGACCTATGGGTGCAGAGCGCACCCACCTCGTCCAAGCTGCAGGACGTTAAACTCTCAAGCACCATCGTCCCCACCACATGATGTTAAACCATGGACTCTCCCCGTGAATCATACGTGGGGTTCCCCGTCATGAACATTATCTATGCTAAATGGTCTCTACGGGGGTGTAATCATTCCTCACATGGAATGAGATCCTATTTATTGGAGCAGAATTTGTCTATGGATATATGGAATCCACCTTGGTGTAATCGCACTAGCTTTTATTGGAGGAGGTAGCATCCCCACTCCTTCTCTCTTCCTTTGGGCCAAATCCCTCCCTCTCTGGACGTTTTCACTAGCTGGCCTCCCTCTGGAGTAATTCCCAATCTCCATCACCATGGGCTGCTAACCACACGTAAGCCACTATTTCATATCTGGGCCGCTAACCACACATAAGAATTTGTTTCCTCTTTGGGCTGCTGAATATGTGTATGCCCCACTACACATCCCACAGACACACCTTCCACAATGTGATCATTAGTCCTTTGCTGCCTCTTATTTCTCACACCGAGCATGACTCATGTGATCTTAGAGTAAGCATCGACTATGAAATCCTCTCCAGATAGCCTAGAGTGTAAGCCTCACACCCATACCCGAACTATATGGACATTGATCCTAGACAAGTCAAGGTACGTAGGAAGTCTCCCTAATGTTCAAGCCCAACACCCATTGGTCCTGACCATCTTCACATCGGTTCGCCAACTCACTCCCAAACTACGCGGACTTTGATACTTTCCAAGGCAAGGTACGTAGGAAGCCTCCCTGAGGTTCAAGCCCCAACACTCATTGGTCCCGACCATCTTCACGTCGGTTCCCACCCATTCTAAACTATGTGTACATTGATCCTTGCCAAGGTGAGGTACCTAGAAAGCCTTCTGGAGGTTCAATCCCAACAACCAATGGTTCTGACCCCCATCACGTAGGATCACCATCATCCCACATGACGTTAAACTGCACGCCCCTTTGCAACCTATAAGACGTTAAACTGCATCCACCATCTCGAAATATGTGGGCTTTGATCCTTGTCTCCAATATAGGGTACATAGGAAGCCTCCATGATGTTCAACCCTATCCATCGATAAGCCATTGCGACCCCATCCAGTGGTAAGCTGTTGTGACACCATCTAGCGGTAAGCTGTTGTGACCCCATCCAGTGGTAGGTTATTGTGACCCTATCCAATGGTAATCCCTTATGACCCCATCCAGCAGTAATCCATTGTGAGCCCATATAGTGGTAAGCCATTTTGACCCCATCTAACAGTATGCCGTTGTGACCCTATCCAACGGTAAGCAGTTGGGACCCCATCCAGCGGTAAGCAGTTGGGATCCCATGCAGTGGTAATCCATTGCGAACCCATCCAGCGGTAATCCGTTGTGACCCCATCCAACGGTAAGCTGTTGTGACCCCATTGAGTGGTAAGTCGTTGTGACCCCATTCAGTGGTCATCCATTGTGACCCCAGCAAGAGGTAAACCGTTTCAACCCCATTCAGTGGTAATCCTTTGTGACCCCATTCAGCGGTAACCCATTGTCACCCCCATTCAGTGGTAAGCCATTGTCAACCCCGTTCAGTGGTAAGCCGTTGTCAACTCCATTCGACAGTAAGCCGTTGAAGTCCCCAATCGATGTTAATCCATCGTCAGATGAACTACACATACTTTGATTACATTCCATAGGGATACATAGGAGGTCTCTTCAGGACTCAATCCCAACATCACTGTCATCCCTGAGTCGACTCTATACCATTCTCCACCAGTTCACTTAACCATCCATTTTCCTTTTTTATTGTTACCCGGGGCGCCACGTCCCGGTGGGATCATACCACCTCATTCCCCATTCCATTTAACGATAACCATGTAGCTAACCACACGTTCTCCCCATCATCAGTGTTCCCTCCAGGGGTTGGACCAACATAATTCACTCTAGGCATTGTTTTGATCAGTCCGATCCATCTCTTCTAGACATCAAACTAATGACATACCATGTATTGAACATTGAAAGTTGAGGAAAACCTTAGATAAATGTCTATGGTATATAATTCTCTACATTTTACTTAGGATTCCTCGGGCTCCCATGCCCTCAAGAATTCCTATAATAATGGAAAGAACCCTAGACGGACCAGTGTTCTAGCGTCCAGACACGCCACTGATGTCCCAGATGACTACTTCCCCAACTGAAGGTTGCTGCCATAACTAGACCCCTTGGAATGTCCTGAAAGATGCAATGTAATTAAATGGTGTCCATGAAGATATGGAACTAAGAAGAGTTTCATGAACAATGTATTAAGTCTATAAGGGAGACCCGGTCTAGGTGACAAGTTTCGAGGAGGAATCCACAGAAGGAAGAACTAACATCCCATTATCCCATTTCAATCAAGGATAAAACATCCCTAAAAAAGGAACAGATGCTTCCCACCTTTGGAAAGAGAGAATGTGGGTCCACAAACATCTTCTTCATTGTCCTCCAACAGATGGATGCATGCACCCCGGCAAAAGCGTCAGAAACACCGTTTTTTCCAAGATTCTCTTAACTTCCTGATTTGAGATTTCTACTTGTCTATTAGTTTGGGGGTGATATGAAGTAGAGATTTTATGATCAAACCCATACTTATGAAAATAAAATTCATTTTGAAATTGAATGAATGTGAACTGTGGTCCGTAATGATGAATCTCGACAAGAAAAACTGACAAAAATTTGGGACCTCACAAAATCAACAACAACTCAAGAGTCATCAGTCCTAGTGTTCCTTTCTTCCACCCATTTAGAGACATAGTCCACATCCAATAAAATGTACACAAAGAAAAATGAATTTGGAAAAGGTCCTATGATTTGAATACCCCATTCATCAAAAATTTCACAAGATAATATGGCCTATTGGGGAATTACATTCCTCTTGGAGATATTCCCTATGAATTAGCAAAGATTACATGAATTGAAAAATATATGGGAATACCTATAAAATGTTGGCTAATAAATTCACGATTCAAGGACCTTTAAAGCTATAAATGTAGAGACAAAGTGGACATATAGGCAAAAGTGAGGTAGAAGGTAAAAACAGAGGCGAACTCATAGTTAGGGACACACCGATGAACTGCTTGGTAACTGCAAATTCTCCACAAGTATGGGTCATCCCAAATGTACCACCAAGAATCATGTTTAATTATCTGGGATTGGGAAGTGATGAAATTAGTGAGGAACCAATATGTTGTAAGAAAATTCACAATGTCTGCATACTAGGGGGTAAGGTCCACAACATCATAAAGGTTCTCATAAGGAATGAATTCTCCAATGGGGAGGGATGAGTCAACATGGTGGTCCAGTGGTGGAGAAATCCTACTACTGTGGCCAACTACAACATTTCTATTACCCTCTTATCATTAATGTCATGGTCAAACTCTTGGAGGAGGAGCATCCACCATATGATGTTAGGTCATAGATTCAGGTTTCATTAGGATAAAATGATTGGCAACATGATCAGAAAAGACAATAACTTTTGACCCAAGAAGATATGAATGAAATTTTTCCAAATAAAACACAATGTAAAGGAGTTATTTTTCAATGGTTGTGTATTTTAACTAAGTAGGGTCAAGGGTACATGAGGAATATACAATGGCATGAGGACCTTTCTCAACCCTTTTTCATAAAACTACCCCAACTACAAAGTTAGAGGCATCACACATAAGTTCGAAGGGGAGATCCCACCTTTATGGTTGGATATGGGGAGGTGATGTGAGACTGTTTTTTAGTAAATTTAATGAATCCTCACAATTTTTATCAAACAAAAACATATAATCTTTTTGTAATAACCTGGATAATAGAAGTGAGATCTTTCTATAGTCATTAATGAATCGGTGGTAAAAAACAGTATGAATCACAAAAGATTGTTCCTCAAGAACACATTTTGGATATGTAAGGGATGAAATTAATTCAATTTTAGATTTATCAACTTGAATTACTATATTTTAAGTGATGTGACTATGGTCAACCATGAAATGGAATTTATCATAATTTAAAACAAGAAATTTTTCAATGCAACAATGGAGGGTAACACATAGGTGTTCCCAACAATCAACAATATAAGATCCATATACCATGAAATAATATATAAAAACTTCCATAAAATGCTCAAGGTACTTAGAAAAAATACTCAACATACATTACTAAAAAGTACCAGGAGCATTACATTGACCGAATGGAATCCTTCTATATGAAAATGTTCCAAATGGAATGGTAAATGTTGACTTTTTCTTGATCCTCAAGGGCTATATAGATTTGTAAATAACTCGAATAGCCATCAAGAAAGAAATAATGGAAGTTACCATCCAATCATTCTAACATTTGGCCAATGAAAGGTAGAGAAAATTGGTCCTTTTGCGTGGCTTGATTCATTCTATCGTAATCAATACAGACTCGCTAACTATTTTTCACAAGTTTTGGAACCAATTCAGTCCTTTCATTTGACCCAACTATTATTCATATTTTTAGGCACAATTTTCACTAGGCATCCCCATTTAATATTATATATAGGATTAATGATCCCTACAACAATTAATTTACCAACATCCAATTTTACCACTTCAAGGAGAGTGGGATTGAATAGACATTGAGATTCTATTACTGTCCTAGCCTCATCATCCAAAAGTATATGGTGCATATAAATACATGGGCTAATCATGGGAATATCAGCCAATGTCCATTCTATTTTATTTTCTAAAATCTCTCAAAAGGTTGAGCAGTTTTGATTCATATTGTGCAGAGAGGTTATTGGAAATATTCATGGGAAATTTATCAATACCCTCAAGATATGCTTATTTTAAATTAGAAGTAATTTGTTTAATTTCCAACACAGGTTGTTTCTGGATAAAAAGAGGGTCTTTAGGGGGAGTGAGGTCCATGATACTATCTATCTTCATATGTTTATTCACTAAGGATATAGAATCTATTAAAATGAGATTTGTAGAATCATCGACGATCATGGGTACCTCAGAATGAACACACTCATCAATTAAAGAAGAAATTTTACAGTATTCAGAACCCACAAAACACTCAAAACACAAATCAATACTCAAATCAACCAAGTTTGAAGAAGGGGAAAATGAATCAGAGTATGGATTTAAGAGAGAATTGTGTGTGTTTTCATCATTTGAGAGCACTTCCATCGAATAGACAAGAAGAGTGGAGTGCTCTTCAAAGGGGTGTTTCGTAGCTTCAAGGATGATAAAACATAACTTTTCTCCACTGAAATCCATGGAATGTATACCTCTTTAAACATTAATGATCTTCTTTTCTATTTTAAGGAATGGCCTCCCAATTATGAGAGGAGCATGTCCTTGGGTTCGAGTATCTTTCATCTTATGAATGAATAAATCAGAAGTGAAGATGAGATTCTGCACTCTTACCAGGACATCCTCAATCACTCTTGTTGGATGTGTAGTGCCCTTATTGGAATGTTTCACAACAATGCCTATTGGTTGTTGTTCTCCAACCTACAGATAAGTATACACAGATTGAGTCATTACATTATTGGAAAAACCTAAATCTAGAATAACATCAGAAAATAAATTCTCCCCTATAGTACACAGTATCATGAATGTTCCTGAATCCTTGAATTTGGTTGGCATTGTTAGTTGAATCAATGCTGAGAAATTCCTTTCTAAGTTGACTCTCCCATTCCCCTTCATCCACCTTCTATGGGTACAAATATCACTAAAAATTAGGCATATTGATGAATTTGTTTAACTTCATCCAATAAAAAAATGTTCACCTAAAACTTTTTAAATATATCCATTATTTCTTTATCAATATTATAATCAAAATTATTCTTAGATTTATAGAGTCTCTAGGGGAAATGAATAGGAATGGATTGTTCATTTGAATAATCAATGATAATTTGATTACCCTTTTTAGTTTTCATTCCATCATTGGAATCTTTTATGGGAGGAGAAAGAGTGTTTTCAAGAGGGGGACATACCTGTTACATAGAATCAGTATAAGGAGAAACTCCTTTAACACTAAAAAGTTCAACTTCACATAAATTACCTTTTTCCTTAGGATTGTCAATGGGTTGGGATGGTATTTGTCTATAAACTTTCATCTTATGCTCACTCGTGATTTTTCCAATTTCCCCACTTGAGTTCATAGGTCTTGAATAACTAATTGTGTGGTTTGTTGGAATTTTAGGTTCTGGGTTTCCATTTTCTTCGCCATATCCTCTAGGATTGGTTCATATTTTGGAGGGGGGATGATTGTTTTTAGAAGTTGAAGGATAAGAAGGTTTCATACCTTGGCCTTGTTGATACTATTTATTCTTGTGGTAGCTCGAGTTTCCTCTTTTTCAGTACTGGGATTTTTCTTGCCACCTGAGATTTGGATTTGGCCTGAATTGTTCTTTCTTAATTAGATGTTCTTGTTGGAATGGATGTTATAGGAACAGAGCTACACCAGACGTAGGTTAATGTTGATTTTGTGGGAACTGGTTAGAAAAATGTGTATTGTCAGAACAAATACCACAGTGTAATGGAACAAGAGGATATTGTGAGTTTCCTTGTGCTTGAGCTAATTGCCATAGAAGGTTATGCATCTCATAAATCTTATTATATAACTGTTGTTCTAGATATGAATTACTTAACTCATTCACTCCTTAGGTTGGTGCAATATCTCGTATACCAAATTTTTGTGCATTTGGAGCCATGTTGGCTATTATGTCACGAGTGGCGGTAGGGGTTTTATCATCAAGGGCAGCAATAGCTATTGCATCAATCATTCCACAATCTATGGGGATAATTACCTCATAAAAATACTTGATTAATAGTTGTTCAGAAATCTAGTGGTGGAGGACGCTTCAGAAGAGTCGTTTGAATCTCTCCCATTATTCATGAAGGGTCTCTCATTGTGATTTCCTAATGCCATAAATTTTTTTCCTAATTGATGCAGTTCGGGAGGAAGGGAAAAACATATATAAAAAGAAACTTTTTATGTAATTAAAACCCCAATTTTTGTAGGAAAATAGTATATCCAATCTTTTTCTAGACCATCAAGGGAGAAATGGAGGTCCCTAAACATTATTTAGTCTTCAGAGACATTTTGGGGTTTCATGGTGGAGCACACTATGTGAAAATCCTTAAGGGATTTATGAGGATACTCACCTGGAAGACCATGGAATTTGGGAATTAGGTGGATAAGGCTCAATATCAACTCAATGTTCGATTATACTTTAGGGTATTGGATGTATGCAGGTTGGTACTCCACATCAGGGGTGGTTTGTTATTTTAAAGTTCGAGTATTTACAGCTATGATTTCTGGGGTTTGATTTGGTTCAATTTTTTATTGCATTTTGACCACTTGAGGTTCCACAAGTGTTTATTTAGTGTTACATTATAGACCTACTCCTGATTCCTTATTTTTTGTAAAGTGTCTTTTCAAATTCAAGGTCCATTTCAAACAGTTTTTCTTTTCCTGATCGGGTCATGCAAATAAATTGTGATTTTTTTTTATATTTTTTTTTGTTTTTTTTATTTGAGATGGATAAAAAATGTAATAATGGTGAAAAAATAATATAATTTTATACTATATAATTATATATAGAGAGAGAGGGAGAGAAAAAAAAGAGAGATAGAGGGAGAAATCACACAACAACAAACAAAAATAAAGGTAAAAACCCAAAACCAAAACATTCAAACGGGTGGTGGGGTATTGAAAGGAGTACTAATTAAGAAGTGAAATAAATAAATAAAAGTAAATAATGAAAAAAAAGAACTTGGATACTAGGAAAGGGTTAAAAAATTTGATTGCGTTGTTGAGCACGTCAAATTATTTGTTTATTTTTAACTAGAATTTCTGTAGTATAACAGCAACCCAAGGTCGTCTCTCGACGGAGCATTTGACCATTAATTTTAAAATCAGGTTTTGATTAAGAAAATACAAGGGGAATGAGGTTTTATAAAACTTTGGATTTGTTTCTTTAAAAATATAAATTGCAATTATTTTACTACTAAGGGAAACCAGTGGTAGAAATAGTGATCAACCTGGGTTAGTGTTCCTTGATGTTCAATATATCATCGCTCTTAAGGGAATGGGAAGGATCATTGATTACTTCATTTATACACAATTAAAATAGTATTTTATGTGAGTATTTTCTAGGTTACCACATATTATTTTATCAGTCAATGATATTGATTATCAGTGACCACTCAAAATCTACAAACTTGAATCGATGTAAAAGCAGAACTCAATCAAGGCATCACATCAACAACGTGGTGATATGAACATATTTGTGCAAATGATAAAATATTGCACAATAAAATAACATCAATATTAATGGGTTCAAGATCCTAGAATTTATCAACCCACATAATCCATTCACACACTCATGAAAGGGAAGGGGTGAGAAAAGAGGCAAGCACATTCAAATCATCACTAGATCACGATTATGCATGGAAGAATGAGGATTCTTGATCCTTTGATTGGTATTAAATAATACAATAATAAACACAAATTAATATGGCATAAATAAATAAAAATTGACAACAAACCTATAAATTCAATTACCTTAGGAATATTACAACTGTGGAGCTCCGGATTACAACAAAGGACACCACCAAATTGATCACTATAGTTATAGAAGTACATGGGGGAGAAGAGAACTAAAATGGGTGAAGAGAGATCTCCAATTTGAATAACCTTCACCCCTGGTCATTCCACCTGAGAGGATGAGGGGGAGGAGTGATTTTATGGGCAATTACATCAAGATTTCCACATAAAGAGGTCAAGTATCTAAAGGGCTAGGTGACTATTCAAGGAATATTTTTTACTCCATCTTTATCCACCTAGTTGAATGAAAAAACGCATGACAATGACTTGAAATTCGGTGGAGATTTGGGTATTTGCGTTATATGTACAAGGGAGGTGAAATAAGCCCAATTGGATCAATGAATCCTGAGTTATGGCCCAAATACAGAAGGTTGGTCCAATTTGGCCCGCCCAGAATTTGATCACATTATGGGCCAATTTTTGGCCTCCAAATGGATGAATTGAACTCCATGATCATATAAAGAATTATATCCTATATTTTTTCACTCATACACAAATTTTTATCCCAATTTTATCTACATATTATACACAATAAAAATAATTGTCCAGATACATGCTTGGGCTATCACGCAGTTTTTCCCATTAGGTTGAATTACATCTCAAGCTCCCAAGATCACCTCCTCCTAAAATGTAAATACCAAAACAAGTAAAATTGACCTATTAAATAGTAATAAAAATTAATTAATTGAATTAAACATGAAGTTTAATTTATTATTATATTTTCAATATTTATTAAAAACCCAGTTTAAAACAGTAGTATAAGGGTTGAATTTGAATAGTGAATTGCTATGCGATCCAAATACGTAAGTGGAATATACTTTTGTATGAGAACTCAATCAATGGTATATTTTGACCTCATCCTATTTTAAATTCAATTTAGAAATATATCATTATATCCTAAAGTTTTTGAAGAGTCCTTTCAGATTGGCCGTTATTTTAGGGGTAATAAGTCATACTAAAGTTTTATTCAGTATTCAGGGAATGTTGAACAATTTTCTATAATTTAGAATTTAACCTTATTTCATGATCATTTATGATAAATAGTGGTTCCCCATGTAGCATCACCAATTAATTTACATATATATTGTAATGTAGATTAAGATATAAACCTTATGTGTTATAAATAAAGTGTACAATCTTGGTGAGTCAATCCACAAGATTATATATCTCATTGCTTCATTTGTATTTATTTGGTAGACCACTAAAAAATCACAAGATGATGTTCTCCCATTTTCTTGCCGGTATGGTTAATAGTAGTATCATCTCTTTGGTTTTTTGTTACATTAATTTAAATTTATGATTTACCAATAACTTTGAGGTGTACTCATAAGTCTCCTTCTTCAATTATCCCACCATAAGTGCCCTCAAAGATAATATAATACCTTTTTACATCAAATATGGATGGAGAAAGATGATATATAAGAATTACCCAATAACTCTTTCTTAATATAATGTGAATAAAGCACCCAAATTCTAGTTCCAAACCAAATGATATCATATTTGTGGAAGTTGGATTCATGAGACATCCCTTTCGTTGTTGTTACCACCTAATTTTGAATATCCAAATCATCCCTTTGTACCTCCTTTCTTCTGTTAAATAGATGGTTGGGAAATAATTTGGTTAAGGTGGGGTGTCTTACCTGTTATTATGAATTTAAAATACATTATTATCCTATCCATGAAGTTAGGGTTTTCTAAATACATGTCATAGATAGAGTAGAATGTTATTTTTTAAGAGCATATGTTATCTTATTTGCCTTTCCAAATTGGTAGTTAATAGATAAATCGTAGTCCTTGATTAAATCTAATAATATTTATTGATTCATGTTGACCTCTTTATGTGTGAATGTATAATTTAGACTCATGTGATATGTATATATGTAAAAATTATCACCATGGAGTTAGTATCTCCAAGTCATTATAATAAAGATAACATCTACTAACTCTAAATCATGTATCAGATAGTTATTATCATGAAACATCAAATTTCATGAAGTGTAAGATATCAATTCATCAATATTCATGATTATAATACTCTTTTGTTTATTTTGAGTTTCACTATATATGATTAAACCTTCCCCACTTGAGGTTAGTGTGAGTATAAGAATAGTTACTACCGTCTTTTTGATCTCCTTAAAGCTTTCCTCACATTCTTCCATCTAAACAAAAATTTCCCCTTTATGTTCTAAATTAATTAATGGGATAGATAGTGATGATAATTTTATCATAAACCTTAATTAATACAATGATAATACAAGAAAACTATGGATTTTTGTGATAATTGAGGGCTGAGACCATTCCTCAATTTCATTTTCATCTGAGGGGTTTACAAAAATTCCATCACTTGGGATAACATTTCCCAATAATGTGACTTATTTCATCTGAAAGTGAGACTTGTTAAATTTTGTGTACATATTATTTTTTCATTTTTTTGTTATAAAAATTTCTATATGATCTTCATATTCCTCCTTTCTCTTATAGTGGATGATAATTTCATCAAAAAATACTACAATTTGTTTCATGGTTGTCTATAAAGAATCTAATCGTAAATTTCATGAAGATCACATGGGAATTAGTAAGTCCAAATAGAATCACAATATTGTCATAGTTTCTATATCATGTATAGAATTTTTTATTTTTGATATATTCTATATTCTCATTTAGTTGATGATATAGAAAATAAAGATAAACTTTTAGAATTACTGATATCCTCAAAGTTTATGAAACAAACATCAATCATTAGAAGGTAATATTTATTTTTTATGGTGATCTTATTAAGCTACCGATAATTGATTAAAAGTCATATTAATCCATTATTTTTATTTAAAAAACATTGTCACACCCTCATTGGAATGTACTAGGGTGTATGAATCCTTTTTCCAAATTCTATTTTAGTTAATTAATTAAATTCAAGTGTTATAATAATGTCATACTAAAGGGGAATTTAGTGATCTATGTGGATTTGGGTGTATGTTATATTGATAATTATACCTATTGATATTGGGAGATTATAGAAACCTATATCAGAAATACATAACTATATTCCCTCACAATGAGAATTTCTGAAAGGTTTATTTTTCTTTTGATTGAACCATTTGGGAATGCTTCTTCTCTCAGTATCAACACCAACATCATTAAGGGATGTTAAATAGGGTATTCACAATATTCCTCATACTTTTATTGGATTATGGGATTTTCTAGGATATATAAATAGATTTCCTTTTCTAAAAGGTTGATGTTTTCTTTATATAATTAGATCTAATCGATTCTAATTATAGCATCAAATTCCACCAAGGGAGGGATTACAAGATTGACTAGACAAAACTTTCCTTATATTCTAACAAGAGAAGAACCCAAAACTTGGGCTGTAATGATCTCACCACTATGTGTTTTTGTAGATATATCTAATTTAAGGTATAGTGTAGGTGATTAACTATTTCTAGAAACTTATTGAATGTAAAGGAATCTGTAGAACCAGGATAGAATAAAAAAAATTATTCTTGAGGGAAAATGAAGTATACATTGTAAAAATTTATTTTCACACTGCTCCTCATTGTCAGTGATGGAATAATATTTCCCTTGGATTTTTTGGATTTTGATGTTGATTACCCACAAGGAACCCTGGTTTAGTACACTATATTTCATAGTTTCCTTTCTCTTTTTTATTTAATCACTTAACTATAGGTGATGTATTGGGTGATGCAATCATTTCTTCCATCATGTTGGAAATATTCTTCATGTATCTTCAATATTCATGAGCTTAATGGCCTTCTCTCCCACACATAAATCATTTTCTTATTCCTTTAAAGAAATTATGGTAATGATTCTTTTCATATGTTTAACATGTGGGTGGTTGGATATTATTTCCACAATTATCATTTGATATTCTAGCATGAAACTCAATTTTTATCTTCTTATTTCCATATCCATGGGACCATTATCCTAACTAAATCACTACTTTTAAGGAACATTGAACTACTTATTTTTAACACCCAAAGTCTTGGATAGTTAGATCCATTCAGAGATGTGGTTTTAAACCAAAAAAGAATCTATATTTTTTATTGTTATTAATAACAAAACCTAAGGCATACCATGAAATCCTTGTGAAATTCACCTCATAAGTAGTGACAGATTCACTCTCCTTTTACTTAAAATCTATAAATTCTCTATCAATAATTTTTTAAATATTTTAATTGGAATAATTTGTAATAAATATATACCTAAATTCTTCCCACTCCATTTAATCAATTTCTTTTTTTGACATTATATTATTGATCCATTCCTACCATTTATCATCTTCACTATCCAAATGATATATTGTCATTGTACCCTTTCCTTATTAGAAGAGTATTTAATAGTAAATAACTTTTTCATAAATTTAACCCACTGTTCCAAAACTAGTAGATCATAAGATCAGCTAAATATTAGTGTTATTTGGTGCATAGAGTACTTGATGGTTAGTTAGTCATTTTTTTGATGTATTCGGACATTACACAGGGTTCAATTTATTTAATATATGTTGATACATATAGGTAAATACCACTATGATGTTTTGAACTCCACCTCCCATTATCTTAGTAATATCATTAATACAATAATTGTATTGTCCCTTATATGGTTTTTGGGTTTGAATCCTCTAAGTTTCTGACTTTTTATAAAATATAAAAGGTTTAAACGAAACTTCATTTAATAATGTATTAATAAATAATTTATTCTCATGTTAAAATCAATTCAAAATTCATATCTTATGGAATTAAAAAGTTTATCCTACTTCTCAAACCTTGATTTTAGGATCTCATACTTTAATCCTTTTCTAACTTTCAGAGGAATATTTAATTTTTTGTATATCCATAATAATGGTTTGTAAATAGAATGTGATCAAACAAAGAATATCCTTTTGGAGTGTCAAAATAAGTGTTTGGTAAGGCCCATAACTCTTCCTCATGGTTAAGACCAGGTTAACACCCAATCATACATTTTGGGTATTATTAACCCTAGGTGAATATTTGACATACCCTCATAAACCATTAGCATCCCAAAGGGGACATCATTTTGTAGAAACTACACATTGATTTACCAATATTTAGGTTCTTTTCCTTTTATAAGTATTATTCTTAGGGTTTTTCGATAATGTTTTCTAGTCATAATTCACAAATTTACCAGACTATGATATAATAAAAAATATTATAACATACCTTTTTTTACATGACTATTTCGTCATATTTAGGTGAAATAACATAATAGTAATACATTATATAATTGAAAGGTTTAATATTTTTGGAAAATTAGGTTCATACGTCATTAGCACAAAAGAAAACTTAAACATTATTTAAATCTTTTATCATAATACTTTAAAAATATCTCATGTTATATTTATTATATGTATTCACTAGAGGATATACATAAAATAAATGGGTGAGATAGTATACCAGTAAGATTAGGGACAACAAAAAAATAATAAGTGACATTAATCAATAGTACATGGGTGAGAATAATTGTCATCATCATATTATATTCATGAGATCATCATCACAATAATGAGGGTATCATTTGAAAAAGTAATAAATATGAAATATGTATAACAATTAAACATCACAACATGGTGGTCAAATAAAACACATAGTTGTGAAAAAATATAGCATCATGTTCATGAATAATACCATAATCTCATGAGATATATCACATTTAAAAAGTAATATATGGGATATATAGTTTGGTCCCCACCCTCAACATCATAATATGATCATAATGATTCATTCAACATGGAAAGGGAACTTATTTCAACGATACAACTAAAATAATCCCATATAAAGATAATGAGTTTCATAATGGTTTTATTAATCATATATTAGTTAATAATCATTGAGGTTCCCAAAATAATAAGGTAATAATATATTTTTAGATATCAGTTGATTTTTTATAATATTATAGGCCATGATGATCATAATACACATTTTAAAATTAATCAAAGATATGTTTTTAAAAAGTAAGGTCATTTTGGAAAATCATTATAGGTATATTTGAAATCATCTCTCAGAAGTAGAATAATGGATATCACCAAGAAATAAAAAGGAAAATAAGAGTGAAATTGATTATTTTATGTAATTTATAATATTCTAAACTGAAAAAAATATAAATAAGAAATTATCCCAAAAAGAAGGAGTTGGGTTCAAGATTCCCCTTACCTTTGGTTCCACGTTATTTCATCACTTTTCTACCCCCTAAATAAAAATATTTTTTTAAAATATTAAACCAAAATTAAATGATGTTCATTTTTTCAATCTTGATAAATAATAATAATTGGATTTTATTTCTAAATTCCCTTTTGTAAAGGTGGATGTTTTTTATATTGTATTTTCTTTAAAATATCTCATCTTTCTTTGATTTCATGATTTTATTTTATTATTATTTCTACATTAATAAAAATAACTCTCTAATCTGATAAATACATATATTTATACACTTATATATTATAAATATGTAATTATAATCATTTAAAATTCTGGTGACTACTAAATAGTTGGAAACATCCTCATGGGTTGCTAACAGACCATTAATGTGAGATTATCAAAAGAGGAGGTGATATAAATATAACAAATTATTCTTTTATAAATAAAAAATTTATTGTATATTAATACTATAAATATCATGTTTATATAATATTTAGTTTTTCTATAATTTTTTGGTTTATAATGGAAGATAAGAAAGAGAATTAGAAGTGGAAAATAACATAAAAATAGTAATGGAACATTCTTCTTTCATGAAGTTATTCCACCTCTCTGATTCATAAATTATTAAAATCATGGAGTTTTATAACTCCAAATCGTCTCAATGAAATTTAATGGTATCAATAGAAGAAATTTGGCTAGATTGTAGGCATCTATATCATTAATATTTTTTTTCAAAAGGAGGGATAGGGTGTATCTATACTTGAGGGGAGGGGTGTTTTGGATAAAATATTTAATAAAATATAATTTACTAGGTAAACCATGTAATTGAATATTTTTTGACATTATGAATTATATTTTATTGAAAAATAATTTGTTAAATACTTTCACACCATTAGGAATCGAATTAATTAGATTATTAAAAAGAAATGTAGATGATTAAAAAATGTATTTAGTAGAATACCTTATACTTTAGATAGAAGAAAATAGTTTTTAGGGTTGTAAGTTGAATTTCATAAATTATTTAACTTATTAATTTTTTTTGGATGATCCTAAATTTATATAATTTATTAGTTCATTATTACATCTTGAATGGCGTAATTAGAAAATATAAATTTTGTAAAAAATGTTTTTTTAATAATCATATAAAATTACAAGTTTTCTTGAAATGCACCAATAAAATTAACCATATATAATTTGGACATACTAATTCAAAAAATTAAATTAATTTTATAAAAAGATTCTAAATTTTGTAATTTTATTTTCAAATATGAAAATTTTATTTTTTAGGAAATAAATTAAAATTTAGTTTATTAAAAATGTGTCTATAAATTCATTAAGTTTTAAATATTTATATTTATTTTAAGTCATTAATTTTTTTTATATTTTATTCAATTAGTTGTGATAAATATTATTTATAGGGAATTTTACTATTTTTAGGTCAATTTATTATTATTCCTAAGAGTTATATTACACCCTTTATATATCCTTTAATTCCTGATTATATCATTCTCCTCAATTCCACTCATGTTACTATGTTTTTAATTTCTAAAATGGTAATGGGATTACTAATGTTACATACATATTTCTAGTCTTATTCATTAGTGTGATAATTCAAGGACATCAACATGAACCACATTTTTTACACTAATTATTTTATTTTATATTTTTTATTATCCCAAAATATTGTTTTCCATTATAATGGGTATATTTATTTTTTAAATATAATGTTACCTATTTAAGAAATAATGTTTTGTTGGTTTTTATTCTATGTTCCATTTGTCTATAACTTACTATACACCTAATTATAAAAAAATATTATTTATTCAAAAGTTAAATTAAATATACCTAGAAGTTTTAGTTATTATATTGACTATATGAAGCTGTAGAAAAGATAAAGTGAAGATGGCCTAGCACGGTAAGAATAATTAAGGTTTAAGGTGATGGAATGATGAGTGATGATTGATTTATATTTGGTGAATTTTGAAATTGATAAACATTTGTTATTCTATATTCTTATGGAATTTGAATGAGTATGAGAATTTACAGATTCATTTAGAGTTTTTTATAAAAACATTTGGTGAAGAATAATGTCATCATGCCCATAATTTCCTATACTATGTTATAGTTATGCTATGTGTGATTAGAGATAAAATTATACAATCATTATTTAAATAATTTTTATATAAATAACTTCATATAGACTATGGACTGTTAGTTTTGTCATGTAAGGGTCCAATATGAAGAGAAAAATAGGTTGGGTTCATATTTCGAATGTTATTATGGTTAGGGTTCATTTTAGTGTTCTAGAAATGGGATGTTCAATACATTCCAAATCATAATGTTTTTTGGGGTCCTATAAAAAATTTGGTGGGAATAAAAAATAGGGATTTTCCCATTTTATTAAAGGGATGTGCATGTGTTTGGTTCGGCTGAATAAAAATAGGGAGATGATTAGAAAAATTCATAATACAAGACATGGTGGTAAGTTAATTTTCTTGTTTTCCATAAGGAGGCCCATAAAATACATTATGGTTATCATGGAGGTCTAATGTACGTTAAAATGAATTCGGGACATATATTTTTTCATTACATAGAGGAATTAATAGTTCTTATTGGGTTATTATGGTTTGAATTTAAAATGGGGCAAAATTCATTGAATAAGACTAAGGGGAAATTTTTTTATAGAAACATGTTATATCAAAGTCTAGGGATGCATTTTCCATGGAGGTTTGATATTTGCTCAAAATTAAAGTTCAAAATATATGAGTTTATTAAGAAATGAAGTTAAGGATATTTTGGTATTTTTGGGTTGATTATAAGTATAACATCACTACATAATCACATAGTGAAGTATATTTCATGGTGAGTGTAGATATGTAAACAAGAAAATATTTCATTTTAAACTCAAATCTAGTTATTTAAGATCAATTTTTTAGAGAATAACTGGAGTTTAATATATTTTTTTGACCAATTTAAATAATATGGTGTTGTAGTTAACTAACTCAGGTTAACCTACCACGTCACTTGAGTCAATATTGCATAAGGCCTGGAGAACATTCTTGATCGCTAAATGTTGTTGATAAACTCTGAGTGTATCAAGAATACTTAATTGGAATGATTTCACCCTCCCAAATAAAAATAACATATCGATCTCCAACTAAGTATCTGATATGTGTTTTCATTATATTATATAGTCATGAAAATAGAATAAATGGTTTCAAAAGATAAAATAACAAAATAAGGCATAATATAAATAAAACTACATAAATATCCAATCGTAACTTTATAAGGAAAAATGAATTTTAGATGCATGGAAGTTAATATACATAGGGAGATAAAATGAAATGGTGTGGAAGTGGCCAATTAAAGTGTATCCTAAAACCATGAAAGGGTCCTTAAAACATCAACCAAGTTATCTACATGTGACTAAAAGCCACTACAATAGATCCATATCCACAAATCACCAACTTAAATATGGAATGAACCAAAATTGAAGTCAGTACATGTACGTCTACATAAGTACATGAAACTATATACACACCAAAGTGTGTATGTATAGTGCGATCTAAGGCCTAGTAGGATACATATACGAATTTAAACTATTACTTTTATAGTATAAACCTGATATTATAGTTTGAAATTGATGTATAGGAAAAAATTATTGATATTCACATGTTAAGAAAAAATAATAATATTTTCAAGAATCTAATTTCATTCCAAAATAATCTTCCTTTAAGAATCTAAAAACAACCCCTTATTCCCATTTCAAAAAATAACTTCAAAAATAAAATCATTTATGAGAGACAAACAAAAAAACTTAAAATATGTTTACAAAAATAATATCATTTATTTGATAACACTAGAGTTTGAAAATAAATTTCCATTTTCATTACCCCCACACATTTATATGTTAGTCAATATATTACCAAAATGAGAAAAATAGAAAATAAAAATTATATAAGAATTATCTAATGAATAAATATAAATGAAAAAACTGCATGTATGGCATGTCATAATTTACAGAATCAAATATAAACCATAAATATCAATTATACCATCAACCTAAATATAATAAAGAATATAAAACTATAATTTCAAATATATCATAATAAACATGAGTCACATAGTATGCATTATAGGACACTACCTTAAAGAACAATTGATACAATACTAGTCATTCTTGGGTTGAATAAACTTACATCCTATGTTGTGTTCCTACTAAAATAACCATTAACTTACTCTTATTAGCCCTATCAGGTGTATCTTCCCAAAACCAAGTAATAAATTAAATTAATATATTCTAGTCAGTAGGTAATCTCAACTAGTATATCACTCAATTATCAGTTTTCCATTTAGAAACCTAAGGCCTCCAATGGAGTTTTCTAAATATTGGTGTAGTAATGATCTTGAAATCTTAATAAAATATCAATATAATTAAACAAGTAAACTGATATCCTGCCACTAATCCCCCTTAAAATATTATACCCTTATAAAAATGATAATCCAATAATAAAACATTTATATAGTATCGATTCCATAACCAAAAAGTTATAAACATGGGGACAAAACTTCATGGGTTTCATTTGAAAATCAAAGTACGTTTTTATTTTTCCAAATGATATTTTGGTTTGGAGGAGAAATCATAACTATGAAATCAAATTTAAAGATAATTCATCAAATAAATCATTAATAAAAGTGTCACCTGAATCGATGTAAAAAACAATAATCTCCTCAATTTTATAATTATATAATCAAAAGGGAAATAAAATTAACTAAAATCATTCTATAATCCAAAATTCACCTTTATGATGAAAAATTGACCCAGAATTTAAAAAATACCAAACCATGAAAACCCATAATGGATAAAATCAAAATTTATAATCAAATTCATTTCTGAAAATTGATGAAACTTTCTTAGTTTTTGTTTTTAACAATGTTTTGTAAATTTTGAAAACAAACTTTCATGTAGAAGATTTTTTATTATTCAAAATTGGACACTTTTTATCATAATGAGTTTTCATAAGAAAGATGAAAGTTGATAAATGAAGGATCCAAACCCAAAGGGAGAGAGAAGTTTTATATTTAAGAAATTTGTTTTCTATAATAAGCTTTTTAGATTGATTAGAATCAGATGAAGAAGTATTTAGAAAGATTATGTTTTTGATCATAAACATTATTAGATTATGATCCATCACCATAAAGATTCATCAAATTCATTGTTGGTCAGAAAGTCAAAAGTTTTTGAGTGAAGAACGAAATAAGTATCTAATTTAGAAAATTAGAAGTTACTAAGTGAATAACTTGTTACATTAATGTATATTATTTTTTAAGAATGTAAATATAGGAGTTATATTTTTTTAACTTTCTATCATTTATTTAGAATTTTCTTTACTAATCGTAATGTTTATATAAATCATGAAAAATATCATGATAAAAGATTTTTATTAAATGTAAGAATCATAATTTTGGTATCACTTCTATAAACCCAGAAACATAAGGTTGGATATAGAAGTATCAGACATAGATGTTTTCAAAAGACTAAATGTTTAAAGATGATGAAGTTTTATGTTTTTAAAGGTTTCTATGTGGAGTTATCATCAGATGCAGAACATCATAATGATAATTATACCATAATGATAATTCTATAATTATGATGCTTTTCACTAGATTGAATCTATGGAGTAAGATCAATCAGAACAAGAACAGGAACTGATTCATCAAAGTAATTTCTCAGACTGATAACACATCAGATGCATAACATCAAAGTTATTAGAGTTGTTGATGAAGATCTATCAAAGGAAGATGAAATATAAAAAGAAGTGGAGATTCTAAAAGAGTTTTTTTCTTAAGAAGAAACAAAGGGGTAGTTCATGTTTTAAATCTAATAAGATTATGACACTAATAAATCATATAATGAGGAAGTTCATCATAATGAGCTGAGGAAGATAGTCATATCATAATGAAATGAGAAACAATGCATATCTTAACGATCTAAAGAAGATACTCAGATCGTAATGAGAAGAGAAAGAAAAGAAAATCATAATGAGAAGTGGAATCTCAAGATAAGGAAGTTATATCATACTAAAAAAAATTATTTTTTTCAAGAGGACTGATCTTGAATAAATACTGAGAAGGTTTGAAGAAGTCAAAGTTGAAGTAATAAATCATAAAATTCAATTATCTGTAGATCTCAAAGTTTTTGAATTTGATAGGATGTGGAAAATTTGTCAAGTTTCCAACTATTACTTTTTGAAGTCGCCTATAAATAAACTCAATGTTCATTTTAATTTTGTAACTTCTCACGTTAGTAGAAAAGGCGGAGCATTGAATAATTGAAGTGAAAGTTCCCCCCATATAGAGATCTAATTATATGATCATAAATTTTTATTTTTTGTTTACTAGACTGAGAATGATTTTATTTATTTTATCATATTGATTTAATCGGATTGGGTTCATGGCTATGAAATTCATTGGATTGAGGGTCATCTGACTCACGAACATTTTTGGAGAAAATTGAACAAATTATTTTTACTTTTTATTCGGATCAATTATTTTATAATTTTTTTTAAACTTGTTATAGTCAATATAATATGTATTATCGGGGGATATAAGGTTTCTAATGGGATCCGACAAATGTTTTATTTACATATTCATAATATTGAATTTCCATCGACCCAAGAGAGTGGCTATAGAAATGATGTAGGCTATCACACTGAGGCCAAACCTTGTAAATCTCATTTTCTATACATACCATCCAATGTTTTCATGCATTAATATTTACAAGAAATATGATAAGGATATGAACTTTAATTGGTTGAAGGTGTTAATTTTAAAAAATTATTTAAATTTATAAAAGGTGAAAAAATAATTAAACCCACAGTTATAAGTTGTTATTCGATCCATTAAAACTTCAAAAATACTTCTTTATAATTTCATAAAATTTGTGGTTTGCACCAAACCATGCTATTTTTATCAGACTAAAGTTCCTATGAAATTTAAATTTCTGTAAATGGGAAAAAATTATAAAGACATGATTATTCATTTATAAATAATTAACATATAATACATTATATATTTATTTGGGTAGGAAAAATAGATTCAAATATCAATCACCCATTTAACACTCATATAGATGGAATTTGTTGGAGATTCCAACCTCAATCAAGAAAAACTGATGTGGATCCAATGAATAAGGGAAAAAGCTGGAAAGTGAATAGATCCACAAAAAATAAATATCATAATCCATTGGTTATATATGAACCACAACCATTTGATTCTTCCACCATATCTATTATAATTAGATTTTAAAAGGAAGATATAATAGGATAGGTGAGGAAATGGAAAAGAAGAATAAAGAGAGATTTACCTTGAGGATTCAAATTTAATTTTATAAAGAAGCTTATTAAACCAAGGAGGAAAGGTATATGAAGGGAGTAAATCATACATATAGTGTTATAGGGTATTATAGTTAAATATAATGGTTAAAAATAATCCTCTCAATAAAATAATAAAATAATAAAAATAAATACCAAAAATTTTAATTTTTGGGTAAGATTTATAGTTTGTTTTTATGGTTTAAAAAAATTATACAAATAATGAAATAATTAAACTTCATCACATCACTGTTCTGAATACATGGTTCCCCTAATTTCATGATAACCATTTTAGAGCATTTTGAATGATAAATTACACATTGCATGTATAAGAAACATGATTCCTCTAATCATGCGCTAACAATAACACTTTTTGAGTTTCCCAAATTTTCAAAAGTCCAATTTTGTACCCTTATGAATTAAAAAAATACATAATATGAATAGTTAAATGCATAAAATTGATATTGTGCTATCAAAAATATCTTCCACATGCCACTGGGTACCCCTAGAAATTCATCGACCATTTGATTGATGAAGAGAAACCCAAGAATATGAGGAATTAAATTAAATTTATGATGAGTAATTTAATGATTTGGTATATTAATATTTTATCTAAAAATTGAATCATCATATCCATATTCCAAATTTTCTAGTCATTGATATGTAGAGGACAAGTAAAGGAATTTAATTCATTGAATAAATGGTTGACATCTATGGGCACCACTTAAAGAGGAGGAATTAAACCATATTACAACAATATTGAAAGAAGATTCCAAAGAAAATACCAAAGGTTAGACACTAAAATGGATATTTTTAACCAGTTGTTATCACTATAAATAAATTTGTTCCTAGAAACTAGATTCCATATGTTCTTCTAAAATTATAAGCTCAGATGGAGGTACTAGGTCAAATAAATTAGAAGATCGATGCTACCAGACCAATGATTCATGAATACTTTGTGTGGATTCTTATTAGAAATTTTGATTGTATTGATTTATGTACAGTATTCAATGTATCATGATTCAACTTATCTAATTAAAATTTTAAACTGAAAAAAACCTTGTTAGGTCTTTCCCAGATTATTAATAGTGACTACTAATAATTTATCAGCTACTGGATACATCAAGTTGTGTGGCCTTACTAGGATAATAACTATACATGGTATATTTATTTGAGGTAATGATACCAGCTATAGATATCACCCCCACCCCTTTAGAATTTTATTAATGATGGTGGGATATAGAAACCCATATCAACATGATTAGAAGATCCCCCTAATTTAGCTAAATTTCCCAAATATTATATAAAATATAAAACAACTATGAGATAAATACATCATGTAGGAAGATCAATGACCCTTCATTACTAAATGGTAATGTATTATTTTGTAATACAATATATTATTCAACAAAAATAAAATAATAAGGTACCATATGGTTGTGGGTATTCCTCTCAATCGATTAGGCATAATATCTATGATTAACTTCTTATATTTAGGCCATGCCAAATCACTATTCCTTAATAGATAGTTTAGAAAATAAATTTTTTAATATGGACTTGATAGCCACATCGATGATGGGTGTTTAGGTATTTTATAAAATAGATATAATTTACTAGTTTCCAACTATAAAAGCATATTATTAATCATTTATTTATTAAATTAATAGAAAAAAGATGAGTGGATTGTCCCACACTTTCATTATTTTTATACTAAGACTCATCTTGCTTCCTTAATTTTTTAAAAATATCAATCTCATTTCCTATCTATATAATGGAGGTGTTGTGTTGGAAAAAATCCCTTTTGTGTATTATATTGATTGTTTCTATTAAAAATTACATCTACAAATTGAAGTTGTAGTAGGTTATGAAGAATAGGTTATTCTTAGATTATTATTATGGATTCTTTGAATTCAAATAGTATATTGAAGTTTTAGAAAATATGTAAGTCACTATGTCGTAACCTATCAAACTTTGATGTTGAATTTTTTGGGATCTAGCTGTCTCTTTTCCTGATTCAAGGTTTCCACATTGTATCACATAATGCTACACAAAATATGATGTATGTAGTAAGTCTATTTATGTTTCATTTGCATCATAGGTAAAGGGATCATGCCCTATGAGGTGATTAGATGAACTTTGATTTCACTAGAGTTTCCTTGATTTAAACAATGTAAATTGTGGCATGTGTCACAGAGATATTTAAGATATGTTTTCTATACCGTTGAATCTTATTACATCACAGAGTGCATGATTTTAAAATAGAGGATAAATTATTGATTACAATACTATATCATATCACACCATATCTAAATGGTTATGTCACAATTAGTTTGGAGAGTTGAAAAGTTATAGGATGTGAGGTCATGATCATGGGTAGGTCATAGAGGAGCTTTTTAAGCTAGGTTTTTTGATCAAGTCCACATGAATTCATATCATAGAGTGGAATATTGTGGTAACATATTTTTATTGAAACCCTTTCCACAACACAGTGAAGGAAACTATGTCTTGGAGTTTCTTGGGAATAATCTATGAACATAATATTATGTGTAGTTATGCCAAACCCATATAGTTTCTAAAAAGCTATAATTTTAAATAAGATGTTTATGGATCAAACATTAAGGCGTTTAAAGTAAATGTTTTATACCTTAATTACCAAAATTTAAGTTTGGGTGAAACATGGAATAACTCTAATAATATAGAGGAATAATTACTAAATTCCATCACCTAGATAAAATCAACATGGTTGAATTCCCTATAACCTTATATTGAAATTTGATGTAACTATGGGAAAAAAGAAGGATATATTGAGTAAGTTAGAATATAGGAGTTTTGTAACATCCTAGTTTCAGGTGCAGCCCAAAGGTGCCCCGTACCCGGTTGGTCATATGGCCCCAAGTGTATTTCCCTGAATGCTAGAGGCTACTGACTTGTATCAAGGGACATGGGTGTGATAGTGGGGAAACAATTCCGTCATTGGTAGAGTAACACAACAGAATAACAATAATAAATAACAATAGAAGTAGAAATACCATACGAGAAAGTAAACAGTGGATGACTGATAGTAATAACAATTGCAGCAAATATAAAATGATGCATGTCACAAGTATCTGAGAAAGAAGCCAAAAAATCACAAATCGTGAAATGAAATAGTAAAATAAAAGTACTGAAAATATTAAATAACTCCAATATCATCACATGACGTAGCTTGGTATAATACTCTCCATCTACAATAACAATCAAGTACCTGATGTAGAAGGGATCTTTCCCTTATCTATACCTGTAACCATATAAACTATTTCGGTTGAAACTCATGAACCAAACAGGGTGTGAGACGAATCCCAATAGAAAACCACCAAATGATATATGCCTAACTGTTAGTGAATATATATATATATATATAACAGGAAATAAGCAAAATGAAGCAATAAAAAAGAATGTACTCAAAAGTAAACAATCTTACAGTTTCCAATTACATTCATTTACATTTATTAATTATCTATGTCATTGAATAATGAAATCACGGGATCTATCCTTATCTCTGTAACCGCTGTGTAAAAGAAAAATAGATGTCTCATAATACCATTTAACAATCTTGTAAGACCAGGACCAAGATTGTGCTTTGGCTTGGCATGCTCATCTCAATCAATCATTCATTCACACACAACCCTCTAAGAATGTTCTCACAGTCCAGACCCTCTATTTCAATATATCATTAATTCAATAAAGATATAACAACCCTTTTGGAAATCTCACATAGTTTAACCCCTTTGGTCTCATAAAAACAAAGACTCTCTAAGGAAGCAGTCATCGTCAACTCCACATGTGGTCTTTTAAAAATAACCTGCAGACTCTCTGAGGAAGCACTCAGCGTCCAATCCCCATGTGGTCTCGTAATGGTATACTATATAAACACTCTAAGGGAGAACTCACCATCAATCCCCCCTACGGTCTTGCAATGTAAATATAAGAGACAATCGGGGTAAGCCGTTAACATCAAATTCCCCCTATGTCCTAACTACACCAAGTTCTCACGGGCCTGTGTAATATAATCATACACAACAAATACCCATCATCCCAATGTAATATCAACTACTACAAGGAAAAGAAGCTATAATGCATAGAACAAGAATTTTAAAACCAGTAAAAAGTAATAAATTCCAACTTAACAAGTAAATTAAGGAGACAAGGTCTGCCTCATAGGCATCCTGGACCAAACAACCATAAACAATAAAACAAGGAAACACACCCGAAGTTTGTCCCCTAAAAATGCAATTTAGCATAATTTATCCACAAAAAACTATAATCTATCTATCAATATAAGGAATATGATAACATGGTTTAATTCATTAACACAAAATACCCATGTCATGGTTAATCAACACTTAGGAAAATATAACTCAAAGAAAACTCCGAAATGAAAAAAAATCACCTACCTCGACGTTGAATGATGAAACTCTTGAACATAGTCCCTTGAATCCGACTAGAATATCATAGATCTATAAAAAGGTCAAAAAGTTTCAACCTTGAATTACTCAATAAAGAGGAGAAATGAGGAATAGAGGCTCTAGGGAAATATAGAACTCATCGGTGGGAATATAATGCACCTGATGGTGCTTCAATCAGATCTCAAAAGGATGAATGGGAGGCGCTCAAAGATAATTGATTGTACATCTCTATCCTACAAAACATGGTCATTTAATGCACACACCATGTACTAGCCTCAATTATCATCTACTTTTGGTGGTCCACATGGCCATGTACTCGGTTGTTACATGGCCAGTACATGGCTACCTGTGGCAACTAGGTACACGACACATACTTAGGGGCACACTGTGTGTACTCAAAATTCTTCCAAATCATAATTTTTCCTAAAAAACCCTAATAAAGATCCATACATAAAATAAAAATCCAATTTATTACAAAATCCCTCAAATAAATTCATCCTCTAATTTCCCTTACATGGGTGGAAAAGAAGAAACTTCAAAAAACTCTGGCCATTATGATCGTATGTCAACCTCCCTCTATCATGTCTCATCATGTACTCCCTTTACTACCATAACACCTATACTAGAGGAATAGACCTACCACAGAGAACAATTGTTCTATGATCCAAAATCCATATAGGGTGCACTTCAAAGGATTCATCCACCTCCAACCGAACCTCCTCAGGTTGAAAGGCATGAGATGGGTCTGAAAAATAATGTTGCAGTTGTGAAACATGGAAGACTTCGTTCATAGCCTGGTACCTCTGAGGTAACTGAAACTGATAGGAAATTGGCCCAACTCTCTCTAAAATCTCAAATAGCCCGACATACCTCAGTGAAATATTTACCTATCTCTTAATCCTACTGTGTCCCAACATCACTGTGACATGCAAGAAAACCTGATCCCTGACCTCGAACTCTAGAGTTCATCTACGTTGATTAGCATAAGATTTTTGGTGAGACTATGTAGTAACCATCCTTTTCTGAATAAACTCCACCTACTTAGTGGTCTCATGGAAAAGGGGAGGTCCCAATATAATTTCCTCTCCTTCCCCCATCAAACATAAGGCTGATCGGCATGTTTTACCGTACAAAGCCTCATAAGGTTATATTTAAATTATCGTCTAAAAACTGTTATTGTAGGAAAACTCCATTAGGGGTATGTTTATTTCTCAAGAACCCCATAAATCTTGGATGCATGCTCATAGAATACCCTACAAAACCTAAATCATGCGCTCAGACTGTCCACCTGTCAATAAGTGGTAAGTTGTACTTAGAAGAACTTGTGTACCCAAATCCCTCTATAGTCCCTTCCAGACCTGAGAAGTAAAATGTGAATCCCTAATTGAAATGAAAGAGTGTGTAACTGCATGCAACCATTCACCATCTCTAATGTACAACCTTCCAAGCCCATCAACACTGAAGGATTCTTTAATCATCAAGAAGTCTGCAACTTTTGTGAGCCTATCAATAACAACCCAAACTGTATCATTCCATTGAGGAAACCTCGGTAAATCCATCACAAATTCCATTACAACATCATGCTACTTACAATCGGAAATGGGTAACTACTTTAAAAGCCCTTCTAATTGGTGACGCTCTAGATTCACTTGTTGAAAAGTGGAACATCTCTTAACAAAACTACCAAAATCACTCTTAATAACTATCCACCAATTGAATGTCTAAATCTTGATACATCTTGGGGACACTAGGATGAACTACCCATGTTGAGGAATGAAAATCTCACAAAACCTCCTTGCATATGTCTTCTGACACCCATGTTAACCCATGAAAATGGGAGAACTCATCCTTATCTATGGTCCACCTATGAGTAGGGTCCTCACCTGACACACTCTCACGTAGAACTAGGCCTTCAGAATTCAGTAGCTGCTTTGTCCAAAATCGCTCTAGAAGAGTAGAGGTAATAGCTACAAGAGAAAGGAAAGTCTTCCACTATATGTCATGCACCTCCAAATGCATTTCAGAGAACATATCCTTAATCATCCACTCACTACTTTCCTCATGAAATACCTATATCTAAGCCCTCCTGCTCAATGCATTAGATACTACATTGTCTTTCTCATGCGTATAAGCAAGATCAATGTAAAAAAGACTGAAGGTACTCAACCCACCATCACTGTCTCAAATTTAGGTCACGATGCATAAAGATATACTTGATACTTTTTTGGTCAGTCAACACCAAAAAATTCTCTCCCAAAAGTTAATATCTCCTATAGCATAAGGCAGTCACAACTACATCTCAATTGAGATCATGTATCGGGTAATTCCTCTCATGTGGCCTCAACTACCGAGAACCATATGAAATGACTCCTTCTCATTTCATAAGCACTACTCGTAGTCTGATACCTAATTCATTGCAATAAATGGTGTAACTCTTACTCGGATTTGGAAAAATCAGTATCATTGCTGAATTAGATCTCCCGTTCAGCTCTTAAAAGGATAAATCACAAGAATAAGTCCAAAAGTACCTTTCACCCTTGTTAGTCAGACTCGTAAGTGGAACTACTATACATGAAAAGTCTTTTAAAAAGAATTTGTACTATCCTTCTAGCCTTAGAATACTCTCTACCTCAATGGCATTCTTCAGCTTCTCCCAGAAAACTGCTACTCTCACTTTCTCTAGGTCAACTGATTCTCCTGTATCTGAGATTACATGACCCAATAAGTGAATCTAGTCCATCAATAAGTGGAATTTTGAGATATTATCATATACCTGATGCTCTGTTAGTTTACTCAAAATGATCCCAAGATGGGTGGAATGTTCGTGTTGAGTGTGAGAGTACACCAAGATATCATCCATGAAAACATCCAAAAAAGAGTCCAAGTAATGATGGAACCCTCAGTTCATCAGTTCCATGAAAATTGATGTAGTGTTCGTGATACCAAAAACTATAACCACATACTCGTATAAACCATACCTGCTCTAAAATGATGTAATAGGTATATTTGATGGTCTAACGCACAACTAATGATAATCAGATCTTAAGTCAATATTTGAGAAAACATGGGCACCTAAAAGATGACCAAAGAGATCATCAATCCTTAGCAATGAATATCGGTTCTTGATCGTCAAATGGTTCATCTTCCAATAATCCATGAAAATTCAGGGGGTTCCATCCACCTTCTTCCCAAAAAGGATATGAAACCCCTAAGGATAAGTACTGGGTCATATGAAACCATTTTCTTGTAACTCCTCGAACTAATTCTTGATCCCCTATAACTCTAGTGTAGCCATCCTATAGTGATTAATGGACACCGGTTCCACTCTTGGAACTAGCTCAATAGTTAAATATACCTCTCTCTCTGGAGGTAAACATGAAAAGTGTCTGGATATACATACATGGAATGATCCACCATAGGAGGAAATTCCATCTGTGAGGTCCCCTAGTCATCCACATATAAATTAGAAATCTATTCTACAATTCCTCCCAACCCATGATGCTTAGGTCCCACTCCACTTGCCAGGAAATCCCATTCTCCCATGTGTAGAAAATACCCTCCCTATAGTGACATGAAACTCACCCTCTGGTGATAGCAGTCGAAAAAGTCTAGAAAGGTGACCAACCAGTCCATTCATACAATAACCTCGAAGCCTGTCATCTCCAAGACATAGTGGTCCCATAATAAGTGACACCCACCAACCTCAATTGGGCATTCCATGCATGGACGTACACTAGCCTTCATAATTCATAGTGGACTGTCTAGCATAAAAACATGCTCATAAGTAAAGATACAAAACCCAAGGCTCTCAATAATGGAAACAGATAAGAAACTATGGGAAGACCCTATATCAAAAAAGAGTAGAAGATAAAAATGTGGAAACTAGAATCATACCTCTAACCGTAGAGGGTTTAGGATCTGGTTCCTGATGGGTCTACTCCACTAAAATGGTCTATCATGTACGACAGACCTACGACCCTGCCAGAATACCCAGAGTTGATCCACCATGATGTTTCTAGAAACCAAACAATTAGCTACCATGGCCATGACCTCTTCCTCGGCCTGAACAGCTAGATGAACTCCAGTTCCTAGACTAATGAGAAACCAGTGATCCTTCTCCTAAACATGGAGTTATATAAGAACCCCTATCACTAGCTATATATGATAAAACCCAGAAAAAACGATGAAGATGGGCAATCTTGCTACAAGATCGGAACTCAAATGGGTCTCTTTGGCATTGAGTTATTATATTCCCACTCTTACCACATTAGTAGCATGCCACCTAGTTACTTGATGGGATATCCCATCTAATCAGATCTCTGCATGTTGACTCCCTATACAGCTTCCTACATTTATTCAGAGAAGTACCAACTCTGGATTCTGAACCTCCCTAGATCATAGCTCCAAATTCACTTAGATTACACCCAATTATTAGCAACTGGTTGACTATAGAAGATAAGGATGTAAACCAGAAAATGTTCACCTAGAATCTAATGTCTTGTATGAGACCATCCTCAAATTTCATGGATAGAAATAACTCATCACCCCCCCCCCCCTTCAGAATGGGTGTGAAGTGATGCAGATCTATGAAGCGAGAGGAATAATCAATGACTGAACAAGTACAGTGTTCCAAACCATTGAAATCTCGGGCTCTGTCAGCCTTCAAGGTCTCTAGGTAGAAATAGTCATATAAGATTTACTAGAACTCATCCCAAGCAATAATTAATTGGTTTCCTACCTGTGATACCAAATCCAACAATATCTTGAAGAAATTTTGAAGCATCTAGGTTGAAAGCTTCACCCTCCTCTAAAGAGGTGTCTTGAGATGCTTGAAGATAGACTACATGTATTTTAACCGTGAATCTTCATCCTGAGGTCCTCTATCCCCTGAGAAAGTTAGAGGATGTTACTACTAAAAAACCCACATCAACTCTTCCACAGACGGGATAGGATGTGATGCTCCTTGGTAGGTCTATATGAACCTCATGAAGCCTTATCCAAACAATTCATCAGTACCTGTGTCTGGAATAACAGTTGTTTCCAAGACGGACATTATTAGGGGATTTTCTGGTAGTCCATGATCTATCATTTCTGATGTCTTATCATTTACCTGTATCTGGTGTACAATAATATGATGACTCGATGACATGACTCTACAAGGTCAAGCACACATCTCGGTTCAATATTATCAAGGACTAAAACATAAATGTGAGATAATGTATCCAAATAATAAAACATTCATGTTTTTAAAAATAGGGTTACACAACATGTATACCATACACACGGCGTGTTCCCTTAGGTTTCAACATGGTCATGTACCTCCACCAAACCTGGTCATGTAACACCCCTACACATGGTGTGTTCTTCCGGTGACATGGTGTGTACTTGACTTTTTCCCTTAGTTATATGTTCTTCTACATGGAAAAACCACATGGTAATCTCATGGGCAACACTACATGGTGTGTTCACCCTAAACACAGTGTGTACCACTTATGTTCCAACCACCCGTGTCGTTAGTCACATGGTCGGAGATACCATTGACTCTACACGGTGTGAAATAATAGGACATGACGTGTACAACCTGTGTTTCATCCACCTGTTTCATTGGTTACATGTCCGGTTACAAGGTTCTTTACAACATGGTGTGTTTAATCTAGACACGATATGTTCTAACAAATTTCCAAACCTCATGTCTCTTCTCACATAGTCATTCACACTGTTAAAGAGTACACGGTGTGTACTTAAAAATACTGGTTTCATCCAGAATAGAATAATACGTGGCATGTGTTCATAATATCACAAGAGGTGTTTTTTGGGTTTCTGGATAGTAGGCTTATGAAACATCTCCAGAACCCATAGAAACATATAGTTTCATCCAAGAAATGAAAATTTTCAACATGTGATAGCCCATACTCCCACAAATCAATGTTTGGAATCCTTATTCACATTGTAATATGACAAAATTCAATTAATAGTTTAAACATGATCCACAGAATTCCAATCAAAGAGGTCCCACAACACCTAAAGGACCAATGATTGTCATCCAAACCAATTATACTTTACACATTCCAATACCCTTTCAAAATAGTTGATATTCTATCATGACATCTATCACAACAACTTATGCATATATAGCAGAACATCAATCACAACAACATGCAATCAGTAATGCACCCTAAATGGCATTACAAGTTTGAATAGAAAGTGATCTCTAAAAAGTACCTATATGATGCATGAGATAACATACCCTAATCTCATTAGGTTGAAATATAAATATAATCTCAACAATATCAACTATAACATTACAAAATAGGTGAATCTCCCATTGGTGAAACCAAATCAACTATAATAATTAAAAAAATAGAAATATTGAAATATCCAAGGTAAATTGGATTTTTCCAGGACACAATTTAGCTACTCCCAACCACAGCTTATTAAAAACAACACATTCCTTCACATTCTTATCTATATGATACAAATAGTAAGACATAGTAGAAAAGAAACTCCTATGATACCACTTTGTGAAATCCCAGTTCCGGGTGTCGTCCAAAGGTTCCCAATACCTGGTTGGTCACATGGCCTCAAGAACATTTCCCTAAATGCCAGTGGATATTGATTAGTAGTGAGGGACTTGGGTGTGATATAGGGGAAAATATTCCCACATTAGTAGAGCAATAAAGTTGAATAACAATAATAAAAAATAGTGGAAGCAACAAAATCTTACAACATAGTAAATAGTCGTAGACTGATTCTAATAACAAGTGCAGCATATATATATATATATATATAATGATGCATGTCACAAGTATCTAAGAAAGTATCCAAGAAAACCACATTTCTATAAATAAAACACTAAAACCAAAGTACAGGCAATAGTAAATAAATCCAACAACATCACAGCCTTAGTTTCGTCTCATGCTATCTAGATCCAACAACAATCATGTACTTGATGTAGAAGGGAGATTTCCCTTATCTATACCTACAACCATATAATCTATTTCGGTCAAAAACATGACCCAAATAGGGTGTGAGATGAATCCCAATAGGCATCCACCAAAAGATCTCTGCCTAATTATCAGTGAATATATATAGTAGGCAATATGAAAATTGAAGCAATAATCAAGGAACAACTCAAATATAAACAATCAAAAAGTTTCCAATTATATTCATTTACATTTATTAATTTTTCAAGCAGTTGTATAATGAAATCCTAAGATCTTTCCTATGCTCTAAATACCCTGTGTAAATGAAAAACAGATGTCTCAGAAGACCATCTAACAATCATGATAGATTGATTCCAAGCTTGTGCTTTGGCTTCGAAGGCGTGTTACAGTCAATCAATCATTTTCATGCAACCCTCTTGGAATGTTCTCATAGTCTAACCCCTTTTGTTCAACATATCATTAATTCTAGAAAGATATAAAAACACATTGGGAAATCTCACATAGTATAACCCCTTTTGTCTCACAAAAACAAAGACTCTATGAGGATTCACTCACTGTCAATTCCCCCTATGGTCTTTTAAGGATAACCTATAGACTCTCTAAGGAATGACTCAACCTCTATTCCCCTCATGGTCTCATAATGGTATACTATAGACCATCTGAGGGAGAAATCACCATCAATCCCGCCTATGGTCTCACAATGTAAATATAACAGAAACTCTAAGGGAATCCTCTATCATCAATTCCCCTATTGTCTAACTACACCCGGTTCTCACAACCCTGTGTAATGAAATCGTACACAAACGATATCTAGCAGCCCAATTTAATCTCAAATAATACATGGCCAAGTATCTACAAATCATAACACATGAATTTTATAAGAAGCAATAAGAAATCAATTCCATCCTAACATACAAGGCAAGGAAACAAGGTCTACCTAATTGGAATCTTGGACCAAACTGCCATAAACATTCATACAAGGAAATCTATCCATGGTGTGTCCCCTAAACATGAAATTTAGAATAATGTATCAATGAAAACAATTAATCTATCAATAAATCTAATGTAGATGATAACATGGTTCAATTCCTTAATAAGAAATACCCAAATCATGGGTAATCGACCTTTAGGCATATATAAATCAAAGAAAGACTTATAAAGGAAACAAAACACCTACCTGGACGTCATAAGATGAACACTCTTGAACATAATCCCTTGAAATAGCCTAGAATGTCATAGATCTACAAAAAGGTCAAAAACGTTCAACCTTGGATAACACAAGAAAGAGGGTAAATCAGGGAGAGATTCTCTATGGAAAGAGGGAACTAACTTGTGGGAATATAATGCACCTGGAGACGCCTTAATCGGAGTTCTGAAGGAGGAACAAGGGGTGGTCAGAGATAATCTGTCGTACATCGCTCTCTTATATGAGACACAAGAAGAAGAAATGGGTTATTGAGTTGTGATGAAATCCCAGCCTGATTAATAAAATAAAAAAGAAAGGTACATGACCTATTCATTTAATGTATACTCCATGTACTAGCCTCAACCGGCCCCCAGTATAGGCGGACCAAATGACCATGTACTCCACTGTTACATGGCCAGTACATAGCTACCCGAGGCAACTTGGTATACGGTGTGTACTCAAGGGTATATGGTAGGTACTCAATTTTATTTTTCAAATCATCCCTTTGCCTTAAAAAATCCTGAAACAAGATCCATACATGAAATGAATATCTATGTTCTTATAATTTTAGATAAGTAATGGAAATTATGTTTTTTGAAATATTGGAAAATTAAAAGTAAGAAACAATAAAGTATTTATAGGATCTTTATCTCACTATAAAAACATATGTTTCTTAGAAAAGACCCACCATTTTATGTGTGTTTTTAATTATTTTCTCAATAAGAAGAAGGTTGTCTTGGATAGAGAAATGAGTTTCTTTATTAAATAGTGGTACTGAAATTTTATTCTCTTGTATGGACACCGAGTTTGAGGGTCTTTGTGACTGCTCTTTTTTTAGAACAAATATAAGTAGTGTGCTCATGTGTTATAGGTGTAATGGAACATTTGATCTTAATGTTCCTTGGATTATTCTATTTTGGGTGAACCAATTAAAATATCTTATTCAATTTAGTCATTTCATCACTCATAAATAGCAACGGTGATAAACAATTATTCCTCATGTCAATACAATAAGATCAAATTCATGGGATAAGTTTTAAATTTTTATTACCTTGACCCCCATCCCCCCTCAGTGGAATCTCCTTGATAAGGGACCAACAATTGGTATCATATCTCATTTTTGTGGGTAATTAAACTCTCTTCGTCTCTTGAATCAGCGAAATAGTAACAATTGTTAATATCAAAGGCATGCCTATTTTTGAAGGGAATAATTTTCAATTACAGAATAACAGATATAGAAATACATTAGGTATTTGGAGATAGAAGTTTTAATATTATCCATTTATGGTATAATATCAAACATGGAAAGTTGAGCCTTAATAGAATATGAAAAAAGGGAATTGAATGTGGATTCCAAAGAAAACAATGCACCATGGGGAGCATTGCAAAATCTGATCTGGACCAAGGTAATGTCTTAAAAAATCTATAATTCTATTTGGAAAAAACTATTGAATATATATGATTGCGATTATATAGTTAGAGAGGAAAATATAAAGGTATTTTGGAATAAATATAAATATTTGAGGATCAGCCCAACCAAAATAGTTTATGATTTTTTGATTATGTAAATGCTATGCTAGAAAATATGTGGGGCCATGATGAAAATATTGTGGATTTTAAAATTATGAAAATAATATTAAAGTTACAACACCAGGGTTTCAATGTGAATTTATCAATTCATGAAGACAAACAAATTAAAGAATGTTTCTCTAGATAGCTTATATAGTACTCTTGTGATAGGTAAAATGATAAATAATGAAAATGAACACAGATTAAAGGATAAATAATATAAAATTTCTTTTAAATAAATGCAGAATCATTTAATAAAATTTTTTCCAGATGAATATGATGTGAATGAGGTGATTCATTATCTTTCCTATGATCTTAAAATGGAGAAAGGAAAATTTTATGTCAATATTTGACTTGCTTGTTTCCAATAGTGTAAAGTAAAGAATCTTTTGGAAATTCTCTTTAAGAAGTTTTATGATAATAATGAAAACGATTATATGAAGAAATCTCTAAAAGGTGAAAAACACTATAGAAGACCAAAATGGAAAATTTTCAATAGAAAAAACATGTTATCTTCTGAATGTTATATTTTAGACAATTAAAAATAGAATAAGATGACGATTACAAATATATTTGTGGAGATTATTGTTTATCCATCATATATAGAACAAAAGATAATGATAATGGTTCTAAAAATGATGATTTAATGGGTAGAATTCATATATAGGAAAAAATAAAATTATGCCAGAATAACTTAATGTGTGGAAGAATAAATCCAATATGTAAAATACATTGGTCCATGATTCCAAGACTTATATGCAATAATAGAAATAATAAATATCATATATGTAATATGATATTGACCAAATAAGATCCAAAATTTCTAGAAACATAGAAAAATAAGTTGAGATCAAGACAAAAGTGTAAGAAAAATCCCAAATCATATATGGATTGATCAATAAAATTAAATAAATTATTAAAAGAATTAAACATATGAAAGTAGAATTCAGGTTTTGAGGGTTAATGTATGATTTTCAACAAATAATCCTTACACCATGCATGGTATTAGTTTTCTCCAAAACACTAGACCTAATTTATCACATTTAGAACCTAGGAGTGAATATTTAAGAGTGTATTTACATCCCATATGTGAAATGATTTAAAAATAAAAGAAAAGGTGTGGTAGAGCCTGATTGAAAGGAGAATACAACCATGGATAATGCTAGACTACAAGAATAAAATCCCTAAACTAAAGTGAAATTGGAATAAGTTCAAAATCATACTAGTAAAGCAACAAAGGATGGAAAGATGATACAAAAAATTAGGTGTTATTGCTGAAAAAATAATTATCAAGAAATTTTCTATCATTTTATTATATTTTTAATATTTATTTCTTTTGGTCCTAAGGATTTAGTAACACATCAGTTTATTGAACCTCAAGGGTTCAACATAAAGTATCCCAGGAGATTATTATAAGTGGACATCAGCGGCGAAGAACCTCCATGAAAATAGTTAAAACTAAAAATATATTATTGGTGTTTTCTAAACCATGAGAGTATCATAAATTTCAATCATCAATAAAAGTTATTCAATATCCATGGAATTATAAAATCATATAGGAAAAGTAAAAGGATTTTTATATTACTTATAGACTAATGGATAGTTTTGGCTTATGGGTTATGGATAGTGTATTTAACTCACACATGAACATTAATGAATTTCTTATTATAGGTATCAATTAAGATAAAAATAGATTTGTTTGAAATATAAATAATAAAAGACTCAGAGTTGTTATCATTAGAAATTCCAAGGTTGGTGTAAAGGATCTAAAAATCTAATGTGGTCTTGGTTGAATACCTTATTCATAATCTTCTCATTATGATTCAGTTGTGCAACTCATGAAATTTTACAGAATTTTGAAAGAATTATTTCAATATTAAAGCTAAATATTGATCATTTGTTCTATAAGTAATAATCATCAAGGAAAATATTTTTCTTATTGATGAATAAAATTGGTCTATGTAGTCAGTGTAAGATAAAAATAGGCTATGGAAAAGGTTCAAGATAATTTTGGCTAAATTGTTTTTGAAAATTTGGTGATGAGTGATAGGGCACTTGATTTTCCTAATATCAAATCAAAAAATAATTATAGATGTGATTATTTTCAAAAGGGAAATAATATTTTAAGGATATATTAGATGAAGAAAGAAAAATAATTAGGCTTTTTGGAGCTTGTTCATGAGTTTATTTAATTTTGGATCAACGACGCTTAATTATTTAGAAATAAAAATGTAGTATGTTTTGTTTTTTGAGGATTTTAGTAGGACAGATTAGATTATGGTGATTAATAATACAATAGAGGTATTCAAGTGTATCACTCAACACGAAAGAGATGTTGAAAAAATATTTGGCGTAAAAATAAAAAAATTGTACCAAAATCTTATAGAGTTTACAAATACCCAAGTGGAAGAATATCTAGAAAAACATAGGATTCAATATCATGTGTCAGCTAGGAGAACTCCTCAGTAGAATTGAGTTCCTGCAAATAAGAAGATGTATTATCAACAACAATACTAAATATGATTATTGAAAAGTACTCTCTATATCTGTATTGGAATAAAATTGTTCTAATAGTGTTCTATATCTCTTATTGGGGATTTTTATGTAAAAATGAATATGAGGCTCGAAAAAATGTCTTGTATGAAAATAATTATACACTTACATTTTTTGTGTTTGGGAGAAAGTTTTTATTCTTAAAAAAGTAGAATAAAAAGTTTGATGCATCTGGAGATGAATGGATATTTCTTGTAAATTCATTTAAGATAAATTAATATGGACATTTCAACGAATGGGTAGGTACAATTATTAAAATCCATGATGAATTCATAACTGAATGTTAGAAGACATTGAATACAGGTAACAAAATCCATCTATAAAGGAGTATAATTCATAAAGAAGAAACATTTTTTCAAGGAGGAAAGTGATAAATATTTTTTTCATCTTGGGGAGTTCAAAGGTTTGTAATGAAATTTTATGATAGATATAATGACAATGAAAACATAGTGGAGAAAACAAATAATGGACAATCCGAATGAGATAAAATCTTTGATAAAAATATCATTGATGATCAGATAGCTTCCATTCAAACTATAATAATTAATATATAGAAATATACTTACATTATATCTCAGATTAAACCAAATTGATTTAATTAATCTGTCATGGATGAAAGTCTTGTGAACTTTTTGTATAAGAATCTTGAGCAGTTTAATAAAAATAATACATGGGAATTTTTCTAGAGATCGACAAAATAAAACATGCTAGGAACTATATGGGGTTTCTAAAGGGAAAAAAATATTAATGAATGTGGCCAAAAGACAAGGAACAGAGCATGGTTGGTGTGCAAGTAGTATTCCAAAATTTAATTCATTTATGTAAATAGAAAGTTTAAGCTTACTTCTCATTTGGATATTATTCTTTTATTCTTGGATATCATTGTGAAAAATTTATTTAAAGTGTATCAAATGGATATGAAAAAACATTATTGAATGGAGTCGTTGAAGAGTAATTCTATATTAATTTACTATATGTATTTATCATTCATGAAGATGAAATAAACTTTTCTTAATTTAATAAATATTTATAAGTATTCATAAATGCACCAAGGTATTGGTACTCTTGACTCAACGAATGTTTAAATAATCTTAGTTTTCATAGTCTTTGGGTAATTCACAACCTATACATTAGGGAGAAAGGATATGGATGTTGTTTATTATATATGTTAATGACATCATATTTGGAGGGGAAAATGACACTCAATGTAATTACTTTTTAGAAATAATGAGGTGTGAAATCATGATGTCACAAATTATTGAAATATCCTTTTTCCTTGGCCAGTAGGTTACTAAAAGGATGTATTATAGAATTATCTCCCAAAATAAATATTCTAAGGAGGGTTTGAAGAGGTTTTATAATGATGATTCTAAACTTATGATTACATCAATAGAGACCCATATGAAATCATCAAAATATGGTGAATGTAATAATGTTGATGTGGATTTCTATTAGAAAAATATTGGTAGTTTACATTACTTGAATCCCACTTGTTCAAAAATCATATTTTCAATATGCAAAGCCTTCCTCTATCATGGTTTTCTAAAATAAATTCGTATTGAATATATAACATGAATAGTTTTATATATGAACTAAATTGTGGATTTTGGGTTGTTTTATTATAGTAATTCATAGCAACAAATACATGGGTTTATTGATGCAGATTAGATGGGTTTAATTGATGAAAAAAATTATACTTCATGAGGTGTTTTCTATCTTGGTAGTTTTTGAATTTATTATCAAATTAAACAAATAAGATTTCACGTCATTAGGAACTGCAAAGGCATGGAATATTGTAATAAATCAATCATGTACTCAATATATATGGATGCGACAATAGCCTGAATAAGTTTCAATTGATGTGGTATCTCCTATTTAAATTATGTGTGACAACTCAATTGTTGTAAATATTATAAAAAATCCCATTCATCACTCACAAACAAAGAATATAGAGATCAAATATTATATATTGATGTATAAAAATGATCAATGGGTTATGAAATAAGAGTAAGTTCCTACTAAGAATCAAGTGGATAATATCATGAACACGGATATTCTCAAGGTTGATTTTGAATCGAATCAATTGGATCTAGGATTCCAAATTAACGTCTTTATCTAGATAACCCTATAAATATAGACCCCTACACCCCCATGGTAATTTTTTAAGAAATATATGATTTATTTCCTCAAATCCTTTATTATGTTTCTAAGTCTATTTTTTAAATACTCTAGAAAATTATCTTTGGTTTTATTGATAAAGGGGGAGAAAGATTCCATTATATTTAATAGGATGAATTTGTGGATAAAATTTCTCTATTTTTCCTCTTTATAAAGGGGGATCATCACTCAAGGGGTAGTGTTTTTATTGAATATTTGGGGGTTCAGTTTTTAAGATTATATTGAAATATTTAGGTTTAACAAGTTTTTATCATGGAAATTTTCTCATCTAAATATTGTTTATCAAGCCAATATAGCCTCACTTGAGATTAGTGTTTTTATTTCATGAATAAAAAATTCACACCTTGAAGGAATCTGAATTATTAGTTTTCAAGAATTGGGAAGTTATTCATCTCGATGTTTTATTTGAAATTGTTAACAAACCCATTTGAAAATATTGTAAGAAAAATAGAATTGATATTTTTCATTGATATTTTTTTATTGAAAAGTAGATATAATTATTGAATTTGAATAAGGTTGTGGATAAGAGGTGGTGGTAAGAGTACTTTTATGGATTTCTTAAACCCATCAGGTCTATTGAGGCCTGAAAAAATCTATAAGTCACCATGTTCAACCCACCAAGTTGCATTATAGAGTGGTTTTGGAACTAGAAGTTTCCTTACCTAATTCAATATAACTATTCCATAGAACATCATGTTATATCATAGAGTATAGATTCAGTAAGTTAATTCATTTTTAGCTCACGTCATGGTGAAATAGACCATGTCGTGGAATGTGATCATTCAAACTTTTATATCCCTTGATTTTATAGGGTTTCCATTCTATATAGAATCTCCTACACTATAGGAGTTTCGAAGATATTTTTTCCGCACTTCATAATATTATTTAATAAAGGAGTTTATTATTTTGGTATATCATGTCAATTATTTTTTATAATCTTATATGATCTCAAACTGAAGAAAATTTCTTTTTTGTAACTAATTCTGTGGGCAAACAAGTAAGAGGACATCATGTCATGAACATGGGTTAGTCATGGGGGGTCTTTTTTCTCATTAATTTTTAGACATAGTGAATAGGAAAAAATTACATATAGTAGTATGGAATGACCACATGTTATGGATGAATCTTTATTTTGTATCATTGTGAAGGAAACTACATCGTGGCATAGATTTAGAAAAAGTTGTCTATGTTATATTATGTTGGACCACATTATAGCTAAGTTGTTTTTGACTTCTAGTAATTTCAAAAATAATTACATGGATAAAAAATTAAGGTGTTTAAAGTAATTTTCATGTGCCTTAATAACCGCATTTTAACACATGAAATGAACCAAAGAAGATAGGGGGAGAATTACTCATGTATACCCATTGTATAAAATCTTGGTGGTTGAATTATCCACAATTGTATATAGTAGTTCGATGAAACTAGTAATAAAACAAAGATATCTAAAAGAGGTTAAAACAAAAGATTATAGGGAGGGAATTAAGAATAGATTTCTAGGCTTTTAGAAAAATTAAATATGAGAAAGGAATTTTCAGGATATTAATCTCACTAGAAAAAAACGATATTATATAGAATACACATACAATATTTGGTCAATTTTGATATTATTTTCTCATAAAAATAAAGGTTTTCATGGAAGGATAAATGAGTATATTTTTTTAAGATAGGTAGTGCAATTTTATTATCTTATATATATAGTGCGTTAGAAGGTCAATGTGACTTCCCATTATGTAAAAAAAATAAAATCAATTCACTCTAGCATTACGGGTAAGTATGCACATTGCCTTCTTAGGCTCCTTGAACTATCCTAGTTTGGGTGAACCATTATAAATCTCTTATTAAACTTACTAATTTTATCATTCATTGAGATTAGGAAAGTGAGAGAAATAAGTGTTCATCATATTGATATAAAAAAGATAAAATTTATGGGATAAAGTTTTAAATTTGTATTACTCTAATTCACACCCCCCTCTTAGGGTAATCTCCTTGATAATGGACTAACATACTGTTTATTACTTGTTGTCCTACCATAACTACCTCTTCTACCTCATTCTTATAGACCAATTTCACATATGTAGTTGTACAAATAATAACACTATTAAATTGAGATATATTCTTAGAACTCTTTTGAAGATCCAAAATATTATTAAAATATTAGAAACTAACAAAAGAGAGAAACGAACCATCTTAGTGAAATTATTAGTATCTTCCTTCACCATTTGATCACCTTAGCGAAGATCGGGAAATTCTATGTCCTTATCAAAAATTACCTTCTATGGATAATGATATTTAATGAACATAGTTTTGATCAATTTCAAAGACATCTATTAATGTTTTCAATCTTAAATAATGGTTTTCCACAATTTTTGTTTTGGTCTATTGAATGTGACTATAATGACATTCACTCTAGATGTTTCAGGAGATTCAAAATAATAAAATGTCTCTTAAATATTCTTCACCCACTCTATTCCATCTTGAAGTCCATATTTTTCATGAAATATAGGATAGTATGACTCTTCAACTCCATTCAATGTTTGGATAAGGTTAATATAATAAAGGGTTACATTTAGGTTATTGGAAGGAATACCATATGAAACATTATCCTAAATTTTGTTTTTTATTATTCATCAATTCTTTTCTAGGAGGTGTAATATAAAATAAAAACAACTATAAGACTCAATAAAAATATAAATCAAAACTCAATACACATGAGTTAAGTCATCCTTTAATAAATTAATATTATTATAATTTGTTAATTATATTTTACATCAAACACCATTCCTATAATAAAATGAATATAAATGATAAATTCATTTATAGTATAAGATTAGAACTTTTCATAAAAAAATATTTTACAAGAGAGACATGAGAACTGCTTTATAAAATCACTCTATATACTTTTGAAAATAAATTATTGTATTTGAAAAATACAAGAGATAAAAAATTTCCAATTAAATTATACTTCATAATCGTACATTTAATTCCAAAAATTTTCATAAACCCCACTTTTATATAAAAAAAATTATTAAATCACCAAAAATATCTTTGAAAGCATGGGAATTTCACAGAAAAATCGCACAATAATTTAGGATATTAGAAACATGAATAAATTAATGGTTCATTATAACATTTAGGGAAATAGATAATTAATTCTTTATAATATCAAAATCGGTCAAAAAAAATACTTTTGTTCAATTTATTCATTATGAAATTGAAAATAATTCCTGAGAAAAAAATAATTATAAAACTCAAAATTTAGTTTTTAGAATAGTATTAAATACCCAATAATGACATATCAAACTCAATATAACCAAATAATTTTAATACCTCATGATATTTAAATTATTTTACTCTAAATATCGAATAAATGGTTATATAATCCTATCAAAACCATATGAAATCAAAACCTCAAAGATTGATGAGATTTTCACAATTTAACTGGTTGGTCACACGATTTCCTAAACCATACATCAACCATGAAAATAGTATTAGATCCATCCAGAATCATGTGAATAGTTTTGTGAATTGTGCATAGTAATTATGGACCCCCCAATGTCCCCAATTTTACCAAGAAAACCATTGGATTTATCCTAAACAACTCATTGAACCTCCATAATATCTATAATAGGATAAATAAGATAAAAATATCTTAATAGAAATTGAAATTCAAACTCAAATATGCTAACTCAAGGATCAGTAAAAAAAATTGTTCTTCAGACACTCTATTGAACCTACCTCAGGAGTTTTAATAGTATTATCTCTATTCTACCATTATTACCTAAATAAAATATTTCTCAAGTATTATTTTTTGATGAACTAGATTGATTAAACCTACCACATCACCCATGTTAATATACCATAAGTCTATAATTTAATTCCCAGTTATAATAAGATAATAATAAGAACTGAGGATATAAAAAAATATTGAATGGGAATTATTTTACCCTCTGAAATCAAAAAACATGATTCAGACTCCAACTGGGAATCCATCATTGATTTTTTTATATTTAATAGTCATACAGAGGGAATAAGTAGTTTCAAATTATAAACAAACCTAACATGCCATATTAAAAAAATATAACAAGATAAATAAGAAATCATAAATTTATAAGAAAAAATGAAGGTACGATACATGGAATGTAACATACATAGGGACAAAAAATGAAAATAATATAATTGGTTGATGTATGTAAATAAAAATAGTATATAAGTATCCACAATAAATTGACCAATCTATCTCCTTGTGACTCAAAGTCAACACCATATATCAACATCATTAAACTACAAAAATAAATATAGAATGAACTCGATATATGGTCCATGACCTATACACCTACATAAATACAAGAAGACTATATACACACCAAATTGTGTGTATACAGAGTAAGTTACTTCCTGGTAGGGTACCGACAAGAATAAAAAACATTCCTTTTATAAAAGAAACCCAAACATAATGAATAAAAAATAATCTTTTTTATATTCATGTGTTAAGAAAATAAATGATGTTTTAAATGATATTTTTTCTTTTGAAAATAAACAATATTTATAAAAAACAAAACATTACCTTTTTTTTATTTCAGAAAACCAATTTTAAAATTGAAGGTTTTAGAGTTTAGCGGAAGTAGTTCGGATCATACCCAATAATTTGTTTCATCAGTTTATTCATATAAAATACTAAAAACATGAAAATGATTCCTTGTATTATTATTAGATAGGATCATTTTACATATATTTTACAATTAATATAAAATATTAATTACCACTTCTTGATAAGTATTTCATTGATGTTGATAAATTTATTTTGTGTTCTTATCGTATCATTATTATATTAAAGAGTCCAATGTAAAAATCAGTCTAGACATATCTATACATGATCCAAGAATCATATAATGTTAGTGTTGGTATTTTAGATTCTAGTATAGAGGAAACCATCTAGCGACAATCATTATTGATCACAATAAGAATTCTCTTACTCCTAAAATAATTTTTCCTCATGTTATCTCTTTCTTTGGAGGGATAATGAGGACTATATCTCATTTTTGAGATAATTATGAAGAAATTATATTGATCTTGAGAAAATATCATTATTCAAAACTATTCTCAAACTCTCCAGAATGATATAATTAGCTTAATATACTTAGGGTTAGACTAATTCCATAGAGGCCCTCATTTAAATGTAAACTCTATATAAATCCATTATTAAAAAATAATAATACAATTAATATCATATTCCATGTATTTCACTAACTCATGCGTATTTAAATATAAAATATTAATTAAATAAGTCATTATTATTTTTAAATAAAATTAAATAACAAATATTATTTCATCGAAACCATTAACTGGACTTTTGAAACCTCCTTGGTATTTATTGATCCTTAAATAATAAAATATTTTTCCAATAAATAAATATATTTATATTATTTGTTTAATAAATAAATAAATATTATATTCACTAACTGGTGAATACATATTTATTTTATTACTCACATAATAGAATAAATATGCATTTTACATTTATTTATTACCTTATTAATAAGAAACAATAGATAAATAAATAGTATTTATTCTATAACTCATGAATAAATATTTATCTAATATTCAAATCACATATATTATAAACTCAAATAACTGGTGACTAAAATCATGTGATCAACATAATATGAATAATTATTATTCCCTGAAAATAATAAATATTTTTTATATTACATTCAAACTAAAATTTAATTGAGATTATAGATACACATGGTGTGTAACCCTATAGGTGTCACAAATCACCCTGGGTACCCTAGTAAACCTACAACCAAGATAGACCTAACATGGCCCGAAGGGTGTTCCTGATCTCCCTAGGTCGGTGATTAGCACCTAGTATTGTAAAACCTACACGTGGGAATGAATTTTTCACAAAACATAGTAGAAGAAATAGAAACAATAAAGTTTTCATTTTAATAGAAGCTCCATTGGGAGTAAAGTACCAAAACAAAGCAAAGCATGAATATCCCAACAACTCAAACAATCAAGTACAAAAAGCAAGGAAAACAACCCCAAGGACCCTAAGGAAAAAACTCACCAAGTCTCAAGCTCAATTTCTGAATCCACCTCAATGATATCTCTTCCCATTGCGTGAACCTAGCAGAAGAATGTCTAAAAATAAACAAAGGAGAAAATAGTGTGTGACCCTAATCCTAGTAGGATACCACTAAAGATTCCATAACATATTCCAAATAAATATTATCGAAAAAAGGATTTCAAATTTCAAAATAAATAGGATTGGAAATTCAAAATAAAATTTAAACAAAATAGGCTATACATTTTCAAAATGATGGAAAATATATTTAAATCACATGCTTTACTTTACAAGAGATAGAATATTTAAAAAACAGTGGCATAAATAAAATATTTACCTAAAAGAGATTATGTAAATCCAGAAAACTCATGTAACGTAGCTTTACAACATTAGCATACATTTATATCTCATATATAAATAAACAGGCGAGAAACATTGTCATATTCCAAGTAAGTAAAATATTATTAACTAGATATAGGATCCTTCACTCGCTAAGTAATAAAAAAAATAGTATACTCACATCCCCCAAACATTATACATAGGTGACTCATCACCCTCCCATCTTGGATGTGACCAGCCACATGTATTGTTTTGAATATTTTAAAAGAATAGAGTGTATATAAATAACTCACCAACTACCTATGGATTTCATGTGCTCTTATATGATGTGGAATTATTTTAATATTACTTAAAATAAAACTAAATCCCATTCATCCTTTTCAAGTTTCAAATTTTTCCACTTAAAATCAGAACAATTTTAAATAAAAAACATTACCTTTTCACAAGATAAAAGCACTCTTTTTCTATCAAATCATTTTAATCCATTTTCAAAAGTTTGGAATCTATTTAAAACCAATTACATCCTTTTCAAAATTCATTTCCATAATTTTATTGAAAATATTTACATAAAATAAACAATTTAAATTAACCAATTTCTATAAAACACACCCTAATTAAATGGAATTAGGGGTTTTCCAAATTTATATGCCAAAAATATTTTAAATGCACTGATTCAATATAATTAGGTTTTTATCAATTTAATTGAAATTTATTTTCTAAAATTGAGTTTAAATCAACAATTGAAATAAATCAAGCAATTTAGGAATAATCAATTTGGCAACTAGGATGGAACCACATAACGTTTTCCTCAAAACCCAACACTTACAATGGTACCCATAAATAAGAACAAAGGTGTGTAAGATCTAAAAACTAATCCTAAAATCAATATCTAACATCATAAAAAATATATCCATCAACTTTTAGGATGATCCATAGAAAAACCCAAAAGAGTAAAGAGAGATAGACAAAGAAAAATGAAGAACGGTTTCCCAGATATCACCGAAAAAAATGAAGATCGAACACCAAATGAAAGGATTTGAAAAGGTTGGAAAGCTCCAAAAACATATTGGGGAAGCCTTTGGGTTGAGATAATGGGAATCATAGATGATATAATGAATAAATTACAATAAGGTGACTCCCTTTTATGGTTTTTTTCAGGTCATTACATGGCATGTAATCCAGTTACACACATTGAAATATTTAATTTTCTTAACTAAAATGATGTATTGACTCTGTGATTTTGGAAATGTGCCCTAAGGAACTCTGGAGATTCTCTCGAAAAACTGGTGAAGACGGGAGTGCTTTCCCCGACCCCCCCCCCCCCCATGGGGGGGGGGATAATCTTCCGCTGACGAGAGACAAGGGGTTTTCCATTCTTTTCCAAACCCTGATGTCCTTCCCCCTTTTCCTAAAATCTCATTGAGTCTCAATGCCCCATGTCTGCTCGAAGGGTGCCTAGTCATCAACTTTCAACTTCGAAATTTTCCTAATCTTCCACACTTCTAAATAATACATTAATTGTGTAGTTTAGGCACAGACGCCCTTCTGTGGATGCATTTGATAGGTTTATCTTTGTTTCATGTGATCTTCAGGAAAGTGCGGTCGTGGGTTTTCTTGATAAGCGCCACATGATGATTCGGTTCGATTCAGAAGTATACCTCATTATAGCTTGGTCGAGGGCTCCTCATAGCTTAAATAGATGTTGATTCTTACTAAAACGGTGGTACTTTGAGTTTCACATGAACCATGACTCGCCATCGGCAGTGGTTTGGGTAAGATTCCATAATCTTCCACTGCCTTTCCAGAATCCTGTTGGTATTCTCATGCTAGGAAATCTTGGAGGAAGGCTTTTGTGTTCTGATTCTTGAAAAAAAGTTTTGTGGAACCCGGTTAATCCCTAAGTTTGTGTGGAATTGGATGCATCCCGGATGCCTTTTGATCATGTGAGGATTACAATTGGGAAGGATTACAGGTGCAAACAGCAAATTGTCTATGAGTACTTGACAGATTATTTTTCTTCTTGTCACCGCTTGGGTCATTCAGTGGTGGTTTTCAATAGGGGAGGGCCTTTAAAATCCCTTTTTCCATATTCCCAGGTGTCTAATCAATGGGACGAAGATTCTACGGGAAGGGTTTCAGAGGCTGGTGTGATGGCGAGTCAAGGACAGAAGGAAATGGGACCTGAAGGTGGAGGTAAGGAGCCTCACCTTCCAGTGGTAGAATAACAACTGGTTGAGGACTGTAATAATATGGTTGTGGATGGTCTTGGTTTTGTACGAGGGAATGAGATGTATTGGGAAAGGCATTGGAGGTTTGTGTGAGGGTGGTTACTACTCCAAAGGATCAAAGACCAGAAGGAAGTGGTAGGGAGGTCCAGCCTCCAGTGGTGGATGAACAGATGGAGGATGTCAGTAGGGAGTTGGTCTAGGATGGTCATGGAGCTATGGCTACTTTTGGTATGGTGAATGCCTTGGCATGGCCTATACCAATTGTTGAAGGGGATCTAATTGAGGAACACGGATAGGGGGAGGTTCCCCCAGTACAATTTGTGGGGTATGAGGGATCTAGTTCCTTTATGAAAGATATATTTACAGGGGGCTATAGGAATGGATATCTCGGCCAGGCCTTTTATCCCTTTAAGCAATAGGTTTGAAAGCCTTGCCAAAGTCAGTTTTAAACCTGGTTTATGTGCTAATTAAAAAGGTGGGGGTGTGGGTGTTGGGGTATCCCTGAAGAAGCCTATTGGTGGAAGTCTGGGACAAGATGATGTCTCTAGGGCTGTGGAAAATCATACTGATGGGGTTAGATGAATTGATCAGATTGAAAGTATTACTTTGAATAAAATAAGGAGGAGTAATAGTGGGGGAAATGGTATTGCCTCCGAGGATTTTCTCGGTAAAGTGAAGAACTAGGATGGGGGCGATAAAGAATATATGAGTGGACCGACTATTCATTCATACAATGATATAGTACAAGGGGGGAATAAGAGGATGGCCAAGTGTGAAGGAACGTTGTATATGACCACAAGAAAGAGGACTAGGAAAGACTACTACTATATCCCGTGCCCGGAAAGAACCAGATATGATTTTAAGTGGGATAGCGGGATGATTATTTCCTTTTAAAAAGATAGCTTTGTTAAACTATCCTGTGGAACCCAACCGCCTCTGGATCAGTTGAGGAGCTGGGAGGTTGGTGTTATTAGGAGGCGGAATAGACCGGCTTATGTTTGGGAATAGGCCACTGCAGAAGAGTAATCTTGTATGGGATGCGGAGACGATTACAGGTACTATGATCTGTAGTTTGGTGTTGTTTATTTGGTATGTGGTTGAATTACAGGTGTTGGTTTGTGGAGTTCTAGGTCGCTTGGTGTTGTTCTGAATTTTTCTTTGAACCTTGTTTCAGGTATCGACAACCCATAATCCGGATTCTAAAATGTGAAAAAATGATTAGCGATGTGTTGAATCTGTAATTCCCCTTTAAAGATGGGGTATTACACGACATGAAACTCTTATTCACATCGGGTAATTATTGTTATTCATAACTAATTAAACCCCTGTTGTTACGCAATAAAAACATTTCTAAAAATAATTTACACCATGTAAAGGAAATTTACGGTGTGTACCCATCACACTATTAACCACATTTCATGGCTTAAACCCGGTACCAGTTACATGGTGTATAAATTAGTTACAAAGTGTGTAATATCCCAGCTGTATAGAAAAAACCCCACTTCAAAGATGAAAAAATTCAACAACTATCAAAAATTAACATTTTATGAATCCTCCCAATATAAGCTCAACCCATCCTAGTCAGCAAAAAAGGAAAAACCATGAAAAGGTTAAATTTGTACCTATCATATTGGTAATGGGATGTTATAACCTCCCCCCCATAGAAATATTCTCTCCCTAGAAAGCCTACAAATAATATTCCATGGCAATGTGATGATTCCACAGATTTCTCATCAATGACTCATGTTCCCACATATTGTGACTATCAATACAATGCTTCCATAGTATACGAACTAAAGGTTTTATCCTCCCTGGAAGAACCTTGGTCTTGGAATCGACTCTCCTAATTATATTCTTAGTCAAAGATAAATCATGATCAATCACAAGATCACACCATCTCAAAATTTGAGATGGATCAAATAGATATTTTCTCAGCTGCTATACATGGAATATGTTATGTATCTATGTTCACTGCATTGGTAGTGCTAAATGGTAAGAAACTTTCCCTACCCGATTAAATACCGATAGAGGTCCCAAAAAATGAGGAGCAGACTTCCCTTTCCATCAATCCATCAATGACCCAACCGAGGTGAAACCTTCAAGAATACCTGGTCACCAACTAATAATTGCAAAGGCCTATGGTCATGATCATCATATTTTTTATACTAGATATGTTTTATCAACATTATCTGATGAATCAGCTGAATCTTTGTTGTCATCTCTTGCACCAAACTTGGTCCAACCAAGTATCTTTCCCCAATCTTTTACCAAGACAAAAAATATTTACATGTTCAACCATATTAGGCCTATAAATGTTTCCTTATGATAACAAACTAGTAAATCTTATTATAAGATAACTAAAATAGTACCAAGTGATCATTCACAGCCCCACTGAAGTCGATAACACAAGCTCGAAGCATAACCTGATAAATCTATATAGATTTCTCTATCTATCCATTCGACTGTGGATGACAAGTCAGGCTCAAACGAATGTAAGATCCTAGTTCCCACTGAAGGCCTCTCAAAAAAATAAAATTATCCTACGGATACCTATAAGAGACTATAGTAGATAGAACTTCATGAAAATGAACAATATATTTCCCCTAGAGAGTTCCCAACTCCTCCACATTGGTTGCATCTCAAATGGGTATAAAGTGAGATGACTTGGTCAACCTATTTACATCCACCCATATTGAATTCTTCTTCCTATGGGTGTGAGGGAACTCCATCCCAAAGTCCATAAAGATTTCATCCCACTTCCAAGTTGGGACTGGATGTTTTTGAAGAAAACTTGGAGTTTTGTGGTTCTCAGCTTTCTCCTGTTGGAATGTATAGTAATGGGAAACAAACTAAGAAATGTATCTTGTAGAGACCCGAAGCTTATCGTACATGGACATTACATTACTTTTGCGGAATACTTAGTACATAACAAAAACACACACACAAGGATCGTAATAGTTTAGTGTCTTTGGAAACTCGGAACGTATTCTTCTAATCGTGGTGAAAGATCTTCAATATCTCCCATAAAGATCTTCCTTTTTTTTTACCTAAAAACCTTTCTTTATATCCTGGGGAAAAGAAAACATAAAAGGGTGAGCTCAAATGCTCAGTAAGGGTAAACAAAAGAAATATCAATCACATCATATACATAAGAACATAGCTTTTGGAAATCTTAACCTGCAAAAGAGCTCATAATATCATAACATGGGATAAATCATAGAAGTGAAAATGAAATCATAACTTAAAACAATACTCATTGTGGCATACACACATAATCATAGAGAATCATTTCTTGTTAGTCAAGACTCATTGCCAAGACTATCTTAGTGGACAAAGTCCCTTTCTGAATCGAGTAATCCTCGTTTCAGTCCTGTTTCACTGAACCGGTATAACCTACCATTCCAGCCATGTCTATCTCATGAGATATGAAATCTTTACCCAATGCATTGGAGGGAGATATAGGTCCCACCCATCTCTTAATGAATCCTTTCTTATGTGTGCCACAAAATCATAAATCATAAATCATTGCATAACCTATGTAACAAAAATGGAATTCTTAAACAACATGACATCATAAAACCATTCATATAAGATAAAGGAATTCATAAACATAATTCCATCACAACATAGTCAAATCAATGTAAAAATATGGATAGAAACATAACCCTTTATTATCTTCGATGGAAAATAATTTTGATAAAACAATTGAATTGAATTCTTGAGGAAAATATCCTTTCTTCTTCAAAATCAATTTCTTTTCACAAAACATCATGCAATTTTAAAAGAAAAAGATTTTATTGAAAATATTCATGAAATATTTTGGAGGAAGGTTCATGAAAATAAGGCTTTATAAAACCGTAAAAATCTGTTCGTGCCGTATAAGTTAAAAAAACATTCTTCGTACTTTTGTCGGAAAAGTCAAAAAGTACCTCGTACGAAAAACGAAAAAAGATTCCTTTCATATCCTTTACTAAAAACTCATAGAAGGGTAAAATTGGATTTAAACAATTGTAGGTGGATGGAAATAATATTACATATTGAGGGAACATGGATGTGGATGATAAAATACACCCCAGTAAATACTTACGAATAAACAATCTCGGATAAAAATGAGATTGTGATATTTCCCTTACCTTAGGTCCGACTTGCTTTGTAAGTATCCGAACCTCCTGTATAATGATTTAAATCATGTTATTGACTTATTAAAGAATCATATTCATTGTTATGATATCATATATGGTTCACTTATGACATTATATTACCCGTTCTTTTGTAAATTCCATGTTAAAGAAGCGTTTTGGGTAAAATCGTTTCATTTATCGTAGGTGTTTTGACTTGTTGTTCTTGACATCATTATTACTTATATCATGATTTACTTACTTCCAGAATATAAAATATGATTTATATATCATATATATTCAGTATATATATATATAATAGATAGATAAATAAAATGAAAAACACCGTTCATGGAGACGGTAGTCCGTACGTACGCATGAACGCTGTTTTACTTTCCTTATTGTCTTGAAATGGAAGTAAGTAGATGACATACATATATATTTATACATAAATCCAGTAGCTTTAAAATGTCATATATTTCATTATTATTTCTTATATATACTTTATAATCATTCTTAAATAGTTAACATGGAGAATGAATCTCATCGCGTCGTGGAGACGGTAGTCCGTACGTACGCACGAGCGATGATATCATTTCTATAAATATTGAATTGGAGTGGAGTGGATTATAAAATATATCAGAATCAATATGATGTTGTAATAACTATGTATAGTTATTCTTTACACCATTATACCCATCCATGTAAGGTGGTGGTGGAAAATAGATTACACCACGGCGTGGAGACGGTATTCCGTACGTACGCACGCGCGGTGATTTCTTTTCCGTAGGACGGATAGATGGTGAAATAGGGTTGTTTCATACTTATAATAACATATCAGTATATGAGTGATACTGATGTTATTACTTCATAATGAAACAACCTAAGAAGAAGAAGTGGAAGAAGAAATAAAGATGAAAGAATTGGTAACGGTAATTACCTCTTCTTTGAAGTGCCTCTTTGAGACCTCCTCTTAGGGAACTAAAATTGGTCTTTGAGTAAGACCAGAACCTCTAGGATGTTGCTAGGGAAGTGGAGAAGAGATTTTGGCAGGGATTGGCCGAGCTTGAGTGCTCAAATTGGTGTGAGGAGAAGGGGGAGGGGGTGTCCTTTTATAAGGGAGGAGAGGGGCACCTTAGGAATTCTTAAAAATATTAATTTATAATAAATCTAACCCCACTTAAAAACCTCCAAAAATGACTCATATTCGAAGATCAGATGATATAGGGTTGTAATCTCATCAACCAATCAAATTTAGACATGTTTGGATATTATTTTAAACCTTATCAATTAGATTTAACTCTAAGTTAAATAATTTAACTTTTACCGTGTCTTTTTGTTTTCTTTCACTATATGGTTAATACACTTACTATAACATGCCAAACGAACCCCAAATTGTTTATTATTAATATATATATCCTTATATAAGTCATTTGGCCGAACCTTAGATTTTTAGGAATAAAATAACAATTAGTAATATAATATTTGATTTAAAAACAATTTTGTGTCAATTTTGACACTATTTGATATATGATTTTTGTGAAAGTCATAACAGAATTAAATGTTCGAACCAAGTTGATTAAATCAACTTTAATATATCATAGTAACCTAGAAAATTAGTGGAATTCATAAAAAAGCTCAAATTACATTTATTTTGGTGCTTATAACATCAATTATGTCAATATTTCATTAAAAAGATAATTACTGCATCATCGTTGTGTCATAAATAAATTAACTTATTTGATGTCTAAAAATTAAAAATAAAATATCATCATGTAGGAAATCTTTTTATCTTTCTAATGAATATTTACAATCGAATTTATCTTATGTATAACCCCATATTAAAAATGATTTACTTATTAACCTTTGATTTTAACTATTTGAACCTTTCTTTAAATAAATTAATAATAAATGTCCTAATCTAATCCAAGTGGGCCTAAATGGTCATATTTTATTCCTAAGTTTGTTTTTGGTCGAATTACACTTGTCAAATAGAATTAGGACATGTGTTTGGGTAATAGTAATATCATATTTACCCTTAGTTACCCTATTTACTATTAACCGCGATAAAAAAGTAAAAAGTTACTATTCACCAAAAAATTATTTTCATCTCATTGAACCACATTTTAGTCCCTGATATTAACCGTGTCTCTCGGATTTTCGAAATTCCATTCACAGAAGCGGAAAAATTAAGTTTTATGAAAAATTCAGTTTTTTTAACTATCACTTAGTAGTTTCACTATTCATCAAAAATTGATGTTTTTCAGAACAATGCCAAAATTTCATCCTAAGCTATATTTCATATTCCGAATTCAAAAATGAAGTCTATTTTAATAAATTCATAACATAGAAGTTGAATTAATTAATTTTATAATTAAATCCCGCTGTTAAGACAAATAGCGTGTTTTTAAGAAACAATATCTATCAAAAGATTGACATTTGTTTATGTATGGTTTAAATCTGAAATTACAACCAATGACCAACATTGTATTAAATTGTAAAAATATATTCTAAATATACTTTAAAACCACTCAAATTAATAATTTATCACTATTAATTATTTCGATTAAAAAAGTTGTTTTTAATTATAATTTAGTAATTTTCACTATTCATCAGAATATGAAAGTTATCCGAAAAGTACCAAAATTTCACCTTAGGCTAAATTCGATACTCCGAATCCATAAATGAAGTCCATTTTGAAAAATAAAATTTACAAAATTTCAAAAAGTGGTTATTACTATTCACAACAGCTAGTTTTAATAATATCTTAATAGCATATCGTTGTTTAGCGAAACTTGGCGTTGCGTACAACACACGCTATCGAGGAAGGTTGTGATTGCGTGTAATGCAAGGCAAGTCAAGGATGCGTGTTGTGAAAGCTCCTTTTGGTGTAGCGTACAACATTAATAAAATTAAAAAGAATATTTTTTTATAAAATCTTGGGCTGTTACATTCTACCCCCCTTAAAATGAATTTCGCCCTTGAAATTCGTCGGGGTTATAAATGGTTTACTATTCGAAAGTTTCTTTAATATAAACCCACATCGTAAAAAGGAATACCAAAACCAATCTTTAAAAACAAATGTATGAAACGTAACGGTTACCCAAATAAACTAATCACTGGGTTTCCACATAGGTGAAAATATGGATATGGAAGAGAAATCTAACCATCATGTTCTGATGGAGAGTGGTAGAGAACATGGCTATGGAAAAGCCAATAATCACAAATCCATAGATTTGTGGTGATAAAAGGTACCATCTGATTCATCAGGTATAAGATCACTAGGACAACATTTTTGGTTTTCAAGATCATTTCCCTAAAGTTGAAAATTTGAATTAGAATAAATACTTACTTTATTTTGGTACAATCTCACTGTTGTTCATGCTTTGAACAATTTCCACTTCATCTCTTAAATAAATGAAGTTGAATTTGTTATTCGTGAAGTGTTAGCAGATCATGTGATAGAATGACAGGTCATTCCATCTGTCTCAAACATAAGTCGATCTATAGTGAGATTAATCATATATGGTTCCTAAAATGGACTTATACTTCATATATCATACTGCTTAATATAATAAAACTAGTTTCTACTAAACAGGGACTTCCTGTAGGTCAGTGGTAGGCGATAAAGGCCAGTCGCACTTCGGTTGTGGGTTCGATTCCCACAGCCTTGTCCGAAGCGATGGGCTGTCGCCCGTCCTGCAGGTTGTCCTTTTTATAAAACTATATTACTATAACATCCCATCAATAATATCGAAAAAAAACTTCTATCCTTAAACAATACTAACTTATGTCCAACATAATTCATTCCAATCATTAGGCTCATAATACTGCAGTCCATTCTCATAACATAGTGAAAACGATTACCAGAGATTTAATACCATCGTTGATCCCCATATATCATAAGATATATCTTGTTGGTCACATTCCAAACATTTAAAGGCCTTAATCTTGTACTCTCTTGAATACCCATTGAACCTTAGTGAAAACTTGAATGCAGTTAAAAGTTAACACTTTTCACATACCGAAATCCTCAAAATTCTATATACTCAAACCATGATATCACTTAGTCCTTATATCAATCATGAGCTCATGAATACTGTCAAACATTTCATTTTCCCCTTATCCCTTCATTATGCGCATATCATCTTCATTCCAAAAATATCTGAATAACCTTTCATGGATATTGGTAACATTAATCAGACAACAATGTTACAATCCTTACATGTCTCTTTATTCCATAGTACCATGAGATTACTTATACAACATTACACATGATAAACATGTAATCATTCCACTACATTCTTAAACCATTGACCGAGCTTCAACAATTCTTTCATCTCACATACCATTGGTAGTCTCTTCATCATCATCCACATAAATACTTCCCATATGACCATACTGATTCTCTTCATGAGTCTTTCCCTTAGGGCATTTGTTTGCATAATGCCCATACATTCCACATTTAAAACACTTAACCATTTTTGATGTTGTAGCAATACCATTATCTTCATCCCTGGTATTAACTGAACCTTTTCCTTTGCACTTACCAGCTTTGTGTCCTTCTTTTCCACACCCAAAGCATCTTCCAGTTCCTTTGAAACATTCTCCTTGATGCCTCTTCCCACATGATTTACATAGGGGAAATTGAACTTTCTTTCCTCTATGATCATCATGAAACTCCATCTTTCTCTTATTAGCCGAGTCAGGAAACTTACCAAATTTTACTTTATTGATCATATTATGAGATTACTGATTCGGCATAATAATGATGTTTGGACTTCCAAATCCCATTTCATTTGGTTGCTCATAAATAATATCATTCCATTGTCCATCATTTCCTCCATTATCGTGAATCACCTTGTTTCCAGCCATTTTTTAAACCCAAAAAGAATAGCGTGAGAGGCAAAAATCATGCTAGGAAAAACAACATAATAAAGGGTTAGTACCCTCAATATATAACATCTTAGGTTTAATTCTATGATCGTTAGCGTAATTCTATTACTATAACCTATACGTATACTTAACCTTAGAGACATCCCTAGACATACCTTAGAAATATCTCTAGGGATCTCACTAACGTTCTCACATCCTAGTTTCCAAAGGTTGACTAAACCTTTCCTCTGATACCAACTGTAGAGACCCGAAGCTTATCGTACATGGACATTACATTACTTTTGCGGAATACTTAGTACATAACAAAAACACACACACAAGGATCGTAATAGTTTAGTGTCTTTGGAAACTCGGAACGTATTCTTCTAATCGTGGTGAAAGATTTTCAATATCTCCCATAAAGATCTTCCTTTTTTTTTACCTAAAAACCATTCTTTATATCCTGGGGAAAAGAAAACATAAAAGGGTGAGCTCAAATGCTCAGTAAGGGTAAACAAAAGAAATATCAATCACATCATATACATAAGAACATAGCTTTTGGAAATCTTAACCTGCAAAAGAGCTCATAATATCATAACATGGGATAAATCATAGAAGTGAAAATGAAATCATAACTTAAAACAATACTCATTGTGGCATACACACATAATCATAGAGAATCATTTCTTGTTAGTCAAGACTCATTGCCAAGACTATCTTAGTGGACAAAGTCCCTTTCTGAATCGAGTAATCCTCGTTTCAGTCCTGTTTCACTGAACCGGTATAACCTACCATTCCAGCCATGTCTATCTCATGAGATATGAAATCTTTACCCAATGCATTGGAGGGAGATATAGGTCCCACCCATCTCTTAATGAATCCTTTCTTATGTGTGCCACAAAATCATAAATCATAAATCATTGCATAACCTATGTAACAAAAATGGAATTCTTAAACAACATGACATCATAAAACCATTCATATAAGATAAAGGAATTCATAAACATAATTCCATCACAACATAGTCAAATCAATGTAAAAATATGGATAGAAACATAACCCTTTATTATCTTCGATGGAAAATAATTTTGATAAAACAATTGAATTGAATTCTTGAGGAAAATATCCTTTCTTTTTCAAAATCAATTTCTTTTCACAAATCATCATGCAATTTTAAAAGAAAAAGATTTTATTGAAAATATTCATGAAATATTTTGGAGGAAGGTTCATGAAAATAAGGCTTTATAAAACCGTAAAAATCCGTTCGTGCCGTATAAGTTAAAAAAACATTCTTCGTACTTTTGTCGGAAAAGTCAAAAAGTACCTCGTACGAAAAACGAAAAAAGATTCCTTTCATATCCTTTACTAAAAACTCATAGAAGGGTAAAATTGGATTTAAACAATTGTAGGTGGATGGAAATAATATTACATATTGAGGGAACATGGATGTGGATGATAAAATACACCCCAGTAAATACTTACGAATAAACAATCTCGGATAAAAATGAGATTGTGATATTTCCCTTACCTTAGGTCCGACTTGCTTTGTAAGTATCCAAACCTCCTGTATAATGATTTAAATCATGTTATTGACTTATTACAGAATCATATTCATTGTTATGATATCATATATGGTTCACTTATGACATTATATTACCCGTTCTTTTGTAAATTCCATATTAAAGAAGCGTTTTGGGTAAAATCGTTTCATTTATCGTAGGTGTTTTGACTTGTTGTTCTTGACATCATTATTACTTATATCATGATTTACTTACTTCCAGAATATAAAATATGATTTATATATCATATATATTCAGTATATATATATATATAATAGATAGATAAATAAAATGAAAAACACCGTTCATGGAGACGGTAGTCCGTACGTACGCATGAACGCTGTTTTACTTTCCTTATTGTCTTGAAATGGAAGTAAGTAGATGACATACATATATATTTATACATAAATCCAGTAGCTTTAAAATGTCATATATTTCATTATTATTTCTTATATATACTTTATAATCATTCTTAAATAGTTAACATGGAGAATGAATCTCATCGCGTCGTGGAGACGGTAGTCCGTACGTACGCACGAGCGATGATATCATTTCTATAAATATTGAATTGGAGTGGAGTGGATTATAAAATATATCAGAATCAATATGATGTTGTAATAACTATGTATAGTTATTCTTTACACCATTATACCCATCCATGTAAGGTGGTGGTGGAAAATAGATTACACCACGGCGTGGAGACGGTATTCCGTACGTACGCACGCGCGGTGATTTCTTTTCCGTAGGACGGATAGATGGTGAAATAGGGTTGTTTCATACTTATAATAAAATATCAGTATATGAGTGATACTGATGTTATTACTTCATAATGAAACAACCTAAGAAGAAGAAGTGGAAGAAGAAATAAAGATGAAAGAATTGGTAACGGTAATTACCTCTTCTTTGAAGTGCCTCTTTGAGACCTCCTCTTAGGGAACTAAAATTGGTCGTTGAGTAAGACCAGAACCTCTAAGATGTTGCTAGGGAAGTGGAGAAGAGATTTTGGCAGGGATTGGCCGAGCTTGAGTGCTCAAATTGGTGTGAGGAGAAGGGGGAGGGGGTGTCCTTTTATAAGGGAGGAGAGGGGCACCTTAGGAATTCTTAAAAATATTAATTTATAATAAATCTAACCCCACTTAAAAACCTCCAAAAATGACTCATATTAGAAGTTTAGATGATATAGGGTTGTAATCTCATCAACCAATCAAATTTAGACATGTTTGGATATTATTTTAAACCTTATCAATTAGATTTAACTCTAAGTTAAATAATTTAACTTTTACCGTGTCTTTTTGTTTTCTTTCACTATAGGGTTAATACACTTACTATAACATGCCAAACGAACCCCAAATTGTTTATTATTAATATATATATATCCTTATCTAAGTCATTTGGCCGAACCTTAGATTTTTAGGAATAAAATAACAATTAGTAATATAATATTTGATTTAAAAACTATTTTGTGTCAATTTTGACACTATTTGATATATGATTTTTGTGAAAGTCATAACAGAATTAAATGTTCGAACCAAGTTGATTAAATCAACATTAATATATCATAGTAACCTAGAAAATTAGTGGAATTCATAAAAAAGCTCATATTACATTTATTTTGGTGCTTATAACATCAATTATGTCAATATTTCATTAAAAAGATAATTACTGCATCATCGTTGTGTCATAAATAAATTAAATTATTTGATGTCTAAAAATTAAAAATAAAATATCATCATGTAGTAAATCGTTTTATATTTCTAATGAATATTTACAATCGAATTTATCTTATGTATAACCCCATATTAAAAATGATTTACTTATTAACCTTTGATTTTAACTATTTGAACCTTTCTTTAAATAAATTAATAATAAATGTCCTAATCTAATCCAAGTGGGCCTAAATGGTCATATTTTATTCCTAAGTTTGTTTTTGGTCGAATTACACTTGTCAAATAGAATTAGGACATGTGTTTGGGTAATAGTAATATCATATTTACCCTTAGTTACCCTATTTACTATTAACCGCGGTAAAAAAAGTAAAAAGTTACTATTCACCAAAAAATTATTTTCATCTCATTGAACCACATTTTAGTCCCTGATATTAACCGTGTCTCTCGGATTTTCGAAATTCCATTCACAGAAGCGGAAAAATTAAGTTTTATGAAAAATTCAGTTTTTTTAACTATCACTTAGTAGTTTCACTATTCATCAAAAATTGATGTTTTTCAGAACAATGCCAAAATTTCATCCTAAGCTATATTTCATATTCCGAATTCAAAAATGAAGTCTATTTTACTAAATTCATAACATAGAAGTTGAATTAATTAATTTTATAATTAAATCCCGCTGTTAAGACAAATAGCGTGTTTTTAAGAAACAATATCTATCAAAAGATTGACATTTGTTTATGTATGGTTTAAATCTGAAATTACAACCAATGACCAACATTGTATTAAATTGTAAAAATATATTCTAAATATACTTTAAAACCACTCAAATTAATAATTTATCACTATTAATTATTTCGATTAAAAAAGTTGTTTTTAATTATAATTTAGTAATTTTCACTATTCATCAGAATATGAAAGTTATCCGAAAAGTACCAAAATTTCACCTTAGGCTAAATTCGATACTCCGAATCCATAAATGAAGTCCATTTTGAAAAATAAAATTTACAAAATTTCAAAAAGTGGTTATTACTATTCACAACAGCTAGTTTTAATAATATCTTAATAGCATATCGTTGTTTAGCGAAACTTGGCGTTGCGTACAACACACGCTATCGAGGAAGGTTGTGATTGCGTGTAATGCAAGGCAAGTCAAGGATGCGTGTTGTGAAAGCTCCTTTTGGTGTAGCGTACAACATTAATAAAATTAAAAAGAATATTTTTTTATAAAATCTTGGGCTGTTACATATCTTCTCATTCTTGGCCACCAGAATCATTACCTCATGTCATAAAACATCTTTGTGGTTTTTGGGTGCATAGACCACTGAGAAATATGGAAATCCTCCATTACATCATTCCTTGTATCTATAGTCACAACGTAACAACTCTCATAACAAATAGTAACCTCCATGGAGAACAACCACTGAGCATCAGTCTCCCCACCATAAATAGTGTATCTAATGCAATTTAATTCATCATCAAGCTATTATTCTTGAAGAATCATCTCAAGAAGATATTATATAAACTGAACACCGACTAAAAAAACTCCATCCCCTTTCTTATGAACTTTAATATGAAATTGTGAAAAAAACACTCTACAAATCTACACTCCCTAGAATATTCTTTCACAACCTAGGTTTGATGTTTCCTGATTAGTGCCTCTACATCAACATTCCATTTCCCTGGGGTATAGGTGATTTCAAAGTCCATCAACTGTATGTACTCCACCCAATGCCTCTAGAAACAGTGCAAATATTTTTGAGAGAAGATATAAATCTAGATTTTGTGGTATGAAAACATGATAAACCTTTCCTAATAAAGTTAGTGTCACCAACTCTTAAGCCCATACCTCACAACTGTAAGGTCAAGGTCATGGGTAGGATAATTCTTCTCATATGGCCTAAGATGATGAGATACATAAGAAAATATATGTTCAACATGTATAAGAATACAACCCAAGACTGAACCTAATGCATCAAAAAAGATCGCATAACCCTACAAGATCACTGGAGGAGTCAACAGTGACATAGTAGTCAAAATTCATTTCATCTCAACAAAAGAATTCTGAAATTTATCATCCTAAGAAAGCATTACCCCTTCTGATTCAGTGCAGTCATTGGAGAATCCGACTTCGATAATTCCTTTACGAACCTACTATTGTATCCAGATAAGCCTAAGAAGATTTAAATTTCAAAGACATTTTGTGGTTTGTCCCAATTCATAATATTCTTTACCTTCTAATGATCAACTCATATACCCTGTTTAGAAAAAAATTACCCCAATAATTTTAGTTCCTGAATCCAGAAATCACACTTTTAAAGCTTGGAATAAATTCAGTGATTTCTTAGCAAACCCATAATTATTCTCAGATGTTTTACATGATCCTCATATTTAGAGTAAACGAGAATTTCATCCACAAAGACTACCAAAAATGTATCCAGATACTCATGGAAAATCTTGTTCATCAAATCCCTTAAAACTAAAGAATCATTTTCAGACAATAGGGCATAACAAGGTATTCATAATTGTAATAACTTCTCTGAAAGGAGGTTTTTTGAATGTTATATTCCTTTCTCCTTAACTTATGGTAACTATATCAAAGGTCGATCTCGTAACACCACTTTTAACCTTTTAACTGATCAAATAGATCATCAATCTGTGGCAACAGATACTTGTTCTTTACCATAACTCGATTGAGCTTTTGGTACTCAATAAAAAAGAGAAGGGAACCATTATCCATATTAGTGAAGAGGATCAGTGCCACCCAGGGTGACACACTTGGGAATATAAATCCTTTCTCAAGAATATCATCCAAGTTGGAATTCATATCTTTCTATTCAACTAGTTCCATACAGTAAGAGTGAATTTAAATTGGTTGAATATCAAACATTAAGTCAATGGAAAACTCGACCTCCCTCAGTAGTGCCAAACCAGATAAATCAGAAGGAAACACATTAAGAAACTCGAAGACCATGTTAGAAAGATTCCCACTCACTGAATCCCACTATAGATCAAAATCAAACATAGTTATCACATTCCCAAACTCTTGATAAGAGGGTCTGACTCTGCTTGAACTTAGGTCCCATTCTCTATGAAAGAATAGAGGCACACCACTAGGTGTTGTAAGGTATACCTGTCGAAGATAACAATAAATTGGGGATTTATTGGAAGTGATCTAATCCATCCTGAATATTAGGTCAAGATATTTCTTTTTTATAAATAGAAAACTCCAAGAACGTCTGATGTTTGATAGATACAAGACACAAGAGGGGCTACTAAGAACCTTCTCTCTCTTCATACCAAGGTGTATAGTAATATCCATTGCACAAGATAAAAGATGCATATGAATATTAAGTAGATTAACAATATAGGTTGAAATAAATGATCGAGATTCAATATTATCAAAACAACATTCACTTATAATGATGTTATAGTAATGGTACCTCTCTTGGATGTTGGAACTGTGTCAGCTTCCTCTAGAGACTCTTCCACTGTGTGGAGAAGCTTTATTCAAGTTGCATGTAATTGTAACCCTTATTATAAGTGAATCATTTTATTACCCCACATTTTTAGGTGTTTATGATCTTATTCAACTATATAGAGTGGAAAAGTTTAAAAAAACCTTTGCAAGTGACATAAATGTCCGTAGAAGCCACAATTCTTGGGCGCCATAGTGAAAACCATCCTTTAATGTCCTAGTCGGACACACCGGTAGAATACTAAAGTGATTCTTCTAGGCACTGTAGGAGGTCTCAAATTACCCTTCTATCGTGAGACACTACGAGAGTCATCATGCTTCCTCTTTCCTTTAAAGTAACTCATGTTTCTATTGAGAGGAAAAGAAACTTGTGATTACCCTAACTTTCAAGCTAGGTCCATCTCAACCATTATTACCGTATATAAAACATCAGAATGAGTGGGTAGCTTCAAGAATAAAACATGGGAATGAATATCATATCGGAGTCCCAACTCGAACCACTGATCCTTTATTCTCTCATTAGAAACAATATTACAAGAAAACGGTACCAACTCAGTAAAGAGATTTGAATAATCAGGCATGGTTTTATCTTCCTTCTCAAGCTTGATTAACTCTATAGCCTTATCCAAAATCATTGAATTTAGAATGAATTGTTCAATGAAAATAACCTTGATGTCTTTCCACTCTCAGACCTTATTTTTATTTTCCATCACCATCATGTCCCTCTATCTTTTACTTGGTCCATCTAGAATGAAGGTGGAACACTTAACCTTGATCATGTATGGTGTCTCCAAGAATTCAAAAAGTCATTCTATCTTTCACAACCATTTATCAGCTTGCTTAGGATCAGTGGATCATTTGAAAACATGTGGTATATGGGGAAGGAAATCTTGAGAATTTTTTTTTGATGAAAAACCCCCAGAGGATCCATAGATAGAGCATGAATGAGTACTGGAGGTGGTTTCTTTCTATGAGCTTAAACTATTTAAACGATCACCTCAACTATATTTGGGTCCACTAGAGGATTCTATTTTTGTGGTTCAGCAGCAGCCTCCTCCTAAATCAAATTCAATCGTCTTCTTTGAGGCATGATGTTACACAACATTAGTAGATAACCTTTATATAATTCTCAAACAGAGAAATAAAAGAAACATAAATCCCAACAGATAGGACAATATGATTTTAATTTCACCCTATACAAATAAAAAATAGGTAAATGACTAGAAATAATACACAAAATATCATTCCCTAACTACTCCTTGTGACTTAAGTTTCATTGTGGTGATAGATTTATAGGATCTCAAACACAACTACCTCCTAAATCCTGACATAAATAATCAAATTCATACTGTCATCATGGAAAAATTCTTAAAAGCCTCATTTGATACCAATTTATCATGAACCAGCCCAGGTACCCAAGTAACCTGATAACTGATCCAAATCTAACATGGACCAAAGGATATTACTGATCCCCATGGGTCAGTGATTATCACATGGCATCATACAACATGCAACTAGGAATGAATTTTCCACAAAACATTGAGTAATAAAAAGAAATAAGAAATCATGCATTACAAAGGAAGCTTTTCTGGGAGTAAAGTACCAGAATACAATATGGAATGAAGATCACAAAAACTCTAATACCCAAGTACCAAAATGAGAGAAAACAACCCCAATATCCCTAAGGCCACAACTCACCATGTCCCAAGATCAACAGTTCGATACACCTCCAAGAGATATCTCCCCATTGGTTGACCTTGGAAGAATAAAGTCTACAAAAACCCAAAGAAAAAATTATTATGTGAGCCTAATCCTGGTAGGGTTCCACCAAATATTCTATAATATATTCCAAATATAGATTATCCAAAGAAAATATTTCAATTTTCTAAATAAATAAGTTTTTTTATTCAAATTCATATTTTAAAGAAACATGCAATACATTTTAAAAATGATGGAAAATGATTTTAAAGTACATGCGTTACTTTACAAGAGATGTAATATTTCTAAAAAATGGATTAAATAAAACAGTTACATAAAATAGTTTATGTAAATCTAGAAAATTAATGTAGAGCAGTTTTACAAAATTGGAATACATTTATATCTCATATATAAATAATCATGAGAGAAGTATGGTCATCTTCCAAGTAGGTACAATAGAAATAACCATCTATAGGATTCCACAGTTTATAAGTGATCATAGAAAAATGAGTATACTCATGTCACCTTGACACTGGCTAGAGCTGACTCATCACCCCCTATTGGGTATGTGACCCACTATAGTTATGTTTTAGAAAATTATAATAGCATTTAGTGTATGAAAATAACTCACTAACTACCTAAGGTTTCCATGTGCTCTTACATGATGACAAATTTATTTTAAGACTAATTAAAATAAAACTAAATCCTATTATTCCATTTCAAAATGCTAATTTTTTTATTTAAAACCAACATGATATTTAAATAAAAAATTCCTTTTAAAATGATAAAACCATGGGGATTCTATCAAATCATTTTAAATCATTTTCACAAGTTTTAATTCCATTTATAGCCAATACCATCCTTTTCACAATTCATTTCCCCAAAAAATTCAAAATTTTGATTGAAAACATTTCCATCAAATACATAATTTAAATCGACTAATTTCTACAAAACACAACACAATTAAATGGAATTGGAGATTTTTTAAATTTATGTGAAAAAACCATTTCAAATCTCCCAATTCATTAGAATTGGGTTTTATCAATTTAATTGAATGAATATTTGAGTAATTGAATTTAAATCAATAATTGAAATATATCAAGAAATTTAGGAATAAACTATTTGGAAATTTGGGATGGAATAACCTACCATTTTTTCAAAACCTGACATTCATAATGACACCCAACAATGAGAAAGAAGGCATTAAAGATCCTAAAACTATATCAAGAAGGAAGATATAAAATCATGGAGAATAAATCCATCAACTTTAGGTTTATCCATATAAATACTAAAAGATGAGAAAGATAGATAGATGAAGATCGATGAAGAACACTTACTCAGATATCACTCACCAATCCAATGATGATTGGACACCAAAAAAGGGAATACAAAAGGGATGGAAGGATCTAAAAACACATGGGGAAGGCTTTGGGTCAAGAAAATGGGAATAGGAGAGGAGAAAATTAATAAATAACCATGAAATACCTCCCTTTTATAGTGGTTTTCAGGGTGTTACATGATGTGTAATCTAGTTACATGCCATCAATGATTTAATTTATGTAATAGTGAAGCCACGTTGAATCTATAAAGCCCCATTCAAGTAAAGGGATTACATTATGCGTAAATCCCAATCACATCGTTTAATGCCTCTGATTCATAACCGATGAAACTCTCATCATTACACATTACAAATTGATCTAAAAATACTTCATTTCATGTAAAGGGAATTCACAGCGTGTACCCATGACATCGTGAACTACGTTTCCTAGCTTGCACTTGGAACCAGTTACACAACATGTAATATCCTGGTAGTTTAAAAAACACCATGTTTAAATTTTAAAAATCCATCAAATTTTGGACTTTACCATTACCATCATCCTCCCAATATAAACTCAACCCGACTAAATCAATGAAAAGGAAAAACCAAAATAAGGTTAATGTTATTCCTGTAAAATTGGTAATGGGATGTTATACTAGGTCTCTTTGTCGGGACCATTAGGAATAATTTATTAAATTCCAAGATTACTTTCTAGAAACATGTAAAAGAACTCATAGATAAAGAATTTAATGTTTTAGTAAAAACAACCTCATATGAATGCATATTGTATAACATAATGTCTTTCTCTCTATATTTTATCAGGAAGGTTTCATACTGGTATCATCAAATTAAAATCTTGATTATCATTTTTGACTACATAAAATGAAATCTTAAATAAACTACCACGGTCATAGAGTTATCCAAAGAATTCTATTTCCATCAAAAGTCATGATATATCATTTCCATAACTCATAAGGGGTTGATACTTTCTGGACATATTCATTAATGTCATTTAACTTATGACGCACCTAATGTATTCTTCTTCATTGAGATAATATGTCATCATGTTTTCAAAAAAATATATAAAAATATATGATTAATGATATAAATTAATAATAATATCATGTATAAGGACCAATACACACATCTGAAAATAGTAATATCCAATGAAATATATAGCATGTAGAATTCATGTTGAATTTCTACCCCCATAACATCATCTTTTAGAGATTACCTAGTTTTAAAATTCATGAGTTAAATCCTCTTATATTTTTCATTATCAAACAATTGATATTAAAAACATCATATGTTTCCCATTGGGATTATTTAATTTTTACTATAAGATATAATTTTAAGAATATTGTTATAACACATTAATGTTCTCATTAAAACATGGTATATTTATAACATTTAAATGTAAAAAATTATTTTATTATATTATCACATGAATGTTACAAAATATAACACTCATCATGTTATAATATATTTATTAATATTTGGTTTAAATTAAATATTCTAGTAATTTAAATTTCAATGTCAATCGGCTCTAGGGAACTAACTCCAACAAAATATCACTTGCTCTAGTGCCAACTACTAACTAATTTGTTAGATATCATGTGATCAAAATTATTATACTAAGATATATATATAAATATTGGTCATTCATATTATTTTGTTTATTCTATTTACCATGAATTTTTTCCAATAGTAAAATCTATCAAAAAGTGATATCGCTTTGCTCTAACCTTTTTCCTTCATAAAAAAAATAACAACTTTACTAAAACCATATCCGGAAACAAATTTTATCTAAACTACATAATAATAAACATCATAAGACACAACATACTCAATCCATGTAGATATAGAAACCTCTAGATATGGTATGTTTTTATTTATTATTACCTTATCCTTACTACGATAAGATAAAAAATTGATGTGATGGAAGAATCATTTTTGTATTCCCTTGACAACTAGTATTCACACATATCCAATACTATATTCGTGTCCACCTTACTTTGTCATGTTTTATTTAATAGTTCAAATTACATTACTTCTCATTTATCCTAGTTCTATTTAATATTTTTGCTATATGATTTACACATAAGAAATATCAAACCTCAGTATATATCATGGCATATGAGATAGAATAAAACTACTATTAGGCAAACAAAATTATATTCATCATAATTATATCATCCCTTTCTGAAGATAGATCATTCCATATGTCATCGGTAAAAATTTAGTCTTGAATTTTTCCATATTATATTCATCAATAATTTTTAAAATTAATTACTTGTTATATGATACCTCATAAATCTATGTGTGTAGATCTTGTTACCTTGAACTTGGTCAATTAATTTAATTCATTCTTGTAAAATCATTCCTTATATGTTAGTATTGATAAACTTTATGACTCAATATATGATTTTCATATGTTATAAATGTATATATATTGAAAAACTAAATCCCTATCACTATCCTATTTTAGACACATGTCCCTTTTTCAATATTAATAAAAAAAACTGATGGATTTATTAAGAATATATTTTAAGACCACTATGGTCCCTTCCATAGATAGATCTTTTAAATTTTCACTTTGTATTGTGTTTATTTAGTGTATCAATTCCTTTTGGTTTCTCCATATAGACAAAATTTATAGATTATCCTCTAATGAGGGTGGTCTTAACATTCAATTTCCCAATATAATAATCATAGAAGGTTTATACAACATGTGTAATTATAAATTTGTTATCATGATGATTGGTATAGAATTTTTTATCATAGAATATGTCTCAAAATCACTAGAAACCTTTAATAAATAATCAATCCAAATTGTTATAGACTTGTACCATGCATGTCAGGTTTCCTCTTGAATACCCACTAATGGATTTACAATAGTTGGAGAAACTACTAAAATAAAAATCTAGATATTGGTATATATAATTCATATATAAATTCATGTAATGTTTTAAATATTATAATTTTTTCCCATTTACTACTTCTTTGTAGGATTCATTGTTCTTATCGATTAATATATCACTTGAATTGGTGGATATAAAACCACATGTTTGGTTTTAAATTTCCTATAAACTATTTGTATCTAGAAAAATTCCTCCCACTCTATTATAGATATTAATTTTTCTATTTCACCTCATGAACATCTAGAAACTTGACCTCATTCAAGTCAATACATACCCCACTATCTCAAAAAATATATGTTCACTTCTTATAGAAACATAGTCAGTCTTAACTAATATCTTTCTAACTTAGGGATAGCTATACCCTATGTAGATTTAGGATACTTAACTGAGATTCACTTAGTGTTTTCCTTGATATAATTTTATATCTAAATTCATATTTAACAAATGTTTATCATCAATCACGTGAGGTTATGACATATTAGATACCCATCATATTGTAACTTATAAGATATCCATTTGTTAATATAGTTCGCGTATGGTTCGTTGTTTTGTCTATTTTTGAAACATGTCTTAAAATGAATTATGAAATACTTTCAATACATATAAGACTCATAATTGGTCCTCATTGTACTGACATCACATCATTGATGTGCATAAAGTAATATGATTTCTAGATTTGATTCAATCAACATTTCAATGATCTATGAATACATGATTAAGTTATTCATTTAGAATACCACCCAAGGGGACTTATATGTTTCACTAAGTGTATTAATTACTTCCCATATTTATTCCTAAAATATCTTAATGAAATATCCTGGACTATATGAATTTACCTCTATATTCTCCTTAGAATAGATTGCATGGTCTTGCTGAACTATCTCTAGATGCTTCGTGGTTATCCTTTGTTTCTTTTTCTAAAATTTAATAATTAATTTTCAAATACCTAAGATTTATGTCTCCTAAGAGTCTAAACACCCTTATAGGTATATTATGAGTAACTGATTCAATATTTACATGAAAAATAATTATTTTTCCATAATTATGTATGATTCATAGATTTTATATTCTCTATTCATTATTGATAGTTGATACATTTGATGGAATTATTATTTAACTATTAGTTACGTATGGAATAACATAAAAAATATTCATTTAAGACATGAAACAATGTCTCGTTATGTCTAATTGTATGCTGAGATAATTTTTTGATAATACTTAATACAAAATAATTGTTTAAATACAATAATTCCACTTAGTAATCTAAATTCATATGCATCTGATTTCTGACTTAGGTATCACCCTTTATTATCTATATAGAAGGATTACCTTATAAATTATAATATTTCTAAACTTCCTTGGTTCCTATATTTGAATAAAAATCAATGAATTTCATGTTCCATTTAATACCCAAGAATTCAAATAGGAATATTATATGAAATGATATATATACATGAAGTTTAAGATTTCACTCACATTTTCAATTAATTTCATTTAATCTTCTAGTGATCTTTCTTCCCATGTGACAAGCATGTAGCCACTTATTCACCACTCTTTCTCTGAATATTTTTTCTCTTTGGAAGGAATTATAAAGGCTCTATTATCTTTAAAATATTTATGGGATTTTCAACCATGTCCTTAACTCCTTTGACCATAAGGGGTGATAAACCATGGTCCCACCAATCCTTATATTTTTGGAAAATAATATTCAAAAGATTCTTGATCAGCTTCTCCATACAATTAATAATATAATTCTTCATGAATATAGTTAATCCTGGTGGTATGGATGATAATATCAGATTAAGTGAAATTTTTTATCCCTATATAATCCCAACATTATCAAATGATCAATTTACTCTAACATATTGTAGAAAATATCAATACCTAGGTAATCATGTTGCATTTTACACTAGTATAGTACAATTACAATACCATTTATCTTAAGTCTCTCTTTCTTCTGTTCAAACTCCAAAAGATGAGATAGCATGGTGTATGTATCCATTTATTTAAATTTCATTTTAAACTCTCTAGAAATAGCTGATATAATGATACAATAGACATTTGAATCCTCCTATATATAACTTCTATATTCATCAATATCACCCACACTCATTTGTTGAGGTAAATGAACTTGAATTTGGGGTACTGATAAAAAATAAAAAAAATTCAAGTAGAATTTCATTGTATAAACAACTATATCACTCTTAAAAATTTATGATGGTGAGGACATGAACTTTATCTAATAAATATCATAGTGTTATTTTTGTTTTTTTTAATTTTCTAAATAAATAAAATCATATTTATTACTTTATCTTTCTTACCAAGTGTGATGTAATAAATTGTATTTTATTTGGGTCTCGTTATTTTATAAAATTCAAATAGAACTCAATATTTTATTTAGAATGTCCAATCATATGAATATTCTCTTTTAAAGGATCAATATTCCCATTTTCATAACCTAAACAATGGCCATTCAAATTAGTAAAAATTATTTAGGTAGGTGGTATTTTTATCTACATTAACTTGTAATTACATTATCCATTGAGTTAACTCCATAATAGTAAAATCTTGTACTCATATTTCCTCAAAACATGCCTCCAAACGGTATTAAATAAACTATATATATTATAATCAATACTAATTTAATTATGTCAAGACATTATATTTGTTAAGACTTCACAATAGTTAAAAGTGTCATTGACTATGGCCTGAACGATACTTTAATTATGGTTGTATCTCAACTCAGATAATGGAAGGAAAAATTTAATTTAATATTTTATTCAAGTATTTTTATTTATATTATGTATATATATTATTTATTTTATTCTTTACACGATTTTTAATAATATCTATATTTAAAATAATTATTTAACCATTTATGAAAAAATAATTTTCACATTATATATTTATTTTATTTTAACTATTATTATTGTTATTTTATTTACCTTATGTGATCACATGTAATCACAAAACAAATTACATTTTATAAATAAAAAATTAACCATGAACTGGAAAAAATAGAACAAACATATGGTATGATCATGAGATTTTTACTACTATTCAGTTTACTAATTGGATAATAAACCAACTCTTGATAGCATGGAGATAATTCCTTGAGTCAATCTTGGATCGATTTGTAGCATTCCACCTTTAACTTATATATATTCATGGTTAGTTTTATTTGATATTAGTATTGAAAAATCTTTTCACATCTTGGATATCTATCCTTTACATATACTTACTCACTTATGAGTGAGGGGAACCAAGGGTTTAGTGTTACATAAATAAATTGTGAACATGTGGGTTTATACATAATAATGGGGAAGGGATGATATAAATATCATAAAATTTAATTTAATAATAATTTTGTCACAAAAACCAATGATAAAAATGATTACATTAAATAGATATTCACTATGTATATAGGTAAATCTAGATCATGATCATCCATTAATTGAATGACTATACATTTAAACTAGTTTGTATTCATTTAAATTAGTTCTTTATTAAGATAAATTTCTCAAATTTAAAAAATTAGTTATCTTATTAATTAATTTATTAGTTTTACCTAATCAATAATCTAAAAAGTCCATCATATTCTCATCCACTTTTTATTTAACTTAATTAATTGAAATTAATTAATTATAAAATCCGTACTAGTTTCAAAATGGCATGTACACTTTTACTTATATTTAAAACTAATTTCTAGAGTTTAACTATTACATGGTGAATACCATCAAATGACATGGAATGTGACTAACGTTTTATATATATCATGTTGCATATTGTGTAAATACATGGAATGTCTGCCTACATGGTGTGTCGTGGTATAAATTGTGTTTTGTTGCATAGGTCAGGATGTGTAGTCAGTATGGCATGTCTGGCCACTTTCTATGTCTTTATTTAAACAATGCATACTAACAGTGGTTACTTTTATGTACATTGTTTTCATGAAAACCATACATATTTTGTATATATATAATAACATGTAAAATAAACAGTAAATAATTTAATATATCACATAACACACCAAAATCACTTTGCATGTAATTCATGTGAAAAAAACCCATTACATGGTGTGCACATCCATTTGTATGGAATGTAGTTTAGTTTTTATTGAGTAAATTAATTATTTCTCAGTGTAGAATCTAATAACACGCCTATCATGGCATGAACATTTCGTGAGATAAATGAAATTATAAAACATGTACTTCTAGCTACACGATGTGTGATTCATTACTGGACACCCGTAATACACATTTAGGGGATCAATGTATATCCTTCATGGGTTATTATGTGTTAAGATAAATGTACAACTCTCTACACACTATTTTTTTCATGTAATTAAATTTTTCTCATATAGAAATCAATATGAAGTGTGTATTAATTACATGTCTCCTGCTTTGAAATCACAAATTTCAAGATTTAAAAATAAATTCAAACTTAGAGGGTTTACATTGTGTATATTCCAGCTTCCTGTTGTATACTACCTATCATATTGCATTCCAACATGGTGTAAATAAACATTATGTAATGATGTTATATACCAAACCCCCACAAAATGTGTTACGATTTTCATGAATCATCATGGGATAGTGGACTATGGGTATGAAACCTATACTTTTTAGTTATATATTATTTCTCTCATTCACCATACCAAGAACCTCTTAATAGGATCATCAAGCATTATTTAACTATTTTTGTCCTATTATTTTTCATATAATGTTTAGAAATTTTATTATCTAAAATTTTAGATTGAGGTATAAAAAACTAGAATTGTAAAAATAATAATCAAATGAATAATTTATCAATAAATAATAAATAATAATAAATGACTTTTTGACTACTCTATTATCATTTGATGGTTTCAGGGTGTAGAAGAAGCAGTTGGTCCCATGAAAAACTAATGTTTTCATGAGTTTTTTCATGTAAAATCCTCAAAATGTTAAAGAGTAACCCTATGATTTTTATAGATAGAATATTTTCAGATATAATTTATAATTTATTTAAAATAAAAATTACCACATTTTAATAATTGTTTCTTGGTTAATAATCAATTCAGTTTACATTATTGTGTTAATATTATTGTTATAAACCATCAAAAGTAGAATTCCTTTACTAGTATCCATACATACTCTATGAATCTAAAAATATCATTGTTGGTATTCCAAGTTTTACACATAGGAACCAAACAACTTTCACCATTATTCATTGATTTTATTAAGAATTCTAGTAGGTTTTAAAGATATGCTTCTCTTATTATCTTTGTCTTGAGAGGAAATAAGTGGATTTTTTATCATTGTTGAGAGAGTTCTTGAGAGATTCTCTTGGTGTTGATAGAATTCTACTGAGAGAATATCATTGTGAAAAACTATTATCATGCACACCAAAATGATATAATTGTGTCAATATACATAGGGATAGACAATTAATTATTTTGCAGAGGCCCTTATCTATTTTTTAATTTTTAATAAACCCCATTTCAAATAATAATAATATAATTATTATTATATTACATGATATATTTTGACTCGAATGTATTTAAATAACATTTGTTAAATAAATAAATAAATAATTATTTAGTTGTTATTAAATAAAATATATCATTTCATTCGAGCCCATGACTCCATCCATCAATCCTCCTTAACATATATTGAAACTTGAATAATGAATATTTATTCCAATAAACAAATATCATTATATTATTTATTCAAAAAATAAATTAATATTATATTCACTAAGTGGATAATAAATATTTATTTTAATATTCTCTTAAATAAATAAATATTTATATTAAATATTTATTTATTACTTTGTGAATGAAAAAAAGAGATAAAAAAATATTATATAATTGATAAATTATGGATAAATATTTATTTGAAATTGAACTCTCATATATTCTAAAATTGAATAACTGGGGACTAAATTCATGAAAACAATATAACCTGGGTAATTAGTATTCCACAATCTGATAACAATATTTATTTTTAATATTAAATCCAAGCTATATTTTATCTAAGATTCTATATACAATTAGTGTGTGACCCTATATGAAACTTTATTATTAGAATTATCATTTATTTCCTAATGTCTAATATAAGTATCTATAAACACATAAAGGCTATAACGGCCCAATATTTATGTACATAGACATTACATCAATTTTTCAAAATACTTAAAACATTACAAAAACGGACGCCCAAACACCATAATAGTTTAGCAGCTTTGGAAACTTGGAACCCATTCTTCTATATTAGTGAAAGATCTTCAAAATATTCCATTAATATATTTCCCTTATCAATTATACTTAAAAACCTTCCTTCATAACATGGGGAAGGGAAACATAATAATGGAGTGAGATAAAATGCTCAATGAGGGTAAATAATTGAAATGTGTAAGTATATCATAGACATAAGGGTATGAGAACACGATCATGATAATTATAAGATCATATCCTCCATATCAAAGATCATAAACATGAATGATGGAATAAATATTTTCAATTCATAAGATATTTATAATAATGAAATCAAGATCAAAATCCATGAAATCATAACTTAGGAATAAGGCATGGTATTTTGGCATAACCATAATCATTTAAAACCCCAATATAAGGTTTTTATTTTAAGATATTTGTAGAATGTTAGTCTTAGTGTAACCACCTATGTACCTCCTTCAGTCTTGGGATTCCCTCTTGTGTACCCTCTTGTTTTGGGCCTGGGATCCCCTCCCGTAGACCCTCTTATTTCAGGCTTAGGATTCCCTCTCATGTACCCTTTGATATCATAAAACATATGTCATTAAACAGTGAATTGGATGTAGATATATGTCTCAACCATTAAATAATGAAAACAATACATATGTCTTCCATAAGAACATAAATCATATCATAACCCATGAAAATAAATGACTTCCATAAACACTTCATCATAATATATGTCAGGGAATATACATAGGTTTCATAAATATAATTCAATAGTAAAAATAAACAAACCATAAGAATAAAAGAGATATAATACTTGAAAAATATCCCCATTAAAGTGTTTGTAAAACCAAATAATGTTATCATATATGTAAAATAATTTTACAGAGATCACTTGAAGATAATTCAAGAGGAAAATATCATTCCTTACTGAAAAACACTTTCATTTCATAAAAGTACATGTAATTTAAAATATATTATTTTAAAATTACCTTGGAATATTATAATGTAATCTTTAATAAATTTTGGTATAATGAAATCAAAAAATTCATTCATTCCGTATAAGTTAAAAAATATTCTTCTTGTACTTTTTCCAGATAAGTCAAAAAAATACCTCATTAGGAAAATGATTAAAGATTCCTTTCAAAATTTTAATAGAAATTCATAAAATGGTAAAAATTACTTTTAATAGTTCCTATTAATAGTAAAAAAATAATTTGAATACATTTTTAAGAAACATGGACAAGGAAGATAAATATTTCCCAGTAAAAACTTATGAATAAACAATCCTGATAATAATGTGATTGTGTAATTGACCCATATTAGTTGAGTAACATAATAATCATGAAACCCATAAAATAATAACATCAACTATATCTTTTAATATTGTTAAATAAATGAAATTAATTATATAATATGTCATTGGTTAGTATATACACCACACAAAATAAGCAAGTGGTGAATAGGGCATGTATCTCATAGAAATAAAAAGAGAGTTGAAATTCCCTTACGTGAAGCCTTGACTTCCTTCCCATGAATTAAAACCTCAAGTATAATAAATAAAAGATCATTATACATATACCAGAGATTAATATTCATATATATATATATAATATGATTTTATTATGACCTTTTATTACACGTTTATTAACAATTCCCATGATAAAATAAAGTTTTCAGGTAATAACCTCTTTTGTATTGTAAGTATTTTAAATTTATATTTTCTGAGCCTCTAACTTAAATCATGATATAATTATTTATAGAATGTAAAACATGACTTATATATCATATATATTAAGTATATAAACATTTATATCAATACTATAAAAGATAGATATATGAAATGGATTACACTGTTTATGTAGATGGTAGGGTATATTTATGCATGAACATTGTATATATTTTTTTTGTGTCAAACGAAAAGTATTTATAAGATATATTTTCATTATAGAATAATTTTAAAGTTATATATATCATATATATTCATAAAAATTCATTCTTATTACCATCCATGAAATATAGTTGAATAATGAATCTCATCGCATCATGTAGATGGTAAGTCATACATACGCACAAGTGACGTTATCATATTCCCAAAATATTTTATGGAAAAAATGTGAACATGTTATTATCATTAAAGAATTATAATTATATCATAAATATCATATATATCATATAAAAATATTGTTCCCAACATAATTCCAAACCATGATATGAGGTAAAGGAAAAACAACAACATCGTTTCATGAGAAGGTAGTTCTCTGCACATATGAATGGTAAGTGCGTTACCCATTAGATTGAATTGTGTGTTAGTGTATCTAGTACCCTTAATATAAAATCATAACAGTATATTTATTATTTTTATACTACTATATAAGCATGAAATAAAAATCATTGAAGAATTTAAAGTAAGAAATAAAATAAAAATGTTGATTGACAAACGTTACAACTTCTTTGGGTATCACCTTTTGATTTGCACAAAATGACTACATTTGATGGATTTTTGACCAAATTAGAGATTCTAGGATTAATTTAAAGATGTTTGTCGAAGACATGGGACAATTTTTGGCTAATCCAAATGGATTTATAGGTGTCAATAAAATAGAAGGATATGTGTTCTTTTATAATAGAGGAGGGGGTACTCTTGGAATCTCCAAAAATATTAAATTAATATAAATTAATTTTTAAATAAATATTGCTCTAAAGTAGGTTATGTAGAATCTAATAAGATTATATATTGAATTACTATTAACCTATTATTTTTATGCATATTTAGTTCATATTATTAATCATGTATTTGGATTTATCCCTTAATTAATCTCTTTAACTCTTACAACGACAACATGTGTTTTTACTACTTATGGGTTAATATAGTTACAATATAACTAAAAACTAACCATAAATGTGACATTTATGACTTTATAGGACTTATACAATTTTTTGTACAAATATTATATTTTTATAAATTTTATATCATTTAATAAAATATTATTTATTTTAAAATATAAATTATTTAAATGTTGACATTATTCAATAATAGAATGTTTAAAAATATAATAATAATATTATATATTGAATAACTCATTTAACAAATCCCTAACATGTCAATGTCATCTGAAAAATTTGTGTATTGAATTAATTATATAAACTATATGTATTTTAATATTTTTAGTATAAATTATTTTATTCTTGCATTAATGAAATAATTCATGCATCATCATTGTGTCCCCATTTAACGTAATTATATTATCACAAAAAATTGTAATTAAATTACCATGATGTAGAAAAATATTTTATATTTCATATTATTATTTATAGTTGAATTTATCTTATGTATAACCCTATATTAAAAATGATATACCTATTCAAAATATGTGTATGACATCATTCAATTTTAATTAAATAAAATATAATAAATGTCATGTTCTCATCCAAGTCACTTAGAATTGTAATATTTTGGCCCAAAGATAATTTATTTGAAACCCAATCATTTAATAAAATTATGAAGTCTTAGGAATATTTTAAAATATTTATAATATTAACATTTACCTTGATTACATGATTTACCCTTAAACAAGGTAAATAAAAAATTACAAAAGTTACTATTAATAATGTCCACAAAATAAGTTAACCATCTTAGATTATTAATATCATACTGATTACAACTGTGTATGTTTTTTTATTTTTAAATCAATTCATAGAAATGTAAAAACTAATCTTATTACTAATCTGATAGATGTGGTGAGAAAGCGGTTCACTAAAGTTAAACCTTGCAGAATATTGAAACATTTTTATGTCTAAATTCAATGTAGAATTTATTCCAATGAACTAAATTGTTCCTAACTGATAAAAAATTTATCAAATTATACTTTAAAATTAATCAATAACATAATTAAACACTATAAATTGTTTCAGTGAAAATGTTGTTATCAATTAAAATTTATTATTTTTTACTATTGATCAAAAAATAAATCATATCAGAAAAATAAAAAAAAATCTACCAATGTAAATTTGGTAATATAATTTCAAATAAGAAGTTTATTTTTTTATATAAAAATTTTCTATGTTTCAAAAAATAGATTTAATATGGGTCCACCATTAAAAGGCAAAAAATTACCCTTTTAAAAAATATAGGGTTTTATGCATAAAATTGGGGTTGTTCTTATATTTTACATATAAAATATATTTGATGAATATAAATAAATGGATATATAACATTAATATTTCATTAATATAATTCAAAAATTGTAATTAATTTTATTTATTAAGACAAAATAGCATTGAGAGCATAAAAATAAAATTGTGTCCTTTATAATCAATTGGTTTATATTTTCATTTCTAATTAACTGGTTACAAATGTATTCATATTATGGAAATATTTTTTAATTATTTGGTTAATATTAGTTATAACTGCTAATTTAATGGCTAGTTTATATCTTACTATATTAAAAATAATAATTTAATAATATACTATTATTTGGCAAAACTCAGTCTTGCGTGCAATGCAAGCTATCAAAGGAACTCAACATTCTATATAACAAAATCCATGTATATTTTTGTGTATACCACAAGCTAATATAGTGTTTCATATATTGAAATCCTATCTTGGTACTTCATATAACACAATCCAAATGTAGTGGTTTACATATAACACAATCTATATTCAGTATTATGCGAAATGTAAAATATCAAAAATAATAAATTAATGTCAAATTTCTTTTGAAAATATCTATTGGTTACATTCTACCCCCTTAAAATAAATTTCATCCTCAAAATTAATTCATGTCTATCAATAGCTTAATACTAGAAAGTTCCTTTCATAGAGACACACATTGTAAAAATGAATTATAAAACGTCCTTTTTAAAAGGAAAGTTAGAAACATAACAATTACCCAAAGTCACTCATAACTATGTTTCCACATAAGTGGAAAGTGAAAATATTGACTTCGAGTAAATGTGTAAATATTTATAGGGAGTGATTGAGGTAATCAATAACAAACAATTGAATGATCTTTGGAATGTTGGGGGCCTCAAATTCCTAAATCTCTAATGATTTAAAAGTCCACTAGTTCAACAAAAATTACAGTTTTGTGATAACATTTTATTTATATATTGTTTTCCAAAATTTGAAGAATTTTCATGAAAAGATACACTATCATGATTTAAAGACAACCTTACCCTTTGTTCTGACTTGGTCAATTTCCACTTAATCTCTTCTTCTAAGAAATGAAGTTGAATTTTTCATTTCAAAAATGTTAATAGATCATGATATCCATAAATATAATGATAGGTTATTCTATCTATTTTGACATCATAAAAAAAGGATAACATAATTCATTTAATATTCATAACTCCTCATATGGAGAGTTAATACAATAATCAATAAAACCAGATCTGAAGTTTAACATATACCCTTCTAGAAATTGTTAACCTCATAACCCTTCTGATGGATGAAACTCAAAAACATTATAAATAAGGTCACTAAATTTCTCAAAAACAACTTAGAGTTGATTCCCCATATATCCTAATGTCGTTGTTGTTTATCACATAACAAACATGTGAATACCTTTTTCATGTATTCTCTTGAAACAAAGTAATAATCTCAATTACCATAATTCCTTATTGAAAACATGAAAGTTTCATTATTCTAATGTTTCTGGGATATATTCCTTCAGTCAAAAAAGTTGTAAACATCATCCATGATACCATAACCTCCATGTCAAAAAAGCCTTAATTAGTTACAAGGCCACCAGTATCATCCAATTTACTTATTCATATCCAATATATTATTATCCGAACATCCTTATCTTAATATAGGTAACATATAAAGAGTTAAATTTCCCTTAATCAACACCTTACCACCTCAATCGATTTTCATGGTTACTAATACCATTCAATATAGTCTTTAAATCCTAAAGTAATAAATATTGTAGACCAATAATTATATTTTCCATTAATTCATAATTCCATGAAATAATTGTACAAAACTTCTCATGAATTCCATTACATAAACACGTAATCATTCCACCACTTCATTGTCATATTCTATATCACCAATAGTGGTTGCATGAGATTTCCACTTTCCCCTCGGATTAAGAGGTTACTAACATTGGTCATCATCACCAACCCTTGGGTTTGGGCACTAGTTAGCATAATTCTCATTATCCTTACACATGTATCACTAAAATAGGGGTGGTTCATTGTATGTAGCTTTCTCTCCATTCGCACTTTTAGTTAACTTCTTCTTGTCACTTCAGTAATAAAATTCTAGATTAACTTCCTTTGTATACATAAAACATTTATTAAACCCCTTAATAAAATTTCTTCTATTCTTCTTCCCACACATAGAGAATAAAGTAAAGATCCTTTATTTTCTCCAGGGTTTTTATATTTCACATTGAACTCTATCTTCCTCTTCTTGTCAAAACCCTAAGATTGATGTATAACTCCAACCTCCTTTTTAACCTTTATTGTGCAACACACAATATATTTTTTTGCTAATAAAGCCTCTTATGGATAAAGACCATATGATTATTAACTTTAATACACTAAAAACTTATAAACATTACATCCTAGTTAGATAATATTTCCAAAAGCGTACCTTGCAAGTCCTGTAAAACATTCCTCATTGGTACCAAAAGATTCATCGTATTTTTTATTAAGACCAATGAACTCATTTTCCGTATTTTTATAAAGAATACGAGGAATATACTTATTCAAAAATAAGTCCTTGAACTCATCCCATTCTATGGATTCAATTTGATATTTTTGTCACGCATTATTGATTTGAGTCTACCACTAGTATCCTTTTCCTTTTAAACCATAAAGAGCTAAAATTGATTTTTAATTTTTCAAATAGTGAAGGACCGAAAATATCTTTCCAGTGGTACTGATCCATTATTATACAACAAGTGGATCAAAATACCCACTTAAATACGGTTTACTTTGTCTAATAAATGCCTCAAAAAAATTATATTATCTCCTCTTCTTATTTCTCTAGTCTAGCATGATTCTTAGCTTGTGTGAGTATAGAGATAAGATTTTTAATTCCTTCCCTCATAAAATTAGTTGTATTAGGAGAAAAATCATTCAATTTACTATCACATCCAACATTAACATAGCGCCTTGGATTCTAGCAATTAACTAAAACTAGAAATCATTTGGTGAGAAAAAATAGTCATAGTGGTTAAACCACATAATCAAGGGAAATTATTATAATATTTCAATCTATTGAACCATAGATTTAATCATAGGTTATTCATATAAAAATTATATTAAAATCCTTAATTAGGGTTAACGAAGAGTTTTTCAATTCCCAAAGTAAATCCCCTAAATTGTCAAACAAGGTGTGCAGAAAGGCCCATTGTTATGTACCAGGTTACATCGAGTTAGGCCCAACGCACCTTGTCAGAGTTATTACCCTAAGTTACATATGTGTTAGATCCACTTCCAATTTTAGTATCTAGACATGTATTTATTTCTTGGAAACAACTCACTATATCAGTTAAAAAAATTATAGGTTATTTTCCTAAATGTTAACTCATCCTTATACATATCTTTAGAGACACCCCTACACATATCCCTAGAAATATCCCTAGGTATCTTAGGTATCTATTCTAATCATAGTTTCCAAATGTTGACTAATAATTTTCTATGATTCCAAATATAACATCCCACGATTTATGTACACATTAATTACACCACTTTTGAATAATACTTAAAATATTAAAAAAACATATGCCCAAAGATCATAATAGTTTAGGGCCCTTGGAAACTTGGAACACATTCTTTTAACTCAGTGAAAGATTTTAAAAATATCCCAAAAGTATATTCCCCCTTATTAATTATACTTAAAAATATTCCTTTATAACCTGGGGAATAAGAACATAATAAATATATGATCTAAAATGCTCAGTAAGGGTATGTAAAAGAAATGTGTGAGCATATCATGAACAAAATGGTATGAGAATGTGATCATGATCATTATGAGATCATACATTACATAACAAATATCATAAACATGAATCATGAAATAACGATTTGAAATTCATAATATAAGTAAACCAAGAGAGTTATCCATGAAACCATAACCTAGGAATATGAAAAGGAATTGTGGAACACACATAAGAATATAAAAACCCAATATTAAGACTGCCTTCCGAGATCTTCCTAAGATGTTAGGCTTGGGATAACTACCTGTTTACCTTCTTCAGGATTGGGATTCCCTCACATTTTCCCTCTTATTTTGAGATTGGGATTCCCTTATATGTACCCTCTTGTTTTAGGCCTAGGATGTCCTCTTGTGTGTAGCATCCCCATCCCAGGAGACCTAAAGGGATCCCCTATCTGGGTTGGCCACATAACCTCAAGCACATCTCCTGGAACGCCAAAGGCTGCCAGCTAGCAGCGAGAGCCTTTTTTGTGTCTACAGGGAAACTATGATCTCGTAGGTAATAGGTATTATCACAACAAAAGTAAACAAAAATTATTAATAAATATCAGAATCATATAAATGAATAAAATGTAGTAGAAGCAATATGAATAATCCAACTGAATAAGAATCAAGTGTGGAAGCTCACAAAACAATGTCATGCTATAATGCCTGTCTAAACTGAAAGTACAGACCACTAAAACCCAAGTATACTATCAACTAAAAATAAAAGACACAAAGTTCATCAACTTCATCACAAGAGAGGCGCCGTCCTCTATCCCAGTCTCCATCCTATGTAGCAAGAACAATCAAGCTTCAGAACCAGCATGCTTCCCTTTATTAATACCTGTAAGCATATAATCTACTCTGGTGTCAACGATGCCCGAGAAGGGTGTGAGATAAAATCCTAGTAGTAAAACACCCACATTTTCTAAATCTTTCCATATTATTTAGAAATAAAATGAAGTGTTTAATTTTATAATAAATGTAGATAAATAATTAATCATAATAAAATAAAATAACTCAGCTCGTGTTCCCAATGACACCCGTCCCTAATCACCTAATTTAGATTAAGCTATAAATTTGAAAGGAGTACCTGTAATAAGCAGGATGAACATATTTATATATATAATACTTGAAACAAATTTTAAAGCAACGAAAAGGCATACCCGCATGCTTGGGCTTTAACTTGGGGTCTCAATCACTTGTCAACCAAGTGTGTTCCAACATACCATAAAAATATCACAATTCTCAAGAGATTCAAAGAGGAATTAGACTAAACCTTCACTGCATAATTATTAATGTTCAAATTCGGAGATGGAGTCTAAGCCCATCCTGAAGGTAAAGTTATGGTACATCTTTCAAATTATTCAATACCATTGAGCCCATCTAAGGAAATCTTCCAAAAGTCCAAGTATTGATCAAGGCATGGATTTACCATAAGTCTGCCCCGATCTCACAAAAAGGGGTCATGTATCATCAGAGGATAGAATATCCACATTTATAATGGATCTATACTTGATGGTCCCTTCTAGAAATATTATCACTCATAAGTATTTATAATTATCGGGGAAGTCTTTGTCTAGAAAATCCTAAGACAAAGCCCCTCGATGCATAGTGGTTACTAGTCAGGAATATAGATCCCATGTGTGGCCCTTAATACGGGACCAACATTCTATCCATGCCCAAAATTTTATTGAAATTTCATAGCAACAGATATAACATAACATGAATATGTAATTTTCTCTTGAAATCTAAGCAAATACACCCGTATAACACAAGGTATTAATTTCGCATTTCAACACAACAGTTAATGAGGCAAGATACCATATCTGCACAACAAGATAAATGCACTTTTTAATAAATAAAAAATTCATCACAATAAACTACCAAAAATCTAACAATTCAAGGTTCATAATTATTCTAAAATTATTATTTAGTTTGCACATAAGTGAAATGGGATGGGCAACACATGCCGTCAAAAAAATTGAAATCTCAGACTGGAGGAATTAATACCGACCACATCGGCACATCCAAGGGGGTGTCTAACTATGTTACAACAATTTAAGCAATTTAAATTATGATAAATAATGCTACAATAATGACGTGAAAAAATTAAATTGAAATTACTGGGTGAAATTTAACAAAGTCGGTAGGCACCAATGAACGGTCCAACCATGCATTTTTATAATTTTCAAAGAAATGAATGGAAAGGGATTAGACCCCCTTTATTAAGGTCTCAAATGATTCTATAATCTACGATAGAAATTGATTTGACCTAGAATGGACAAAAACTGATGATTTTAGAAAAACCCTAAAATAGGGTAAAATCCTTCAACGACAGACTACACAGAGGATACTCAACAAAACTTTACAATTCCAAATGCATTATATTATCCTTCCCTTAAGTTTTATATAACACCTGAAAGTGAATAAAATGGATAAAGAATGAATGTTTTGTGGTCTTTGAAAGAGGGGCAAGGTGGAGCGGCACTTAAGGAGAGGGGGAGGTGTGATGTGAGAGCGAGGAGAGGAAGAGAGGATAAAAAAAGAAAGAAAAAAAAGAAAAACAAAACACAAAAATAAGATAAAAATAAAATAAAATAAAAAGGGAACATAAAATAAAAAATAAAATATAATAAAAAGGACGGAAAAATAAAGAAGATAAAAATAATAAAAATTTTAATTTTCCAATATATTTATTTTTACTTTTTCCATAGCACACTTTATATTTTATTTTTAAATTTATTTTTACCTCTTCTTTTTTAATTTAAATTGTATTTAAATATATTCTTATTTATTTTATACCCTTAATTAATTATTGAAATCCAGAGCACTACAATAAAGCATGATGTATCATTTTTCTGAAATCCCATGTTGTCATTTAAATTATTTAAATAGGAGCCTGTGACCCACAACGGGGTGCGGTGACTTGCACCATAGGTCACTTTAAGTTATTAGACAAAAAATATTTAAATAGTCCATACTTTATTAAATTCGGTAGATTACAACCTCCCCTCATTAAGATTACTTGTCCTCTAGTTTCCCTTATAAGGGTACAAGAAAGTTGTTAAAGAAAAGTTCAAGACACATTGCACGTACATTCATCTCTCACTCCCTAGTCTCATCCAGTACAAGTTCCTGTTTCCATGATATCCAGATGAGAGGAAATGTCTTGCCTCAGAGGACTTTCATGCTATAGTTGAAGATACGGATCAGATTCTCCTAAAGGGATGCATCTGCCTCAAGCTTTTTGTTTTCAGGGTAAAAAGAATGACACGAGTCTGTATGATATTGTCAGAGTTGAGATACATGGACAAAGTTGTGCATGGAATTGTACCTAAGAGGTAACATTAACCGATAGGCTACCGGCCAAACTCTCTCCACTATCTCAAATGGCCAGATGTATCTCGGTAATAACTTTCCATGTCTCATGATCCACCTGTGATCCAACCTAAGAGAAACACACAGAAAGAATCAATGTCCCACCTCAAACTCTAGAGGTCTGCAGCGACGATTGATATATGACTTCTTTTTGGACTGATCTATAGTCATATACTTCTGAATGAGTTGAAATTTCTCAGAACTCTCCTAAATTATATGAGGACACAAAAAAGGTGACTCAACTGCTTTGATATAGCATAAAGGTGAACAGCACGGTCTACCATTAGGGGCCTCATACGGAATATATTTCTTCCAATACCTCTAAAATCAAGGATACATGCCCATAACATATCCTCTAACACTCGAATAGTTCTCTTGGACTACCCATCGGTCTGAGGGTGATATGAAGCACTCAGAAGTACATGTGAACCTAGTGCCTTTTTCAACCCATTAGAGAACAATGATGTAAAGTGGGCATCAATTCTAAGAACTATATAACAATGAATTCCATGAATTTACACATTCTCTTGGATATACATCCTTCAAAACTCATTAATTGTAAAGGCCTCCTAAATAGGTAATAAGTTTTAAACCTTGGTCAACAAATCGATAACCACCCATATTTCATCGCTGCCTCAAGGAGATATTGTCAAGCCTGTAATGAAATCTATGGTGATGTCATACCATTTAGATTCAAAAATGGATAAGGACTATAGGATTCCAGCAGATCTTTGGTGCTCTGCCTTCACCTGTTGACAGGTGGAGCACCGAGTGATGAAACCCTCTATTTTTCTTTTCACACCAGGCCACCAGTAGTATCGAAAAATGTCTCTACACATCTTGGTTATCCCAGGATGAACTGCCCAATTGGAGGTGTGATATTCCTTCATCAACTATTCATATATCCTCAAAGGTACCCATACACGACCACGGTAAAGGGGAGTTTCGCAACCATCAATATCCCAACCAGGAGGTGGGTTCTCTCTTGTAATTATTTCCCACAAAACGAGCCATCAGGATCAGTAAACTATTTCTTGTGGACATGCTCTAGAAGAGAGGATGTAACTGTAAGGGCTGCTAGAATAGGATTCCCATGTTGTTCCTGGACCTCTAGATGCATCTAAGAAAATACATTACCTTCCACACACTACCGGCTACCTGAATGGCTTGTGTCTATGTCTTGGAGCTCAAAGCATCTTCCATGGAATTTCCCTTTCCATGGGTATAAGCAAGCTCAAATTCGAATGAATGCAACTGTTTGACCCATCTGCATTGCCTTAAGTTTAGGTCTCGTTGAGTGGAGATATATTTTAATCTTTTATGATCTATGTAAAAAATGAATATTTCACCGAAAAATTAATGTCTCCAATAGCATAGAGAAGGAACTACAACTGCTAACTCAAGGTTGTGTGTAGGATAGTTTCTCTCATGAGGTCATAGTTGGTAGGATCCATATGCCCTGACTCGGTCACCCTGCATCAAAAATACACCCAGTCTGATTTATGAAGCATCATAATAAATAGTACAGAATTTACCTAGCTCAGGAAGAACCATGAGTGGGGATGAGGTTAGTCTTCCTTTGAAATATTGAAATGACTTTTCACAAGCATATGACCAGATGAACTGTACACCTTTCCTAGTCAGGGTCATAAGAGGAACATCTAAGTGGGATAGATCCAGAATGAATCACCCATAATATTTAGAAATCCCCAAGAAACTACGAATGTTGAAGAAATTCTTGGTTTGATCCCATGAAACTATGGTTATCACCTTTTCTGGGTTAATTGATACTCCTCCTTCAAATATAATATGACCCAAGTAGTGTACTTGATCAATCCATAAGTGGAATTTGTTGTGGTTAGTGTATAGATGGTGCTCTCTCAGTGTACTCGGTGTGATCTTGAGAGGGGTTTCATGGTCCTGTCTAGAATTTGAATAAACCAAGATGTCATCTATAAAGACTACAACAAAGGAAACAAGATACAGGTGAAAAACCCAATTCATCAGATCCATGAAGGCTATTGGTGAATTCATGAGGTCGAATGGAATAACTAGATACTCATACAAGCCATACCTGATTTGGAATGGTATACTTCGAATGTCAGATGGTCGTACACGCACCTAATGATATACCGACCTTAGATTAATATTTTAGAAAATAGTTTCTCCCTAGAGATGGTCGAAGATATTATATATATGAGGCAATGGATATTGATTCATTATCGTGAGCTGGTTGAGTAAAAAATAATCCACACAATACCGGAGGGTACACCTTGCCTTCTTGGAAAAAAGAACAGGCGAAGCCCACGACAATGTGATTGGTCTGATGAAACCCTTAGCCTCGAGGTCTTCAAACTTCTTTTGGAGTTCCTGTAACTCTATTGGTTTCATCCAATATGGAAGAATGTACACTGGTGCCACACCGAGAATGAGCCCAATAGTGAACTTCACTTCTCTCACAGGAGGTAATCCAGAGAAATTGTCAGGGAAGACATCCCTAAAAAGATCCACCACTGGAGGGAATTCAACTAGTTGCATCCCCTGATCGCTCATGAAGAGACTTTCTAATAGAGATGGTACTCTGTCCCGCCCTTCATATCTAGGCTTATCTCGATCTCCATGTATATCTCATTCTCCTTTTTGTAGATATGTGTCGGCCTTAGGACATGTAATGGACAAAAAATGGCAATAACAGTCCACTTGAGGATGATAAAGAGCAAGCCATTTAAAACCAAGAATGAATTTGATGCTAAAAATGTTGAGGATATATAAATTTCAAATGAAACGGTACCCACCTATCTCAAGGGGAACTCTTGGAACTGGCATATTCCCTCATTCCTGACCCCAAACAGAGTGTCGTGATACATGACGCCACAAAGGATCTCAATTATAAACCCAATACTTTCTACAATATTAGGATATAAAAATAAGTGTGATTCCCCGATATCAAAAAGATAAAAAACTAAAGTATAAGATACAAGAATTATAAAGACCCAACCTTAAACATTACATAATCTATAATTAAATGAATAAATCACATTGAGAATCTTTTCAGGTTTAGAGTTTTAGAGAATTAGGAATAACAATTACATTACAAATTGATTATTACATGTAGACACTACTACTCAGTATTCATTTTTTCATTAAATAAAAACACTAAAAAACAAGTTTAGTTCCATGTTTTAGATAGCATGACTTTTCCTTGATCCCATCTTTGACCTTATTCATCATTAAGTCCTGCGGAAAACATTTCAAAAACTTGGGATGAGCATAAAAATCTCAGTAAGGGTTATAAAATAAGGAAGGAAAATAGTATCCCGTCAATAAATACAAATTATTGAACCATACTTTTCAATCATAACATACCATACAAAATCATATGATTTATGAATAACACACACAAATCATAAATAATAACAGTTACTTATGGAATACATATCAAACATACATTTTAGATATCACATATACATAGGGAGTTACACTTGGAATACCCATCATAGTATATTCCCTAAATCTCATAGGAGAAACATCACATTTACCTCTGTCAGGTTACCCAATGCATTAGAGAGCTATCACGGTCTCACCCGCCATAGGATTATCAGGGAACCACCCGTATACGTAAACAATTCCCAATAACCATAACATAATTATAACACATAACACAACTATAAATGAAAGATTACATTTCAACATTCCAATATATCAAATCAAGATATTGAAATAAACAATGCTTTATCGATACATTTTCAAAATCATTTAAAAAGATATTTTTGAATCAATATGTCCCATTCCACTTTGAAGATTTTAAATGAATTATCATTTAAAAACATTAATGTATATATAAATAAATCCAAAAACCCATTTTGAAAACATTGATATTAATGATAAATATTTGGAAGAATAAATCATTAAAACATTTAAAACGATATTTTAGATAGAGTTTTTAACAAAATGAGAGATGCTTGAATACAAATAAATGAGGAATAACATTTAATAAGAACTTTATAATACCATGATAATAAAGGTATTAATGATATAATATGTTAGAGGAAAGTATATACACCATATAATAGTTAATTGGTGCATAACAACAATAAAGTCTCAGTGGAAATGTAAATTGAGATGAAATCCCTTATAAAGATGGTATCCTTAAGTTAAGGATAAATCAATCACATAATTATGTGTGAAAAATATAAATACACCCAATTTAAGTGGATATTAAGTGTAAAACAATCCGAGTTCATTCACATATATTCATAGTATGACATATTCTATAAGTACAAGTTCAACCCAAGGAATTGAAATTGGGTTAAGAAGTTACCATGAAAAAATTCGACAGCTTAACGACATAAATTTGAAATTCAGAAAATTAGTTGATGAGATAAAAAGGGTATCTCATCACATGGAAATATATTTTACATAAATAAGGATATAAAATAACATATCCCAACATAATAAGATGTAAATTAAAATACATAACAAAAAAAAAGTCTTTTAAAAAGAGGAGGGTGAAAGTTTCCCTTACCGATTTGGTAGCTTACAAAACATACGCCACATGAACGAACGATCATACAATGAAGATTTATATAATCATAAATGAAATTATATTACACAAATAGTACCATCATGGGTAGTACAAACACCACACAAAAATAAATAGTGTCAAATATAGCATGAATCTCACGGGAATAAAAAGTGTGATTAAACATTTTACCACATTGTAATCATCTATGTCGTATGACCAAAAGTTAATATTCTCCAAATTAATCACATAATATAATGAATATAATGTGAATCATGATAATATATATCAAATTTCAGTACACAATACACCACATGGAATGAATAGTGGCGAACAATGAGAATCTCATGGAATTAAAAGTGATATAAGAAAATCCCTTACCTCGTGTCCGACATGACTCGATCGTTCTTTAATCTCATGAATAATAAACTAAATTAAATTTATAATTTATTAAGAACCTTTTTCAAGTTTATTATTCCATTTATATCACTTATTACCATGCTATAAAAAATATGTAATCATTAAACTTAATAACGTTCATTTTGTCGATATTTGGTACTTGAGTCAAAAATGAACACCTTATATTTACAAGTTGTCCATGTGGTCAATATCCCATTATATCTATAATGAAATTAATTATTTATATATCATATATATCATATATATCTAGTATATATATATTTATAATAGTACATAACAATTAGAGGTAATAAATGAAATGCACCGTTCATGGAGACGGTAAGCCGTACGTACGCATTAACGCTACTTCCATTTATATTTCTTATTTTAATGGAATTAAAAATTATTGAAACATAGTTATATTGTAAATCAAGTATAATTTCATATAAAATATTACTAACTCCTTTCTTTATACATCCCACATAAGGCAACAATGAGTCATATCACTTTGAGGGGGCAGTAGTCCGCACTTCCTCAAATTAGATTATCGTATTTACCTGTTATTGAAACCATAAAGTATTTCTATAAATGGAAAAATATAGAATCATAAAGAAAACATAAACATAATATATATCATATATAAATACTATTCCATCATGATGGCCATCAAGAGAGGCGGTTGAAGATATTTGAACAATCATCATTTCGTGAGGCGTTAGTTTTTCAACCACAAAAACATTATGTTCTTCACCCATTAGATGGAGGTGTGTGTAATTGTAGTTCGAATACATCTCATAAAAACATACTAGTACATTGAGGATACTGGTTTTGTTACAAAATAATGTAATAAAAACAGTTTAGGGGTTGGAGATGTAAAATAAATGAAACAAAGTTAAGAGAAACGATTACCTTTAATTTTGGTAACTTCCTTTGGTTTGAACCAAAGGACTTATTGAAGTGCCTTATTCCTATAGTAATGATTCTTTGAGGAGTAGAGGGATATAGGAAGATCAATTGTTAAGAGTTTGGACGAGAAGAAAAAGGCTTGAGATGTGTGAGGAATTGGTTAGAAGTTGTCTCCTTTTAAAGGGAGAGGAGGGGCTCTTTAGGAATGTGTGATAATATTATATTACTATATAATGATATTGAGTTTCTAAAGGTCCACAAATCATTAACATTGAATATAAGATGACTAATTGTCGAAATAAATTCATCCAATAATAATTGGATAGGTTTAAATGATATTTTAATATTTATAATCCTATTTATTTAAATCTTTTATTAATGACGTAAATACTACATTATTATTGTGTCATAATTAATTTAATTTATGTGATGTCTAAAAATTATAAAAAAAATATCATGATGTAGGAAATATTTTTATATTTCCAATGAATATTTATAGTCTAAAAACTAACTTATATAACACCATGGAAAAATTAATTTACAAAGAGATATTTGTTTATGTCAGTTTTGTCTTTACTTTAAATTAATTAATATAAAGTGTCAATATCACTCCCAAGTGCCTCGATGGGGTCACAAAATCGACCCAAGGATGCACATGGTCGGCCATGACTCATCCAATAAGTTTAGGACAAGTGTTAAGTTAATTCTGAATTATTATAATATTCCTTTTACCTTGAGTTACCTTATTTACCTTTAACAGTGGTAAATAAAAGTCAAAAGTTACTATTCACCAAAAATTATTTTCATCTTATTAAACCAAATTTTAAATACTAATAAAAATCATGAAATTCAGATTTTTGAAATTCAATTCAGGGAAGTGGTAAAATTTCATTTAAATGAAAAAGTCAGTTTTTTTAACTACTACTAATTGGTTTCAGTATTCATCAAAAATTAAAGTTTTTCAGAAAAATACTAAAAATTCAGCCTAAGATTTACTTGATATTACGAATTCAAAAATTTAGTCTATTTTTAAAAATTCAAAACATTAAATTGGAATTAATTAATTTAAAATTAATTCCTGTTGTTAAAACAAATAGCGTGTTTTTATGAAACAATAACTATCAAAAGATTGACACTTGTTTATGTCCAATTTCAATGTAAAATTAATTCCAATGACCAAAATTAGATTAAATAGTAATAGTATATTCTAATTATTATTTAAAACCAATTAAAAAGATAATGTAACTATATAAATATATTAGATTAAAACACAGTTTTGAATTAAAATACAATATCTTTCACTCTTCTTTAGGAAATGAAAGTTATCAGAAAAATTCCAAAAAAAATTCAAAAAGTAATGTTTTTGTACCCATTCTAAAGAAGGATTTTATTTTGTCAAATATAATGTATTAAAGTGAACAAAATTATAATTAATTAGGGTTCTCCATTAAAAGGTGGTAAATCGGCCTTTTCATGTAAATTATGTTTAGATAAGATTCATTCACATTTTAGGTCTCTAATTTTTATTGGATAAATGTAAATACATTTAAAAAACATGTATAATCATATTGTAGTTATTGTTTTTAATTACCACCAATAGAATGGTTAGGATATAACTACCATTTAAAATAATAATATTATATTATTAGTGTGTAACATAAGATTTCAAAGAAACTCGTTGCATATCGGGTACCCAATCGAACATAGCAACCCCTTTAATGTAAAATTAATATTTAATTCAAAAATATTAAAAAAAATATGAAAATGTCATATTCTTTATTTATCCGGGATGTTACATCCTACCCCCCTTTTTGGAATTGATTCCTCGCAATTTTAAAATTGGGATCGAAGACTTCATTTGAAGCCCCACAGTGGAAAAACGGTCAATAAAACTATAACATTAAAAAAAAGGAAGTGAAATACAAACTTTACCCAAGACAACAGATGCTAGGATTCCATGAAAACATGGATATGGAAGAGAGAACAAACGGTCAAGTTCTGATGGAGAGCGATAGAAAACATGATTAAGAGAAAGTTAACCACCAGAAAATCAAAAACTTATGATGTGTTAAACGGTCTTTGATTACCCAGTATGAAACATAAACCAACAACGTTTTTGTTTTACATTCCTTTTCATAATTTGGAGGAATTAATTTACTATATATAATAAGAACATAAGGAAATATACTTACCTTCGAGTATATTTTCATCCTTTAATAATTTCATACTGAAACTTATATTTTCTCCAAACAAAGAGCATTCAAAAAGACTTGGTCACATCGAAAGAACACGAATCATCTTCTAGAGAATCATATAATTCACAAAAGAAGAACTATATATTTCCCTTGCATTTAGACATCAACTAAAACCAAAATTGTTAGTTTGTGAATAGATAATACCCAAAAAGTATAATCTTTTACAAAAATAAAAACTACTCTTAATATCCAAAATTTTTCAAACAGAACCCGAAGTTCAACAAAGACCATTCCAAAAAACAACTTTCTATAAAATTATTCCAAAGTGATCTAATCTAAGATTGAAACCCAAATCTCATAAGGATTTAATTACATAGTCTTCCAAGATAACATTTATCTCTGAATAACAATAGTTACTCATAAAGTCTCATATTGAAAAGTAATTAACCAAATCACATGTTTTCCGTGATAGGTCAATCATTTTCATAAATAAACCAAATCGTCATATGTCCATAATAAAAACAAAGCTTCTTCCAAACTAAAATTTCAATCACTATTACATAATTGAAATCCATAGTATTATATCTTACTTAGGCATATACTGTTTTTTCAAAAGAGAGAATGTCTTCCACAACAACCTTTATCACTTAATGAGTAAATCATTTTTCTGTACTGAGTATATCCATTTGATAAAACATAAGTTCCAAAAATCAACTTATTCTTGTTCCTAAAAAAAATGAATAAAATTATAAGTCATACTAACCAGGGACATCAAGTAGGATGGTACTAGGCGATGCACCCTTTTTTCCCTTCGGTTGTGGGTTCGATTCCTACAGCCTTGTCGGATGCGACGGGTTTTCACCCATCCTACGAGTTGTACTTTTTATAAAACTCAAAAATGACCCTAACATGTTTAACCTCAATGGTTTCCTTATACATCTAATTTTCATCCAAATTTATTATTATCTCAACATCTTAATTCTTGAATTCTTTTTTCACCAACATATGATAAAATAAAATGATCCCCAAAATGAAGAACATCATACCTTGATCATGGTGTCCATTTGGTTTTATCGTCATCTTGTTCACATAGGTAGAAGGTCCATGCATCGTAACAATGATTTAGAGATCCTTAAAAATCATTTTCATCCTCCATCCAAATACACCTTGTACAACATGGGTCATATGGGTGTTCATAGAAAAATAGTTTTGGAAAATAATCATGTATGACATATAATTTCAAAACATCTGATAAAACATGATTTCTATAAAATAGTTGGACCTAATTTTAAATGATACTTTCAATTAATGGTCCTTTTAAAATACCATATGTATGTGCTGAGATACTATATATTAAAAGCAAATATAAATAGGTTGCGCAAGGGTCTCCTTCTTCAGTACCTTTTTTAAAATCATAATATGCTTCAAAATAATATGATATGTTAAAATATTTGAAAATGTCGTGATAATATTTACCTTTATTGAAAATATGAGAATATTGTGAAAATAGGATTTTTCTAAATACATCCCATGATCCACGATGATAACGAGGTATATTGGAGGTGTTTGATATCTCAAACAACTGCTTTCAAGTTAGTTGTATGCTATAAAAAGTTTCACAATCATCCGAACATGACTTTGAAATAATATTTTCAACCATGTCATCAAGAAGAGATATGAATTTAGTTTGAGATCCTCCTCCTTCCATTTGTAATTGACTTTCCTTGATCTGAAAAAGTTATAAAACAAGGGTTTAACTGAAATAATAGACATAGCGACTAACCATGTGTCTAAAGAAAACTCATAATCCCTAAAGTTGTCTAAACCAACCTCTGATACCAACTATAAAGTCCCGACCTTAAACATTACATAATCTATAATTAAATGAATAATTGACATTGAGAATATTTTCAGGTTTAGAGTTTTAGAGATTTAGGCATAACAATTACATTAAAACTTGAATATTACATATAGACACTACTACTCAGTATCCATTTTTTCCTAAAATAAAAACACTAAAAACATGTCTAGTTCCATGTTTTAGATAGCATGACTTTTATTTGATCCCATCCTTGACCATATTCATCTTTAAGTCCTATTGAAAACATTTCAAAAACATGGGATGAGCATAAAAAGCTCAGTAAGGGTTATAAAATAAGGAAGTAAAACATTATCCCATAAATAAATACAAATCAGTGAAACCATACTTTTCAATCATAACATACCTTAAAAACTCATATGATTTATGAATAACACACACAAATCATAAATCATATCAGTTACTTATGGAATACATATCAAACATACATTGTAGCTATCATATCTACATAGAGAGTTGCACTTGGAATACCCATCACAGTATAATCCCTAAATCTCTTAGGAGAAACATTATGTATGCATCCATCACGTTACCCAATGAATTGGAGAGCTATCACGTGATCACCCGCCCTAGGTTTATCACAGAACCACCTGTATACGTAAAAAAATCCCAATAACACTAAAATAATCATAACAAATAACACAAATATAAAGTAAACATAACATTTACACATTCCAATATATCAAATCAAGATATTGAAATAAACAATTCTTTATCGAATCATTTTTAAAACCATTTAAAATGAGATTTTTGAATCAATGTGTACCATACAACTTTGAAGATTTTAAATGAATTATCATATGAAAAAATTAATGTCCATATAAATAAATTCAAAAATCCATTTTTTAAACATGGACATTAATGAAAAATATTTATAAGAATAAATATTTAAAAAATTTAAAACGATATTATAGTTAAAGGGTTTTTATCAAAATGAGAGATACTTGAATAAAAATATATGAGGAATAAAATTTAATCAGAACTTTATAATATCATGATAATAAAAGGGATTAATGATATAATATGTCAGAGGACAGTATATACATCATATAATAGTGAATTGGTGCACAACAAAAATGAAGTCTCAGTGGAAATTTAAATTGAGATGAAATCTCTTATAAAGACATTATCCTTAAGTTAAGGATAAACCAATCACATAATTATGTGTGAAAAATATAAATACACCCAATATAAGTGAATATTAAGTGTACAATAATCAGAGTTCATTCACACATATTCATAGGATGACATATTCAAGAAGTACAAGTTGAACCCCAAGAATTGAAATTGGGTTAAGAAGTTCCCTTATAAAAATTCGATAGCCTAACGGTGTCAATTTGAAATTCAGAAAATGAGTTGATGAGATAAAAAGGGAATATCATCACATGGAAATAAATTTTACATCAATTAGGATATAAAAGAACATATCCCAACATAATAAGATGTAAATTAAAAGACATAACAAAAAGAAGTCTTTTACAAAGAGGTGGGTGAAGGGTTCCCTTACCGATTTGGATGCTTACAAAACATACGCCACATGAAAGAAGGATAATACAATGAAGATGTAAATACACATAAATGAAATTATAGTACACAAAGTGTACCATCATGGACACTACATACACCACAAAAAAGGAAATAGTGGAAAATATGGCATGAATCTCATGGGAATTGAATGTGAGATTAAACCCTTTACCACGTTGTAATCAACAATGTCGTATGACCATAAGTTAATATCCCCCAAAATGAATCATAGAATACCATAAATATAAGGATAATAATGAAAATATATATATCAAATGGCAGTAAACAATACACCACATGCAATGAATAATCAGCAAACAATGGAAATCTCACGGAATTAAAAATGAGATAAGAAAATCCATTACCTCGTGTCCGACTTGGCTCGATCATTCTTTAATCTCCTGAATAATAAACTTAAGTAAATTTATACTTTCTTAAGAACCTTTTTCAAGTTTATTATTCCTTTTATATCACATATTACCATGTTATAAACATTATGTAATATTTTATGTTAATAACGTTCATTTTGTCGATATTTGGTACTTGAGTAAAAAATAAACACCTTATATTTACAAGTTGTCCATGTGGTCAATATTCACTTATATCCAGAATGAAATTAATTATTTAGATATCATATATATCATATATATATCCAGTATATATATATATTTATAATATTACATAATATTTAGAGTTAATAAATGAAATGCACTGTTCATGGAGACGGTATGCCGTACATACACATGAACGCTACTTCCATTTCTATTTCATATTTTAATGGGATTAAAAACATAATGATACATAGTTATATTATAATTCAAAAATAATATAATATAAAATATTACTAACTCCATCCTTTATACGTCCCACATAAGGCATTAACGAGTCATATCACTTTGAGGGGGCAGTAGTCCGCACTTCCACTAATGAGATTGTCGTATTTACCCACTATGGAAACCATAAAGTATTTCAATAAATGAAAAAATATAGAAGTATAGAGAAAAAATAAACATAATATATATCATATATAAATATTGTTCCATCATAATGTCCACCATGAGAGGCGGTTGTAGATATTTAAACAATCATCGTTTCGTGAGGCGTTAGTTTTCCAAGCACAGAAACATTATGTTCTTCACCCATTAGATGGAGGTGTGTAAAAGTATAGTTCGAATAATTCACATAAAAAATCCCAGTATATTGAGGATACTGGTGCTGTTGTAAAAGAATGTAATAAAATGAGTTTAGGGGCTGGATAAGTAAAATAAATGAAAACAATTATAGAGAAACTGTTACCTTTAATTTGGGTAACTCCCTTTGGTTTGAACCAAAGGACATCTTGAAGTGCCTTATGCCTAAGGTAATGCTTCTAGGAGGAGGATAGGGATGTAGGGAGCTTAATTGGGCATATTTTGTACGATCCAAAAGGCTTGAGAGGTGTGAGGAATTGGTTAGAAGTGGTCTTCTTTTATAAGGGAGAGGAGGGGCTCTTTAGGAATGTGTGATAATATTATTATATTATATAAAGATATTCGGTTTCTAAAGGTCCTAAAATAATTAAAGTTGAATATAAGATGACTCATGGTCGAAATAAATTCATACTATAAGAATTTGACTGGTTTTAGATGATATTTTAATATTTATAATCTTATTTATTTAAATCTTTTATTAATGAGGTAATAATACATCATTATTTTGTCATAATTAATTTAATTTATGTGATGTATAAAAATTATAAAAAAATACCATGATGTAGGAAATATTTTAATATTTACAATGATTATTTATAGTCTAAAAACTAACTTATATAACACCAGGTAAAAATTAATTTACAAAGAGATATTTGTTTTTGTCATTTTTGTCTTCACATTAAATTAATTAATCTAAAGTGTCAATGTCACTCCCAAGTGGCTCTATGGGGTCCCAAAATTGACCCAAGGATTCCCATGGTCGGACATAACTCATAAAATAAGTTCAGGAAAAGTGTTAAGGTAATTTTGAATTATTATAATATTCTTTTTATCTTGAATTGCAATATTTACGTTTAACTGTGATAAATAAAAGTCAAAAGTTTCTCTTCACCAAAAATTATTTTCATCTTATTAAACCACATTTTACTTACTAATAAAAACCATGTATGTAATATTTTTTAAATTAAATTCACAAAAGTGGTAAAATTTCATTTAAATGAAAAATTCAGTTTTTCTTAACTACTACTAAGTGGTTTCACTATTCATCAAAAATTGAAGTCTTTCAGAAAAATACCAAAACTTCAGCCTAAGATTTACTTGATATGATGAATTCAGAAATGATGTCTATTTTTCCAAATTCAAAAAATAAAAGGGGAATTAATTAATTTAAAATTTATTCTTGTTGTTAAAATAAATAGCATGTTTTTACAAAACAATAACTATCAAAATATTGACAATTGTTTATGCCCAATTTCAAAGTGAAATTAATTCTAATGACCAACATTAGATTAAATGGTAAAAATATATTCTTATTATACTTTAAAACCAATTAAAAATATAATCCAACTATATAAATAAATTATATTGAATCACAGTTTTGAATTAAAATACAATATTTTTCACTATTTATTAAGAAATGAATGTTATCCGAAAAATTCCAAAAATTTACACAAAGTAAATTTTGATGTCTCCATTATAAAAATGATTTTATTTTGTCAAATAGAATGTATTAAAGTGAACAAAATTATATTTAAATCAGGTTCACCATTAAAATGTGGAAAATCAGCATTTTAATGTAAATTATGTTTAAGTTAGATTCATTCACATTTTAAGCCTCTAATTTTTATTGGGTAAATGTAAATAAAATTAAAAAATATGTACAATAATATTGTAGTTAGTTTTTTTCATTCCCAAAAATACAACGGCTTGGATTTAACTACCATTTAAAATAATATTATTATATTATTAGTGTGCAACGTAAGATTTCAAAGAAACTCGTTGTTGTGTATCAGGTACACTATCGAAATAGCAACCCCTTTAATGTAAAATTAATATTTAATTCAAAAATATTAATAAATATGAAAATGTAATATTATTTATTTATCTGTGATGTTACAAGAATTGTACCTATAACCATATATAGTTCTATACCCTGCTCCTATGGTGTTGATGGAAATGCGTACATGAGACCTAAACCATAACCCAGAGACACTTCCTTGTTGGCTTGAGCAGGTCTACTCTACCGACAATGATAATCCGGAACATTATTTCCTAGACCACGACCACTACCATTACATCAGCCAGATCGGTCGGTGGAAAAAGATCTTCTAGCCTATTGTTGAGTCATATATCCTATACCTGAATAAAGTGCAGGTGCATATCCCCAACAAATACATGTTGAATTTAAGGAATGGAAGAAATGCTAAAGGCGACCTATCTTGCCTCAATCTCATCACCCCTTTGGGTCTCTCTTGAATTGTGGCTTCTAGTTACCATCTCCTCCGAAATAATAACATGTGATAGAGATTTCAGAATGTGATGTTTGTCCAGGATTTTCCCCACTTTCATTTTCAAAATGGCATTTCCTGCTTCTAGAAGTGTCATCACCCTGTCTTGAAACTGAATCTCCCTAGCTCACCAGTTTAGCTTCCCTGACATTTCCCTCTGAGATTATATCCTGATTTACGATTTGTATAACAGTGGTCAAATGGAAGATGTTCACATATGAGTGTATAGTATACTCAAGTCCATCCTCAAAACTTCTTGCATTAGCCTACGAATCACTGGTCAGAGATGGGAAAAACATTGAAGCTCTTTGAAATGAGTATAATACTCTTACCCAATCATAACTCCCTATTGGAGATGTAAGAATTCCCTTGCACAATCATCTCTCAGAGTCTGTAGGAATAAGTGATCATAGAAAGATACTTGGAATTCAGCCCAAAACATGTCACTAGTCTGCTAAGCCTAATAAAGAACATCCCACCAGCACTTGGAGGAGTCATGAATCTTGTCGACTACCTGTTTGACCCATAATTCTAGAAGAATATTGAGGTGGTCGAAGACAGACTTTATGGCTTCTATCCATGATTATGCAACATGAGGTCTGCCACTCCCCGAGAAGGTGGGAGGGTGCTGCTATAGAATGTACCCCATCAGGTCTTCCATAGATGGTGTCAGTTTGGGGATACTCTAAACATACTGTAGAAACCGAAGTAGACAATACCTAAACTGAACATCAGGTCCCTTGGAAGATTGGTAGGAAGTAGTACCCCAAGAGTCCTTAAAAGAAGTACCACTAGGGTTTAAGACCCACCATCTCTGTAATGTATTCATTGACACTCTCTTGAGGCACGACAAGAATACATCGTATAGACATTGGTCTACAGCTGTCAACCACACAACTTTATAAAAAATTAAAGAATATGGGGAAAAAAGTAAGGTGCAAAAAAGAGGTTGGGTATATAGACTTTCTCTGGGAACAAAATAACAGATAACCAACTTCAAGAGCCAGGTTTCTATATTGAAGAAAAGACTTATTGAAATTACTTAACAAGGTCTACAATTTATTTCTAGGTTATTTTAGGTTAATATTTAACAGACTGTCACAACGTTATCTCTAACAAAACCTACATTCCAAAAAATTTACAACTATTCACAATAGTACTCATATGAAAATTGGAAAACGCATGCTAAAAGTAGATATGGCATGGAAATATGCATTTTACTTTAATCATATGGTGCATAATATGATGCTTGTAATTTATTTCCCTCATATCATCGGGATTCATTGGAAAAAACCCATTATCTCAATAATACCAACACTAATAGCCATGAAAAACAAGTGAGTAACCCAACAGTGAAATCATATCAATAATAACATGAATAATCAGTAACTGTAATCACAACCAAGAATTTGGGTTTCCCCTATACATGGTTCAGCTATGTCCATTCACAGGGTACATTCCAAACCCCTATATCATTGTCTCCATTCTAACCCAAATAGTAAGACAAAAGTAAAAACAACCTTTGATACAACTTTGTAGCAACCCCATCCCAAGAGCCACCTAAAGGGTTCCCTGAGCAAAGTTGGACACATAACCTCAAGTGCATCTCCTCGAATTCTAGTGGATGCCAACTAGCAGCAATGGAATTTCTTGTGTCCATGGGGAAACTATGCCATCATAGGTAATATGTATTATCACCATGTAAGTAAATAGAAATTAATAATAAATAATGGAATCATATAAATTAATAAACTATAGAAGAAGCAATATGAATAATCCAAATGAATAAGAATTAAGTGAGGAAGCTCAAAAAAACAATGTCATGCTATCATGTTTGGGCCTTTGGGCCACCGATTAGGTCGCTTAGTCCTTTAAGGCCTTTGGGCCACCCAGGCCTTCAGGTCAGTAAGGCCTTCGGGCCACCTCAAGGCCTTCGGGCCACCTTAAGTGAAGATGCAAATCAGACAATATACAAGGAAAAAACTTCAGAAGGAGGAGGACAAAAGATATTTCACCATAGAATAAGCTAAACGGATTTCAAGAATGAGAGGGTATGGCACCTTCCATCGGGACATGCCTGTGCATGCATGGGAAAGCCTAGATGAACAGCCATGCAAAGGTGGAGAGTTGATTTCACGATGAAGATGCTGGGGAGGAGTAGTTCCAAGTAGTTAGTCTGGGTTGCATGTAATGTTTGAAGCCTACGGGAAATGAATTCTTATAAGGCCTATGGTCCATGTAATACGTATGCCTACATTCCTTGTATGGGTTCTACCTCACCCCTTTAAAGTTGGTTTATCAAAAATCAATAAAAAATGAAGGCCTTCGGGCCATTGGGGGTTATGATGCCTGTCTAAACTGAAAGCACAGAAAACAGAAAACCCAGGCATAATATAAAATTCAACGAAAATACACAATGTGAAATATCTGCATCAAGAGTAGGGCTTAGTCCTATATCCTGGTCTACATCCTATGTAGAAATAACAATCGAGCATCTGAAGCAGGATGCTTCCCTTTTTCAATTACTGCAAGAATATATTCTATTTGAGTGTCAAAGATGCCCGAGCAGGGTATGAGATAAAATAGTAGTTGTATGAAACCCATGGTGTCTAAACTATTCCATTTTGTGCCGCAATAAAATGCATTGTGTCATTTTATAATAAATACAAATACTTAATTAAGCACTATAAAGAAAATAACTCAGCATGGTTTCCCAATGGCACCCATCCCTAATCATCTTCTTTTTCCTAAGTCGGAAGTCTGAAAGGAGTACCTATAATAACGAGGATACACATATGTATATATATAATCCTATAAATTCCAGGTAAAACAAGGAAGAGGCATACCCCTAAGCTTATGCATTAACTTGGGGCCTAAATCATGTCTCAACTAGTTGTGTTATAACATAGCAGAAAAAATTCACAATTTTAATGATATTCAAAGAGGAATTAGCCTAAACCTTCAGTAAATCATTATTAATTTTCAAGTTGAGAGTTGGAGTTGGAGTTTGTCCAAAAGGTATCGCTATGGTAAATCCTTTAAATTATCAAATACCACTGAGCCTATCCAAGGTAATCTTCCGAATGACCATGTATCACATGCGGCATGGATTTACCATGAGTCCATCCTGATCTCGCAAAAGGGTTAGAGTATCATTAGAGACTGGTGTAGCCACATTTCCAAAGTATCTTTCCTCTATGGGCCCTTTTGGAACTAATATCACTCATTAGTATTAATAAATCAAGGGGAAGTCTCGGGCAGGAAAAGCATAAGACACCACCTCCCGATGCGTAGTGGTAAGAAGCCAGGAATGGGGAGCCCTTGTGTGGCCCTTAATATGGGACTCACATTCTCTCCCCGACCAGGATTTAATTAAAATTTCATAGCAATAGATATGACATAACATGAATATGTAATTGCAGCTTGAAATATAAACAGATACACCTGTGCAACACAAGGTATTAATTTAACATTATAGTGAAAGAATTAATGAGGCAAGATACCATATCAGCACAAGTAGATAAATCAAATTTTTATAAATAAATAATTTATCACAATAAAATAAAAAAATCCAACAATTCAAGGTTCATAAATATTCTAAAATTATTATTTAGTTGAAACACAACTAAAATGGGCTTCACAACACATGTAGTCAAATAAATTAAAATCTCGGACTAACAAGATTTATATCGACCATGTTGGCACATCCTAAGGCGGTTTTAGACCATGTTAAAACAATTTAAACAATTTAAATTATGATAAATAAGGCTACAATAATTAGGTAAAATAATTAAATTGAAAATATTGAGTGAAATTTAACAAAGTAGGTAGGCACCGACGAATGACCCAACCGTGCTTTTTTTATAACTAAACAAATAGAGGGAAATAAAGGAAACCCCCTGTCTTAAGCTTTTAGATGAATCTATAATCTGTGGTAGGGTTTTATTTGAACTAAAAAGGAAGAAAACAAGTGATTTTAGAAAAACCCTAAAATAGGGTAAAATGTTTCCATGGAAGACTACATGAAGGATACTCAACGAAACTCAACAATTCCAAATGCTTAATATTATCCTTGAATTTATGTTTACAGCGCACCTAATAGAAAAGAAAATAGATGATGAATGGAGGAACCGTGGTCTTCTGTATAAGGGGTAAGGTGGTGTGCCACCTAGAGAGAGGGGGAGGAGCGACGTGAGAGGGAGGAGAGGATAAGAGGAGAGAAAAAAAAGAAGTAAAAGAAAGAAAAAAAGATAAAAATAAAAGAAAAAAAAGGAAAATAAAATGAAAAATAAAATAGAATAAAAATGATGGAAAATGAGAGAAGTTTAAAATAAAAAAAAATTAATCTACCGCATTCATTATTTTTACTTTTTCCAAAACACCCTTTCAATTTAATTTTTTAATTTTTTTATCTCTTCTTCATTCCTTTTAATTTATTTTTAAATAGATTCTTATATCATTTCAATCCTTAGTTGATTATTTAAATCCCAAACACTATGCTAAATCTTGTTATACCATTTTTCATAAATCTCATGCAGTCATTTAAATTATATAAGTAGCTTCCTACGACCCTGCAGCAGGGTGCGCTGACGCACGCCATGGGTCTCTTTAAGGAATTATACAAAATAAATTTAAATTTATTGTACCTAATTATAGTCAGGATGTTACACTATTTACCCTCTTCTTTCGGTAATGGGATTCCCTCTTGTGTACCATCTTAGATCGGTCTTGATATTCCCTCCCATGTACCTTTTGATCTCATCAAATATTTGTCATTACCGAATACATTGGAGGTATATATAGGTCTCACCCACCACATAATTAAATCCATACATGTGTGTTTGATAATAATATAAGTCATATCAAAAACCATGTTATGAAATGAGTTTCCTAAACACTTAATCATAACATAACTCATGGAAAATAAATACGTTTCAAAAATATCATTCTATAATAAACATAAACAAACCATAAAAAAATAGATATATAATAATTTAAAAATATCCCATTAAATCATAAGTAACATCAAAGAATGTTATCATTGATGGAAAATAATTTTTGAGAGATCAAATGAAGATAATTCTTGATGAAAATATCAATTATTCTTGAAAACACTTTGTTTCCATAAAAGTCCAATAAATTTTAAGATAAACATTATATTTTAAATTTACCTTGAAATATTTTAAGGTAATATTAAATCCACTAAGGTGTCATGAAAGTATAAAAAAATTAATTTACAATAATTTTAAAAAACATTTTTCTCGTACATTTGTTGGAAAAGTCAAAAAATACCTCATTAGGAAAATGGCAAGAGATATTTTTTCAAACCATTTTATAAAAATTCATAAACTGGTAAAAAATAATTATAATAATTTTAAAATTATTTAATTCATTTTTAAGAAACATGGACGTGGAAGATAAATATTTCTCGGCAGATACTTATGTATAAACAATCGCAATAACAATGAGATTATGTAATTAACCCTTATTACTTGAGTAACTATATAATCATGAACCCAGTAAAATAATAAAATAAATTATAGCTTTTAATATCATTAAAAAATAATATTAATGAAATATCATTTCATATGCCAGTGTATACACTACACCAAATATGAGGCTGGTGAATATGGCATGAATCTCACAGATATAAAAAGTGAGATTAAATTCCCTTACCTTAAGTATTTCTTCCTTCTCATTGATTAAAACCTCATGTATAATAAATATAAATTTATTATACATCTAAAACAAAATCATAGTCATATATATACCATATATGAATTTATTATGACCTTTTATTACCCGTTAATTAACAATTCTCACATTATAGTAACGTTTTTGGGTAATAACCGCTTTGTTTATCATATGTGTTTTGACTTTTCATTTATTATCCACATACTTAAATCATGATATAGTTATTTATATAATGCAAAACATGAATTATATATCATATATATTTTCTGTATAAGAATTTATAATAATCTTATAAAAGATATATATATATATATATATAACGAGATGCACTATTCATGGAGACTATAGGCCATACATATGCATGAATGATATTACCATTTTATGTTTGGCCTAAAATAAATGAAATTATATGATTTATTATCATTATATAATCATTTTAATGTCATATAGAACATATATATTCGTAAAAAGTCACCATTTTTACCGTCCTTGAAATATAGGTGAGTAACGAGTCACATATCATCATGGAGATGGTAATCCATACATACTCATGGATAATGTTATCATTGTCCCAAAATATTAGATAATAAATTGTTAGACATGATATTATCATTATAGAAATATAATTATTTCATAAATATCATATATATTATATAGTTGTTTTTTTCCATCATAATTCCCAACCATGAGGGGTGGTAAAGGAAAAAATAAACAACATCATTTTGTGAGGTGGTAGTTCACTGTACAAAAGAACGGAAAGTTTTTTATCCATTAAATGGAACTATGTGTGAGTTTAGGACAAGACATTAATAAAAAAATAACAATATATTGATTATAATGATATTATTATTTAAAAATGAAATAAAAATAATTAAATAAGTTCAAGGTATAAATAAGATGGAAACTTTCATTGCCAAATGTTTCTTCTTCTTTGGGTATCTCCTTTTGATTTACACAAAAGGACTTCCTTGGTTGGATTTATGATCAAATTAAAGATTATAGGATTGAGGGAAGTAATTTGGGAGAATAATTGTGTCGATTTTTTCTGATAAAAAAGACATTATACGTGTCAATAAAAGATAAGTAGAGGTTCCCTTTTATAAGAGAGGGGATGGGAACTCATTAAATATACTAAAATATTAAAGTAATAGAAATTAATTTTTAATTATAAATGTCTCCAAAATGGCTAATGTATAACATTAGATTATTATATATCTATATAATTTCAACCAATAATTTTTATACATGTTTAAGTAAACCCTTATCATTTGTATTTAACCCTTAATTAATCTCTTTAGCTCTTACCATGACAACATGTGTGTTTACTACTTATGGGTTAATATAGTTACAATAAAATTCTAAACATATAATAAATGAGACATTTATGAAATATTAAGTCTTATCCATGTATTGTTTCTAATATTATAGTTTTATAAAATTTATATCATTTAATAAAATAATATTTATTTTAAAATACCAAAAATGTTAATTCTGACATTATTCAATAGTTTACTTTTTAAAAATATCATAAAAAACATGATATCATCAAAACAAATCATTTAAAATATGCCTAAAATGTCAAATAAATCCAAAAAATTCATGGATTGAATTAATTATATCAAATTATATTTGTTTTAATATTTGTAATATCATTTATTCGATTCTTCCATTAGTTAAACAATTCCTCCATCATCATCATGTCATAATTTATGATAATTATATTATTACTAAAAATTACAACTATATTAGGATGATGAATAAAGAATGATCTTTCAAATTAATATTTATATTCAAATTTATATTCTTTACAACCCCATGTTTAAAATGATATATTTATTAAAAATATGAGTAAGATATCTTTACATTTTCTTCAATTAAAATAAATGTATTACTCTCATCCAGGTGGATTAAGAAGGTTATAATTTTATCCCAAGGATTATTTTGGTCGAAAATCACTCATCCTAAAATTAGGAATAGTTTTAGGGTAATTTTATAATATTTATAATATTAATTTTTACCCTAATAACCAATTTACCCTTAACTGTGTGAATAAAAAATTACTAAAGTTATTATTCATAATTTCCAAAAATTAAGTTGATCCAATTATACAATATATAATATAGTGATTTTAAATATATAGGTCAATTTTTTTAAATTCAATTCACAAGAGTGGAAAAATTAATTTTAACACTAATCCAACAAACGTAGCAAGAAAGAGGGCTATTAAGGTTAAAACATGCAAAAGATTAAAAATATTATATCTCAATTCATAGTAAAATTTATTCCAATGGCCAAAATTATATAATATGATAAAACATAGGTCTAATTATACTTTAAAACAGATCAAAAATATTTCTAAACATAATAAATTATTTTGATGGCTGTTATCAATTAAAATTCTGTATTTTCCACTATTCATCAAAAAAATAATATTATCAGTATCATATCAAAAAATCAACCAAAGTAAATATTGATACCATGAATTCAAAAAAAAATTCATATAAAAATTCAAAACGTTTCAAAAATTAGATTTAAAATGGGTTCACCATTAAAATATGGTAAAATAACCCTTTTCAAAAATATAGGTTTTCATGTGTAAAATTGGGGTTATTCTTATATTCTTCCTATAATATCTATTGGATAAATATCAAATATATTTTATTTTATATATAACATATATATTTCATTAACATAATTCACTAATTATGATTAATTTTATTTATTAAAACAACAATACTTTGGGAGCATAAAAATAAAACTACTTTTTTTATAATTATTTTGTATATATTTTCATTTCTAATTAATTGGTAACCAAAGAATTCATATTATGAAAATTATATTTTCATAAGTTAGTTAATACTATTTATAACCGCTATTTTAATATCTAGTTTATATCTTACTATATTAAATAATAATATTTTAATAATATACTGTTGTTCGATAAAACTCGTTCTTGCATGTAACTCAGGATATTGAAGAAACATGACATTGTGTGCAACAAAATCCAAAAATATTGTTGAATATATCACAATCTAAGACAGGTTTTCAAGTAGCGCAATCTTATATTTGTGTTGTGCATAACGCAAGCCAAACATAGTGTTTTTGATATATCAAAACCAATATTTAGTGTTGTATGGAATGAAAAATATTTAAAATACTAAATTAACTTGAAAAAATATATTTCAAAAACTATCAGTGTGTTACAAGGAAACTCATTGAAAAAGAAGTTAATGTCTCAATAAAAAACCTCATAATAACACATATTTTTTAATATAATCATTTTATCTTGATATCACTTCAATAAAGTTTCATACTAGTGTTATCAACCTATATGTTTAATTATCCTTCTTTGAGTACCTAAAACAAACATTCCAATGAACTACCATATCCATGGATTTTCTCATACACTTAAATTTCAATAAAAGGACCTAAGATATTAGCTTACATAACTCAGAAGGGAAAATTACTTTCTTGAATTATTAATTAATGTTGTATCCCTTATGACGCACCCACCATATGATACTTCTCCAAGAGCATATGTCATCATAGTTTTTGGAAATTTATAAATTAATGTGATTCATAATATACATTAATAGTAATCTCAAGTATAAGGACTAATACACACATATATCAATAGATGTATCCAATGATAGATAAAAAATATATAATTATTATTGGTGGGTTTAATATCTTAGCATCATCTCATAGACATTACCAAGTTGAAAAATCCACGAGTTTAAGCCTTTTCCATTTAAGACCATCCACCACATGATATTCATGACATCGTTTATGTCACATCAAGTATATACCATCTAGACTATAGGAAATATTCTTTATAATATTTTCATTACACTTGATGGTTTATATTATATTGGGGAACTACAATAACCTTTAGGTATGAAAAATACTCATATGACATTATCTTATAAAGGTTACGAAAAAGAGCAGCCATCACATGATAAAAATATTTATTAATATTCAGGAATTCGAATATTTAGGTAATCTAATTTGGAATGATAGTTTGTTATATAGTACAAATAATAATAAAAAATAATAATTAATGAGTTAATAAAGGAAACCTCAAATTTTTTTACAAAAAATCATTGATTTAGAAATACTACTATTTTAAAATAAAATTATTTTTTCAATATCCCCTTATTTTTTTCCTTTACATGCTAGTTAAAATGTAACCAAAATGACAAAAATAAAATGGCACATTAATTTAGAATCCTCAAATTAATAGACATGAATGAAATAATCATATGTAATACATTTTAAAATTTATAGAATCAAATCTCAACCATAAATATCAATTACACCATCAACATCATTGTATTGATCAATATGTAACTTTCATGTCATATATTTTAAAATAAAGATGAGTCACTTAGAATATATCATGGGGGACAAAAATAGGAACAAGTGAGAAGATATTTGGGATTCAAAACCACTAATAACAGAAATTTAAACCTCCCATATGGAAAGGAACCCTATGCACTGAAGTATGAGAACATAAGATGGTAAACCAACCTTTAAATCACTGCACTGGAATGACACACTCTTGCATAATAAAATAAACATAGCTTGTAGAAACAAACATTCAAGTGAATTATACAAACTTATAAATAGAAATAAAATATTTATATTATTTATATTTTAGTTCTATATTGACAAGAGAACAGTACTGTACTTATAATTTAAAGGAAGTTATACAATCACTATTTAAAAATCCACCAATTAGATCACTAGTCATCAATACATGTATAAGTTGTCCCACCCGACATTTATAATGGGGTCAAGATAGTCAACCTATTTCACCATCCTCTAACATTTTTGGAAGATATTCATATTGGTAGCCTCTAATTATCTATAGCTTTTCTATCCTTGAATATCAATGTATAGTAAACATTGAAGGTTCATGGGTGTAGCAGAAGCAATTGGACCCATGACCAACAATTTTTTATTATCTTTTTCAAAAAATAAACCACTAGAACCTAATTAATGCAACTATAAATGATTATAATATAGGATCATTTCATATATTATTTTTAATTAATTTATATAAAAAATAATTACATTTTATTGAAATTATTTTTTTATTGTCAAATCGGTTAAATTTTATTATCGTTCTATAGGTCAGATAAATGATACAATGGTATAATCATCTACCGGTATGGAAAACATAGTCCAAAAACCTCATAACATCATCATCAGATCTTTAGGTTCTAATATGGAAGAACTAAATCAGTTTTATTATTCATCATTGATCATAATAAGAATTCCTTATACACCTGATGTATTTCTTCAATTTTTCTCAATATTGAGAGGGAGGATGAGAAGGGAAATCACTCTATATTCATAGGGACTTTATTGATAATTTATACCTAGTGCTTTATCTAATTATCAATATAATCTATTTTTACAACATTATTCATATTCTCTAAAATTATATAAGTGGGTTTATATATCTAAGTCGTAGAATTAGTTATTGCATAAAGAACTTTAACCAATATCTTAATCCCGAATAAACCCCATGTAATATAATAATATTATAATTATTTCCATTAAATTTGTTAACTCAGAGATATTTAAATACCATTTATTAAATAAATATATTAATATTTATTTAAATGATATTAAATAAAATATATCATTTTTATATAGCCCATTAACATGGCATGTCAATCCTCCTGGGCATTTATTGGACCTCGAATAATAAAAATTTATTAAAATAAATAAATATCAATATATTAATTGTTTGATAAATATTAATTCAATCAAAATAACCTGAATAATTATTATTCCTTTTAAGTTGATAATAATATTTATTTTAATATTAAATTAAAATATAATTTAACTGATGTTTTGGATACACATAGTGTGTGTCCTTCTAGGTCAATTTCTGATTTCCATTAGGATAATTGGATTAAATTCCATCATCAATAACTAGAATCACGAAAAGTAATCCATATAGAAATATGTTAATGTCACAATGAAAACAACCTATTACGGATACTCACTATGTAATATAATCCTTTTGTCTTGACATGTCATCAAACAGGTTGCAAACTTGTGTCATCAAACTATATGCTTGATATGTCTTTCTTTGACATTATCAAAATGAACTAATTGAAAAACCTTCATATATGTGGACTAAATAAAAAATTTACATTACAGTAAAATGGATTAAGATATCCAATTCTATTAAAATATATGTAAAAATTTCTTTCTTGAAAAATTCATTAATGTCATATAACTTATGACACACTCAATATACCCTACCTCATCATAAGAATATGTCATCATGGTTTTCTTTATTATATATAAGTAACTTATTCATGATATATATTAATAATAATATCATGTTTAACGACCAATACTCATGTTCATAGATAAAAATATTCAATGACACATATAATTTTGGAATTCCTACCAACATGTTAGTTATCATAAACTTTCCTCTTTGAGATTACCAAATGAAAACTTCATGAGAAAAGGTATCAATGTATTATGATCCACCTAAACTAGATAGAAAAAAGTCATATTCATATCATCAGGTGGATGGTATCCATACAAAGAATATATTTTTAAGAATAACATCATAGCACTTCAAGGTTATAATCATAGCGGGCAAATTCTACAATATTTTGGTGTGATAGATACCCTATTGACATTATCAAATTAATTTTATGTATAATATCACTCATCATATGATAATAAATTTTATTAATATTAAATTATTTGAATATATAAGTATTCTAAATAATAAATTATATGGTTTTAGGGCACTAACTAAAACTGACTCTCTCTTTCACTTGAAAAAGATGCTAACAAATTTGACTATTTTGGTTATCATATAATATCTTTTCTTTTAATGAGATAAATATTTAGTCAATTGGTCCACCAAATTATCATAAATGGAAAATATTCTTATTATGACCCCAACTCTTTGAGAAAAACCCATTACTAGGTTATACTTATAAATTATGCGCTTCATATATTATTATGACCATGGATCCTTTGTGAGAGCCAGCACTGTAGTGTTATCACAATAAAATGTGATAACATATTTACTACTAGGAACCACATCAAGCTCCTAGAAAAAGTTACATTACTATATGATTCTTTATACACATCATAATCTCTTATATACTCGGACTCTGCTATATAATCAGAAACTACAAGCTACTTTGAGTTCTTCTAGTACAAGTATCCTCTATTAAGGGAGAATACATGTCCTAGATGTGATTTCAAATCATTTTGGTCTATCTAGAAACAAGAATCTATATATCCCCTTCTTTCTAGATCATAATCTCCTCCATAAAAAAATATTATATCATTAGTATGTCCCAAATTTTTCATTATAGTCATCATAATAGTCTAATGTTATTCTATTAAGGATTTTTTATATCTACCTACCATGTTCAAGGTGTAGTAAATCTCAATCATGGTACATTTAATGTCATACATGATATATCCAAATATGAAACAAGAAATAATTCCCTCTTGAATTTTTCTATATTGAATTACATCAGTATCTTGTCAATGTATATACCCTAACTTGGTCTAATAAGAATCTTAGATCTATCATGAATGATCTTGATTCCTAGAATATAGGTTTATCCAAATAATCATTTCATAGAGAATTACGCATTTAACAATTTATTAATAGACAGTATGCTTGGTATCCCATTTTCATTCAATTATATATCATCAACATTTACAAACATGAAAATGATTGTACTCCCACTAAATCTTTTATAGAAACATGGATCATATTTTTTCTTTAAGAAACCTAATTTCCTTATGGATTCAACAAAGTGAATGTTTTATGATCTTGATTCATAATTCCACCAAAAAATATATATCTAAAACATGTTTAACTTGTTGATGTCTTTTTGAGTCACAAACCCTTATGGTTATGTAATATAGACATATTTCATAAGGTTCCTATTAAGGAAATCTATTTTAACATCCATTTTCAAATTTCATAATCATACTACACTATTATGTCAATAAACATTATGATGGATTTCAACATAGAAACTGGTGAAGAGGTTTTTTAAAATTCTATTATTTTAGGTTTTTTAAAACATTTAGCAATCATTCAATCCTTTTACACACTAACTTTTCATTTCATACCCTGTTTATTCTTAAATACCAATTTTCACTCAATATGATTTACCTCTACTAAAGGATCAATCATAATCTAGACTTAGTTTTGTTATATGTAGTTTGTCTTCGAATTCATGGATTATTTCCATCTTGTAACTGCTAATCTATTTACTGGATACTTATAGTATAAAGTTTCATCGTTATCAACTAATAATTAGTCACTATCCTTAGTGTATATAAAACCATATATCACTGGTTCTCTAACCTTCCTGGTGCTCTTATTTGGTACTTGTGTCTCTGGAACAACCTCTTCCATTGGCCTTTGTGGAATTGTTTTTCTTGTGTCGACTCTTGTGTATCATGAGAACTGAATTTAAAGATATTGATATTTATCCCACTATATATTTTGGACATGTGATCCCTATTATGTAATATAGAATTTTTTACTACTATAACCTTTTTTAGAGGGATCATATAGTTAATATCCTCTTTTTTACTTGGTATATCCTATAATGATACACTTTGTTCCTTGGGGTGAATGTTTATTTTCAAATATATACTTAGAAAAGGATTCCTAACCCCACACATATAAATGTGGAAAAAAATTCCCTTCCATGCATTAACTCATGTGTATTTCCATTTTCCACTTTAGTTTTCAATCATTTCAGTATATGTGTTGCGGCCTATAATGCATATCCCCAAAAGGATAATGGAAAGATTTCAGGACTCGTCATCAAGCACACCATGTCCAGAAAGATGATATTACACCTTTCTCCAACACCATTCCAATATGGTGTATGAGGATGATTTAGTTGAGATATAATCCCATGTTCCCTCATATTTTCAATCTGCTCTTGGTTAAGATACTCTCTTCCTTGGTTTGAGTGGGGTTTTATTATATTCTTACCAAGTTTATTCTCAAGTTCATTCTTGAACACCTTAAAATTTTCAAATGATTCGTACTTATACCTTATTAAGTATACACATCCATTTCAACTAATGTCATTTGTTAAATTTAGGAAGTAAGAGTAGTCACCTCTAAATTCTACTAGAAAAGTTTCACAAACATTTGTGTAAACTAATTCAAGAAGCTCAGTGGCCCTTTCACACATACCACTAAATGGGATTTTGGGAATTCTACCAGAAATATGTGTGACACATATCATGTGGTTTTGTTCAAAAGAATCTAAATACCCTTCCTAATATAGCTTTGTGAATACTTTCTCATTTACATGACCATGTCAATGATGATACAACTAGGTGTGATATGATTCAGGTGAACATGATTCTTCATCAAATTCCAAACCTTAGTTTTAATATTCTATTATAAAAAGACCATTATTAAGATTTGTCATGCTATAAAAAATTTATATTTATAAAATTAGCATCTTGTATTACAAAACTAGTATATAAATCAATCCATTAATAAACTGGACATGGATACAATTTTCTTGGTAACATAGGGGCATAATATAAATTATTTAAAACTAAAATAAATCCTTTTATAAAGGTAAGACGATTGTATTATATAGTCAATACATCTAGTATTTATTTATTATAAGATCAAAGATCCACCTCACCTCTTTAAATCATCTAAAGTCTACATGGTTCATATATTTGGATACAAATTCGAGCACTAAAAGTTGTATATAATACCCAAATGGTTGTAATGGAGAGGTTATATTTGATAATAAGAACTCTTGAAAGTTCCACATGCTTCTTCATTAATTTTTGGTTCTTCTTCCAAGGGACCATATTTATACATGAAATATATTATTTATATTATTCCATATCTTGCCTATATATCTTCCTCCTCATGGTTGAGTAGTTTGAAAAACCTATTACATGTAATTAGTCTTAGGAACCGTTTCTTTCCCTTCCTCTTATTCACCATAATAATTTTAGGTTTCTATGCCTCTTTTATTTATGATAATAGAATCAAAGTATGGAGTTCCATGAGTAACTTCTAAATATTTTTTATATAATAATTTGTAATAAAACTAGACAATCCTCTCAGGTAGTAAGGAAAACATGAGGTTGGTGCAAAACAAAATGGGTAGATTAAAACCCCAAATATCTAAATGCTATATATATATATATAAATCATAATTTTACTATGTGAGTTTCATCAAGAACACTCTCTCTAATATTTTACATGAAAATTTATTTGGGGATCTCATACGTCTTATGTCTTTCTTTCTCCGGATAAAGATCCTAGAGATAATACAATATCATGAGGATATTTATATTTTCATGAAGCATATAAACCACACTAAACATATATGTAAACATGATGAATTAAATATCCAATACATCATCCAATGTTTTATGAAGATAGTTTTTTCTCCTCACTAGCCTCCATAGAAGGCACTTCCTCTAGAATAGGGTACTATAACATGTAAAGATTATGCTCCTATTTTAGGATGATCTGTAATAGAATTTATGACTCATAGAAATTTTTGTATATGATGAGATTATATTTCTTAAACATTGATTATAAGGACAATTTCAATTCCATATTACATGGCAATTTTAGTAAAAAAAATAAAAATAGATTTTAATATTTTCTCTTGATTAGCAAAATGTCACATAATAAATTTTATTTTATTTGTAACCCATTATTATATAAAATCCAAATAGCCCTCGCCATTGAATTCAGAATATATAATCACGTGAATTTTTCAGGTGAAAGTATCCCTATTAACATTAAAATGACTATATAGAGTCCATATCAAATGATTGGAAAGTAATTAGGCAGGCATCTTTACAACTACATTAACTAAGGGTTATATAATTTGTTGAGTGGACTACCAAATCCTGAAATCCTAAAATCATATTTCCTCAACACTTTCCTCCTATTTTGACCAAATCTTATAGAGGTAGTCAACTATTAGTACCAACTATGCTGAACCAAAAACATATGTTAAAACTATACAATAATTGAAATCACACTAATAGAGGCCAAACAAGTTCTCTGAATTATGGTTTCATTTTAACTAATGTAATGGAAAGCTTATTGATATTATATTTTCTTTATGGATTTTATATTATTTTTAAATATTCTTTATATTATCATTTATCATTATTTTTAATATTATGTGGATTTTATGTAGTAAATTAACAATGTATTGATAAAATTATTTACACGTAATATATTTATTTTATTCCATCATTCATGGTTATTAATTCATTTATTAATGTGATCATGTTTAAAAATACAATAAGAATGAAAGTATAGATAAAAATAACTATGAATTGGAAATAAATAAATTAAAATGAGGTGTGATTATGATACTTTACTACTGATTGGTTTATCAAGTGGTTGATAAAATAACCTTTAAACCTATGGGAATAACTCATTATTCTTGTCTTTCCTTGAGCTGTAGCATTCCACCTTTAATATGTGTATCAAAATGGTTTGTTACACCCGATATCCATATTGAACTCTCTCTGCACTCATAGAAACACCTTCCTTTAAATACATATACCCACACATAGGTGAAAAGAACATGGGGTTGGGGTTACATAAATTAAACTATAGACACATAGGAACATACATAATAAGAGGGGGTGATACATATATCATCCTTTTAATTTAATAATAATTATCATAAACAACCCATGAAAAAATAATTAAAATAAAATAATCCCAATGTAACACCCTGAGATTTAATGAAAAATATTCCTTTTAATTTCATTAATATATTGTGTTGTATGTTACACCAAAATGAGCTTGCGCAACATGCATCCCTGACTTGGCTTGCATTACATGCAATTGTGACCTTCCATGATAGTGTGTGTTATAGGCAATCCCGACTTTCTTTAAACAACGATATGTTTTACAAACTAGCCGTTATGAATAGTAATACCCACTTTTTTGAAAGTTTACAAATTTTATCTTTCAAAATGGGCTTCATTTTTGGATTCAGAATATTGAAATTAGCCTAGGGTGAATTTTTGGTATTTTTCTGAAAACTTTCAATTTTTTATGAATAGTGAAAACACTCGGTTACTATTCAAAAACCGACTTTTTATTTAAATAATTATTTATTTTATTTAAATTTATTTTAGGTCAAAATTGATACATAATACCTATATAAGTTCAATTTAATTCATTGGAGTCATTTTATAATAATTTTAGATATATAAAAATTTTATTGAACTTTTCACCGTCTTTTACCCACCTCCTAGGAGAATTTTCAAATTCACATAAAACTTAAATTTACCGCTTCTGTGAGTGGAATTTTGAAAATCTGAGAGACACGGTTAATATCAAGGACTAAAATTTCATTTAATGAGATGAAAATAATTTTTGGTGAATAGTAACTTTTTACTTTTTTTACCAGAGTTAAAAGTAAATAGGGTAATTAAGGGTAAAAATGATATTATTATTACCCTAACACATGTCCTAATTCTATTAGATAAGTGTAATTTAACCAAAAACAACGTTAGGAATAAAATATGACCATTTAGGCCTACATGGATTAGATTAGTACATTTATTATTAATTTATTTAAAGAAGGGTTAAAATAGTTAAAATCAAATATAAATAACTAAATCATTTTTAATATAGGGTTGTACAAAAGATAAATTCAACTATAAATATTCATTAGAAATCTAAGAATATTTCCTACATAATGGTGTTTCATTTATAATTTTTAGACATTAAATAAGTTAATTTATTTATGACATAATGATGATTCAGTAATTATCTTATTAATGAAATATTGACATAATTGATGTTATAAATACCCAAATTAATGTTATTTGAGACTTTTTATTAATTCCACTAATTTTATAGGTTAATATTACATTTTAGTATTGATTTAGTTAACTTTTTTAGAACTAATAATTCTATTATGTTTTCTTTACAAAAATCAATTACTACATAGTGTCAAAATTGACATAAAATAGTTTTTAAAACAAATATTATATTATTAATTGATATTTTATTCCTAAAAATCTAAGGTTCTTCCAAATTACTTAGATAAGGTTATATATATTAATAATAAACAACTTGGGGTTCTTTTGGCTTGTTGTAGTAAGTTTATTAACCTTCTAGTGTAAGAAAACAAGAAGACACGGTAAAAACAATTATTTAACTTAATGTTAAATCTAAATGATAAGGTTAAAATAGAAACCTATACTTGTCTAAATTCTATTTTATGAGAGGCTTTCGACCCATCCCCATCTTAGATTCGAAAAATCTCAATTTGGAGCTATTAAAAACCAAATATGACTTTATAATAAAGTAATATTTTTAGTTATTCCAAAGGTGCCCCTCTCCTCCCTTATAAAAGGCACCTCCTCCCTCTCTTCCTCACACCACTTTTAGCCTTCAAGCTCGGCCAACCCCTAAAACATTCTCTTATACACTTCCCTAAAAACATAATATAGGTCCTGGTCCTCTTCAAAGACCAATTTTAGTGCCCTAAAAGGAGGTCTGAAAGAGGTGCTTCAAAGAAGAGGTAGTGTCCATTACTGATTCATTCATCTTTATTTCTTCTTCTACTTCTTCTTATTTAGTTGTTTCATTATGAAGTAATAACATCATTATCACTCATATACTGATATGTTATTATAATTATGAAACAACCCTATTTCACCATCTATCCATCCTACAGAAAATGAAATCACCGCGCGTGCGTACGTACGGAATACCATCTCCATGCCGTGGTGTAATCTCTTTTCGACCACAACCTAACTTGGATGGGTATAATGGTGTAAATAAATAACTATATATGATTATTTCAAAGTGATATTGATTATAAAATATTATACATACACTTCAATGAAATTCCACGATCATGGGAATTATATCATCGCTCATGCGTACGTACGGACTACCATCTCCACGACGCAATGAGATTTATTCTCCATGTTAACCATTCATGAATGATTATAAAGTATATATAATAAGTAATCATAAAATATATGACATAATAATGATACTGGATTTATTTTTATATATATGTATGTCACGTACTTAATTCCATTCAATTCAATAAGGAAACGAAAACAGCGTTCATGCGTACGTACGGTCTACCGTCTCAATGAACGGTGTATTTCATTCCTTTTATCGATCTATAATATATATGTATATGATGAATATATATTATATATAAATCATGTTTTACATTCTGGAATTATTTTAATCAGGAAATAAGTAATAATATCAATAATTACAAGTCGAAACACATACAATAAATGAAATGATTTAACCCAAAACGCTGCTTTAAGATGGAATTTACAAAAGAACGGGTAATATAAAGTCATAAATGAAACATAAATGATATCATAATAATGAATATGATTATGTAATAAATCAATGACATTATTTAAATCATTATATAGGAGGTTCGGATCCGTACGAATCATATTAGACATAAGGTAAGGGATAACGTTTCCAATCTCGTTCTTATCCAAGATTGTTTATTCGTAAGTATTTACAAGGGTTATTGTTCTCATCCATTTCCATGTTTCCTAAAAATGGTATCATGTATGTTTAATTTCCTTTTTACCCATTTTTGACTTTTACTACATGGTATGTATGGAATCTTTCTTTTATGAGGTACTTTTTTGACTTTTCTAGAAAAAGTACGAGAGGAATGTTTTTTTAACTTATACGGCACGAATAGATTTTTACGGTTTTATAAAGCCTTATTTTCATGAAGCTTCCTCAAAAAGATTTCATGAATATTTTCAACAAAATCCTTTTCTTTAAAATTGCATGACATTTTGTGAAAAGAAAATTATTTTGAAGAAGAAAGGATATTTTCCTCAAGAATTCATTTTAAGTGTTTTATCAAACCCATTTTTCATCTAAGATGACATTATTTCATATGTGTATGTTTCAAGTATAATGTCTCTTTGATTTACATGGTTTCACTTTTCTTATTCTGAAATGATATCCATTTCTTTTATATGGATTATGTGATGATGGGATGATGTTTATAAAACCCATTTTATTAATTGGGTTATTATGAATGATTTATGTTTATTTTATGTCACAAGTAAGAATGATTTCATTATAAGATGGGTGGGACCTGTATCTCCATCCAATGCATTGGGTAAAGATTTAAATCTCATGAGATTGACATGGATGGAATGACAAGTTAATCTGGTTCAGTGTTATAGGACTGAAATGAGGCGTGAACTCGATTCAGAAAGGGAATTTGTCCACTAAGATGGTCTTGGAAGCAATGCCTTGGCTACTATGGAAATCATATCATGTGATTAATGTTTTTCCACAATTACATGTTTTATTCCCATGCTAGTTTATCATGATTTATGTTCCCTTATGATATATGCCTTTCGTACTTCCAAGATTCATGTCTTTGCTCAAGATTTTGATGTTTAGATTTTATGTTCATGTTTTTGCATTCAAATGTTTATGGACTGTTTTATGTTCTCTATGTTTAACCTTACTGGGAATTTGAGCTCACCCCTTTTATGTTTTCTTTTCCCTAGGATATAAAGAAAGGTTTTAGGTAAGAAAAAAGGGGAATATCTTTATGGGAGATGTTGAAGATCTTTCACCATGATTAGAAGATTATATTACGAGTTTCCAAAGACACTAAACTATTACGGTCCTTGTGTGTCTATTTTTGTTTTGTACTAAGTATTCCGCAAAGGTAATGTAATGTCCATGTACAATAAGTTACAGGTCATTACACCCAACACCCAAATAGGTCAATCAATATCATGATCAACAATGCATGAAATGACTTTGCATCTAAAACTATCTATAATTCATTTCAAATCATTATTTGTTAAAATAAATTTCATAAATTAAAAATTATTAATTAATTTATCATCCATGAATTCCTATAGATTCTAATCTTCTGTAATTTTAAATTAGTTAATTAAATTTAACATTAATAAATTACATAGTGTGTATTGGCAGTGGCACCCGCTGGTTGTACCCCTTGCTCTCCGTGGGAACTGGCACAGGCTTGAGTCCTGCCAGACTCGGACACTGTGCGTATTATGCACAGGGCAATTCAAAGCCATTGCTTAGCTGGGGAGTGTGGAGAGCACCTGGGCTTGGTCGGGGCCCCCCGTTGCGAGTCGGTGTTAGAAACACACATTTTATCCTGGATGGTCCCGTAAGGAGAGAAAATCGCTCTGGGGTTCCCCATCATCGTCGCTTCATTTGCGGTTCAAGATCTGCTGGAATCTCTTCTCCTCGGTGGTGATTCTCGGTGAGATTGGGTGTGTGGCGACTTCTTTTCATCTCGGGCTCGGTCGGCATCAGATGTCGAAGTTCCTCCGCAGTGGCTCGTCGGCCTATGCACTCTCAATGGCGACATTGGATTCTGGAGGTCGGTTTTGATCTGTGTTTGTACAAAACTCATGCAGATTTGGGTTGCTGGACCTTAATTTGTGCCAATGGGTCGCTGTTTGGGTAAACCGTTGTGGACTCTACAGGCAATCTGAAGGGTGGCGATGGGTTGTGCGATTCTGGGTTGGTTCAGGTAATTTTGGTGATGGTATTATGCTTTGTTTTTGTCTTTGTAATTTTATGAAGGTGGAGGGACCTATCTTTATGGTCCATCTTCAGTGTTGAAATCTCTTACTGGTCTAATTTGCGTGATTTTGGTTTGTCAGATTCGCTTGGCATGCTTGCTGGTTTGGTTAAATTCGACTTTGGATTTAATCTTTTGGTTGTGTGGTGAAGTTTTAGTTTTGTTTTGCGGCTTATGAGGTTAATTTTTCTCTATGATACTGGTTTAAGAATTTTGGATACCGGGATTGAGGTTGGGCAAGGTGGAACTTCTGGGTTGTCTGCGGATCAGGGTCCTAATGGCGTCAGGATCCGGTCATCTTCATTATGGATTCTTTAACATCATCTGTGGATTGATTCTTCTTGGAGGTCAATTTCATTCGCTTGAAGTATGGGTGAATTCCTATGGAGTTTTCCAACAGGAGGATTTGGGTCGGTGTCGATGGTTGCATCGGGGGACAATCAAGGTAACCCTTTTTGAGGTTTGGCCAACATTTCTGATGTTCTTATGCCCTGGTTTGCGGTTTCTTGGACATGTTCAGTGGTTTATGATGTTATTGTGTGATGGTGAAAGTGTTTTTATTGGAATCATGTAGTGGGGTACCTGGAACCCATAAACCGTCTTTTGAAAATGAAAAAAATGATTAGTAGGTGTATTGGCAGTGGCATGAGGTTTACCTTTTTCTTCTGCTTTAAACCCATTTTTGAATTATAACTATTACACGATGGGTTCCATCACGTTACACAGTATGTGACTAACTATGTGTATGTTCTATGTCATGTAAACATTAATTACATGACATGTAATCCAACAAGGAATAAAATGATATGCATTGTATGTTGATATGTGAGTCAATCTACATAGTCTTCACAACATTTATGACTACATATCATACATTGAAGATATGAAACATGTACCACTAGAAATTCCCATGAATTAAAAATTGTTAATGAAGACCACACATGTCATGTATCTATAGAATTATGTAGAAATAATTAATTCTTGTAATAATTATTATCACACCGCCTATCAAAATATTCATTGTGTTATAAATGTACTGAACCCTATCAAATAATATGTAAATCCAGCTATACACCATGTAGTTTAGTTTTCTGTAATTAATTTCTATATATGTTGACCCATGCTATATTCCTAGGGGATTGAAATGTTTTCCACATGGGTTATTATTTGTTATATGGCCTGTACAACCTCATAAATGCTAAATACATTGGGTATTTCTATTTCATTCAACACGCATTCATTACATGAAAAGTATTAATTACATGATGGGTACTTTGACCACACAACTTTTTGTGATTCCATGAGGTCAAACTGTATGAGGTAACATGGAATGTTCTCCAACTACACATTGTGTTCACCCTTTCAAATCACATACCAACTAGAAGTTGATACATGGAGTGTAACATTGCCTCATATTTTTCTCCTCCTTGACATATTATCACTTCTGTGACCCATCCTAGTGTGGTTGTCCATGGGTACACTATGTGTACATTTAAATTACATGTTATGTATCTATGTTAATTATACATAATAATAGTCATCTCTTGAGGGGATATGCAAGTTTTATTCACATATTTTTATCTTATTCTTGGTCATATGTAATGAAATGATCCTGGTATTTTTAATTTTAGATAAAAGAATAGAAAACATGATATAAAGAACAATAATTAATTTTTTTTTTCAAAAACTATTAATTTATAAATATAAATTAACATTTCATTGATATGAGGCAACTTATTGGTTTCGAGGTTCATTAAAAGTGATTGGACCCATTCCCCATAATTAGATTATACCTCAAGCGGTATCCACATCTGATATATGAACCTCAAAACATCATCGTTGGTTCTCTGAGTGTTATTATGGAAGAATTAAATATCATGTGTCATTCACTATTAATCACAATAAGAATTCTTTCTCGAATAGAAGTATTTATTCTATATCTCTCATACTAGAGAGGGGGAGGAGGATGTTCACTATCAATTCTTAGAATCACTCTTGAGAGGTTCCATTTAGGTCTTTGGAGAATTATCCATAGGTTGTGCATGTACTTCTATATATCCTCTAAAATGATATAAGTGGGTTTATATATATTGTTCAGATAATTAGTTGTTGTGAAAAGTACCTTAACTAATATATTAATCCTAAATAACCCCAACATAGATTAATAATAATATTTTTATTTACTTGATGTGTGCTAAATCAAGGATATTTAAATAATTTGTCAACAAATAAATTAATATTTATTCAAATGATACTAAATTAAATATATCTTTTTTATCTATACCCTTAACCCGACTCATTAATCCTCCTCAAAACATATAAAACATTAATTGTAACTATTTATTTAAATAAATAGATATCATTGTATTATTTTCAATAAATACTTCTATAATCATTATTACCTGAATAATTATTATTACTAAAAACATGAGAAAAATATTTATTCAAATACTAAATTTAAATATAATTTTACTAAGGTACTAGATACAGATAATGTTTGACCCTCTAGGCCTATTTCTCAATAGCATTAGGTTAACTAGCCTAAATTCCATGATCAGTTTCTAGAATCACATCATTTCACTCATAGAGAAACAAATTAATGTTTCAGAGGCATCAACCCCCTACAGACACTCACCATGTAATATGATACTTTTTTCTTGATATCTCATCAACTAGGTTGCATAATTGTTTCATAAACCTATATTCATGATATATCTTTATTTTACTTTACTAAAATAAAATCATTAACAAGCTTCCAGGTTTATTGAATTAATCAAACTATTTCATTCCAATTAAATATAATGAGATATCTAATTATATTAAAATGGAAGGTACAAATCTTTTTTTGAATAATTATTTATTTTCACATCACTTATGATGTACCCAACATATCCTACCTCATTATGAGAATATTTCATACCTTTTTTTCAATAAATCTATGTATTCCATGATAAACATTAATAATAATCTCAAGTGAAAGGACCAATAAACACATCCATAGAGAGGAATATCCAATGAAAAATATAAGATGTGTAATTTATATCAGTGCATTTATTCACATAACCAACTATCAAAGAGATTACCAAGTGATAAATTCAAGAGAACAGGTCTCAATTTATTATGACCCCCTACACCTAATAGAAAAACATAATATGTTTCTCATTAGATATATTTAATCTTTCTATAGAATATATATTTAATAATATCATCATATAACTTCAAGGTTCTCATCAAAGTGGGGAACTTCAATGACATTTTGGTGAAACAGATACTCCAAGTTCATTATCACATTATTTTTATGTACAAAAACACTCATAACATGGTAATATAATTTTATTAATATTCAGATATTTGGATATATCGTTAATTAATTATACGAATTGGTCTGTTCTAGGGCACTAACTCCAACAATTGGTTTATGTTACTTTTATATATCATTTTTGAAAAACCTTTTGTAATACCTTTTCTGAAAAACTATGAGGAAAAAATTATGTAAAATAAAAAAAGATCTTACTTATATCATAACCTCCAATATAAAATAATCTATATTATAACCACATGTAAATCTTTGTTCTAAACAAAACATCTAGATTACTACATTCTCAGGAATTCTGTTACCATGAGTCTTTATCAAGTGGCAACCTAAATTTTAGATTTTCTCCTTCCAAACGATGTGAATTGTAAACTAAAATATGATTCACATTTCCTAACAATAACACACTTAAATAAAAATTTAATGGAATCATAAAACCATTAACACTTAGGAAAATTTCAAATATCCCAATCGTTCATAGAAAAAAATATGTCTCCACCATCTTCCAGTCACAATATTCTTATTGAGGTGCATTATTGTCTCATAATTTCCTAAACTGTAACCTTAGTGAACATTTTAGGTTAATTATGACTTCAATTGATCTATTATAGATCAAAAACTATTTCCTATATAATCTTTTAGAAGAAATTTTATTTCAGGTCATTATTCTTTTCCTGCGAGTGGAACACCAATTCTTACCCAAATGAATTGCACTTTGACTATCATAGAACTATAATACACTTTCCTAAATTATTTGGAACTCATCTAAAAATTAATTTAACATTATTATTTCTTCCCATGATTCCATTATGGCCACATATTCATCTTTAATTTTGGATAGTGCTACCACTAGTTATAACCTCAACAAACAACTTATGGGTTTTCCTCTAAATGTAAACCCAAATCATGTGGTACTCTTCCATGTCTTCATATATTCTAAAAACTATACATCCAAATAATGCTATAATGTATCATCTATTTTCAAACAAAATTTTATATATTTTAAATGTTTTTGATACTATAGAATTCAGTTCATATCTTCCCAGATTTACTTTCTTGTATTTTTCATAAACCAACTAACTACTCCCACTAAAATGAAATATTCATCCCTGTACATACCAAGGTGTAAATAAAACTTCATACCAATAATTAAACAAAACATTTCACCCTATAGTTGTAATTATATTCCATTTTTGTTAATTTATCTCTAAATAATATAATGTTTCCGGCCAATGAGTCTAACACCAACTTATATCCATTCATTTTGAATCTCTCTTCAAGTTTTATGATGTATTTATTCTAATAAAAAACTAAATTTTTATTCATATTATCTATTTTCATACTCATTACCAAATAATAATGTCTTACTTAATATATTTCATCTTGAACCTTCTAGAAAAATAAAACTTCACCTCCTAAATCTATTTAATTTCTAGACCTTCCTTAAGCATGTCGTCAGCATATAATATAAGGATGATTAATATCACATACTTGAACACATTTTAATAAAAACATTTATCAAATTTTCTCTTAATAAACCCCTTCTTATTCATAAAGTTGTTGAAATTATGGTTCCACTATCATGGTGATTGTTTCAAACAATAAAGACTAGTTTTTTTTTCTTACACACTAATTCCCTATTCTATTTTTAGAGAAACCATCCAATTGTTTTATTTAGATTATCACCTCCAAATAACCAAAAATAAATGTCATTTTCACATATATCTATTCAAAATTTAATCTATCAAAAGCAATGAGGCTCAAAATTATCATGATGGTTTTATTTTCAAAAAAAGTTGAGAAATTTTTAGAGAATTATACTCCTTCATTATACTAAAACCCTTTGACAACCAATTTATCCTTATACATCTAATTAATATCTAATTATTATTACTAATATAAAATCCACTTGTTCTATAGGAATTCTATACCCAATTGTTATTTCATTGGATCCTAGGTGTTGTTTTCATACAATAAATCAAACTCATTTTTGACGTATATCTCCCACTTTTTTTAATTTCTAAAATTGTTTACTTATTACATGATCTCAAGTTCTCCTCTATATATATGAATAATTTAGTGCAAAAAACCTTTGAACCTCTATAATTTCCATCTAAATATGATATATCTTCACAATTGAATGTGTTATTATACTATTTATAATACTATTTTTTTTATAACATATCCTTCTAGAGAGTGTCCAAATGATTCCATAGTTCTTGAGATATCTAGTAAATCTTAGTTGAACTAAAACCTATATACTTTTAGTGCCTTATGAACATTTTGAAACTTATATCCTTCCAAAACATCCATCTTGAAAACCAAGATAAGGTTTGTTGATTCTTTCTTCTCAAATCCATAATTCTCTAAGTTCTATTCATTCCATATGAACATAACATCAAAGAGAACATTTTGGATTCTAATGAACATTTGACTATAATTATCATAAAGTTAATACCCCATGTATTCATCAGATTATCCCGTAAATAATCAGGATTGGTACTTAGTTTAGGGTTTTTATCAATCCATGGAATCAACATGGACATATGTTAAACATCCAAAACCATTGAGGTGGGTAACTTTCACTAGTTCTTTGGAACTATTTTGTTTAAGAATCTCCTTCCCAAGTGGTGTAGAAGGACTCCTATTTACAATATACATAACACATTTGGATACATATAGCTAAATGTCCTTATAAATTATTGAATTTTGTCTATATTTGAGCCTTATCAATTAATATATGTTTTATTTTATTTTCTACACTATTTTGTTCTAGTGTTCTAGGTAAAATATTCTCATAAGTGATTCCTTTTTTATAGTAAACCCTTTATAACCTATAGTACTGTATTATACACCAATATCATACCATAAGCATTCAATATTTCTTTTGGACTCTTTTTACGCCATGTACCTCCATCTACACACACTAAGTACTATGTTGGTTTTTTCTTATGGAAGTAAACCCTTAAATTCCTTGTTGATTCATCAATAAATATAAAAAAGTAAAAATGTTAACCATGATAATAGACCGTTGAAGGTCCTCAAACATCCATGTGCATGATTTCTAGCTTCCAAGTCTCAGGTGTCCTTATGTTTAGATTAAATGACAATGTTATCTACTTTATGATTATACAACTCTCAAAATATCTTAAATTTATGTGAATGAGATTCAATATACTCTTATCCACCAAGAATCACATATTTTTCTAACTAATGTTCTCAAGATGATAATGTCACAACACATTGTTCTTTCAGAAGTTTTTATTCCTAAAACAAATTATCCATCAAAACTTCCCATCATATAAAAAATATCGTACTTTATATATCTACCCATGAATATGTAAAATCCTTTAGTCTTTAATACTCTATTGGTGAATAGTTTTCCAAACCCACTTTATCTAACTGACTAATGAAAATTAAATTCTTCTGTAAACCTGGTGTGTGAAAAAATCCCTTTAACTCAAGGTATCTTTTCTCATCATTCATACTATAACATCACCCTTTATAATGTCCTAGATTGCTTCATAGCTAAGTAAATAAACCTTTTGGAACATCACATATTTATAATTCACCATGGATCTCTTCTCGTTCATAGAATATAATTAATATCCAGAATCATGGATCTGTTATTCAAATATAAAATCAAAACTCAATAATAAATTTTTATTACCATAAACTATATAATTAATTGAACTTGAAATTAAAGAATAACCCATTTTATAATTCACACTAGTATCCCTATAATAATTATTCATGTTCCCACTTTTCCAATAATTCCAATATATGGGTCTAGGTCCAGTAAATTTACCTCATATTCTCTCACTTGATCTATCTTATTATTTATTTTGACCTTCCCATTGAGGATAACATAAAATTCCTTCCACATTTAATAAAATTCTAGAAGGTTCCCAGATTTCCCTCAATCATAGTTCTTCATCTTTAAAATCCATAAACATTTTGTCAGATTTCCCAAAACAATAAATTAAGGTAGTTATAAATGCATTTCATGATTATTGTATAAATGATAACATAAAAAACACATGTATATTTTATAAACATTAATTTAACTAATTTAAGATGAATCTAAATCATGTTAAATTCATTCACACGATCATCCCCTTTCCTTACTTCTTATATCTTCAATATAAATAAACTTTTCATCATGAACAGATAATTCATAGTTGTTGGATTCTAATACATATTCACTAGAGAATTCATCTGATTCATTTTTTACATAATTTCATTAAAGTTATAGGCAACATTCCATGCTAATGACATCAAAATCAATCCTGGTTCTTTTCTATAAAACCTTTCCCATTCTTATTTTTCTATTTATTCTAGTTTTACCTCTTTCAATGGAACCTCAAGGTACTTTCGAATATGTTATTCCTATATCTACATATTATACTATGCATTGTCCATCTCGACAAATTTAACCATTTAGGCCTCGACTTCTTCTGATTCCATACCTTCTAAAATAGTTAACTACCACTAAATTGAAAAAACATCAAGACAAGAGTGTTACATGAGGGTTTTCTACTGATTTTTTGTCAATACTTATTGAACCACAATCATTGAAACCAATTCTTTGTAATTATGAACCACTAATCACTATATTTTAAACAACTAAAACTTAAAAAATGTGTAAATAAATATATATAAACATCCTAGAAAAGAATAAACCTCGTGTGCCGCTGTACCAAGACTTAAGAAGATAAATCACACCCTAAATCAAAACACTGGAATGACACCCTCTTACACACTCAAAAAACATATCTCATGGAAACAAAAATTTAATAGAAAAGAATAATAAAATAAATGAAAACAAATATTTATGTGGTTCTAAATTTATCCATACATCTATGGGAGAGCACTACTGCACTTTTAATTTCATTAAATTTACAAAATTACTTTCCTGGTTGACAGATCGTCAAATTAGATCACTAATCATCAATACATTGACAAGTGGTCCCAACATACCTTTTGTTAGCCCAATTAGGTTAAATAACTTGATATTTTGTTTGAATCAGGGTTTGATATATTAAAACAACTGCTCCTTCAAATATTATTCTATCGTTAAAAAAACACTCTTCTCTCCCTTTCCCATACCAATGTATTAGAACAATTTAAATCATGCATGATACCCAACAATTTTACTGGGTTCACCCTCACTCGGCTACATTCAAGGAGAATATAATGGTGATGTACTGATGTATGAAATCCTCTAAGGCTCACCACAAAATTACATTATTTGAGATATATGACTTCTATGGCCAGGCTAAATGCCTTTAAAATGTTTAAAGGTCATCTCACACTATCCTAAGGGCCACTCCCTACTCCTATTTCTCTAGATCACTACTATTGGAAAAAATCATTGTCTTATTCTTCCATTTATCACTACTATGGAAGGGATCCGTACATAGTTTATTTATGCCCCATAATTTTCATGAATTAATGCATACTCAACTTTGGGTAGATTATTAGATTAATTACCACTTTTCCACATACTTTTAGTTTTTCGAAAAAACTTTCCTGAAATATTTTGGTCCCCCCACAAACTATAATGTATAAATAGAAAAATTCAACCAATTCTCTAAATATTGGTTTTCTTCACATGGCATGAGTTCTTCATGCACCACCTCTTCTTCTGAGAAAAGCCTCTTCTATTGAGCAAAGTATTGTTTTCAACAATGCGTATTAATGTTATTTAAAGGGGGAGATTATTGAAAATAATACTCTGTCTCTTTATGATAATTTTGATGCTCACAAACACCCTTAGTTATTTTCTAATGATTTCACTTAGTATTTTTGAAGAGGTTATTAATTTATTTTACTCTTGAAATAAAGAGAATTTATTAGTTAGCGCGAAATCTGTTTTAGTGCATTCTGGAATCACTGTTCATACCCTATGTGGATAAATGTAGCATAAGGATGAAAAGAATGTATAATTTTTGAGATAAGAGAAAAGTATGGTTAAACAACCATATGTTTTCAGCAAAGTATGGAAGAAGATCCTTGCGTTAGGAAGGAACCCTACGTTTTGTTTATCAGCAAAGTATGGAAGGAGAACCGTACGTAATTTATAAAGGTTACATTTATTTTTCAAAAGTATGGTTCATCAACCTTACTTTTGTAAACAACCATACATTCTTGGAAATGTATGGATCCAGTAAAAGTATGGATCTTTTACCGTAAGTTTGAATGTTGAAGAAAAAGTATGGATGATCAACCCTACATTTGTTATCAATATTAAATTATCAACCCTAAGTGTGAATACAATGTTATCAACCCTACGTTTGAAGATGATGTTATTAACCCTACATTTGGAGGCTACGTCATCAAACTTACGTTTTCCGTCAGAATTTTTCGGCAGACGGTTTTTATGTACAACGATCAGTAAGCTGATTTCTGGGCGGATTTCAAGCTGGATTTAAAGTCGTTTTTAAATTAAGACTTTGACTGATTCAAAGTAATTTTATTAATTGATTTAAGATCGAATTAAAAAGGAGATTTTTATTCTGAGTCTTAAGGGAAGTTACGACTTCTCTGTAAATTCAAATTTTTGAATATCGTGAATCAGAAAGAGACTTTTATGGATCTAAATGTGCAGGGGATATTTTTTTTATATGGTCTCTCATAAACACAAAAATATAATTGTGGTTTGATCGATCTATTATTGAAAAAGGTGGTAAACAAAGATTTCAACTATTCACGATAAATCTACTGATTCAACAGGAGCGTAAAAGCTCTGTTTGTTCAAGAAGAAGGAACTTGATAGAATATTCACTTGTTCAATATCCAATATCTACTGTGGATCTACTACTCAGGAGTTTGTGAAGTATATATCTATATCTACTACAATTGGATCAACTCGGAACTGCTTCGTCTTGAAGACCAATATTTCTAGAGACTTTGATCCCTCTATTGTCAATTTCATTCTGTTGCAATTGTGAAGATCAACTGGAAATTTCTTTCTGAAATTTTGTTTTTATTCTTGAGTAACCAGCTTCTCTTTCTAATCTGTGTAGGTTCATGTTTGAACCAGAAGGTTTTTCCTTGGATTGTAAATGTGTAAACTGCTTGTGCTCAGTTGTGGATCGGTCTGTGGAAAAGAGGACCAGATCGTGAAAATCACCATGCTCGTGGAATAGAGTGTTGATGGAGTAGATTAGGGGATTTCTGTTCCTCGAACCACTATACATCTTTGTGTTCTTGTTTTTACTATTTCCGCTACACGATCAAATATGATAAAGTATAAAGGACAGAACTTGTTCAAAAGAAGAGTTATTGAAAAAATTGTAAATGACACAATTCACCCCCCCTCTTGTGTATAATCTGTAGATTCAGATCCAACAATTGGTATCAGAGGAGGAGCTTCTGACAGAGCCTTAGAAAGCTATAATCATCTATGTATTATACAAAAGAGCATTATAACTGATACAAGAGAAGGGATGTCGATGGTTAAAGCACAATATTTTAATGGAGACAACTATGGTTGCTGGAAATCGCGTATGATAATATATCTGAAAAACCTCAGATATAGAGTCTATTCAATGATTCTGACTCCTTATGAAATTCCTGAAAATCCTGAGGCCTGGAGTGCTGCTATAGAGGCAGAGTACGATATGAACTCGAAGGCTATGAATGCAATTATCTGCGGTCTAGGACTAGATGAATTTAACAGAGTATCTCAGTACCCGACAGCTTATGAGATGTGAAAAACAATAGCTGTGGCATATGAAGGAATAGATAATGTAAGGAAAATGATATATGCAACTTCAAAACTAAAATTTGATACTTTCAGAATGATTGAAGGTGAGACCATTACCCAAATAAAATGGCAGATTGATAGAAATTTTCAATAACATAACTACTCTAGGAGAACCTATCAATCAGGATGATCATGCATTAAAAGTACTGAGAGTACTTCCTACTAGATGGAATGGTATCTCTGCTACAATCAGACAATCAACACCTGTGAAAGTTCTAACTATGAGAGAGTTGATTGGTACACTGATGATGTATGAAGCTAAAATACAAGATGAAGCTAATGAACATAAAGAGCTTATCAAAAGAGAAGATATTTCCTTGAAGGCAACTTCACTACAAAAGAATAGAATGATGAATTGCAAAGAAGTCAAAGCTAAATCAGAAAGCTCTGACTCATCCAACTCACATGAAGAACTGGCTCAATTAGCCAGAAAATTTCGAAAATTCTACAGCAAGAAAAGGGGCTTCAAAAATGCCTTTAAGGGAGATAATAAGGATGTAAGATTTTATGAATGCAAAAAGATGGGACATATCAGACCAGATTTCCCACAATTGATGGATGAAATGAAGAATAAATTCTTCAAAAGAAATGACTTTGAGCAGAAAGACAAGAAAGCTATGAATGCCACTTGGAGTGTATCTGAATACTCTAGTAGTTCTTCTAAATCAAGCTCAGAGAAGTAAGAAGTCAATCTAATGGAAAACATGTGTTTCATGGAAGAAACTGATGAGGTACACTCATTTTACTCTTCTGAATCACATTCTCAATCAAGCTACGCAAATGAAAATCTTGCAGCCTACTGCAATATGCTTGAAGAAAGATATGACTCCCTATTTAAGAAATATAATTCACTGAAAAATATACATAAATCCATTTCTGATGAAAGAGACACAATGCCGAAACAACATAAAGAATTAACTGATAAATAAAATTTGATTAACACTAACTATGTTAATTTTGAATCAATAACAAAATCAATACAGGATGAAGTAGAATCTTACAAATAGGCTGCATTGGTTTTTACAAAAGGAGAGAATTCATTAAATGAAATTCTTGGAAAAACTGTCATTAAAAAGGAGAGATTTGGAATTGGAAGTAAAGGAGAAAAACCAAATCTATATAAAAATCTTTTTGTTCCTAGCTCTAAAAAGCTTAATTGTAATTTTTGTGGGGCAAAGGGACTTGTAGCTAAAACCTGTTTCTTACGAAAACCTCAAATTTGTGGTATTAAGAAAGCCTATGTTTCAAAAGACTTATATGATTCAGCTAATTTTAAAAGAACAAAGCAAATCTGGATACCCATATCATTACTAGCTAACACTCCTGGACCCAAAAAAATATGGGTACCAAAGCAATTTGTTTGAATGTCTTTGCAGGTAGCAGGTCACCAGAGAAGAAAAAGATATATGGTACATGGACAATGGCTTCTCAAGACATATGAGTGGAAACTCATTGAATTTTTCTTCACTCACTCAAAAGGAATGAGGACTTGTCACATTTGGTGATAATGCCAAAGGAAAAATCATTGTCATTGGAATTGTTGGAGATCCAAAAATAGTCTCAATCAACAAAGTACTTTATGTACAAGTACTAAAACACAATTTGATAAGTATCTCTCAACTTTGTGATGATGGATATACTGTTTATTTTACTAAAAATTGATGTAAGGTTTTTAAAGATAAACTGTTTAAATTTAAAGCACCAAGAACTGAAAATGTCTATGCTTTGGATTTAAATTCCTTGTGTAAACAACAAGTAAATTGCTTGACTGCTAATGTAAGTGAATCCTAGATCTGGCATAGAAGACTTGGTCATTGCAATGTATATGTTTTACACAAGTTATCCAAGAAATGTTTAGTTTCTGATTTACATTGTCTCAAACTTCAAAGTGACATATTTTGTGATGCATGTCAACTTGGCAAGCAACACAAATCATCCTTCAAATCTGTTAATAAGGTTGCTACATCTAAACCTCTATAACTTATTCATATGGATTTTTTTGGACCTTCAGGAGTAGAAATATTAGCTGGTAAATTATATTTATATGTTTTAGTTGATGACAATTCAATATTTACATGGATTTTTTTTTGAAATTTAAAAATGAAGCTTTTACTTTATTTGAAAGTTTCTGAAATTCTATTCAAAATGAAAAAGTTTTCAACATAATCTCATTAAGAAGTGATCATGGTGGAGAATTTGAGAATCTGGAATTTAATTCCTTTTTCTCAAATATGGGTATTAAACACACATTTTCTGCACCCAGAACACCTCAACAAAATGGGATTGTAGAAAGAAGAAATAGAACAATTCTAGAAATGGCTAGAACTATATAAAATGAATATAGCCTACCTATATATTTCTGTGAAGAAGCTGTGAAAACAGCTTGTTATATAATTAAAAGAGTTTTAATTAGACCTATTTTTAAAAAGACACCCTATGAACTATGGAATAACAGAAAACCTAAAGTAAATTGCATTAAAGTTTTTGGATGCAAGGTTTATATCTTAAACCCCAAGGATAATCTTGGTAAGTTCGATCCAAAATTTGATGAAGGTATTTTCTTAGGATATTCTACTACCTACAAAGCTTATAGAGTTTATAATAAGAAGTCAATGATTATTGAAGAATCAGTTCATGTGAAATTTGATGAACCCTAAAGAATCATCCTTTAGAAACTGTAATGGGTAACTTAGAAACTGGTGTTCTAACTAAAAGAATCTTAGGAAACCTAGTGGAATTCTCTGCCTTCCTATCTCAATAAGAACCCAAGACTATGGAAGAAGATTTAGATGATGAAAGATGGGTAATAGCAATGCAAGATGAATTAAACCAGTTTAAAAGAAAAGAAGTTTGGGATTTAGTGGAAAGACCTAAGAATTATCCTATAATAGGAACCTAATGGGTTTTTAGAAATAAACAGGATGACCAAGGCACAATAATAAGAAATAAAGTAAGATTAGTAGCTAAAGGATATAATAAAGAAGAGGGAATAGATTATGATGAAACTTTTGCACCTGTAGATAGGTTAGAATCCATTAGAATCCTTTTAGCCTATGCATCTTATATGAATTTTAAATTATTTCAGATGGATGTCAAATCTACCTTTTTAAATGGATATTTAATGGAGGAAGTTTATGTTGAGAAACCTCTTGGTTTTGACAACTCTCAAAAACCTGATTCTGTTTTTAAACTTACAAAATCTCTTTATGGCCTTAAACAAGCACCTAGAGCCTGGTATGAAAGATTAAGTTCTTTTCTTTTAAAAAATGATTTTACTGTTTGTATGGCAGATCCAACACTATTTAAAAATAATGTTAAAAATAATGTTTTATTGGTTCAAATTTATATTGATGATGTAATATTTGGATCAATTAATAAAACTCTTTGTCATGAATTTTCAAAATTAAGGCAAGAAGAATTTGAAATGAGTGTGATGGGAGAATTAAATTTCTTTTTGGGTCTTCAAATATTTCAAACAGATTTTGGAAATGTTTTAAATAAAAGAAAATACATTACTGATTTACTTAAGAAATTTGGACTTGAGACCAATAAGACATTTACAACTCCAATGTGTACTAATATAAAACTTTATATGGATGAAACTGGGAAATCAGTTGACAACAAGTTATATAGAGGTATGATTGGTAGCTTGTTATATCATACTGCTAGCAGAATAGATATAATGTATTCATTATGTCTTTGTGCTAGATTTCAATCAAATCCTAAAGAATCTCATCTAACTGCTGTTAAAAGAATTTTTAGATATTAAAAAGTAACTATTTTTCAATCTCTTCTTTATCCTAAATCTTCTGATTTTAATTTGATTTCATATTCAGATACTGACTTTGGAAGTTGTAGATTAGATAAAAAAAGTACATCAGGTACATGTCACATTTTATGAAAGTCCTTAGTATCATGGTCTAATAATAAAAAACTTTCAGTTTCCCTGTCAACAGCTGAGGCATAATATGTTTCTGCTGGCAGTTGTTGTGCACAAGTGTTGTGGATGAAAAACACTCTTATGGACTTTGGATTGAATTTTAATAATACACCTATTTTATGTGATAATACGAGTGCAATTAATATTTCCAAAATTCCTATTAGTCATTCTAGAACTAAACACATTGATATAAGGCATCACTTTTTAAGAGATCATGTTTTTAAAAAAGATATATTTTTATAATCTATAAATACAGAAATTCAATTAGCAGATATTTTTACTAAACCTCTTCCCAGTGCAAGGTTTTATTTTATTAAGGGGGAGCTAGGTTTATTTAATTTTAAATAAATTTTTTTATTTTTTTTTGTAAATTTTATTCTGTTTATTGAATACTGTTTATGTTTTTCTTTCCTTCGTCGTATAAAAATTTATTTGTTTTTAAATATATGTAATGATGAGTGATTACACGGGAATCAAGGCTGTTGGAGCCTTTTCGACTTCTAAACCCTTTCACTTCTATCAAAACCCTTTCGAAATCCAAAAATTGCACTTCCTCTTCTGAAACCCTAACCTTCGAACTTTTGAAACCCTAACCTTCAAACCTTCAGAGACTCTCACAGAAATGGTAAGGACTAAAAGTGTGAGTGAGGCCGAGCCGAGCAATGCCAAGAGACAATGCACTGAAGGATGAAAAATCTTACAGGGTAAGGTAATCGATCTTGACTAGTTATTTAAGACGAATTTATTATTGAAGCAAGCACTGCCATTTCAGAATCTTGAACAGATGTTCAACAGTGGAAATACAAAATTTCTATATGAAACAGAACTTATATACTTCTACAAATCTGTACATTTTAGTCTGGGCAATACTGACGACAGTATAATGGCTAAAATAGAGGATAGGGATTTCTAAATCTCTTCAGTAGAGATTAGTCAGATTCTCAACTGCCCTCATGAGGGAGTTTTTCATTTTTACTTGATGAATATAGGATATTCTGTGCATAAATATGAAGACATTATGTCTTTTCTTTTTAGTACAAAGACAATAAATAAAAAGTTTGTTAAGGATTTCGAGCCTAATCAGAATATTTTGGTAAAATTTATTCAGACCGGAATAGCTCCACGGATGGTATAAATGTATAAGAGTTTGTACCCAGATATGTATATAATGTTTCTTTTGTTAAGTGATATTAAGTTAAACTTTCCAAGATACATGATAAGGTATCTCTGTTATTGCTGTCAAAGCGGGGCCATGATGAATTTCAATCCATTTGGTAGATTTATTTTTAATCTGTTGTTTAAGAAAGACATGGTGAGATTAGTGGATGCAAGAGTTAACTGTCATCACAGTAATATGTTTAATTTTGGAACCTTGAGGAAAGTTGGATATTTCTGGAGCACAATTAAAGGAAAGATTTTTCCAGTAGGAGCTGAGGAAGACTTAGAGAGTGCTCAGGCTCAACCTGCTAAGTCCAAGGTGGGACAAACTAAATCTAGAGTCAGCAATGTAGCTAGAAGGATTCTCCTTGAAGTGATATATGTTGAAGAAGACAGAAGCCAGGAGGGACTTCAATCAAGAAGAAAAAGCCCAGTAAATGAGAAAGTTAGTTCCACTGCTTTGGAAACACCAACAGAACCTTTAATTTCTTATTCTTTTGTGACAGAAGTTATTTCTGATAAATCAATGGAAGATGTTACTGAGATAATGGCTCCGGTAGAGAAATCAGGAGCTCAAGAAGAAGCTCAAAGGAAAAATCAGGAACAGGTTGTTGCTGATGTTGAAGTTGCAATTCAACAGGAACAGGAGATGGAGGTAGTTCCGGGTGAAGAATTGGCCAGAACTCAGGAAACTTCTACAGATATTGTTCTTGAAATTCTAGTGGAAGACAAAGATGAAGATGAATGTGATGAGCATGCTTCTGAAGCTCAAATAGAGGTACTTCAAGAGGATTTTTCTGTGGAGGAGTTTGAAAACTCTAAGGAAAAATCTGTGGGCCAACCTTCTCAGGACAAAGAAAAGGAGAAATCTAATGCTGAATCATTGCCTTTGGTATTTCTGCATCAACCTGAGAATGTGAATCAAGCACAGGGTGCATCTGATTCAAGGAAAGAACATGTTGAAGAACTGTACAAAAAATTACTTTCGTTGGAATCTGAGAATGCTTCTCTTAAAAATGCTTTAGACTTAGAACATTTGAAGTTTCAAAATCAGAATGAGTGTACAGTTTCAAGGAAAGAAGTTGAAATTTTTAAAGAGGATATGCTGAATAATATTACTCAATTAAAATTTGAAATATTTATGAATTAAAATTTATCAGATCTGAAGTTTTTTATGGAGAACCAATTTTCATCAGTTGAAAATAATGCTGTTAGTGGATCAAGTTCTTCACCTGATTTAATCATAAGGTTTCAGGCTATCACATCTGCGTTGAGAAATATGAATGATAGGATACAAGATCTTCAATGTAACTGTGATCCTTTGTCAGTGTTTCTGGACAATCAAAAATTCTTAGTGGATCAACTGACATCTAGTGAGCCATCAATCAAGATTCTGTTAGATCAGTTATTAGAGAAGCTGTCAGTATTTGTTGAAAAAGTGGAAAGGATGCATGAGTTTTTCAGAGTCAATTTAATTGAGAATATTCATATGACTCAAGAGAACAGAGAGCTCATTGTCAATCTTGGAGATGGGATGATGAAGAGACTTCGGGAACAGTTTACAGAAATCAAGTCTGCAATTTAGTGGAGATAGAGCATGTTGCCTATCTTACCCAAACCTTGATTCCTGTGTATATCATTGTCATATATATACTACTGTTTTTTTTGAATGAAAATTTTCTTCACTTTTTATTTGTCTCTTTCCTTATTGGTTTTACTAATTTTATTTTTAATATACCAGTACTCCAGATTTAATTATTGATAAACAGTTCGTAATAGCATTTACTAAAAGTTCAATGCAACATTAAATGTGTTAAAATCCATGATTTTTCATTATTTTTGATATCACAAAAAGGGGGAGAATTTGGATAAACACAAAATTAATATTTAGGGGGAGAATTCATTTTATTGAGGGAGAAACATAGATGAGATATTTGGATTTATAATTATCTATTTGGTGGAGAAGATTTTATTTAAAACATTATAACGAATTTTGAAAGTTAATTTTGTTTTGTTTAAATAAATTTAATTATTTTATGGGTTTTGTTTTATGGATTTTGTGATCATCAAAAAGGGGGATATTTTTGAGCAAAGTATTGTTTTCAACAATGCGTATTAATGTTATTTAAAGGGGGAGATTATTGAAAATAATACTCTGTCTCTTTATGATAATTTTGATGCTCACAAATACCCTTAATAATTTTCTATTGATTTCACTTAGTATTTTGCAAAAGGTTATTAATTTATTTTACTCTTGAAATAAAGAGAATTTATTACTTAGTGCAAAATCTGTTTTAGCGCGTTCTGGAAACACTGTTCACATCATACATAGATGAATATAGCGCGGAATCTATTTTAGTACGATCTGGAATAACTGTTCATACCCTACGTGGATAAATGTAGCGTAAGGATGAAAAGAATGTATACTTTTTGAGATAAGAGAAAAGTATGGTTAAACAACCATACGTTTTAAGAAAAGTATGGAAGAAGAACCTTACGTTAGGAAGGAACCCTACGTTTTGTTTATTAGCAAAGTATGGAAGGAGAACCGTACATAATTTCTAAAGGTTACGTTTATTTTTAAAAAGTATGGTTCATCAACCTTAATTTTGTAAACAACCATACCTTCTTGGAAAAGTATGGATCAAGTAAAAGTATGGATCTTTTACCGAACGTTTGAATGTTGAAGAAAAAATATGGATGATCAACCCTACGTTTGTTATCAACCTCACGCTATCAACCCTAAGTTTGAAGACTATGTTCTCAACCCTACATTTGAAGAATATGTTATTAACCCTACATTTGGAGGCTACGTCATCAACCTTACGTTTGGCATCAGAATTTTTTGGCAGAAGGTTTTTATGTACAACGATCAGTAAGCTGATTTCTGGGTGGATTTCAAGCTGGATTTAAAGTCGTTTTTAAATTATGACTTTGACTGATTCAAATCCGTTTTATTAATGGATTTAAGATCGAATTAAAAGGATATTTTTATGTCGAGTCTTATGGGAATTTACGACTTCTCTGTAAATTCAAATTTTTGAATATTGTGAATCAGAAGGCGACTTTTATGGATCTAAATGTGCAGGAGATATTTTTTTTATATGCTCTCTCAGAAACACAAAAAGAGAATGGTGGTGGGATCGATCTATTATTGAAAAAGGTGGAAAACAAAGATTTCAACTATTCACGATTAATCTGCTGATTCAATAGGATCGTAAAAGATCAGTTTGTTCAAGAAGAAGGAACTCGATAGAAGATTCAACTCTTCTACATCGAATATCTACTGTGAATCTACTACTGTTGAGGTTGTGAACTATATCTCTATATCTACTACAACTGGATCAACTCAGAACTACTACGTCTTGAAGAGCAATATTTCTAGAGACTTTGATCCCTCTGCTGTCAATTGCATTCTATTGAAATTGTGAAGATCAACCAGAAATTTCTTTCTGAAATTTTGTTTTTATTCTTGAGTAACCAGCTTTTCATTCTAAGTTGTGTAGGTTTGTGTTTAAACCAGAAGGTTTTTCCTTAGATTGTAAAGGTGTCAACTTCCTGTACTCAGTTGTGGATCGGTCTGTGGAAAAGAGGACTAGATAGTGAAAATCACCAAGCTCGTGGAATTGAGCATTGGTAGAGTGGACTAGGGGCTTTCTATTCCCCAAACCACTATACATCTTTGTGTTATTGTTTTTACTTTTTCCGCTACATGATCAAATCTGATAAAGTATAAAGGACAGAACTCGTTTAAAAGAAGAGTTATTGAAAAAATTGCAAAACACACAATTCACCCCCCTCTTGTGTATAATCTATAGATTTAGATCTAACATATTCATCAGTGGACTTCCCCTACTTCTTAGATGACTTTTTCTTCCACAGATCACCTATGATTTATGGATTACTTTTTATTCATTGGACTACCTTTGATCTACATACCCTTTTCCTTTGCAGGATACAGATCCCTGCAAACTCCTTTCTTATAATTTTTCCTATAAACTTACATCACGCTTCATGGAATCCTTCACTACAAACTCTTGTCCCTCTTTTAATTCCTCCTCAAAAACTACTCCAGACATCACTAAATTCTTCTCGAATCTCTGATTTTCTAATGAAATTCTACCTAATTCGTGGTCTTATTAGGGGTCTTTATATATTCAAATAGATCTTCGAAATATTCTAATGCGATTGACCTAAAACATTGGCGTGGTGTGAAATTCATTATGAAATGTGTTCTATGGTTTTCATGGTGCTTTGATCCTATATGGTGTCTGTTGTCATCTAAAAACAAATCATCCCTTTACAGCATCCCAAATCACCACCTCAATCTATAACTAAAAATCCTCCCACAAAATGTTATCCTCCTGTGAACTGTGAGCCTTCTATGAACTATTTTTTCCTATACAATTTATGTAGCATGCTTCATGGTCCACATAGTGATACTTTTGGGAAATCATCTGTTCCCGATTTTCCTTGGTTGTTATGCATACCTACTCTGGGGACCGCAAACTGTGCTTCAAAGTCAATGAACTTCGTTTTAGAAAACCTTCCTTTTCCATAAAACAAACTCTCAATTATGAGGCCCAAATATTTGGAAAACACTAGGAAATTGCGCCACCTTAAAACATTCTTCGATAACACTAACCATACCAATTCGTAGTTATTTGGATTTTTCAATGAACACAATCAACCCAAAACACTATAATGATGCTTCGAGGTATTTTTCCCAAAACCTTTATAGTGGGGTACATGAGGTCAATAGGTTCCATCAGCTGTTGACATTTTTGAGGAACCCACGACTAGTCATGGTAACCTCCAATTGTCTAAATATCACCCAACCGTAACCTGTAATTTCAGGTGATCAGTGCAAGTTAATCCTATATTTATTTCCATGAAACCCTTATATAATTCCTTTTATGCAAAAAATGTGAGGGAAATCATTATTTAACTTCAATAGAAAATATATAAATGTTTCTTAAATTTCACATTAACATCATCTAGAAGATGACCGCCTACACATCATGGTTTGATAACATAACATTCATACCACTACCTCCATCAGACATCTTTTTTCATAACTCACCATCAAGTAGAAACAAAAATTATAAATTTTATCCTTCCAAGTAATGTGAATTGTAATTTTGAAATGGATTTCACATTTCTTAAAAATAATACTATTTATTCTCAAGTGGAACCAACTATTTTCTTGTGTTTAATTACTATCAAAATAATCACCAACTTACTCTCACTAGCCTCATTAGTTTGAACTCCCCATACATAAGTAATTAACTAAACTAGGGGATTCTAGATAACATGTAAATTCAACTAGAATATCACTCTTATATTAATTTTCCATTTATACACTGATGGATTACTATGATTTTTGATATATATAATTTATATAATAATCATGTAAACGTAATTAAACATTAATATAATTCAACAAGTAATCCCAAAACCCACCTAATAGTTACATTCAATCATTATACCATTATAAAAAAGAATATACAATAATAAAACATAAATATTTCATTGATTCCATAACCATAAAATTATAAATAATAGAAAACTACTTCAAATGTGTCATTTCACAATATAAATATTTTATTCTGTGAAAAAGAAGCCTTCAGTTTGATTAATAACTAATAACAATAAATAAAATAAATTATAATATCATAATCAATTAAATTTTCAATTTTCTCAATATAAAAAAAATAAACATATTAATATTATGAAGGCAAAATAAAAAGGTTAAATAAAAAACACTAAAATCAATTTAGAATCCAAAATCACATTTCTATTCAAAAACTAACGCAAAATCAAGAAAATACCAAACAATGTAAGCACATGATGGAATAAATTCCCTTTTATAATTCACTTGTTTTAGGAAAATAAATCTTATCATTTCATAAAACATGTGGTGTGAACCAAAATACACTTTTTTTTATAAAAACAAGGTTCCTATAAAATTCCCCTTATATCAAAGGAAAACATATTTGAAAAATATTGGAAATCATAGATAAGACACTCATAGATAGTATATAGTATGTTTATTTTGGAATTAAAATGAGTCTCAAATACCGAACACCTTAGTAAGTATCATATTAAAGGAATGGTATAAAGTTAGATACCTCAATTAGGTGAAATTGATGAAAATACTTTGAATAAGGGTCGAGGAGGTCAAAATAAACAATCTAAAACACATAAACATCTTGAAACCTTGGTTTTAAATGAAATTTAACAATAATGGTAATCCAACATGGTTATTATAATAATAGGTTTAAAAGAATATAGAAAATGAGAAGACATAAACTATAATAGAGGTAGAAATATCGGTATACTATGAATATTTAATTGGATTTTGATTTAGATGTCCATAAAACCTTAGATAAATAGGAGAGTATGTGATAGAATCATCCTTAAGGTATTTTAAAGTCATATAGTTCAAGTTAAAAGGGAATAAATAATCCAAAAAATAAAATAATAGCCTAAATTTTGAATTTCTTGGTAGGATACACATTTTGGTTCCAGGATTTAGTAAATTGTGTGCTAAATGTCCAACTGTCATTAGATTAAACTAAAAAACATGCATGGTAAATATATATAGTTCACATAACCATGTTCCAATTATTCATAATCTATATATAATGTTAAATTACACACTACATGGGTAAATTTCATAGTTACCCCATCTTTGTTCCAACTATGCGACTTTTTGAGTACCCCAATTTTTTAAAAAGTTCAAATCTAGAATCCTATAAATTGAAATAAATATATAATATAAATTAATACATATATAAAATTACCATTGAGATGTTATATTTACACCTATAATGATCATATATAATTATGTAAACTTTGATTGATCTTAGCCATTAATCGAATGGGAGTTTATATTTCTTTATAAATATTGTTGTGGTAGTTGTAGAGAAATAACAAGAATGTAGGATGATTATACAATATTTTATTGTGAGATATAAATAATAAAGAATATATATATCTATAGTCTCACTGATCACATTCATATTAATTGAAAAATTGACTCATTAATAAAAAATTCTATTGATTCAGCTATTTTTTATGAAGAAGACAACACGAAATAAGAATAAATTCAATTAAAAATTATTCTCTATCTGAGACCTCATTACTCCTATGTGGTTTATGTGAATAAAAATGGATTTAATATCTCATTTATGATCCTTTCACCTATCTTATTATAGTGGAAGAGTGTAGAAATGTGATGTTTAGTACCACATCAAATCTGAGATTGATGATGCACATACATTTTTTATTCTATATTGATTATAAAGATACCTTCATGTATATAAACTGATTTATATCCTCAATGAAATACACACATAAGGATAAAAAATGATAGGCCCTTATTTGATCATTGAAAATAACCTAAATATTGTAAATACCACAAAAAAACATTTTATCTTCTAAAGGTATTGATTTTATAGGGTATTTTAGTACACCAACACATCGACATGTGTATAATTTTTGGATATATCCCAATTCCATTGATCCATGAAAAAATATTTTATATTTGTGTACATTAATTTATAAAGTCTTGTTTGGTACTCAGTTATGATATAATTGAGGGAGAATGATAGAAAAGGAATTGTTACTTCCAATTAGAGGTTAATATCTAATGATTATAGAGTCTTAAAGTGAAGAAATTTTTTAATTTGTTCAGTACCCAAATTCACCCCATCTCATGATTAATCAAGACATATATTATAAGCAAATTCTATCAATGCTTATATTGGTTGATGAACACAATCGTAGGAACTTGTATTTTTGGATGGATTTTTTTTTAAATCACCTTGATTGGGACATTAATAAATTTATAAGAAATGAAAATTAACATCCCGATATGTGGTTTTAATTTGGATAGCTTATAAGAGTCAACATATGGCTCATCACTTGACATTTTCACTAAAGTATATTGTAATTCATAGCATGTTCTATGATTCTTAGTTAAGGCTGCACCTTCTAAATATTTATTCTGTTATTTTTTATGATATTTTGGATATACATAAATATATATACTTTATTGAAATTTCATATCAATTCTTGATAGCTAATAGAAAATTATTAAAGTATGAATTACACTTTTTATAATATTGTTGTAAAAACACGGAAAAAATCATGTAAGAGATTGGGATATAAAGTAACACAAATGATAAAAATTATTGGATATATCGGTATGAGAAATATTATAGTGACTTTTCAAGGATAAAAAATATTATTTTAGATAGCATTTCAATAGTTTAAATCTTGTATATAAGTTCTCGTTCACATATTTAGGATTCTAGGTTAAAAATTGAAGTTAAGAGGATCCTTTTTTGGGATATGAGGCTTTGTTTAATGGTTTGTTAATCATTCATTGGAACTATACATGCTATGTTTTGTGATAGAGGCTCGTGTATTATTGAGTGAATGGAATTTTAATTATTCATTTAAAATTTGTACTTTTGGAAATTTTAGATGGTGAGCCATGATTTCTATGTCACGTGTTTTTGGAAACCATGCACCCAGACGATGCAATACAGTATCAAGTTCAGTATTTTCTTTTTAAAACTACAATTTTCCTTTTTTTAACTATCATTAACACTGTAATATATGTTGATAGAATGCAGGGTTTACATGGGGATGTTTTTAGGATTCTCCACCATATATTGACATGATTATCTTTAGTATTGGAATTATCAATGTCTAATTATAAAAAATATATCTTTAATCTCATTTGATTTTGAATCTATTTCTCTTACTTTGTACATATATCATGAAGAATGGATTTAACATGATAGGTTCAGGGATCATATAACATGAATGGAATAATTCTGATCATTATTTATTATTATTTGGTTTTGATAGATTACATAAATGGAATTATTATCTAATCCAGATCCTCAAAAATTATATAATTAGATGTATAAGAAAAATGTCACTTATTCCTTTATGTAATTATCATGATTAACTAATTAATTATTTATGATATTTTCAAATATTTGATATTGATATAAAAAATTATGAAATAATTATATACATATATTAATTTTATAATTTTTTTAATCTCTTATTTGTGGAAAATGGAATTTTTGATTATTATCAGAAAACTATAAATACTAAAAATAATAAGATTTCATTTTGGAAATTTATTTATTTTTGAAACAATGGGATTTGTGAAAAAACTTATATTTTATGAAAAAAATTAATTTATCATAAACTATATTTGAATTTAACATGTAATTATTTTATGGATTTAAAATGGGAAATAACATTCAGTAAAACATTGGTTTTGAAAATAAATAAATTATGGATATGAACAATGACCATGATGTGTTATAAAATTAATTTAAGATATTTTCAGTGATTATATATGTGGATATTAACATAATTAGGAGTGAAATTATGAGTGATATAAATAATAGATGGTCATCAATGGGGAACACTCGGAATGATAAAAATTCACGGTGGGTGATGTTATAATCACATGACGATATTTTTTGGATTAATGATTTATATTTCCCATGAATATTAGTTATTGATATTGTTAATAAACAACTTTGATCTGTGGTTTAATTTGGTAGGGTTACATTCGTTTAGGGAAAACGCTCATATGATTTTTTTTTCATGATGCTTTTATACATGTAAACTGTTTGGTAAAATATTTTCTAAAATGGGTTAAATATTTTTAAAATAGAACTGGTTACATATTTTGGGATAGTCACACATATGAAAAAATTAGATTCATTTAAGGAAATCCTATAGAGAATTGTGTTACTCAACTATAACCATGTATCTCGATCTATGGGGGTATATCTTTATTATGATATAGAAGAAAAAGTACAGTTACCTTTTTTATCAGTGACGGATCAAATGAGTTGCATAATTAGAGAGACATGTCAATGTTAAGGATTAAATATTTTGAGGAGTTTGAATATCCATATTGGATGGGTACCAGAAATATTCCTTTAGTTTTGTTATTATGAGTCCAATAATGTAGTTGTTTTATTTTTTGTATATTTTATTTTGGTTACATTTTTACTTTAAATATTTTTATTCTTGGTTTTAGTATTATGAAGAACTACATGTTCATTTCATAAAGTTTATTTATTCATGGGTAAATTATTCCCCAATGTTTATGTTATATCCCTTGGAACCTGTTTGTATCCTTTGGTTTTCTTGTAATATGCTTTATTCCTTAGAGAAAACCTGACTCTGGTAATGAGGAGATTATATAATTTATGGAATTATAATCCTATTAAATTTTCTTCCTAAAATGAAATTAATAGTTAAACCATGTGTATATAAGATTTTTCATTACTTGTTAATTCAGGTATATTTCTATCTATCCTACCATGATCTATTATTTTCAATTGAATCACAAATGGATGATGAAAATATAATTTTGAATGTACAAAATGTTTTTTAGGAATTATAAAATCAATGGGAGTAATTGAACCAAGAGTTAAAAATTAGTTGTGACATTTGAAACATTTGAGAAAATTTTCATTAATTAACTAAACTTTAGAGTTATATAGGGAATCCTTATAATACCTATATAAATTGGTTCATCACTCATGGAATCTGTGTGACATTTGAATTCTATTAAACAAAATATTGGAACTCCTCAAACAAATATATATATATATATATATATATATATATCTCTAAAACTCTAAGGTTTTAGTAAAACTTGAGGAATAAGGGATCATTCCCAAGAATTAGTAGATTTTAACAGCTTAAGAATACCCTATGATGATGAATACAATTGGTTAATTCTAAATTATCCCTATCAATCTTGTGTTATATCACCCCAAACCCAGAACCCCAAAGACGGTGCATTATTTTAATTGATTGGAATCATTACAAGGAATCAAATCCTAAAGGTCCAATTAGTGTAGTAGTCTTGGAAAATAGATTACATGCAAGAACCATTAATTAAAATGAAAAAAATAATATTCAATATAGTTATTTCTTTGAGAATGTTATTATTCTTTGAGCTTTACCCTGCATATATATATCATAAAACACTTCTTGGAATTCTTGGAAAATGAAACATAAGAAAGGGGTGATCTCAGATTCTCAATAAGGATAAAAAATATAGCAGAACCTATCATAAATAAGAATAGAATTTTTAGGCAAGGCATAAAATAGAAACAAAAGCCTTTAAAAAAATATTGAGCATAATATGGAATGAATAAATCAAATAATCCCATATAAACATTCACATGGATATTCAACTAGTCTAATAATCTCATGTAATATCAATAAATAATATCATAATGAAGGAATTAATAATTTGGGACATCATAACCACATTGTTAATGCCTCGGGCCAAGAACATACATATGGGTAAGAAGTTATTCAAAACCCAAACAAGTTTGTCTCATGATAATTATCAATTCATTTAGGGGATTTCATTAACTAGTCACTAACCCTTAAGTATTTCATTAAGTGGTCCCCAAACTATCAACTACTATGTCTAATGCATTCCTTATATGAAAATGGTGAAATGTAAACAACATAATCATTCGTATTAAAAACTAGCATATGAAATATGAATACATTAACCATAAAACACAAATAGTATCGAAATAGAACATCCATAATCAAACTAATCATAAACCATTCAATAAAATATGGTAAATGATATCATAAGATGTAAAACTCAATTAAGAAAAATATCCAACAAAGGATGCTAGCATATATTAAAATACCCTATTAAAATCATTAAAAATATCTTGAGACAAATACCCCTTTTTCTTTGAAATAAATTTTTCAACATCCGCGCACTTATAAAAGAAGACATTTAAAAAGAGATTTTTTTTGAATCGAAGTGTCCCAGACCACTTTGAATATTTTTAAACGATTTAACATTTTAAAACATTCATATCTATATAAATAAATCTTTAATACCATTTTTAAATCATGGACATTAATGTGAATGATTTATAATAATAAATCTTAAAAACATTTAAAATGATGTTTTAGTTATAGATAACCATAGATAAAACTTTAAAAATATTCCTTTTCAAAAAATTTGAATGATGTTAAAAATGTACACAAAATATCATTTATAATCATTTATATACATTTAAATAAATATGTATGATAATATTATGATTATTGAAATAGATAAAGAATTAATTCTTTAAACATTAAAAGCATCCCATACGACTTCGAAAATTTAAATAATAATCCCAATATCTTAAAATGAATATTTAAATACCATGAATATAAATTTATTTAACATATGAAATATAATAGGGCTACTACATACTCCACACACAAGAAATGGGTGGTGAACATGACTTATATCTCATAAAAACTAAAAGTGAGACAGAATTCCCTTACAAAGATAGTATAATTACAGTGAAGATAAATCAAAAACATAATTATGTGTAAAAAATATAAATCTAGAAAATATAAGTGAATATTCAGTAAACAAAATTAGAGATCATTCACACATATTATTAATGTAATATAACTAATGACAGAGATGTTTAACTCAATGAATAGAAATTGAGTTAATATTTCCCTCACATTAGGTCTAATATTCTACATACATGTTTTAAATTATTGTATAATGGTTTTAAACATATTATTAACTTATAAAATAAAAATAATAATATTTTTATATTATATATTTTTCATTTATAACTTTATATTACCTTTTTGTTAATAATTTCAAAGTTAAAGAAACATTTCATTTAATAATTGATTGGTTTATCATGAGTGTTTTGACTTGTTATTTATTATTATATTACTAATATCATGATATAATTATTTAAATAATGTAAATCATAAAATATATATAATATATATTCAGTATATAGATATATATAATATATAGATAAGTGAAATGGCATACACCGTTCATGGAGACGGAGGCTGTAAGTACGCATGAACATTGTTTCTGTTTTTTTATCATATTGAATAGAAATAATTAAATGACATATATATATGTATATATATATATATATTCAAATATAATAATTCTTTCTTATGTTTCATACTTATTCTTTATATATATTTTTATAAACATTCTTGAATGGTTAATGTGAGAGATTAATCTCATCGCGTCAAGGAGACGGTAATTCATATGCACACACGAGCAATGATGTCATTCCATAATGGTGGTGGTTAACCGGTTGAACGAAATATGAATTATTTTTTAAAAAATATAATTTTGTATTTATAATTTTAATCCTTTATATTCATCTATATACCCATCTAAAAAAATATAGATGAAAAAAAGTTTACACCACAATGTGGAGACGGTAAGCTTTATATACGCACATATGGTGATATTGTTTTTCATAGGACATGTAAAACGAGTAATGTGGTTGTCCCATAATCATATAAACGTCTCCAATTATAGTAAATTATGTTTTTATTACTTTATTATGGAAAAAACTTTGTAAAATGAAGTAGAAGAAGAAAATAACTTTGAAAGAGTTGATAAAACAATTACCTCTTCATCAAGTGTCTCCTTTTTATATTCACAAAAGTTATTCTTAGGATGGATTTATAACCAATGTATAGACTCTATAATTAATTTATGGAATTTTTGATGAGAAATGTTATGGGTTTATTCAATATAATAAGCTTTATTTTTCTGAAGAAAAGAGAAGTAGATCTGTCATTTTATAAGAGAGGGGAGGGCCACTTTTTGAAACTCTAAAACTATTAATTTATTATAAATTTAATTCATATTAAAAATAGCTAAAAAAGTGAGTTATTTAAGGTATAAGGTGATTATGGGTCAACATATTGTTAGAAAAATATTTTTAGACAAGTTTAGGTCACAAAAGTAACCTTATCTTTCGGGTTTAACCCTTTGTTAATCAGTTTAACTATTATAGTGTCTACTTGTCTTTTTACACTATAGGTTTAATATAGTTACAATAAAATACCAAAATAACCCCAATTGGGTAATTTATTAGATATTTAAAACTGTAAAAGTTATTTTCTGAAAAATATATTTTTTTGAATATTATATCATTTAATAAAATAGTGTTTATTTTAAAATCACATTTATTTCAATTTTGACACTATTTAATAAATGTTTTTTATAGCAATAAAAACATGATTACTTCTAAAAAAATTTATCTAATCCCTAAAATTTAAATTTCATCCAAAAAATTATCGTATGTCATCAAATATTTAAATTATATTTTTTAAATATTTTTAATATCATTAAATTGGTTTTTCTTTTAATAAATTAATTACCACATCATCATTGTGTCGCAATTTAATTTAATTATTTATTTCATAAAATTATAAATAAATTAACATTATGTATATATACATTTTATATTTCTATTTACTATTCATATTCATGAATAACACTTATATTACCTTATATTAAAAATTATTTAGTTATTAAAATTTGAATATGACATTCCTAACTCTACTTTAAATAAAATATAATAAATGTCCTAATATATTACAAGTGGCTTAAAAAGGATCATATTTTAGAAATAAGGTTTATTTTGGGAGAAAAAAACTTATCTAATGAAATTATAATAAGTTTTAGTGTAATTTTATATTTTTACAATATTATTTTTACCTTTAATTTCTCTATTTATTTTTAACCATGGTAAAAAAATTCAAAATTTACAAATCAAAAAAAAATTGATCTTATTTGACCAAATTTTTCACATTAATTACAACCATATATTTATATTTTTTGAAATTCAATTCACATATGTGGTAAAATTACGTTTAATGCTAATCTCGTAGATGTTTATAGTTAGTGTGTAAAAAAGACGTTCAAAAGTTCAATAAATATATTATCTATTTCTATTTTAAAATTGAATCTAATGAACTACATTGAGTAAATATGTGTATTATTTATATATTATAAATTTAAAATAAATTTAATGTAAATATTTATTTAAATGAAAAAGTTGGTTTTTAAACAATAATGAAGTATTTTCACTATTCATAAAAAATTGGAACTTTTTAGAATATTACCCAAATTTCACCCTAATATAATAAAGATAATAAAAATTCAAAAATTAAATATATTCTGAAAAATAAGACAATAAAATTAAAAATGTGTCTATTACTATTCATAACCTCTTTTTAAATGACCAGTTTTTCATATTGTGGTTCGCTCGAACATGGTGTTGCGTACAATTAATGCAGTTGAAGAAACTGAATTTATCTAAGAAGACACATTCTATAAGATAATGGGATGATACATTCTACCCTCTTTAAGTAAATTCCATTTTAACTCGGGATAAAAAATAAGGGGTTGAACTTTTCAAAATATCTTTATTGGAATCCCACATCGAAAAATGGATTAATGAGACCTCCATTTTAAAATAAAAGAATGTAAGTAAAAAGGTCACTAGAGATAGTACATATTAATGTTCCATATAGGATAACATGAACATAAAATAGAATTTGACAATCATGTTCTGGTATAGATTGATAGATAGCATGATTACGAGAAATTTAACAATCACAAAGCTATAAATCTATGATGATCCATGCGACTATTTGATTCATCACAAAACAAAGTACTAGGAAAACATTTTTTGTTTTATGATCTTTCCTTTAGAGTTGAAGAATTAATTTACTTCATAGAATAAGAACATAATGAAACATACTTAATTAATTATTGGAGTTTCTTCATTTAATCAATTCCCACTACAAAATCATATTTTTTTTTCCAAACAATGAGTGCTCAAGATTAATTGTTCATGCTTGAAGCACTAGATTAAATTTTTAGAGAATCACATAATTTAAAAATGATTAACTATTTATACCCCAACAAACCCAAAGTGGTTAGGATAAGATAAGATAATTCCCTAAAAAGAATAATATTTTATAAAACAAAGAATACTTTTAATAATAAATATTCCATAATAATACCAAAATTTCAACATAGATTATTCAACAAATAACTATCCTTAAAATCCCTAAAAATAATCCAAACTAAGATTGACACCCAAAATTCATTAGGATTTGAACACGTAGTCTTCAAGGATAAATTTTAACATTTATCTCTAAATAAAATAAATCACTCTTAATGTATCATATAAAAAACAATTAACCTAATCACATATTCTACAAGATAGGTTAACCATTTATATAAATAACCCAAATATCTAATAGTACACAAAAAAACCATAGATTCTTCCAAAATAAAATCAAACCATTACTTCTCAAATAAAACCCCATAGTATTTTATTCATCTTAATCATATAAAGTTCCCAAAATAAACTTATTCTTATTCCATCATCTCATTTCACAAAAACTAAATGGTCATACTAATTGGGGTCTTCACATAGTCTAGTGGTAGGTGTCGCACCCTTGTCTCCCTTTGGTTGTGGGTTCAGGACCCATGTACTTATTAGATGTGATGGGTTATTCACCATTCCAATAGGTTTTCCTTTCTCTAAAATTATATATTTCTAATAACATTACCATAATGAGATAAAATCTTCCAAAAATTACCATAACATATTTTAATATCAAATTTTATCTCATGCCTTTCATTTTTCATCCTAAAACGTAATATCCCATAATTACCTCAAAACCAAGGATCATATAGACCCTAAAGGTTATTTATACCTTTATAATTATTTCCACACAGGAAAAAATCATTATTCCTCAAATAATATTTTAAGATAACAAACACTAGTAGAATACTAACCTATACCAACGGTTTGGAACCGTTGTTATAGGCCTCCAAACCGTTGGTATAGCCTATACCAACGGTTTGGAGAACCGTTGCGAAGTAAGTCGTTGGGATAGGTCTATACCAACGGTTTTCCCAAAACCGTTGGTATGGACCTATCCCAATGGTTTTCAAAACCGTTGGTATAAGTAATATGAAAATCTATTCCAACGGTTATAAAACTGTTGGTATATGTATTTCAAAAAAAAACATGTGGTGGGATTTGATCCCACAACCCCCCGTTTATAATTAAACGCCTTAACCACTAACCTAACATAACTTTTATAAACATAACTTCATAAATATATATATGTATTATCATAATTATTTAAAATTTATATTTATAAAATGTTCTCGGGTAGTAGACCTGGAAGAAATCAAAGAATCTATCCCAACGGTTCCCAAAACCGTTGGGACAAGTGATAATTTCCAGGGGAGAATGCTGGATTTTGGGCTGAGTTTTTCCAACGGTTCTCCCCAACCGTTGGGAAAGGGGGGGTCTTTCCCAACGGTTCTCGCAAACCATTGGGAAATGGGTGTTTTGAGGCCCCTTTCCCAACGGTTCTCCCAAACCGTTGGGAAAGGGGGGGTCTTTCCCAACGGTTCTCCCAAACCGTTGGGAAAGTGGTGTTTTGAGGCACCTTTCCCAACGGTTCTCCCAAACCGTTGGGAAAGGTGTGTTTTGAGGCCCCTTTCCCAATGGTTCTCCCAAACCGTTGGGAAAGACCCCCCTTTCCCAACGGTTTGGGAGAACCGTTGGGAAAGGGTGTATATAAGTGTTGGGAAAGATCCGATTTCCAGTAGTGAAAATTCATGGATATATATTCTAAAAAATTAATCCAAGTAATACCATCATTTAAAGAGAATTCATACTTTTAAACATTTCATCATCCACTTATCTCAACATAGGTCCTTCCATGACCTAGAGGTTATCTTGTAGAATAGTTAATTGACTCGAGTAATGTCCATTTCCCCTATATTTACCAAAAATTTCTTAAAACGGACTCGTAGGATTGGTTTTATCTTCTTCTATATTACTCTTCATTTTTTTCTCGTCAATTATGTACTTAATATCATTATTTCCCACACATAAAGAATTTCTTTGTTTCATTGGGATGCTTTCCTAGGTGTCTCATTCCACATTTATTGTATGATGGAAATTGATATTTCTTTTATCCATGGCCTTCACCACTAGATCTCTTATCATGCTCTACCTTTCTCTTATTTGGTGAGTTCGGGAGTTGGTTAATGTATATCCTGTTAATCATATTTTTTGAAAACCAATTAGGCATGAACATGATATGTTTTACACCTCTCAAAATTCAATTTGGTTTCTCATCATTTCAACCTTTTCCACCTTATACAACATGTTCAATGTTAATATGAATTCGTTGGGATCCATCCATTGAATAAATCCAAAAAGGATAGTGTGAGTATAAATATTCGTAAAATCATTTAAATAATATCATGGCACCTTATTTTAAATCTAAAACACCTTATTATTAACCAAGGTTATTCATTAACATCTTATATTAAAGTCCTTCATATTGGTTTGTAAATAAAATATGAATTATCCTAAGTATATCACCTAGGAGTATCAAACCAGGTGTGCAGTAAGGCATGTTATTGTGTACCAGGTTACACCAAGTCAATCCTAGGACACTTTGTCAAAGTTTTCACCCCTAAGTACATCTATACCAAAACCACATCCACTTGTAGTATCCAAAAAGGAAGGTATTTTCTATGAATACCCAAAAAATATCTAAATTATTAAAATTTTTGGATGTACTTTTTATTACTTATCCTCAAAGTCTATTTTAGTGTTATGTTCCCTAATCTATTTTTTTAATATCGTTTCCAACATTTCTACTAAACATTATTTTATGCCAACTCTAATGCTATGATCCTAGTGGCTTAGGGCCGGTGCATTATTTTAATACATTTTCATGATTACAAGGAATCAAATCCTAAAGGACCGATCAGTTTAGAAGTCATGGGAAATAGATTACATACATAAACCATTCATTATAATTAAAATTAATAATATGAACCATAGTTAATTATTTAATAATGCCATTATTCTCCTAGCTTAAACCTACATTTCAATCATAAAACAATTCTTGGTATCCTAGAAAAATGAAACATAAGAAATAAGTGACCATATATGCTCAGTAAGGATAAACAATATAGTATAAGCTATCAAAAATAATCATAAACTTTTAAGGAAAGGTATACAATAGAAACCCCAGCCTTTTAAATAAATCATGAACACAATATGGCAAGAATAAATCAAATAATGCATTATAAACATTCTCATTGATATTCAACTATTTTAATAAACTTATGTAATTTCAATAATTAATATCATAATGAGGGAATTCATAATGTCGGACATAATAACCACACTATCATGGCCTCATGCAAATACCATACATACGGGTAAGAAATTAGTCAAAACCGAAACTAGTTTGTCTTAGGAGAACTGTCATTACATTTAGGGGCTTTCATTAATCGGTCCCCAACCTGTAGGTCTTTTATTAAGCAATCCCCAAACCATCACTTAATAAGTCCAATGCATTCCTCATATGAAAATGGTGAAACATAAACAACATAATCCTTCATATTAAAAACTATTATATGAAATATAAATAATTTAACCATAAACCACGAATGGTATCTAAATAGCACATCCAAAATCAAACTGTTCATAAACCATTAAATAAAATATGGTAAATTATATCATAATAGATAGACCTATATTAATAATTAGATCAAACAAAATACGATTACATAGATAAAAATACTCTATTAAAATAATTAATAATATCTTGAGACAAATACCCCCTTTTCTTTGAAATCATTTATTCAAAATCCGCACACTTAAAAAAGAAGGCATTTAAAAAGATATTTTTTTTAAATCAAGAGTCTCATACCAATTTGAAACATATGAAATGAATTAACATTTTAAAACATTCATATCCCTATAAATAAAAATTTAAAACTATTTTGAAAACATGGACATTAAAGAGAAATATTTACAAGAATAAATCATTAAAGCATTTGAAACAATGTTTTAGTTAAAGATTACCTTACATAAAACCATAATAAATTTCATTTTGAAAAAAAAAATTAATGAAATTAAAAATGTACATAAAAAATCCTTTATAATAATTTATATACATATAAATAAATATGTATGATAATCTCAGTAATATTTAAATAGATAATGGATAAATTCTTTAAGCTTTCAATGTGTCTCATACTAATTTTAACATTTATATAATAACCCCAAGATCTTAAAATGAATATTTAAAAACCATGAAGACACATATTTTCATGATATAAATTATAATATTCTTAGTACATATAGCACCCACAATAAATATATAGTGAACATGACCTATATCGCATGAGAAATAAAAGTGAGATGAAATTCTCTCACAAAGACCGTATCATTAGAGTGAGGATAAATCAATAAAATTATTATTTTTTAAAAATATAAATCCACCAAATATAACTAGATATTCCTTATAAAACAATAATATCTCATTCACACATATTATTTGAAGAATATAACCAATTACTTATATGTTTAACACAATGAATGAAAATTGAGTTAAGATTCCCCTTACCTTAGGTCTGACATTTTTTGTACGTGTATGAAACTCTTGTATAATGGTTTTATGTATATTATTAACTTATAAAATAATCATAATAATATTTATGATATCATATATGGTTCATTTATGATTTTTTATTACCCGTTTATTAATAATTTTGAAGTTAAAGTATGATTTTGTGTAATAATTTCTTTGTTTAAGGTATCTGTTTTGAATTTTTATTTTTCATTATATTACTTAGATCAAGATTTAATTATTTAAATAAAGTAAAACATTATTTAAATATCATATATACTCATTATATACATATATATAATATATAGATAAATGAAATGGTACACATAGTTCATGGAGACGGTAGGTCGTACATATACAGGAACGTTGTTTCCGTTTTGCATCTTATTGAATGTAATAAAGTGAATGACAAGTATATATATATATATATATTATTCCAATAGAATTATTATTTCATATATTTCATACTTATTAATTATATATATTTTTATAAACATTCTTGAATGGTTAATGTGGAAGATGAATCTCATCGCGTTGTGAAGACTGTAAGTCGTATATATTCATGAGAGATGGTATCATTCAATAATGGTGAAGGGTAAAAAATTGTATGGAATGTGAATTAAATAGAAACAAAATAATTTCATATTAATTTTTTTCATCCTTTATATTCATAGTTATACCCATTGAAATAATGTATAGATGAAAAACAGTTTACACCACGATGTGGAGACGGTAAGCGATATGTTCGCATACATGGTGATATTTTTTTCCATAGGAAGGGTAAATGGAGAAATATGGTTGTTGGATAATCATAAAAAAAATTATAATATATTATTTTTTGAATTTATTACTTTATTATGGAAAAAACATTGGAAAATGAATTAAATGGAGAAAAGAACTTTTAAAGAGTTTGTGAAACAATTACCCCTTCTTAGAGTGTCTCCATTTAATTTCATAAAAGGACTCCTTAGGTTAGATTTATTCCAAAATTATGGACTCTAGAATTAAGTGACGGGATTTTGGATGATTCATTTGCAGGGTTTGGGCGAAATAAAATTCTTTAGATGTGTAAATAAAAGATGAGGATATGTTCCCTTTTATAAGAGAGGGGAGAGACGCTTTTGGAAACGCTAAAACTATTAATTTATTTTCAATTTATTTTAAATTTCAAATAGTTCCAAAGTGATTTATTTAGTGTATATGGTGAACATGAATCTAATTCATCTCAACCAATTATTTTTATAAATATTTGTTTCATAAATTAACCTTATTGTTTGTTTTTAACCCTTTGTTAAGCAGTTTAACACTAACTACATCTAGTTTTTTTAAACTAAAGGGTTAATATAGATGCTATAAAATGACAAAAGAACCCAAATTAACTGATTTATGACATATTTAACAAAATAAAAGTTATTTTTCCTAATCTTATATTTTTATTACTTTTCTTTCATTTAATAAATTAGCATTTATTTCAAAATACCATTTACGTCAATATTGACACTATTTAATCCATGTTTTTTTGGTAAAGTCATAAAAACTTGATTACATATAAAAAAATACATTAAAACATCTATAAAATTTCAATTTAATCCAAAAAAAATGTGTGTGGCATGAAATATTTCAAATTATATTTATTTTAGTATTATTAATATCATTTAATTGACTTTTCTTTTTAAAAAACAATCACCACATCATCATTGTGTCACCATTTAATTTAATTATTTATTTCCTAAAATTATAAATAAGTTACTATGATGTATATAAACTTTTTATATTTCTAAATACTACTTATATTATACCATATAACTTATATATCCTCATATTAAAAATTATATAGATTTTAAAATTTAAATATGACATTTTTAACTCTTTTTTAAATGAAATATAATAAATGTCTTGATCTAACCCAAGTGGAATAAAAAGGATCCTATTTTCTAAATAATGTTGAATTGGGTTGAAAAACACTTATCTAATGAAATTAGTACATGTGTTTGGGTAATTTGTTATTATTATAATAATATTTTTAACTTTAATTACCCTGTTTACCTTTAACAATGGTAAATAAAATTCAAAAATTATTATTCAATAAAATCTATTTCATTCCTATTATACCATATTTTTATAATAATTTCATCAATTTATGACATTTTATGAAATTAAATTCACATAAGTGGTAAAATTGGGTTTAATGATAATCTCACAAAAGTGGCTAATATGTGGGTAAAAGAGACATTCAAAATTTCAATATATTTTGTATCTATTTATATTATAAAAAATTATTCCAATGACATAAATTGGGATAATAGTTTTATTATTTATATATTTTAACTCTAAAATAAATTTAATGTAAAATAACTTTTTAAATGAAAAAGTTGTTTTTTGAACAATAATGTTGTATTTTTCACTATTATTCAAAAAATGGAACTTTTCTGAAAATTACAAAAATATCACCTTAAGATAATTTTGATATTCCAAATTCAAAAATGAAATCTATTTTCAAAAATATTATTTATAAATATCAAAATTTTATTCTTACTATTCATAATTTCTGTAACACCCCAAGCTTCCACGGTACGTTTCCCTTCGAATAATGCGATAGCGTGTGTTGTACGCAACCTCGAGTTCTAACACACACCACAACTAATTAAACTAGCCGTTGTGAATACTAATACCTACTTTTTGAAATTATATATATTTTATATTTGAAAATGGACTTCATTTTTGGATTCGGAATATCAAAATTAGCCTAGGGTGAAATTTTGGTACATTTCGGATAACTTTCATATTTTGATGAATAGTGAAAATTACTAAATTTTAATTAAAAACAACTTTTTTAATCAAAATAATTAATAGTGATAAATTGTGAATTTGAGTGGTTTTAAAGTATATTTAGAATATATTTTTACCATTTAATATAATGTTGGTCATTGGACATAATTTTACAATTAAACCGAACATAAACAAGTGTCAATCTTTTGATAGTTATTACCTCTTAAAAACACGCTTTTTGTTTTGACAGCGGGAATTAATTTTAAATTAATTTCTGCCACTTCTGTGTTTTGAATTTAGGAAAATGGATTCCATATTTGGAATCAGGATGTCCAAATTATGTAAATAGGTAACTTTTATTTTTACACATTTTGAATAATTACTGCGGTAAATATTTTATTTACCATGGTTAAAGGGTAAATCCGGTAAATAAGTGTTAAAAAAATAATATTATAATAATACTAAATTACCCTAAAACGTGTCCTAACCCTATTGGTTGATACATGGTCGACCATGGGCATCTTTGGGTCTGTTTTGGGACCCCATGGATCCACTTGTAAGTGATAATGACACATTATATTAATAAAGTTAAAATAAAAATAAAAATGGCATAAGCTTACATCTTTTAGAAGCAAAATTTTTACATAGGGTTATACATGTTGGATTTTCGATTATAAATATTCATTAGAAAGATAAAAAGATTTCCTACATAATGATATTTTATTTATAATTTTTAGACATCAAATAATTTAAATTATTAATGACACAATAATGATGCAATGTTTACCTCATTAATAAATCATTTAAATAAATAAGATTATAATGATTAAAATATTATCTAAAACCTGTCCAATTCTTATTGGTTGATGTTATTTAGAATATGCGTCATCTTATCTTCGACCTAAATGATTTTTGGACCATTATAAACCGAATACAAATATATTATAAAGTAATACTTTCACACTTTCCTAAAGAGCCCCTCCTCTCCCTTATAAAAGGAGACCACTTCTACTCATTCCTCACACCTCTCAAGCCACTTGGCTCGTCCAAACTCTTCCCAAATAAGCTCCCCACATCCCTCTCCTCCTCCTTGAAGCTTCCCCTTAGGAAGAAATCATTTCAAGAAGTCCTTTGGTTCCAACCAAAGTGAGTTACCTAAATTAAAGGTAACGATTTCTCTTACATTATTTTCCTTTATTTTGCTTCTCCAACCCCCAAAATCTTTTTATTTACTTTCTTTTGTAACAACACCAGTATCCTAAATATACTAGGATGTTTTTATAAGAAGTATTCAAACTACACATACACACAACTCCATCTAATGGATGATGAACATAATGTTTCTGTGGATGGCAAACTAACGCCTCACGAAACGATGATTGTTCAAATACATCTTACCGCCTCTCATGGTGGCCATTATGATGGCACTGTAATTAAATATGATATTAATGATATATATTTTATATATGAGCTTCTGTAATTCCATTTTATTTCATACCATTATTCGTTTCATGTTGTATATACATACGATAATTTCATTTGAGGAAGTGCGGACTACCGCCCCCTTAAAATGATATGACTCGTTCATACCACACATGGAACGTATAAAGGATGGTGTTAATGAACTTAAGTAACATATATAAAATATTATATTATACTGGAATAGTAATATACCTATGTATCATTTGGATTTGATTCTTTTAAAATAAAAATTAAATGGAAGTAGCGTTCGTGCGTACGTACGGACTACCGTCTCCACGAACGTGATGAGATTCATTCTCCATCGTATCCATTCAAGTATAATTATCATTTAATGATTTAAAAATGATGTTTAAGGACTTGATATCATTCTGGATATGAATAAGATACAACAAACATGACTTATGTAACAAAACATATAAAAGAAAATGAGTAAGTTAACACACGAAACGACGATAATACTAAGATATTATCAAATCAATATTAAAAGATCATATATGATATCATATTAATGTATATGATTCTTTTATAATTTAATAACAATTATTTCACCATTATACAGGAGGTTAACCTACCCCAACCAAGGAAAAGTACAAGGTAAGGGTTATTTCACAATCTCTTCATTATCCGAGGTTGTTTATACGTAATTATCTACTGGGATTTCTTTATCATCCACATCCATGTTTCTTTGAAATGTATTTCAAATTTTTTTACTATTTAAAAAAAATATGAGTTAAAGTCATTTATACCCTTATGGGTTTATAAAGGAATCTTTCCGTCGTTTTCCAAACAAGGTGCTTTTTAACCTTTTCGACAAAATTAAGGTAAGAATGTTTTTTAACTTATACGGCGGGTGCGGCTATTTTCCGCCGTTATAAAATCGTCGAAGCTTCCCTTACAAGCTTATAAGAATATTTTCAAAGAAAAGGTTTTCTTTTATAATTATGTGATTTTTAAATGATTTCAAAAGATAGATATTTCTCTCAAATATATGAAAATCCAGTGCAAATGTATACGTATTTAACGCAAGATTAAAAATGTTTTCAGAAAACCTGACTCTCGAGTTTGGTAGACAGGAAGGGATTGGGAGTGGACCCATCATGGCCTGTAATTAATCGAGAAGTCTCAGAATTAGTTATTTTGTTTTCAGAAGCTTGCATATTGTTTTCAGAAAAACACTGGAGTATATTTTATCAATTTTAAACATAAGTATCTTCTAAAAAAATTGCATCTGTAGGTCTCATGAGACAATCTAGTGTCTTGGCACAAGGCCTTGACAAAATCTTATTTGTAGTCTTGGCACGAGGCCTTGGCTATGTGGTTATGATAGTCTGGCATTATGCATTCCAACATTATGAAAGTGGTTATTGATTTTTTCATGTGATTATTCGATTAGTAGAATATCCATGTGAATAAGTAAATGGCATTATTTCATTTTATTTATACCATACCATGTTGAAAGTGAATATTTAAAAGGCTTTTGTTTTAGTTATACATTGCCTTAAATGTTTATTCTTATTTATGAAAGTTTTCGCTATATTGTTATCCTTACTGGGCATTTGATCTCACCCCTTTTCTATGTTTTATTTTTCCCAGGATGTGAAGAAGTAAGTTATGAATGACCTGCAGGGATTTTATGAGGGGTTAATAGTGTGGATTGTGGAAACATTATGTTGTTGTAGTAGTTTTCATTTTATGATGTAATGTAAAACTTATGAATATATCTAGTGTTTCCAAGGCTACTAAACCAATCGGTCTTTCGAGATTTGATCTTTCTTGTGATCATGCCAATGTTACGAAGTAATGCACCGACTCTGGGTAGCTGGGGTCGGGGCGTTATAGTTGGTATCAGAGGAAGTTTAGTACAAACCTTGGAAGCTAGATTTAGATAAACTCTGATTAGAGCACGTAGACCTAAGATGAACTTTGAGGATTAGTATAGAAGAACTTCCTAGAATTTTGGTATTGTAGAAATTTTGTGAGTTTTCCGAGCAATACATCCCTGTCTGGATACGAGCAGGTAGAGGCGGCTCTGGAACAGATGTACCTAGGGGTAAAACCCGAAAACACCGCTTTGAGCTAGACTCGAACGGGAACTGGTGCACGATAACGGGCCTTGCTGCACTCTTGGTTACGACACTCCCGGGGGATATGCTTAGGATAACTATCATTTTCTTTACAAATCATTATGAAGGGTTTATGAGTATATACTTCCTCAAAGAAAACATTTTTATGATTATGGATTATATCCATAAATAGTTCAATTTATGTTAAGTATTTTATAAGTATGGGATTATGTATTTTGATTCATAAACTGATCTAGTTTATGCCATTGTTTAGAAATGGCGCCTAGTGGAAGAAATGGAAACCGTATCAATGCACGCACTCCATGTAGGGATTGCCCTCCTGCTCAAGATAATTATAGTGGGGCTGGTGATGCAACTGGTGCCGATCAGCTAATCACCATACTGGGACAACTTACTCAGGTTATGAATAATAACCTTACCCGTATGGAGCACCCTGATCCGCAGCGTGGAGGATCAATGTTAGATCGATTCATGAAGCAACAACCACCAACTTTCAACGGGAATACATATCCATTAGTAGCTGAGCAATGGATATTTTCCCTAGAGAAAATATTTCAGGCTTTGGGGAGCAGTGAAAGGGAAAAAGTTATCATGGCAGTTTACCGCCTCACTGGAGATGCTGATCAATGGTGGTCATTGATTCAAAACATGAAGGAAGATGATGAAGTATCAAATATGGAATGAAGGGAGTTCAAAGATCTGTTTTTAGAAAAATACTTCCCTCGCGACCATCGAGAGGATATGGAAAGGCAATTTCTAAGTCTGAGACAAAAGGAGGATGATAATGTCACAAAGTATGAGGCTAACTTTACAAGGTTAGCGAGGTATGCTGGAGATTATATATGCAACCCAAGAAGTAAGATTGATCGTTTCTTTGATGGGTTAAAACCATTTCTCCATCGAGAATTAGTCTCACAATCCTTTTCATCGTACGAAGACATTGTCTCATGTGCTATCAAGACCGAAAAGGAATTCTCTAAGTCTTATGACTTTAAAGCGAAGCAAGAGAAGAAGAGACCTGCTGATCAATCTGGGAATGGAAATAAGGGGAAGAAGGGAAAGGTTGAATATCCAGCTTGTGGTAAATGCGGGAAGAAACACCCCGGTGCTTGCCTGAAGGGAATGGGAGTCTGTTACAAGTGTGGTGAAAAAGGCCACCAAGCTCATGATTGCAAGGGGAAGAAGGAAGCTACCAACGTTCAGTGCTACAATTGCAGGGATATGGGGCATTATGCAAATGCATGTCATAAGCGTCAGGAGAACTTACCTCAGAAAAGTCCAAGGGATCAAGGCCAGGCTTATGCTATCACTACTGCTGAGGTAGAAGCTCCGAAAGACGTGGTGGCAGGTAATTTAATGGTTTCCTCAAGTTTAGAAAATGCATTATTTGATTCTGGATCATCGCATTGTTTCATATCTTCACAGTTTGCTAAGAAAATTAGATATTTCCAATTTGATTTAATAAGGGAGTTGTCAGTCAAAACTCCTAAGGGAAGTATCGTTGCAACAAAGTTTTGTGAATCAGTCCCCATTAGAGCACATAAATTTTCTTTATCTACTGATCTCATCGTCATACCTATGATTGAGTTTGATATAATCCTCGGTATGGACTGGCTTTCGGACTATGATGCGAAGATTTATTGTAAGAAGAAAGAGGTTACGATTCTTGATGATAATGATAAGGAAAACCTTATTTTTAGAGCAGAATCGTCACCACCTAATTCTTATTTAGATCCACCCCCAGTAGCTCAACTTAATTCAATTATTGGGGAGGAAGAGAATGAAATAACTGTCGGTGAGGAAAGTAATGTTCAAATAGAGGATGTACCTGTTGTGAAAGAATTTGTAGATGTATTTCCGGAAGATTTACCCGGACATCCTCCAGAACGAGAAGTTGAGTTTTCCATTGATTTGATTCCTGGATCAAGGCCTATTTCGAAGACCCCTTATAGAATGGCCACTGTAGAGTTAGTCGAACTAAAGAAACAACTAGAGGAATTGAGTAATAAGGGATTTATTCGCCCTAGTTTTTCTCCATGGGGAGCCCCTGTTCTTTTTGTTAAAAAGAAAGATGGATCTATGAGGTTATGTATCGACTACAGGGAGATCAATGCTATAACGATAAAGAACAAGTATCCCCTACCTCGTATTGATGATTTATTTGACCAACTGCATGGAGATCAATACTTTTCAAAGATTGACCTTCGATCTGGATACCATCAGTTGTGTGTAAAGAAGGAAGACATTCCGAAGACAGCATTTCGAACCAGGTACGGGCATTACGAGTTTACTGTAATGCCGTTTGGATTGACTAATGCACCCTCTGTATTCATGGATCTGATGAATAGAGTTTTCAAGGAGTATCTCGATGAATTTGTGGTGGTATTTATTGATGATATCTTGGTATACTCCAAAACCTACGAAGATCATGAAAATCACTTGCGCATTATCTTGAAGACTCTGAGGAGGCATGAATTATATGGAAAGTTTAGCAAGTGTGAATTCTGGCTTCAGGAGATTTCTTTTCTTGGCCATATTGTCTCTAAAGATGGAATCTCTGTTGATCCTTCTAAGACCAAAGCAATCCAAGAATGGCCAGCACCTACGAGTATAACTGAGGAACGAAGTTTTATTGGCTTGGCAGGTTATTATCGACGTTTCGTCCAGAATTTTGCCCGATTGGCTAACCCATTAACGAAGCTCACACGTAAAGGGGTTAAATTTGTTTGGACAAAAGAGTGTGAAGAATGTTTCGAAGAACTGAAGAGAAGATTAGTCAATGCTCCTATATTGACTCTACCATCGGGGAATGATGGGTTCGTTATTTATAGTGATGCATCAAAGAAAGGACTTGGTTGTGTCCTTATGCAGAATGATAGAGTTATTGCCTATGAATCACGACAGTTGAAAATTCATGAACAAAACTATCCTACTCATGATCTTGAGTTAGCAGCTGTGATCTTTGCTTTGAAGATATGGAGGCACTACCTCTATGGTGAAAAATGTGAGATTTATACTGATCACAAGAGTCTGAAGTATATTTTCTCACAAAAAGAACTCAACATGAGGCAAAGGAGATGGCTTGAATTACTCAAGGATTATGATTGCACGATACATTACCACCCGGGGAAAGCAAACAAAGTAGCAGATGCTTTGAGCAGAAAAGACCATGGAGTTCTGAACATGATGAGAATTGAAAGGGATCCAATTTTCATGGATCTAGAGAAGATGGACATGGGAATAACCAGGGAAGGTGAAACATCAATGCTTTTTCAAATGGTTGCCAAACCATCTTTACTAGAAAGGATTATGAGTTCCCAGACCGATGATGAAGAATTTCAGAAGATTAAAGCTGTGAATGATGGGAGATTGAGAGACTTTGTGTATGAAGATGGAATTTTGAAATTTGGGAAGAGACTTTGTGTTCCCAATATACCTGATCTAAAAAGGGAATTGCTGGATGACGCTCATAGTTCCAATTTCTCTATACACCCTGGGAGCACCAAAATGTATAGAGATTTGAAGGAACATTTTTGGTGGGACAACATGAAGAGGGAGATTGCTGATTTTGTGTCAAGATGTATGGTTTGTCAACAAGTGAAAGCTGGAAGGCAACAACCTGGAGGAGTCATGCAACCTCTTCCCATACCGGATTGGAAATGGGACAATATTACGATGGACTTTGTCATGGGGCTACCAAAGACTCCTAGAAGGAACGATGCAATATGGGTTATTGTTGATCGTCTTACCAATTCAACACATTTTCTTGCTATAAGAGAAGATCTACCCCTGGAACGTCTAGCAAGACTATACATTAATGAAGTTGTGAGACTTCATGGAGTTCCCCTATCGATTGTTTCTGATCGTGATCCCCATTTTACTTCAAGATTTTGGAAAAGTCTTCAGAAATCCCTGGATACTGAACTTCATTTGAGCACTGATTACCACCCTTAGACAGACGGACAATCAGAACGGACTATTCAGACCTTAGAAGACATGTTGAGATCTTGCTCACTTGATTTTCAGGGTATGTGGGATCAATATTTACCACTAGTAGAATTTTCCTATAACAATAGCTTCCATTCGAGTATTCAGATGGCACCATATAAAGCGTTATACGGAAAGAGATGTCGTACACCAACCTGTTGGGATGACGTTGGTGAAAGAAAACTTGTAGGCCCAGAACTGGTGGAGGAAACGGTGGAAAAGGTGAAGGTAATCCAAAATCACATCAAAGCAGCTCAAAGTAGGCAGAAGAGCTATGCCGATAATCGAAGGAAGGATTTGGAATTTCAGGTCGGTGATCATGTTTTCCTAAAGGTATCTCCATGGAAGGGAGTCATACGTTTTGGTAAGAAAGGTAAATTGAGTCCCAGGTACATCGGACCTTTCGAAATTCTAGAACGAATTGGGGCTGTAGCTTACCGATTGGAAATGCCGCCAAGTCTCTCCAAAGTTCACGATGTGTTCCACGTATCTCTGTTGAGAAAATACATGCCTGACCCAACGCATGTACTCACCTATGAGGAATTAGAACTGGAACCTGATCTTTCCTATTGTGAAGAGCCTGTCAGGATTCTTGATACAAGAGAACAAGTACTGAGAAACCGGACGACGCGTCTGGTAAAAGTTTTGTGGAGAAACCATAAGATGGAAGAGGCAACGTGGGAACCCGAGGAACTTATGATGAAGAACCACCCGAGTCTTTTCATGTAATAAGTATTCTAGAAATTGCGAGGACGCAATTATTTGAAGGAGGGGAGAATGTAACACCCCAAGCTTCCACGGTACGTTTCCCTTCGAATAATGCGATAGCATGTGTTGTACGCAACCTCGAGTTCTAACACACACCACAACTAATTAAACTAGCCGTTGTGAATACTAATACCTAATTTTTGAAATTATATATATTTTATATTTGAAAATGGACTTCATTTTTGGATTCGGAATATCAAAATTAGCCTAGGGTGAAATTTTGGTACATTTCGGATAACTTTCATATTTTGATGAATAGTGAAAATTACTAAATTTTAATTAAAAACAACTTTTTTAATCAAAATAATTAATAGTGATAAATTGTAAATTTGAGTGGTTTTAAAGTATATTTAGAATATATTTATACCATTTAATATAATGTTGGTCATTGGACATAATTTTACACTTAAACCGAACATAAACAAGTGTCAATCTTTTGATAGTTATTACCTCTTAAAAACATGCTTTTTGTTTTGACAGCGGGAATTAATTTTAAATTAATTTCTTCCACTTCTGTGTTTTGAATTTAGGAAAATGGATTCCATATTTGGAATCAGGATGTCCAAATTATGTAAATAGGTAACTTTTATTTTTACACATTTTGAATAATTACTGCGGTAAATATTTTATTTACCATGGTTAAAGGGTAAATCCGGTAAATAAGGGTTAAAAAAATAATATTATAATAATACTAAATTACCCTAAAACGTGTCTTAACCCTATTGGTTGATACATGGTCGACCATGGGAATCTTTGGGTCTGTTTTGGGACCCCATGGATCCACTTGTAAGTGATAATGACACATTATATTAATAAAGTTAAAATAAAAATAAAAATGGCATAAGCTTACATCTTTTAGAAGAAAAATTTTTACATAGGGTTATACATGTTGGATTTTCGATTATAAATATTCATTAGAAAGATAAAACGATTTCCTACATAATGATATTTTATTTATAATTTTTAGACATCAAATAATTTAAATTATTAATGACACAATAATGATGCAATGTTTACCTCATTAATAAATCATTTAAATAAATAAGATTATAATGATTAAAATATTATCTAAAACCTGTCCAATTCTTATTGGTTGATGTTATGCAGAATATGAGTCATCTTATCTTCGACCTCAATGATTTTTGGACCATTATAAACCGAATACAAATATAATATAAAGTAATACTTTCACACTTTCCTAAAGAGCCCCTCCTCTCCCTTATAAAAGGAGACCACTTCTACTCATTCCTCACACCTCTCAAGCCACTTGGCTCGTCAAAACTCTGCCCAAATAAGCTCCCCACATCCCTCTCCTACTCCTTGAAGCTTCCCCTTAGGCAGAAATCATTTCAAGAAGTCCTTTGGTTCCATCCAAAGTGAGTTACCTAAATTAAAGGTAACGATTTCTCTTAAATTATTTTCCATTATTTTGCTTCTCCAACCCCCAAAATCTTTTTATTTCCTTTCTTTTGTAACAACACCAGTATCCTAAATATACTAGGATGTTGTTATAAGAAGTATTCAAACTACACATACACACAACTCCATCTAATGGATGATGAACATAATGTTTCTGTGGATGGCAAACTAACGCCTCACGAAACGATGATTGTTCAAATACATCTTACCGCCTCTCATGGTGGCCATTATGATGGCACTATAATTAAATATGATATTAATGATATATATTTTATATATAAGCTTCTGTAATTCCATTTTATTTCATACCATTATTCGTTTCATGTTGTATATACATACGATAATTTCATTTGAGGAAGTGCGGACTACCGCCCCCTTAAAATGATATGACTCGTTCATACCACACATGAAACGTATAAAGGATGGTGTTAATGAACTTAAGTAACATATATAAAATATTATATTATACTGGAATAGTAATATACCTTTGTATCATTTGGATTCGATTCTTTTAAAATAAAAATTAAATGGAAGTAGCGTTCGTGCGTACGTACGGACTACCGTCTCCACGAACGCGATGAGATTCATTCTCCATCGTATCCATTCAAGTATAATTATCATTTAATGATTTAAAAATGATGTTTAAGGACTTGATATCATTCTGGATATGAATAAGATACAACAAACATGACTTATGTAACAAAACATATAAAAGAAAATGAGTAAGTTAACACACGAAACGACGATAATACTAAGATATTATCAAATCAATATTAAAAGATCATATATGATATCATATTAATGTATATGATTCTTTTATAATTTAATAACAATTATTTCACCATTATACAGGAGGTTAACCTACCCCAACCAAGGAAAAGTACAAGGTAAGGGTTATTTCACAATCTCTTCATTATCCGAGGTTGTTTATACGTAATTATCTACTGGGATTTCTTTATCATCCACATCCATGTTTCTTTGAAATGTATTTCAAAATTTTTTTACTATTTAAAAAGAATATGAGTTAAATTCATTTATACCCTTATGGGTTTATAAAGGAATCTTTCCGTCGTTTTCCAAACAAGGTGCTTTTTAACCTTTTCGACAAAATTAAGGTAAGAATGTTTTTTAACTTATACGGCGGGTGCGGCTATTTTCCGCCGTTATAAAATCGTCGAAGCTTCCCTTACAAGCTTATAAGAATATTTTCAAAGAAAAGGTTTTCTTTTATAATTATGTGATTTTTAAATGATTTCAAAAAGAGATATTTCTCTCAAATATATGAAAATCCAGTGCAAATGTATACGTATTTAACGCAAGCTTAAAAATGTTTTTAGAAAACCTGACTCTCGAGTTTGGTAGACAGGAAGGGATTGGGAGTGGACCCATCATGGCCTGTAATTAATCGAGAAGTCTCATAATTAGTTATTTTGTTTTCAGAAGCTTGCATATTGTTTTCAGAAAAACACTGGAGTATATTTTATCAATTTTAAACATAAGTATCTTCTAAAAAAATTGCATCGGTAGGTCTCATGAGACAATCTAGTGTCTTGGCACAAGGCCTTGACAAAATCTTATTTGTAGTCTTGGCACGAGGCCTTGGCTATGTGGTTATGATAGTCTGGCATTATGCATTACAACATTATGAAAGTGGTTATTGATTTTTGCATGTGATTATTCGATTAGTAGAATATCCATGTGAATAAGTAAATGACATTATTTCATTTTATTTATACCATACCATGTTGAAAGTGAATATTTAAAAGGCTTTTGTTTTAGTTATACATGCCTTAAATGTTTATTCTTATTTATGAAAGTTTCCGCTATATTGTTATCCTTACTGGGCATTTGAGCTCACCCCTTTTCTATGTTTTATTTTTCCCAGGATGTGAAGAAGTAAGTTATGAATGACCTGCAGGGATTTTATGAGGGGTTAATAGTGTGGATTGTGGAAACATTATGTTGTTGTAGTAGTTTTCATTTTATGATGTAATGTAAAACTTATGAATATATCTAGTGTTTCCAAGGCTACTAAACCAATCGGTCTTTCGAGATTTGATCTTTCTTGTGATCATGCCAATGTTACGAAGTAATGCACCGACTCTGGGTAGCTGGGGTCGGGGCGTTACAATTTCTTTTTTAAACTCCTAGTTTAGTATATTGATGTACGCTCGAACTCGGTGTTGTGTAAAATACTAGATATTGAAGAAATTTAATTTATTTAAGAATATACATACTATAAAATCTTGGTTTGTAACATGTCTATTGTATATTTAATGATTTGGATCATCATAGAAAATTTAAATGTTCTTCATTAATTTCATTCAATCTAAATTAATAAATAGATCTTAGGTAAATTGTGTTTTGGTTGAATGTTTTCCAATATATTTAGAAAATTTGTGTCCCCTACAAAACACAGTAGTGGTATTTTAGCTATTTTTATATCATTTGGATTTAATTTTTAAAATAGATGAAAAAACTAGATTTTTTTTCTAGAACCACAATGCATTTTGGTAAAAATAGTCATTGTTCGCACAATTCTTTAAAACATGTCATGTTTTAAGAGATAAAAAAACATGGTTTAATAATATTTATAAACCATATTTTGGATATCAAAAAATGGTATTGGAAATTTTTTATAAAAAATGGAGTCATAAAATTATATTACTACTTCATGGTTTACTAATAAAAGTACTCATGGTTTTTATAGAAATATGATTTCCATAAGATAATTATTCGTCCAAAACTTGGTAAATACCATAATATAGAGAGTAAATCATGGAATCTAAATATTTTTTAATATTACCCCTGATAATAATCTTGTTTCACCATTAGTATGAAACCATAAATCCCTCACAGTAGATTTGAATTGATGAAGCAAACAAAGAGGGAAGGATCCAATAGAACAAAAATGGTTACAAGGAATAGCTGGTGAAGCACCAAACATAAGGAAGATCGTGAAATATATATAATATATTATGTTTTGGGATTTATTCATAGTCAATAATAATATCCATTAAATGCATATAATATATTGTATTTTAATCACTAAAACAACATTGTATAATCCTCCTTTAATCACAACATAACATTTTTCTTCACGACATGACAATATCCATGAATTAGCTACATTATCAATCAAATCCTATGATATGTTTTATATCTTAAACCATGTATAAGTTCATTATCATTTATATTTTATGATTTATAGTGTGTATCATTATCTTCATTTGGTAAAAATATTCTTATTGATAAAATATAAAATCATATACATGTTCAGAAAAAAACATATCTATGGGATTTATTATGTATTAAATTATTACACATGAAAAAACATTATATATTGTGGAATTTTCCAGATTACAGCTCCTTTGAATATTAGAATCTTACACATTAAGGAGAAAATATTTATAATAAATACTATTTAAAAATATTTCAACATTAAAAATCTCTGAATAAATCTCCCAATCATCTTTTCACTACGCTTCCAAATAAATTTCATACTTACAATTACATTGTAACTTCTATAAATCTCACAACTACTTGGATGTCTACATATGAGACTTAATACATTCAAAACAAATTAATTCTCATTCATAATGACTAATATCTTCCAAAACATTATCACTTATATTTTATGATTAATAATAATTCCAAAATAACTTCTAGATTTGTACTCCAAGAACAACTTAGGGGAATAACTTTCAAAACTCCCACCATATTCTAAACTTCTATAAAACTTCTCACTATTACTTGGTTCTCATATTTTAAAACATAAATCTTTTAGAATGTAACACCCCAACTCAAATACCTTGGAGGAAGTAGTTATTTTATTTTGTTGGTATAAATACATAGATCAAAGGATCCAACTATTTATTAGTTTTAGGAAAGTATATATATAAGTCAATATTACATTAAATTTTAAACTAAATATGCATCATATGAAAATATAAAAACATTATTATTTCTCCTTTCATAATCAATATGTAAAACATATATATATACTTAGTTTATAATGGATATATAAAACAACACAAAGGGGTTGTCTCAGATTCATGGTATGGGTAAGTATACAGTAGTATCTTTTATACATAAGAATAGGATAAATAACATAAGAATAATAATTAAATTCCATAACAAATTGATATGTGAATATAATATATCCATGGGTTACATAAAAATAAATAAATTCATGGATAAGAAAACATTATCTCATAGTTATGGAATGTATAATGTGAGACAACATAAATATACCATTAAGGCCTCATTCCAAGACATCATACATAAATAGTTAAGAATTATATCAAATACTCAACTTTTTTATATCATGAGACCTATCCATATATCGAGGGGTTATATAATTCTAGGGCCCACCTATCACATAATAAGTCCAATACATCCATCATATGATGAGTGTTGATAAAAAATTCATTTTTTAATGTTCCCTAAGTGACCTTATATATAGTCATGTCTAAAAAATTAATAGTTTTACATATAATTTTTTTTGATATATACAATATCAAAATTTCATCATTCAGTAGAACAATATGGCTATCTAGGTGAATATCCCTCAATCAACTTACAAACAATATAATTTTCCCAAAGTAATGAATATTTTAATTATCTAGGTAACGATAATAAGGTAATTATGAAGGGTACTTTCATGGTGTAGGAATATCAATAAGAAATAATCCTTCATTAGGTTTTATAAATACTTCATGAATTATCCATAGAATATACCTAGGGAGTATCAAAGTCGATGTGTAGTTAGCATATCTTGTCGTACATTGAGTTATGATAAATTTAATACCCATCCATACTTTTTTAGGGTTATTAACCCTATGTGAATCATATCAAAAACCTATACCCACTTATTTGTATCCAAATAGGGATGTCATTGGTAGGAAACCACATTCTCTTTATTTAACCAAAATCTTAGGATGTTTTATGGATATAGGGGTGTCCAAGTACTATAACATCTTATGAATATATTATAATGATATGTAATGTTGATCTATCATTAATAATATAATATATAATTTATAACAACAAATAATAAAAACAATTCTCATTGAAAAAAATATAAATAGAAGGGATGAAAAAATAAAGGTATAAAAGGGGTTAGCAGCCCTTACCTTGAAAACAATCTTCTAAAAGATTTAGAGGAACCCTTATAACCATATAAATCCCTTAAAGAGACTATTATGAGGGGAAATAGAATAGAATTCATGATCAATTCATAAAAAAGGTGATAAGGAAAATGGGTTGGTATTTATACTTGAGGAGGGGTATTTATGGTAAAAATATTGAGTAGTTTGTTATTTAATCCAACTAATTTTTGGTGGAATTAATTAAAGTAACCTTATAAGGATTATTATTAAAAGAGGGAGGTTTTTTCATTTAAATCTAGAATAAAAACATAATATCACCTACTGATCAGTTCAATAACTTCAATAAATCCAAAAATTACTTTTACTAAGGTAAAAGGAAATTTTGTTTCCAAAACGTCAAATATAAATTTATATATACAAATTAATATTTGTAAATTAATTATTTTATTTCATGACTATATTTTACATTGAAAAATGGTGTCAAAATTTTTTTTGCTCATCCCTACTTGTTAATATTATCATGAAAATCAAGGTACTCAAAAAACTGTATTTTTATGCCTTTCACTAAAAAATAAAATTCATCATTAAAATCCAAAAAATCAGAAAAAGATAACTTTTAGCTTGATGATTCAAAAAATTTATTCCTTTTATGTAAATAATTCTCTATATATGTAAAATAAAATTATTAAATGAGGTTAATTATGATGCCTCGACCCCATAATACCCAGAGTCGGTGCCTGAAAACATGATGTGTGACTTTTAACAAAAAAAAGAGAAAAACGTACACTGACAAATTACACATCATGTCCCATGAAGAGGATTGAATTCGGTTCAGGTTCTGGGAAACCATCCACTTCTATCATACTTCAATAACTCAAATTGATACCTAAAAAAGTTTAATAAAAAACGTAGGGTGAGCACATGAATGCCCGGTAAGGGGTTTTAAAAATAAACTAATATAGATTTTGAAAACATTATTTAAAACATTCTATAAAACATTTATCTTGAAAAAAACATGTTACACATGTAACATATTATGAAAGTGCTCAATTAAATACATGCTAACAGATTTACGTGGGTACATGATTCAAATTTACGCTTGCTCATATGGAGTAATATATAAAACAAATTATAAACATGTATGACATATGAATATGTAAGCACAAATTAAACTGAAAAGTGTATTGAATAATCAGAGTTTCACGTAAAGGTAAAAACTCCAATTTCAAACATTGAAAAGAAATTCAATGTGTGAATATGTCATGTTTTCTTTTCTGATACTCATAAGTATAGGCTCTTAATTAAGGATATTTTATAATTGGAATAGCCACTTGGTTGGTCACATACTAACACATAATGAGAGAATGTATAATACCAGACTTTAATTTCTATGTCAAGGCCTCGTGCCAAGACCTAGGGGCTAACTGTAACCGGACCCCAAACTAGATAGCCTATATAACCGAACTCTATCCTGGAGAGAATTTGTAACCGAACTCCAACCCGAAGAGCCTCGGTAACCGGACTCCAACCCGGAGATCCACTGTAACCGGACTCCAACCTGGAGGGTCTTCTATAACCAAACCCCAACCTGGAAGGAATACTTTTACCGGTCCCCAACCAAGAAGATACTAGTCCAATACATTTCTCATATGTCCAGTACGGTCATATTTCTCAAGGAGTCTCATACCACTATGGATATTTAATTTATAATCTCATTATTATGATATGACACATACAAGCATAAACTAGTAAACATTTTTTGTGCATGTGATATTAATTTAAAACACACATTTAATGAATGGATTGGGTTACTACAAAAACTTATAGTTCCTTAATTTTTAAAATCCTTGATTCATAGAAATGAACATTATAGTTTATACTGACTAATTTTGAATTAAGATAGATGTCATTTTTACAGAAAGCATGCATTGATACATGGTCATGTCTTAATAAATGTCCATTACTTATGTTTTATAGCATATAAGTCCAATTGATTTGATGTTCAACAACTGTTTTATATAATGCATACATTCATGATAATTTAATTAATCATATCAAAAACATACTTTAACCACCAAAGTTTGTTTTGGGCTAATTTAATTCGGATTATATTTAAAACTTATAGGTGTATATATATAACCACAAATATATATATATATATATACATCGCAGCCACCTACATTTTTAAAGAAATAGTCATCGGGCTTACAATAAAAAACTTATATAAATATATTTGTATGGTGAAGAAAATCTTGTGACCACATACTTATATTTATGTATATATATATTTTCCATGGATTAAAATGTGAAAAACATAAATTGATTAATTATTACCTTAATACATCTCAAAATAATTTATGTTTGAATAATAAATGATTCTCCTCATATGAAGATAAAAAAAGAGAATATAATTAGAATAAATAAATAAACTTCTTTAATAATTTTTCGTGCACCCATACGCAAAAAAATCTGTTTAAAATAAAATATGTATAATATTATTAATTGATTTGTAGTAGGACAAGTGGAGGGAACCATTACGTATGTAACATAAATAAATATTTCAAATTTAACAATCATGCCTTAAAGAATACTCACAAATCACAAATCATAATTTTAAATAAATTTATTCCTTAAAAATTGTGGTATTTCAAAACACAAATAATTTTATATCACACATTCATTATTTATTGCATCAATCAAACTACGAATAGAAACTTAAGAAAATTAGACAAATTCAATATAACATGGAAAATAAATTTTCATAGAAGATAAAATCAAACCATCTCTTAGACAACCTTAAATAAAACATGACTTGTAAAATTTTAAAATAAATCCTTACGGCTGAAGAAAATGTTTATAATTCCCATATCATCACCAAAAAAACCATATAACATAATTGAAAATATAATTTTCACCCTTATATTTTATAACTTCATTGCAAATGAAAACCTAGAAGATTTAAAACCGGGTAGATTAAAACTATGTGAATGTATATATAAAATATATACTACCAAACACAAAGTGTATATTCTTGTTTGAAAAAAGATACAAAGTTTATTTAACCCTTAAAAGAAACTAATCCCTTACAATACATAAGATCATAAAATAAATGTTCGAGACAAATATTTAACCATTACATGAAATGTAGTCACCCGCAGCAGTTGCAACATAAAAGCACACACCCTCGATTTCACGAGACTAACAGAAATGGGTTTTTTTCTCCATTGGAAATACACAATGAATACTTATAAAGCCCTTTTTTGAAAGCACACACACACACACCAAGAAAAAATTACATTGGAAAGAAAATTGGCTACATGACATCTATCACGGACAAAATTATTTATCTAAAAAACAATGAAATTCGAATATAAAATGAAACTAAAGAAGAAATAAGTGGACTAAATCCATTCATATTGGATCAACAATAAATAATTGATCCATAGTTTACAAATGGAAAGAAGATTAGACTGAAAAAGGGTATAACACAAATCAAAAACTACCTCGCGTAGACCGAAGACCGTAGTACAACAGGATTTGCTCAGAGATTACGAATCCAAATATGGATATCGGTCATAGCTGTGACTGGGATGGACTCCCGTTCTTGATCCCGACCAGTGCACGGCCTCTATCCCGGTTCCTTCAGTCCGAAATGGAGTACCCAACCACATGACATGGCGTCTTTAACCAACTCCTCTCCGCGAAGATGAATGCCGCCAGGCCTCCTTGAAGCCAGCCCCATGCGTGATGCACACCGACCATGGCTTGGGGTCTGCCCGACACTCTTGAGATCCCTAGAACTCGACCACTGAAACCCTAAATCGCCAAAAGCTCGGACCCCCTGCGGCGCGATACTCTCCTCGCAGACCAAAATCCCTTCACAGGATTCCTTTTTTATTCAAACAAACAATCTATTTTTTATAATAATATTGTTATTATTTTATTATATTCCTACTCTATTATTATCATATATTATATTATCAATAACTTTAAAAAAGTCAAAATTTAAACAAAATTAATAATATATTAAACTTATTTTCTCAATACATTTAAATTATAAAATTTATTATTATTAAATTCCTTTATAAAACATATATTTGTATATTTCATGCTTATAAAATAAATTTATAATAAAATATAATAATTATCATAATTTTTAATTTTGAAAGTTTAGAAAAATGTTTATATTATATATATATATATATGATTCAAGATAACAATAATTTTTATCAAAATATCATTCATATATGTAAAATTTTAATAAATCTTTTAAAATAGTTTTATTAAATATTCAAAATGATAATAATGTTATGAAACTTTTAATTCAATCAAAAAATTATAATATAATAATTATTTATACATCACATTTTCGAAAATATATAAAATAGATTATGTAATTTTCCACATAATTAAAATTGTGCACTTTCACAATATAATGTCATTAAGATAATTTAAAAAACAAAAATTTAAATATAATTTATAAACTCAATATAAAATTACAATTTTATAATAATTTCATTTTATTTAAATCTAGTGTACATATGTATATGTATATATATACATATCATATTTTGGAACCAAACAACAAATTAGCTATATATATATATCAGTATAATTTTTATTTAAAATATTCAATTACATAAAAACTCTAAAATAATAAAAATATTTATTTTATACTGTACTTGAATATAAGTTTTCTACTATTATTTTAAAATTAATTGTCTTAAAAAAAGTTATAACTATATCCATTTAGTAAAATAATAGTGGTCACTCGATTAGAACTCTAATGGTTACTTTATTTTGAACACCAACAGTTATAAAATGGTAACAGGTATTTCTAACTATGAGGAAACCCCTTTTAAATATATGTTTATTGTATATCATATCTAAGTGGGTTCTGTTTACCAAGATGGTTCTCTACATTACTTTTACGCTTAGTACATGTGCCATTCTCCTAGAGATCACATTCTTCTTTATGGTTGGTCCAAGCGACGAGGGATACCTGGTTGGCCTCTTCATGATGTTAGTCAGTCTCCCAATGGCACTTCTCTGATTTTCTATTAGTTTCTTAGGATAAATATGGTTTTCTTCCCTTTTCATATGTAAACATTTTAGTGGTTTATTAATAATATTTGTCTTATTTTATTTTGAGAACCATTATTTGAATGAATAAATATTAAAAACTTCTTATTACACATTGAAAAGGTTCTGTGTGTCACATTATTCCTCCCGTCGAAGAATTGTGTCCTTGCAATTATAAAATATTTGTACATAAACCAAAAAAACATTAGAAACACGTCACGCCTAAGGTCCCCTTACCGGGAACACCACTGATGGTAGGGTGCTGACGTCATTAGGTGGATTCCTAAGTAGTATTCACCTGCTATATTTCCTAAGACTATACACACTGTGAAAAGCAAGGGTATAAATTGTACCTAAAGCACTCATCCTTCCATAAAGTGGCACGAGAAGTGTGGAGGTCAAGAAATTTCAGAGTGAACTAAATCCATTTATGTCCCACGCACCACATCATGCTTGAAAATATTGATGTAGTAGAGTTCCCTGTACATACTAAAACTCAGGACCTGAAGTAGGTAGGTTGATCGATGGCCATCATCCAAAGAAGCTTCTATAAATTTACCTAGAGCTCAGTAGTTATCAGCCAATGTGAAACACAGAAAAAGATCTTCATGAAACTTTCCCCTCTTCCTATAGGCAAAAAAGTTTGCAATTGAAATATTGTAATAGTCCAGACTACTTCCTTGGTAAAGACGAAGGATGTTTGGGTAGTTCAACCTTCTACTGAGTTGTTTACAAGAAAATCGAAGGTTTTCAAAAGTCTCGTATCCCTCTGAACTTGAATTGGCCACTATGATTAATACTATCTCCGTTGGGAGGGAAAGAAGGCATGATGCATCATACATTTGAAAATTTTAGGAAACTAATACATTGTAACACATAACCAAGTTTTCAGTATAGTTCTAATACTATTGGATGTCCCCAAAGAGACATAAGATTGGTATTTTTGTTTTCCAAGAAAATATCATACTTTTTAATGCTTAAATAAATTTTTCTTTGTTCAGTTCTGGTTTTCTAGATTTAACTAAGTTGAATCCTCTAATACCAACTGTGATGCCCCGGCCCCCGAATACCTAGAGGCAATGCTTGAGAATATGATGTGTGGATTTTAACAAAAAGAAAATAAAAATAATTCCATGATAAATTACACATCATATACCATGAAGATGATCGAATTCGGTTCAAGTTTTGGGAAACTAGCCACTTTTGTCATACGACTTTAACTCAAACTGAAACCTGAAAATTTTAATAAAAAACATAGGTTGAGCATACGAATTTTAAGTAAGGGGTTTTAAAAGTAAACCAATATTAATTTTGAAAACATTATTTAAGACATTCCATAAAACATTTCTCTTAAATAAAAGTTTTGACACATGTAACATATCATAAAAGTGCTCAATTAAGTAAATGATAACAGATTTACATGGGTATATGATTCAAATTTAGGCATGCTCATTTAAAGTAATATATAAAAGACATTCTAAACATGTATGACATATGAATATGTAAGCAAAATTAAAATGCTAAGATAATCAGTGTTGCGTTTAAAGGTAATAACTCCAATTTCATACACTGAATACTAATTCACTGAGTGCATATGTCATTCTTACAATTCTGATTCTCATAAGTACTGTCTCTTAACCAAGGATATTCTACTAGTTGAATAATAATTGGTTGGTCACATACTAACACATAATGAGAGAATTTATAATGCTGGAAATTAATTTCGGTGTCAAGGCCTCGTGCTAAGACTTAGGGGATAACTCCAACCAGACCCCAACTCGGAGAGCCTCTGTAGCCAAACTCCATCCAGGAGAGCCTTTGTAACTTGACTCCAACCCGGAGAGCCTGTGTAACCAAACTCCAATCCGGAGAGCCTCTGTAACCAGACTCCAACCCGAAGGGTCTGCTGTAATCGGACCCCAAATCAGAGGGCTTACTTTTATCGGCCCTTAACCCAAAACATACCAGTCCAATACGTTCATCAAATGTCTAGTAAAGTAATATTGCTCAAGGACTCTCATACCACTATGGATATTCAATTTATTATCTAATTGTTATTATAATCCACATACATGCATAAACTAGTAAACATTATTTGTGAATGTGATATTAATTTAAAACAAACATATAATGAATGGATGGGGTTACCACATAAAATGATTGTTTCTCAATTTTCAAAATTTTTGATTCAAATAAATGAACATTTGTAGTTTAAAATGACTAGTTTTAAATTAAGACTGATTCCATTTGTACACAAAGCATGCGCTGATACGTGGTCATGTCTTAATAAATAGTCATGCCTTATTTTTCATAGCATATAAGGCCAACTGATTTGCAGTGCAACAACTATTTTATGTAATTCATATATTCATGAGAATTTAATTAAACATATCAAAAACATAATTTAACCACCGAAGTTTGTTTTAGGAAAATTTAATTGGGATTATGGTTAAAGCTTATATGTGTATATATATAAATATATATATATATATATATATATAATATTTATATGTCGCATCCACCTACATTTCTTTGAAACAAACAGTCTTCAGGCTTACAATCAAATACTTATATAAATATATTTTTATGGTGAAGAAATTCTTGTGATCACATACTTTTATTTACGTATAAGTATATATTTTCAAGGATTTAAATTTGACAAACATAAATTGATTAATTATAATCTAAATAAATCTAAAATAAATTTATGTTTGAAAAATAAATGATTCTCCTCAAATGCAGAACCAAAAAAAGAGAGAATATAAATATAATAAATAAAAAAACCTCTTTAATAATTTTTTGTGCACCCTTGCACAATAAAATCTATTTAATGTAAAATATGTATAATCGTCTTAATTGATTAGCAGTAGCACAAGTGGAGGGAACCATTACATAAATAACATAAATATATATTTGAAATTTTACAGTCATCCCTTACAACAGACTCTCAAATAAAAAATCAAAATTTAAAATAAATTTATTCCTTACAAATTGCGGTTTATCCAAACTCAAAAAAATTTATATCACACTTTCAATATTTATTGCATCAATAAAACTATGAATATAATGTTAATAAAATTAGACCCTTTCAATATAACTTTGAAACTGAATTTTCAAAAAATACAAAGTGTATATTCATGTTTTTAAAAAAAATTCAAAGTGTATTGAACCCTTACAAGAAACTAATCCCTTACAAGACATAAACTCATAAAATAAATATTTGAGACAAATATTGAAACCTTGCATGAAATGTAGTCACACACAGCAGTTGCAGCATCAAAGCACACACCCTCGCTCTCACTAGACTAGATGAAATGGTTTTTTTCTCCATTGAAATTGTACAATGAATAATTATAAAGCCATTTTATAACTACGCACACACACCAACGAAAAAGAACATAGGCAAGAGAATTTTCTACAGGATATCTATCATGGACAAATTGAATTATCAAAAAAACAAAGATATTTCAATATAACATGCAACTAAATAGGATATAAGTAAAATAAATCCATTCAGATCAGATCAAGAATAAATAATTGATCCAAAGTTTACAAGTGGATGGAAGATTAGACCGAAAAAAGGTTATAACACAAATCAAAACCAACCTCACGTAGACCGAAGACCGTAGTACTACAGGATTTTCTCAGAGATTACAGATCCAAATATCGATCTCGGTCATAGCTGTGATTATGACAGACTCTTGAGCTTGACACTGATCGGTGCGTGGCGTCGATCCTGGTTCGTTCATTCTAAAACGGAGTAACCGGGCACACGACAAAGGGTCTTCGACCAACTCCTCTCTGCAAAGACAAACGCTCTTGGACCTTCTTAAAGGCAAGCCCAAGCACGATGCACCCTGACCACAACCAGGCGTCTGCCCAGCACTCATGAGATCACCAGCACTGGACCGCTGAAACCATAAACCTCCAGAATCCCAGATCCCCTACGACGTGATACTTTCCTCACAGACCCAAATCCCTTCATAGGATTTTCCCTTTTTTTGTTCGAACAAACCATATATTTTATTATTATAATATTGTTACTATTTTATTATATTCCTACTCTATTATTATCATATATTATATTATAAATAACTTCAAAAAAAGTCAAAAGATAAATAAAAATAATAATCTATTAAACTTATTTTTTTAATTCTTTTAAAGAGTAAAATTTATTATTATTAAATTTCTTTATAAAACAAATATTTTTATATTTACGGCTTATAAATTATATTGATAATAAAATATTATAATTATCATAATTTTTAATTTTTAAACCTTAGAAAAATTCTAATATTACACACATATATATATATATATATGATTCAAGATAATAATAACTTTTATCAAAAGATCATTCACATATGTAAAATTTTAATCAGTATTTTAAAATAGTTTTATTAAATATTCAAAATGTTAATGATGTTATGAAACTTTTAATCAAGTCAAAAATTTATAATCTAATAATTATGTATATAACACATTTTTGAAAATATATAAAATATATTAAATAATTTTCTGCATAATTAAAATTGTGCACTTTCAAAAAATAATGTTGTTAATATATTTTAAAAAACAATATTTTTCAATATCATTTATAACCTCAATATAAAATTATAATTTTATCATAATTTCATATAATTCAAATCTATAATACATATGTATATATATATACATATCATATTTTGGAACTAAACAACAAATTAGCTATATTTATGTATTGGTATAATTTTTATTTAAAATATTCTATTACATAATAATTATAAAAGAATAAAAACAGTTATTTTAATCTATACATCAATATAAATTTTATATTATTATTTTATAAGAAAATGTCTTAAAAAAAGATATAACTATATCCATTTAGTAAAACAATGGTGATCAATCGATTAGAACTCCAATGATTTCTTTATTTTGAACTCCAATTGTTATAAAAGGGTTACAGGTATTTCTAACGGTCAGGAAAACCGTTATAAATACATGTTTATTGTATCACATATCTAAGTTGGTTCAGTTTACCAGGATGGTCTCTACATTACTTTTATGCTTCGTACATGTTCCATTCTCCTAGCGATAACATTCTTCTTTATGCATCAATTTGACCCAATTATTATCTGTCGAATCCTATTCAAAAAAAATATACTCAACCTTTTTTATAATATAATTTTTTATAGAATATTATAATAGGTATGTGTTGAAACTATTTTTTTGGATAAGTCAATATGACCAATGGATAGGGAAACATTGGGTTGCCTAAGGATTGATATTTCGGAGGAAATGGGGGTGTAGTGATGATAGGTCTAAATAGTCAGACACTTTATAGATAGAAACATGTACCTAGATGGTGAAACCAATATCCACCTTTTCTACTCAACTCAGTAAAATAGAGGTACTGTGTGGAACTTGAAAGGTTTTCCCCAATGTATATCTTCATAGAAATTATGTATGGCGTGTAATGAACCATCTTAAGAGGTTTATACAGTGTAAGTCATTGACTAAATGATGGATTTCCCATGGATATTGAATTATAGGGACTTCATCCCACAAATGTATGAAGTCTTTAAATATTGGATACATCAGGTGTGTACTTCTATTTAATGGGGAGATGGTCATTTGTTTCAGTATATTGAATTCTCAATGTTTATTAATGTTTCTTTTATCTATCATTGACTCTAATAGGCCGTGTTTAGGTGTGTCAAACGGTTTTTAATTTTGAAGGTGATTTGGGTGTTCCTTAAATTCTATGTTTCAATTCTTGCAGTAGGAGGTCGTTCTAATATATTTTTTCTTTAACAATTTCTAGTGGCTATCATAATTTTATTTATAGAGAATCCATGATCCAAAAAAAGTGTTATCAGATCTTTTTTGGATTTTTGTACATTCAAACCCAGATAAAGGTGTTTTAGAGATCATTTTGATAATAATACTATTACCTCAATATTATAATAAAATACTAGAAATAATTCCATGGTCCCTTTATATATTGAATAAAAGTTAGTGGGATATCACTTTTCTAAAAGGATGGTGTTTGATGTGACTATGTTTTAAGTGGAGAAGTTTGAATTAAAAAATAGGTTATAGAAGATATAGATGGAATATTGTCTAGTAAAAAAAGACCTATATCTTTCATTTAATATAACCAAGCTATAAGTGATAAATAATTACTAATGGGGGAGATTGGATAATATATAAATGGCCCTAATTTGGATTTAACTCACCTAGAACATAGTGTATAACATCCCAAAAGTGAAAACTACTTCAAAAGTCATGAAGACCCTCATCGATATGTATGAGATAACCTTGATAATAAACAATGTATTTTGGTTTAGGATACTATTAAATTTTTTTTGATCTAAAGGGGAGTATATTTTTATTATATAAACAAATTAAATGTGATTGGGAGCTATTTGGAGTCAATGAAGGTAAACCTTAGAGATTTAGAATGGTTGTTTTTGTTACTTTACACACTCTAAAAAATAATGGGATAAATGGTGATTGTTGTTAGTAATTATGGTGGAAACGATTAGTTTATGTTTATAGATTTTAGTGACCAGATGTTGAACGAAGTAATTCCCCACAAGGATATTCAATAATCATTATAAAATGCCTATAATATGGAATGAAGGGGGAATCAGATTGTATGGAATGTTCACTAGAAAGGGAAAGGAAGGTGGAACCGAAGTAGGTGTATATTGGTGGATTTTTCTTCCTTACGATATCATTTTAAGTGGAATGACCATATAAAATATATTTTGTTAAATGAATATTTAAATCCAAAAAATATACTCATAGAAGTGGATATGTGAATCCTGTGGAAGAGCCTATGATGAGATTACTCCATTAAAAAGGGTGGGATGAATAAGTAGAGACTATAATTTTCAATTTTAATTTCCCTTTAAGTTAACCTATCTAACCTATTAATGTCCAATCCACTCAAATTTAAAACATAAACCTCACTCTTATATGCATAAAAACTAAAAATAATGAACATAATGATTTTTCCAATGTTCATCCCCTTCACGTGAAACCTAATCCTTACCATGGTTGGTTTGTCTCTCCAACCATAGATTATACACTATAAGACCAACTATTAACAAGATTATATTGTTGGAAAAGATCCTCACTATACTTATCCAGAGTCAAACATGATTGTGCAGCTCCACATTACCATTATAAATTAAAAGTAATTGTAATGATAAATATATTCATAGGTGATTAGTTTCTTAATAAATAGAAAATGTTGATATTATTTGATGGTCTTCATAGATATTCATGAAAAATTAATCACTTTATACAGATCCTAATATATAAAATATTCTCAACATCTTACGTCGATAATCCACATATATCTCAAGTCTAACTAGATATAGATTAATATATCAAAACATTAGGCTTCTGACTCTTCTATTTTCAATTTCTATGAATGAGTGAATACTCCATATATATACAACTTATGAATTTATATTATCTATCTTGGATAGATCATGTTATTAAATAATTAATTTAATTATAGTTATTCATTTTCTAGTATAGTATTCTTGATTCTTCTTAATATAATCACAAACCAAAATCTCATGAAAAGTCACTCTCTTCAATTAACTACTATCTATAGTAAAATAAAACTTATAACATTATTCTTATTAATTTATTTAGTAAAATAAATATCTGAATTCTAATTAGTTTTAGTCACTATAAATAATAATTGACAAATAATTCTTTTGATTATTTCTATCAATGCCCTTCATCTTCTTTATATAAATGAATATGCATGAGCTCACATTTTTCTAGATTATGACATAAAGAAAAAATCCATGATAAAAATAATAATCATCTTGAAAGACATATAAATAATTATCACATGATTATTTGAACTATAAAATAGAAATAAAACACAATAATAACATTCTAGATTTAGTATTTGGAGTTTTTTCATCAGTAGTCTCAAGTAAAGATTCTATAAAATTTAATCATTTAATTAAACTCAAATTAAAGATTCAACTAGATATTAGCAATAAGAACACATTTTTATTTTTTTACTTAAAATATATTGAATAAAATTTAAAATTTTATTTAATAATATTTAAATATTAGTTTTAGCATCATTGTATATTATTTTATCATAATATAAATTTTCTAGAGCACCAAATATTTAGTATAAAGAACCCTAAACAAATATCTATGTATTGATGGTAATGAATATGGAATGATGGTTAGTATATGTATTTTATATTATGTTGTTTCATTATATGGTTATGAGGATCATGCATACGGTTTTTGTATAATTCTTACACACAATAGATTCAATCTTACATTACTTTATTCATATAAAGATAATACTTTCACAATTCTCAATTCATTATTATGAAGAACATGGATTATATTTAAACTCTCCAAGTACCTACTCAAATTATGGTTTATTGGAATATAAATCACGTTTTCACATAATATAGAAAATATTCATATGTAAAAATCTATATTATCTACAAATACATATAGAATTTCTTAAATAGACCTCAAATAATCTAATAACTATAAAAACCTCAATTATAGTAACCCTTAGATGGTGATTACTTTTTAAATTAGCATAGTTACATGTTGTTTCACCATGAAGGATTCATCATCTTAGTAGACTTAGAAAACTAGTTACGTACATGATTCTTATAGTACATTGGAAATATAAAATACAAAGTATAAGAAGTATTCTTTCATCCCTGATAATAGTCATAATATCAATCTCTATATCCTGAGGAAGAAAAAAAATTAAATGTTTGATATCAGATTCCTATTAAGGGTTACTTATAGTGGAATCTATAATGAGTAAATAAGGCATAATCAATATGGTGAGGTTAGTAACTGCAAATATGTTCCACCAAATCAATAACTTGAGCATAATATATATACATGGATAATATCAATGAGTTAATATCATGGATAATAATAACAAAATTATCAATTAAGGGAATGATAAATTTTAGACTTCATGATCTCAAACATTATGATATATATACCATCAATGTCTTAAACTAAGATAGTTTAAAATATTTTTTGTTATACACTATAAAATCGTTTAATTTGTACAATTTATTTCTCTCATGAGACCATTCGATTAATTGAGGGGCTATATGTAACTGGGACCCACCCTTCACGACATGTCCAATGCCTTACTCATATATTGAATGATCAATTTAATTCAAATATATTATGCCTTATCAAAAAATATCTGTATTGAATAATTACTATAGAATATCAATATTTTCCAATTCAATCAAATAAATTTTAAAGTAAAACACCATATAAATAAATACTATAATGTTTAGAAAATAATCATATCCATGATACAAAGAATATGGATATTTAAGATGAATTTAATGTCCAATGTTCACCAAAAAGAGAATATTTCAATAGAAAATTAACATCTAAAGAATAATCAATAGATTATAAAATACCATTAGAAAAGTAATTTTTTTGTTAAAATGAATTATTTTAAAGAATGGAAATAAAAAATTTAATATAGGTTTTCATAATTATTTTTCTTCTAAAAATCATTAAAATATTATTTAATAAGGTAAAGGCCAGAAAATATTTATGGTGTTGCGAAATTCTGTTAATGTGATATAGTTTAAAAATGAAAATTTACTTTTGAAATTTTTATAATTTTTTTTTGAAAATGACCCTTTAAAAGAAAACATTAGAAATATCTCTTTAAAAATATTTAAAAATTAAAAGATGACTTAAAATTTACTTAATAAATCGTTTTTTTAACAAAATTTACTTTTGTAAAATAATTTTTAAAATAAAATGTGCACATTGAAGAAAATTATACCTAATCAAAAAGAAAAAAATATCGAATTTTATTTTCAGAATTATTCTTGAAAGAGTAAATTTAATTGAATCATTAATCATCATGAACAAATATTTATTTATACTAAAAGGGGAATGAAATACCAAATAAAAGTAATTATTATCATAAAACAAAATATGTATCAATGTAGTAGAAATTGAGACGAAATCCCTTCAAAATATAATATCATTGAATTGAGAATTTGTCGATGAAGGGATTATTTGTAGAAAAATATAAATACACATAATATAATGGTAAATACAATATAAAACAATAAAATTTCTCATCACACATAATATTTAGATAATTGAATAAATGGATAAGTGATTTAACCTAATTAAAGGAAATTGAGTTAAGAAACACTTTACCTCACCTTCAACATTCCTCGTATGTTCTTTTAACCGCCTATATAAATTTTTTTTATTTATTATAATTATATTACAGAACCAAATAAATTTCTAAAATTTTATATATAATCCATTTATAACATTTTATCAACCATTTAAAAACAATATTTTGTTATTGCATTAATGAATCTTATTACTATCATTAACTATTATTTTCAAATTCCACAAGATACCACTTACACTACTTTAATTATCAATTATAACTTTAAAACATGCATTGACACCAATAACCTATTTGGATGTAACTTTACCATGGATAATATATTCCCCAAAACCTACAACACTTAAATAATAGTAATAAAGTTTAAATACATAGGGATATGGGATGTATATATTTTCTTCAAATTGAGTAATGTAGTTGATCATGTTCAGCCAAAAAAAATCTATTATAATTTCCTTTAACCTTTTGAGATTTTAGGAAACACATTAAATAACCTTATCAATATCCTTTACTTACTAACCATTATCTATGGTAATATTCTTTAATTTCTAGAAATAGAATTATTTTGGTTGATTCCACTTACACAAACTTCACATTAGATGTTTACTTAGGAGTTCTCTTTTTATAGATTGGAATTTTTCTCTTATTAATGGCCTGAATCACAATAGTTTCTTACTTGGGTAAATTAATAGATAGATATCTCATGACACGTCCCTAATTAAATTTTTTTCTCCAAATATTCTTGTTTTCGTTTTTTTATCCCTTCATTACATATTCATTTTCACAAAAAATTCTTATTTTTTAGGATACTAAAATTACATGATCAGTGTTTGGACTCCTTTTTATTTTCCAAATCTTCTTATTTTTTCCAAGATATATATTGTACAACAAACGATTTTTAAATTCTCTTTGATCCACTTTCAGAATTGTGATCTTATTTTATTCTAGATAAACTTATTCTATAACTCACCATATTTCCCTTACCACTTATAGGGATATTATTACACAAGATTTCATTTGATAAACTTTTTTCCTTTTTCTTAGGAACTCCCATGGATTTGTTCATTACGTTCCTTATGGTATAATTTTTGAAATTACACAAGTATTATTTATGTTTATCCTCTTTTATAGATGCTTGATCCACACTGGATTTCTTCATCTATGGTGGGTCATTTTTACTTAATCATCCATATTTCTCATAGCTAGAGATGATTCCTTCTTTTTCATCTATTTCTATTATTTCTAGGAGTCCTATCGTGAGTTATCTTTTATTGGTGATTAGTGCACCCTTTTTTGAAAAATATTATTTTCCTATAATATAATAAATCTATTTTATAGATTCACATAATTTATTTCAATGTAATATGTATTATTTTTTTATTATATGAATATAGGAATAACTTAAAAAAACTTTTAGTTCTTATCATATTAAAATTCCTAACCATATTTCCATAGTTATAACTAATAAATATTCTCCTATAAAAAATGTGTATAGTTATTCCTTAATTGATATATTGTTATAGTATATCTTTTTTACTTTAATCCCTTGGTCTTGTACATGTATGATCATGGTATGTACAGTCATTCCACAATATTAGAATATTGTATCTACCATCGCATGAGAATCTTATATTCTAGATTTAGCTTGTGTTTTATAATTTCTCATTGACTCTGGATTCCCAAACTTGTGTACTTACCTCATTGACGTTAATATAGGATGTATATTCTTCTTTTCAATATTTTTTTGACACGTGAATATCATGGGGTGTGGCAATGAAATGTATTTACTATGTTAAAATATAGTATAGTAGTTAACCTAAGTTGTCTCCGGAGAGGAGCGCACAACAATCATGTTTGTCACTTTGTATTTGAATTTGTTTGATTTTGAAAAGAATGAAACAAAACTAAAGAAAGAAATAAAGATTGATATTTAAAACAAATTTAAAAGGAATGTGATTAAAAAATAGTGATAAGTATTGGGTGATCAGGATGGGGTTGCTTTTTCAATTGTAATGTTATCATAGTTCCAAGTTTATTCAATCTTCTTCTGCAAAGTTGGTTTAAGTGATATTTCACAATCGCGTCTTTTCACTCCCTTGGTAAATGGTGATGGTGAGAGTAAACCTTACCAATATCTCAGATAGGTCTACTCTCCTTCGTATGTGTTAAACAGATGTAGTGAATACCCTAAATTGTGTTAGGCAATTCCCGATCGGGACTTGTTTATCCCAAACAATTTAAAATATTCAATTCCCCCGCCACACGTACTGACGATCGCCGAGTACTTCACCACTAAGACCTGATCTATTCCATTGTATATAGACCAGAACCTAGTGGAGGGAGATTATTAACATTTACCGAAGCAATAATTACAACAGAATATTAAATCAAATACATCGCATAAGATAATAAACCGTTTATTAGAATTTGAAAACAACTTCACAGAAGAGAGGGAGATTTTATTCAATCAAATGTAAGAACTCAAAACATTAAAAATATAAAACCTTCCCTACCCCAATAACCTCATAAGTTTACCCCACCATGTTAAGGATATTTGATAATGATGAGGAAGATGAAGGCATTACAAAAATAAAAAGAAGAAATGAGTGAAAAGAAAAAACAGAATTTTCCCCTCCAGAATATGTCTTCTAGAATGATAGCTTTGGTTCTGCCCTCTCCTTGCCGAATCAGGCCGATGTCCCTTCTTATAAAATGTTGGCCAGGTAGTGGGTCATCTACCCTAAAAATATTAGAGCCATTGGATCCGTTTCAAGGATGTTATGGCCGCCTAAACGGAAAGGACCTTTCATGGCTGCCAAACACTATTCCACCAACCCTTCTTTGACCATTTAATTAGCAGCTTTAATGAATTAATTTATTCCCAATATTTTGTAATACCCTAACACTTATAGAATTATTTTGAACCCAGATAGAACCACTGCATTTGGAGACCAGTGGTCCATGATAGGATTCTTTAAATGAGTCATGGTCTATTCAGCCGTCCAGAATAACTTTTCACATTGACCGATTTTGTTTGGCCTGTTGGAGTTCGAATTGGAACTTTGTCAAGAAGAATAATTTGTAGAAAACTTACCCTATAATCCTACCAAAAAGGTATCAGGTAGATTGGATGAAATATGTAGAAGTTATTCTCGAAATACAGAGGAAACATAAATCTGTTTAATGTCTAGAATTAACCACTTTTCACATTTAAGCTCAAAACTCACCAAAATTCATAAAATGATGCAAATAAGATCAAATTGATTAATGGGAAGGGATTAAATAATTTAAAAATATATGTATAAATATTAAAATATGAGCTATTTCAATTCACCCACAGTAAGCACTTGGACTCCTAGACAAGTAAACATCGATATTAAATCAAAGAAAATTTTAAAACACATATCCTTGAGATCTAATAATCTAACACCAAGAAACAAAAAATATCATACCTCAAAAACAACCATTATTCCAATTAATCAATTAAGTTCATTAAATATATTTACTCTTCATTTTTATTCTCCCACACACACAAAACACTTACCTATCATTCATTTTCTTCTCATCACACAAATATCAATTTTCAACAATGTCTTTCTCATTCAATTCCCATGCAAGGGTCACTATAGGCTTCATAAATTCCTAAATCTCCACCCGATATGAGTCAAGGAAATAGTTTTTTCATGAGGACTTATCAAGGTTGTTCTGTGGCTTCAGGTTTGTAGGATTTAGATTTGACAAATTCTGAGGCTGAATAAGGAGGTTTTGGATATTTTTGAAGCAAAATTGCCTTTTTCTTATTTTTACTTAAATATGGTATTCTCCTCACTCTCCATAGAAGTAAATGAGCTCCAAAAGCATGAGAAATCAGTGAAATTTCACACCATTCATCATTTTAGTAGAAAAAGTATCAGTCATCTCAAACATGATTTTTCTTGAAAGCTCCAGATATGCACACCATTCCTTTCATTAGATGCTCCAGAAAGGCACAGCTTCTTTTACATGAATGTTACAGATAAGGCACAACATTCAACATAATTATTTTTTTCAATTTCAGGAACATATCTTCAGCATTTGATTTTACACCCAAAGTATCTCCAAATGAGCTAGCACAACACAAGTCAACCTCCCCCCACACTTAAGTTCAACTAGATTATGCAATTTCACTTCAAGAGCAGGTTGGATAGAGAAAATTGGCTTGTAATGTGCCTAACCTAACCGGCTGTTCATGGATTCTATGGGCTAGAAGGATTAAATGTACAAGGTGGTCCATTATAAAAAGGATTCTTAGGAAAAGGGGGCTTTAAAATCAAAGAAATGCCACAATCATTTAAAACATAAGTACCTAAAACCCTCAAGTTTTAATAGGAATTAATCAAATTCTGGTTAAATAAAATATGGTATGGTTCTCTCAAGAAGTTAAGTGAAAGAAACGAATATGAAAATTTGGTTTAGAAGCCTCACATGTAAGTGATTCAAATTAAAGATAGTTAATTGTGGCATGGTATTCAAAAATAAAAGAACTTTTCATGAAGTTTCCAAATATTTGAACTTGAAACAAAGTCATTTTTAGTATTCCTTTAAGCTTAGTTTCATGGGATAAATTGTTTCACACAATGAAATGGGTTTCAAAATTTGTGATGATAATCATTTCAGCTCAAAAGTTTCAAAAACATACAAGAAATTTAAAAACACGCATTTTTTTTTTGAAAAAATAGAAAATAAATTAAAAATACTAACTGTAAAGGTTCCCTCCCCCACACATAAATGATGCAGTGTCCATAATTAATTCAAATTTATTTAACATGTAAGACTATTTTGAATTGAATCATAACAATCAATAAAGTGTAAAGGAAAGGTACAACCTGACTTATTGGTAGTGCAATGTTGAGTTAAGCTCTTAAGTGCTACGCACATAAAAACCTACAACCAAAAGATGAGAAAATAATATAAGAAATTTATTAAAAGAAAATAAAAATGAAATTGAGTGAGAAAAGAAGGATAGATCTTGGTTTGATCCCCCAAGTGGGCCTTGGGTTTTGACTGCCTCCAGATGGGTAGTTTCAGTTGGTTATCCCCAATCCGATGGTGGGCTGAGTTTCTTTACTATGAACCACCAACACTTCTTCCTTCCAGTATGCACATATTCCTTTTTATTGAGGACTAAATGGATTTAATATTTCAAATCCACGCCTATGTAAATGAGATAAAACATGCATGTTGGGGATATGACAATGAATGAGTCCTCATTCTTGGTCTCCACTTGCACAACTTCATCATCATTCTCCAGTGGTTGCTCAATGTATGCTACATCAAAATAACAGTTAATGTTAGAATCAGAGTGAAATTATATTTGAATAATATTAAAAAATGATGAATCAATATCAAATTCTCCCTTCTAAAGTACGCATCTTGTTTCTCAATTTCCTTAGGCAAATCCACTTTTACCTCCTCTTGAACACCTTCTATTAAGTGTTCAACAAGTTTAGAGAGCTCTATATATTACTTATGATGTGAATCTTCTTCTCCTTCCTCATCCTTCAAGGAAATACATGTGTTAGCCTAATATGAAAATTTAAAACAATTAGAGGTGATACACAATTCCTATTCTATACAATCATAATGAAAATAGTTATGAAAAAGATTATCTCCCTTAAGTGTCTCGACATCATTTGATTATTCAGTGGAAATTTTATCTTGGAGTTGAATTTCACTAGATATAGGTAGGTAGTCAAGCTCCTCCATCTTCTCTTTTAATTCCACTTCTTTGGTGGTGCCTTCCATTAATGGTTCTTGATCTCCAGCACATAGCTCAGTAGTAAATTCTTCCTTCTTTGCTTCAGGTTCGTTCGTAGGTTCTGGTTTCTTCATCAATGCATAGACATATTCAAATGCTAGATCTACTTTTCTCTCCAATTGTTCAATGTCTTTTCGAAGTTCTTGCATCTGAAATATTTCATAACCAGCCTCATCTACTTGTTCCTCTTGTGGATAATTGTTCCATGAGTTAAAGAAATAATAATTTTAAAACATTATGGAAAAATATTTTTTATATGTTTTTTTAATTTTGATAACTGTCAGATATTTTTTATTAGATTGTGGCACTACCTCCCCGGCAACGGCGCCAAGTTTTGAAAAATGCTTATCTTGGGGTGTGGAAAAAAAATTATTTACTATGTTAATATATAGTATTGTAGTTAACCTAAGTTGTCTTCGGAGAGGAGCACACAACTATCATGTTTGTAACTTGGTATTTGAATTTGTTTGATTTTGAAAACAATGAAACAAAACTAAATAAAGAAATAAAGTTTAAAATTTAAAACAAATTGAAAAGTAATGTGATTAAAAAATAGTGATACGTATTGTGTGATCAGGTTGGGGTTGTTTTTTCAATTTTAATGTTATCATAGTTCCAATTTTATTCAATCTTCTTCTACTAAGTTGGTTTAAGTGATATTTCAAAATCGCATCCTATCACTCCCTTGGTAAATGGAGATGGTGAGAGTAAAACTTACCAATATCTCAGATCCGTCTACTATACTTCCTATATGTTAAACAGATGTAGTGAATACCCTTAATTGAGTTAGGCAATTCCCAATCGGGTCTTGTTTGTCCAAAACAATTTAAAATATTCAATACCCTCGCCACACATACTGACGATTGCCGAGTACATCACCACTAAGACCTGATCTATTCCATCGTATATATACCAGAGCCTCATGGAGGGTTATTATTAACATTTAACAAAGCAATAATAACAAAAGAATATTAAATAAAATACAATTTCATAAGATAATAAACCGTTTATTAGAATTTGAAAACAACTTCACATAAGAGAGAGAGATTTTATTCAATCAAATGTAAGAACTAAAAACATTACAAATATAAAACCTTCCCTCCCCAAATCACCTCATAAGTTTACCCCACCATGTTAAGGGTATTTGTGAATGATGAGGAAGATGAAGGCATTACAAAAATAAGAAGAAGAAATGAGTGAAAAGAAAAAATAGAATTATCCCCTCTAGAATCTGTCCTCTCGAATGATAGCTTCGTTTCTACCCTCTCCCTGCCAAATGAGCCTGAGGACCCTTCTTATAGAATTTTGAGAATGGAGTGGGGCATCTACCCTCAAAATATCATAGCAATTGGAGCAACGTAAAACATGTTATGTCCACCTAAATGGAAGAGACTTTTCTTAGCTTCCAAACACTATTCCAAAAACCCTTCTTTGACCAATTCATTTTCGGCCTTAATTAATGAATTTATTCTTGATATTTTTGGCTACTCTGACCCTTATAGTAAGATTTCGAACCCAGCTGAATCCAGTGAATTTGAAGGCTAGTGGTCCAAGATATGATTCTTTGAATGATTCATGGTCCATTCTGTCGTGCAGAATAACTTTTCACATTGACTGATTTTGTTTGGCATGTTGGAGTTCGAATTGGAACTTTTTCCAGACAAATACGTTGTATCCAACGAACAATTTCATCCTAAAAAAAGAATCAGGAAAATTGGATGACAAATGTAGAAGTTATTCTTGAAATATAGGGGAAACATAAATCTGTTAAATGTCTAGAATTAACCACTTTTCACATTTAAGCTCAAAACTCACCAAAAGTCACAAAATGATTCATATAAGATCAAATTGATTAATGGGAAGGGATTATATAGTTTAAAAACATATGTATAAATATTAAAATATGATCTCTTTCAATTCCACCATACTTAGCACTTGGACTCCTGGACAAGTAAACATCGATATTAAATCAAAGAAAATTTAAAAACACCTATCCTTGAGATCTAATAATCTAACACCAAGAAACAAAAATTTTATGCATCATCAACAACCTTTATTCCAAGTTCTCACTTCTGTTCATTAAATATATTTCCACTTCGTTTATTCTCTCACACACACAAAACAAATACCTATCATGCATTTTTTTCTCATCACACAAATAGTAATTTTCAGCATTGTCTTTCTCATCCAATTCTCTTGCAAGGGTCACCATAGGCTTGATAAATTCTTACATCTCCACCTGATATGAGTCAATGACATATTTTTATCATGAGGACTTTTCAAGGTTGCTCTGTGGCTTCAGGTTGGTAGGATTTATATGTGACAAATTCTAAGGCTGAATAAGGAGGTTTTGGCTCTTTTTGAAGCAAAATTGCATTATTCTAATTTTTACTTAAATATGGTATTCTCCTCACTCTCTTTATAAGTAAATCAGCTCCAACATCCTAAAAAATTAGTGAAATTTCACACCATTCATCATTTTAGCAAAAAAAAGTATCAGTCATCTCAGATATGATTTTTCTTGAAGGCTCCAGATAGGCACAACTTTCCTTTCATTAGAAGTTCCAGAAAGGCACATATTATTTTACATGAAAGTTCCAGATAAGGCACAACTTTCAACATAATTATTTTTTTCAATAGAAATAACATATCTTCAAAATTTTATTTTACACCCAAATTATCTCCAAATGAGGTAGCACAACATAAGTCAACCTCCCCCCACACTTAAGTTCAACTAAATTATGCAATTTCACTTCAAGAGAAGGTTTGATAGGGAAAATTGACTTGTAATGTGGTTAACATAACAGGTTGTTCATGGATTCTATGGGATACTAGGATTAAATGTACAAGGTGGTCCATTATAAAAAAGTATTCTTATGGAAAGGGGGCTTTAAAATCAAAGAAATGCCTCAATAATTTAAAAAATAAGTACCTAAAACCCTCAAGTTTTAACAGGAATTAATGAAATCCTGGTTAAATAAAACATGGTATGGTTCTCTCAAGAAGTGAAGTGAAAGAAAAAAATATGAAAATTAGGTTCAAGAGCCTCATAGGTAAGTGATATCAAATTTAAAGACAGTGAATTGTGGCATGGGATTCAAAAATCCAAAAACTTTTCAAGAAATTTCCAAATATTTGAACTTGAAACAAAGTCATTTTCAGCATTAATTTAAGCTTAGTTTCATGGGATAAATTGTTTCACACATTTAAATGGGTTTCAAAATTTGTGATGATAATGATTTCAGGTAAAAAGTTTCAAAAACATACAAAAAATTTAAAAACACGCATTTTTTTTGAAAAAATAAAAAATAAATTAAAAATACTTACTATAAAGGTTTCCTCCCCCACACTTAAATGATGCAGTGTCCACAATGAATTCAAATTGATTTAACATGTAAGAATATTTTGAATTGAATCATAGAAATCAATAAAGTGTAAAGGAATTGTACAACCTGACTTATTGGTAGTGCAATGTTGAGTTAATATCCTAAGTGCTACAGACATGAAAACTTATAACCAAAAGTGGAGAAAATAATATAATAAATTTATTAAAAGAAATTAAAAAGTAAATAGAGTGAGGAAAGAATGATAGATCTTGGTTTGATCGCCCAAGTGGGCCCTGGGTTTTGACTGCCTTTATATGGGCAGTTTCAGTTGGTTATCCCCAATCCGATGGTGGGTTGGGTTTCTTTAATATGAACCACCAACACTTCTTCCTTCTAGTATACACATATTCCTTTTTATTGAAGACTACATGGATATAGTATTTCAATTCCACCCCTATGAAAATGAGATAAAACATGCATGGTGGAGGTATGACAATGAATGAGTCCTCATTCTTGGTCTCCACTTGCACAATTTCATCATCATTCTCCAGTGGTTGCTCAAAGTATGCTACATCAAAATAACTGTCAATGGTAGAATCAGAGTGCAATTATATTTGAATAATTTTAAAACATGATGAATTAATATCAAATTCTTCACTTCCAAAGTAAGAATCTTGTTTCTCATTTTCCTTAGGAAAATCCACTTTGACCTCTTGAACACATTCTATTAAGTGTTCAACAAGTTTAGAGAGCTCCATATATTCCTTATAATGAGAATCTTCTTTTAATTCCTCATCCTTCAAGGAAATACATGTGTTAGCCGAATCTAAAAATTTAAAACAATTATAAGTGAAACTCAATTAAGATTCTATGCAGTCATAATGAAAAAGGTTATGGAAAAAGATTATATCCCTTAAGTGCCTCGACATCAATTGATTCTTCAGTGGAATGTTTATCTTGGAGTTGAATTTCACTAGATAGAGGTAGGTAGTAAAGATCCTCCATCTTCTATTTTAATTACATTTCTTTGGAGGTGCCTTCCTTTAATGGTTCTTGATCTCCAACACATAGCTCAGTAGTAAATTCTTCCTTCTTGGCCTCCTCAGGTTTGTTCGTAGGTTCTGGTTCCTCCATCAATGCACGGTCATATTCAAATGCTAGATTTGATTTTCTCTCTAGTTATTCTTTGTCTTTTAGAAGTTCTTGCATCTGAACTATATCATAACCAGCCTCATCTACTTGTTCTTGTTGTGGATAATTGTTCCATTAATTAATGAAATAATCATTTGAAAACATTATGGAAAAATATTTTTTAAGTGTTTTATTAATTTTGAAAAGTGTCAGATACTTTTTATTAGATTTTGGCACTACCTCCCCAACAACGACACCAAGTTTTGACACGTTCCTGTCATGGGGTGTTGCAAAAAAAATTATTTACTTTGTTAAAATATAGTATAGTATTTAACCTAAGTTTTCTCCAGAGAGGAGCGCACAACAATCATGTTTGTCACTTTGTATTTTAATTGGTTTGATTTTGAAAACAATGAATCAAAACTAAAGAAATCAATAAAGATTAAGATTAAAAAAAATTGAAAAGGGCTGTGATTACAAAATAGTGATAAGTATTGGGTGATCAGGTTGGGGTTGGTTTTTCAATTGTAATGTTATCATAGTTCCAATTTTATTCAATATTTTTTTGGTAAGTTGGTTTAAGTGATATTTCACAATCGCATCCTATCACTCCCATGGTAAATGGTGATGGTGAGAGTAAACCTTACCAATATCTCAGCTCGATCTACTATCCTTCTTATGTGTTAAACAGATGTAGTGAATACCCTCAATTGAGTTAGGCAATTCCTGACCGGGTCTTGTTTATCCCAAACAATTTAAAATATTCAATACTGTGACCACACGTACTGACGGTCGCCGAGTAATTCACCACTAAGACGTGATCTATTCCATCATATATAAACCAAAACCTTGTGGAGATATATTATTAACATTTACCAAATAAATAATAACAACATAATATTAAATCAAATATAATCACATTAGATAATAAACCGTTTATTATAATTTGAAAACAACTTCGCAGAAGAAAGATAGATTTTATTCAATCAAATGTAAGAACTCAAAAAATTAAAAATATAAAACCTTCCCTCCCCAAATCACCTCATATGTTTACCCCACCATGGTAAGGGTATTTTAGAATGATGAGGAAGATGAAGGCATTACAAAAATAAGAAGAAGAAATGTGTGAAAAGAAAAAACATAATTTTCACCTCCAGAATCTATCATCTAGAATGATAGCTTCGGTTCTTCCCTCTACCAACCGAATGTGGCTGAGGTACCTTCTTATTTAATGTTGGGAATGGAGTGGGTCATCTACCCTCAAAATATAATATCCATTGGTGAAGTTTCAAAGATTCTATGGACGCCTAAATGAAAGGGAATTTTCCTGGCCGCCAAACATTATCCCACCAATCCTTCTTTGACCATTTCATTGGAGGCATTAATGAATGAATTTATTCCTGATATATTGTTCTACACTGACCCTTCTAGTAAGATTTATAACCCAGCTAGAACCAATTCATTTGGATGTCGTTGGTTCAAGATATGATTCTTTGAATGAGTCATGGTCCATTCTGTCGTCCAAAATAACTTTTCACATTGACCGACTTGGTTTGGCCTGTTGGAGTTTGAATTTAAACATTTTCTAGAAGAATAATTTTTATCCAACAAACCCTTTAATCCTAAAAAAATAATCAGGTAAATTGGATGAAAAATGTAGAAGTTATTCTCGAAATACAGAGGAAACATAAATTAGTTTAATGTCCAGAATTAACCACTTTTCACATTTAAGCTCAAAACTCACCAAAAGTCATAAAATGATGAAAATTAGATCAAATTAATTAATGGGAAGCGATTTAATCATTTAAAAACATATATATAAATATGAAAATATGAGCTCTATAAATTCCCCCACACTTAGTACTTGGACTCCTGGAAAAGTAAACATCGATATTAAATCAAAGTAAATTTTAAAACACATATCCTTGAGATCTAATAATCTAACACCAAGAAACAAAAAATATCATGCCTCATCAACAACAATTATTCCAATTTTTCAATTCAGTTCATTAAATATATTTCCTCTTTATTTATTCTCCCACACACACAAAACATTTACCTATCATGCATTTTCTTCTTATCACACAAATATCAATTTTCAACAATGTCTTTCCCATCCAATACTCATGCAAGGGTCACCATAGGCTTGATAAATTCCTACATGTCCACCCGATATGAGTCAAGGAGATATTTTTATCATGATGACTTTTTAAGGTTGTTCTGTGGTTTCAAGTTGGTAGTATTTAGATGTGACAAATTATAGGCTGAATAAAGAGGTTTTGGCTCTTTTTGTGGCAAAATTGAATAATTCTGATTTTTACTTAAATATGGTCTTCTTCTCACTCTCCTTAGAAGTAAATCAGATCTAACAGCATGAAAAATCAGTGCAATTTCACACCATTCATCATTTAAGAAAAATAAATTATAATTCATCTCAAACATGATTTTTCTTGAAAGCTCCAGATAGGCACAACTTTCCTTTCATTAGATGCTCCAGAAAGGCACAACTTCTTTTTCATGAAAGTTCCAGATATGGCACAACATTCAGCATAATTATTTTTTTCAATAGCAATAATATATCTTCAACATTTTATTTTAAACCCAAATTATCTCCAAATGAGGTAGCACAACACAATTCAACCTCCCTCCACATTTATGTTCAACTAAGTTATGAAATTTCACTTCAAGAGTAGGTTGGATCGGGAAAATTGGCTTCTAATGTGGCTAACATAATAGGCTATTCATGGATTCTATGGGCTACAAGGATTAAATGTACAAGGTGGGCCATTATAAAAAAGATTCTTATAAAAATGGGGCTTTAAAATCAAAGCAATTCCTCAATCATTTAAAACATAAGTACCTAAAATTCTCAAGTTTTAATAAGAACTAATCAAATTCTGATTAAATCAAGCATGGTATGGTTATCTCAAGAAGTGAGGTGAAAGAAAAGAATATGAAATTTAGGTTCATAAGCCTCATATGTAAGTGATTTCAAATTTTAAGATAGTGAATTGTGGCATGGGAATCAAAAATCAAAGAACATTACATGAAATTTCCAAATATTTAAACTTGAAACAAAGTCATTTTCAGCATTCCTTTGAGCTTAGTTTCATGGGATAAATTGTTTCACATATTGAAATGGGTTTCAAAATTTGTGATGATAATCATTTCAGCTCAAAAGTTTCAAAAACATACAAAAAAGTAAAAAAAAATGCATTTTTTGGAAAAATATAAAATCAATTAAAAATACTAACTATAAAGGTTCCCTCCCCCTGTCACGACCTGTCCCAGTGGGGCCCGTGCCATGACTCCCCAAGCTCGCCTACAATAGGCCTGTTGGGTCGGAGAAAAAGGGAAGTGATGGCAAGAGGGGGGGGGGGGTGAATTGCCTTTTAAAAAAAGATTAACAAATTAAAATCAAAGTAAAGAATGCAGCGGAAATAAAAGAGGCAAGACACAAGAAATTGATAACGGAGTTCGGCCAAAACCCGGCCTACGTCTCCGCTCCCAACTCAACCGTTGAGAGATTCCTACCGCTTGCTTTTCAATGGTTTTAGCAAGAAACCCACTAGGCTTTGAGGTAGCACTAGGACCTATTACAGCTTGCTTTTGAAATGGTTTAGCAAGAACCCACTTGCTTTTAATGGTTTAGCAAGAACCCACTATCCTTCTTACAGGTGAAGGATAGCTCACCTATGTCTCAAGCTATTTAAAGGAAATCTTGACAACCTCTTCACACCTTAGTGGTGATGTGAAACCCAAAAGAAAGAGGGGATGAGAAAAGTTTGGGGTTTGTAGGCACAAACCCAATTTTAAGCTCAAAATAAATAAAACAAGCAAAATCGTATTTGAGGAAGTCTTGGGCGCCTTTGATTGATTGGAGATGTTGAAGGCCGCTTCCAAGCTTCTTTGAAGGAGCTCCTTGGATGTGGAAGTTGTTGGAGCACTTGAGGTTCCTTTGAGGGAAGTCGCCGGAGGTTGGCCAATTGATACAAAATATGTCTGTTGGCTTCGTATATGATCCAGTAGGTGTCCGGGGCTTCCTTGGCCTTTATTTATAGGCATGGAACCCTTGGGGAGTCTTCGGAGCCGTTGTAAAGGCTTAAAGAGCCGTTGGAGGCCAAATGGGAGTTGAATGGTCAAAGCCAACGGCTAGTTTGACTGGGCCACCGGCTGGCCGGTGCAGGGCCACCGGCTGGCCGGTGCCTTGGTTGTTGAGAAGGCCTTCTGCCCAGGCAGCACCGGCTGACCGGTGCCAGAGCCACCGGCTGGCCGGTGGGGAGACAGTAGCAAACACTGTTGCATCAGGTTGCCACCGGCTGGCCGGTGACAGAGCCACCGGCTGACCGGTGGAACCTGGCAGTGGGCAATGCCTCTGCCAGGTCCACCGGCTGGCCGGTGCTATCACACCGGTTGGCCGGTGGACGGAATTTCAGTCCACTTCTTGTCCATTCTTGGGCCAATCCTTTGGCAATCTTTTTCCTATCATCCACAACACTTAAAAACAAGGAGATAAACATGTAAGTGATTGTGATCATGAAAATTAAACCACGAGGGGATACGAGAGGTACAACAATCTCCCCCTATTTTGATGATCACAATCACCAAAACAATCAAAGTAAAATACTGAAATTAAAGACATTCTTAAAGGATAATTTGAAAATAAATCAAAGCATGATAGAAAAGATTCTCCCCCAATCAATCAAGAAATTTCTCCCCCTTTGTGATTATCAAAATAGCACGGGGCATAAAACTTGATTGAGGGAAAATTGAAAATCAAGATTTTTAAATCAATTGGAATTTTTGAAAATTGAATTAAAAAATTTGAATAACAGTTTGAATTGAAAGTTTTGAATAAAAAAACCAATTTGAAATTTGAAATTTGAAACCAAATGAAATTTTTGAAATTAAGAGTTTTGAGACAAGGTTTGAAAACAATTTAGAAAGTTCTCCCCCTAAATAAAAACAATGAATCACCGGGGAAAGGAAACTATTTTTGGCCCGGAGAGACTCGCCAAAAGGGATTTTTCAATCCAAATTTGTCTCATGGCGGGTCTTCTCCTATAAAATTCGTCCGAAAATAAAAAATATTTGGGTTGACCGTACCGGGCATTTTTGCAATCACACTCATAAATGAGGTGCCCGAGTTTTTTACAATAGTTACAAAATTTATAACTAGAGCTCCCCCTTACAAAAATAGTGGGTGCATGGGAGGAGGAGGCTACATTGGTATATCCTAGCCCTTGGGTGGTTCTTGAAATTCGTTGGGAACCAAGCAATTTTGAAAGATTTTGTTCCCCTTGGGTGAATTTGGCTAGGGATTCTCTAAGGTCCTTGATGGTTGATTCCAAAGAATCAACATTTGGGAAATTTTGGATTTTTAGGGAGAGTTCCTCCTTCTCTTTGAGAAGATGGTCTTTTTCGGAGGAAAGATTTTTGAAATTCTTTTTTAAAGCAACAAATTTTGAAGAGAGTTCATGAAAACCATTTTCAAGTTGGTCTCTAGCGTGTGAGAGTTCTTCATAAGATAGATGATTAAATGAATTAGAAGAACTAGAGGAGGAATAGGAGGAAGAGGAGGAAGATACCTCATGTTTTGCCATTAGGCAATTATTACCATTGTCGCTCGAGGAGAAAGAAGAGAAGGAGGAGCTATCACTCCAAGTTTTCTTTAAAGCCTTCTTCTCCTTCTTCTTGGCCCTTTTCTTGTGAGGTGGGCAAACGGGCTTGATCTTTTCGTCGGGTTCTTGCTTTTGATCGGATTCTTGCTTTGGAGCCTCGCTTGTCCCTTCATAGGTTAGTTCTAAAAATTTCCAAAGATCGTAAGAAGTAGAGCAAGTAGAAATGCAATTAAAAACATTACGGTCAAGACCACAATGAAGAGCGTTCATGGCTTTGCCATCAAGCTCAAAATAAGCAATGTCATTGGGGGTCCATTTAGACTCATCGGGAGAGGAGAGCGTAAAACCATGCATAACAATTCTATAAATTGGATAGCCAATACTTTTAAGAAAAGTTGACATGCGGGTTTTCCAAAAAGTATAGTCGGTTCCATCAAACAATGGAGCACAACCCAATGAATGAACTTCGAGGGTTTGAGAAGAAGAAGCGGTAGAAGCCATCAAAAAGGATCTTTAATTTGAAACCGGTTTAGGGAATTATTCAAATACGCCCTCTGATACCAATTGTTGGGTCGGAGAAAAAGGGAAGTGATGGCAAGAGGGGGGGGGGGTGAATTTCCTTTTAAAAAAAGATTAACAAATTAAAATCAAAGTAAAGAATGCAGCGGAAATAAAAGAGGCAAGACACAAGAAATTGATAACGGAGTTCGGCCAAAACCCGGCCTACGTCTCCGCTCCCAACTCAACCGTTGAGAGATTCCTACCGCTTGCTTTTCAATGGTTTTAGCAAGAAACCCACTAGGCTTTGAGGTAGCACTAGGACCTATTACAGCTTGCTTTTGAAATGGTTTAGCAAGAACCCACTTGCTTTTAATGGTTTAGCAAGAACCCACTATCCTTCTTACAGGTGAAGGATAGCTCACCTATGTCTCAAGCTATTTAAAGGAAAGCTTGACAACCTCTTCACACCTTAGTGGTGATGTGAAACCCAAAAGAAATAGGGGGTGAGAAAAGTTTGGGGTTTGTAGGCACAAACCCAATTTTAAGCTCAAAATAAATAAAACAAGCAAAACCGTATTTGAGGAAGTCTTGGGCGCCTTTGATTGATTGGAGATGTTGAAGGCCGCTTCCAAGCTTCTTTGAAGGAGCTCCTTGGATGTGGAAGTTGTTGGAGCACTTGAGGTTCCTTTGAGGGAAGTCGCCGGAGGTTGGCCAATTGATACAAAATATGTCCGTTGGCTTCGTATATGATCCGGTAGGTGTCCGGGGCTTCCTTGGCCTTTATTTATAGGCATGGAACCCTTGGGGAGTCTTCGGAGCCGTTGTAAAGGCTTAAAGAGCCGTTGGAGGCCAAATGGGAGTTGACTGGTCAAAGCCAACGGCTAGTTTGACTGGGCCACCGGCTGGCCGGTGCAGGGCCACCGGCTGGCCGGTGCCTTGGTTGTTGAGAAGGCCTTCTGCCCAGGCAGCACTGGCTGACCGGTGCCAGAGCCACCGGCTGGCCGGTGGGGAGACAGTAGCAAACACTGTTGCATCAGGTTGCCACCGGCTGGCCGGTGACAGAGCCACCGGCTGACCGGTGGAACCTGGCAGTGGGCAATGCCTCTGCCAGGTCCACCGGCTGGCCGGTGCTATCACACCGGTTGGCCGGTGGACTGAATTTCAGTCCACTTCTTGTCCATTCTTGGGCCAATCCTTTGTAAATCTTTTGCCTATCATCCACAACACTTAAAAACAAGGAGATAAACATGTAAGTGATTGTGATCATGAAAATTAAACCACGAGGGGATACGAGAGGTACAACAAGGCCAAGGGCTGGTGACTAGCACAAAGTAGGCATATTACTCACATGTAAGGCATTGCCTATGTACAAGTACACACACACACACATTGTAACACCCCAAGCTTTCATGATACGCTTCTCTTTCAACAACGCAATAGCTTGCATTGTACACAAGTTCGAGATTCTAACACATCGCGACCAATCAAAGTAGCAGTTATGAATAGTAATACCCACTTTTTGAAATTATATAAATTTTATATTTCAAAATGGACTTCATTTTTTTATTCGGAACCGCGAAATTATCCTATGTTGATTTTTTTTAATTTTATGAGAACTTCCAATTTTCAATGAATAGACAAAATACTTAAAAACAACTTTTTTAATCAAAATAATTTATAGTAATAAATTATACTATTGAGTGGTTTTAAAATATAAATAGAATATATTTTTACCATTTTATCCAATGGTGGCCATTATTATTAATTTCACTTTGAAATTGGACGTGAAAGAGTGTCAATCTTTTGATATATATTATTTCTTAAAAACAAGCTATTTGTTGTGACACCAGGAATTAATTATTAAATTAATTAATTCAACTTATATGTTTTAATTTTGTAAAATAGACATCATTTTTGAATTCATAATATCAATTATATCTTTGGGAGAATTTTTTTTGTTCTGAAAAACATCGATTTTTTATGAATAGTGAAACTACTAAGTGGTAGTTAAAAAAACTGATTTTTCGTTTAAATGAAATTTCACCACCTATGTGATTTGAATTTCCAAAATCCGACATAAATCATTTTCATTAGGAAGTAAAATGTGGTTGAATGGGATTAAAATAATTTTTTGGTGAATAGTAACTTTTAAGTTCTATTAATCTGGATTAAGGTAATTAGTGTAACTTAAGGTAAATATAATGTTATAATAATAAGAAATCACCATTAAACATCTCTTACCCTTATTGGGTGAGTCATGGCCCACCAATACAATCTATGGGTAAACTTGGGGACCCCATGAAGCCACTTGGGTAAGAAAATGACATTAATAACTTTTTATTTAAAGTAAAAATGAAATTGTCACAAACATGTTTTGTTTTACTAAAACAATTATTACATGGGGTTATATAAGTTACCATTTAGACTACAAATAATAATTGTAAGTATAAAAATATTTCCTACATCATGGTAATTGTTTTATAATTCTTTGACATTAAATAAATTAAATTTTTTATAACACCATGATAATACAACGATTACCTCATTAATTAACGATTTAAATAAAATGAAAAGATAATATAAAATCTAAGACATAAACTTGTCAAAAACCTATTGGATGAGTAGATTTATAACCCTTATCACCTTGTCCTTGAAATATATAATTTTTGGACCTTTGAAATCTGAAGAGAACTTTATAATAATGTAACATTTCATGACCTTCCAAGAGTGCCCCTCCTCCCCTCTTATAAAAGGCCCCCACCTCTACCACCTTATTCACACCATAAAAGCCATTTGGCTCAGCCAAACTATTCCAAAATACTCTCTCAACTTCCCTCTATTACTCCTAGAATCCTCACATTGGGCAGAAGTCTTCCCAAGGAAGCATTTGGCTCAAATCAAAAAGAGTTACCCGATTTTAAGGTAATGTCTTCTCTTATGTTCTATTGTTTTATTTTGCTTCTCCAACCCCTTAAATTCTTTTATTCCATTGTTTTGTAAAAAACCAGTATCTTCAATATACTAGGATGTTTTTATGATAAGTATTTTATTTACACTTACACACACCTTTGTCTAATGGTTAATGAACATACAGTTTCTGTGGGTGGCGAATTACTGCCTCACGAAACGATGATTGTTCAATCTTCTTTTAACACCTCTCATGGTGGCCATTATGATGAAACTATTTTTATATATGATATATATTATGTTTATGTATTATTTATTCTTCTGTATTTTTCATTTATTGTATACATTTATGATTTCCATTATGGGTAAACGCGATAATTTCGTTTTAGGAAGTGAAGACTACCGCCCCCTCAAAGTGATTTGATTCGTTAATGCCATATGTGGGATGTATAAAGGACAAAGATGATTATATTATATATGATATTATACTATAATCATAATATACCTTTACATCATTATGATTTAATTACATTAAATACAAAATATAAATGAAAGTAGCGTTCATGCGTATGTACTGCTTACCATCTCAATGAATAGTGCATTTCATTTCTTACCTCTAAATTTTATGTAATATTATAAATGCATGTATATACTGGATATATATGAAATATATGATATCTACATGATTAATATAATTCTGTATATAATGGATATTTTACCACATGAACAACTTGTAATTATAAAAATTTTATTTTTAACTCAAGTACGAGAGATCGACAAAACGACCGTTATTAACGTAAATAATTACATAATGTTCAAAACATAATAATAAGGGATATAAAAGGAATAATAAACTTGAAAAAGGTTCTTAAACAATTATAAATTAACTCTAGTTTATTATTCAAGAGGTTAAAATCGGTTGAGTCAAGTCGGACATGAGGTAAGGGACTTCGTCTCAATCTTCTTTCATTGAGGCATATTTTGTTTTATACACAACTTTCTTTTAAATGGTGTATAAATCCCTTTGAATTTTACTTTTATTCAAAAAGAATCTTTTTATACAAAGCATTTTTACTAAAAGACAAAAGGAATTTAATGTATTGCGTATGCGGCGACAACGACTTCTACGTCGCCGTGACCATTATTTGAGTTTCGGCTTCCTCTACAAGCCATATCTTTTTTTAAATGAAAAATAAATACCAAGTTTTAATTTTCTTTTATTTTGGTATTGAAAACGGTTTTATTATATAAATGTGTTGTATTGATATCTTGTGATTTAAATGTGGAAATGTTATGTTTCCTTTATGCATGTTTTATGTGATATGATTATGTTATGGTTTATGATATGTTTAAACCTTTTCATATAAGGAATGCATTGGACTTAATAAGTGACAGGTGGAGCTCGCTATAGCTCCTCGATGCATCAGTAGATCTCATGAGACAAACTAGTGTCCTGGCATGAGGCCTTGACAAAATCTTATTTATAGTATTGGCACGAGGCCTTGGCTACGTGGTTATGATAGTCTGGCATTATAAATTACATCATTATGAAAGTGGTTATTGATATTGCATGTGATTATTCGACCAGTAGAATATCCATGTGAATAAGTAAATGAAATTATTTCATTCTACTTTTTATATATTATGCTGAAGTTCATTTTTAAAAGGCTATTGTTTAGTTATATATTTCCTTAAATGTTTATGTTTATTTATTAAATCTTCGATTATATTGTTATCCTTACTGAGCATCTGAGCTCACCCCTTTCTATGTTTTATTTTTCCCAGGACATGAAGAAATATTTTATGACTGACCTACATGGATAGTCTAAAAGGGATAGAAGTGTGGACTATGGAGACTATGTTATTGTGATTTTTCACTTTATGATGTAATGTTAGACTTATGAATGTATCTAGTGTTTCAAAGGCTACTAAACTAATCGGTCTTTCGAGACTCGATTTTTTGTGATCATGCCAATGTTATGCAATAATGCACCGACTCTGGGTAAGTGGGGTTGGGGCGTTATAGTTGGTATCAGAGGTAGTTTAGTACTATCCTTGGAAGCTAGATTTAGATAATCTCTGATTAGAGCACAAAGCCATAAGATAGACTTTGAGGATTAGTATAGAATAACTTCCTATAATTTTGGTGTTATAGAGATTTTGTGAGTTTTCCGAGCAATACATCCATGTCTAGATACGAGCAGTTAGAGGCGGCTCTGTCACAGATATAGCTAGGACTAAAACCCGAATACACCGCTTAGAGCTAGACTCGAATGGGAACTGGTGCACGACAACGGTCCTTACTGCACTCTTGGTTACTACACTCCCAGGGGATATGCTTAGGATAATTCTCATTTTCTTTACAAACCATTATGAAGGGATTATGAGTATATACTTCCTCAAAGAAAACATTTTTATGATTATGGATTATATCCATAAACTGTTCAATTTATGTTAAGTGTTTTACAAGTATGGAATTATGTATTTTTATTCATAAAATGATCTAGTTTATGATATTGTTTAGAAATGGTGCTTAGTGGAAGTAATGGAAACTGTATCAATGCACTCAGTCCATGTAGGGATTTCCCTCCTACTCAATATAATTATAGTGGAGCTGGGGATACAACTGGTGCTGATCAACTTATCACCATACTGGGTCAACTCACTCAGGTTATGAATAATAACCTTACTCGTATGGAGCACCCTGATCCGCTACGTAGAGGATCAATGTTAGATCGCTTCATGAGGAAACAACCGCCAACATTTAATGGGGGTACAAATACATTAGTAGCTGATCAATGGATAAACTCCTTAGAGAAAATATTTCATGCCTTGGGGAGTAGCGAAAGGGAGAAGGTTGTCATGTCAGTTTACCGCCTCACTGGAGATTCCGATCAATGGTTGTCATTGATTCAAAACACAAAGGAAGATGATGAAGTATCAAATATGGAATGGAGGGAGTTCAAAGATATGTTCTTAGAAAAATACTTTTCTTGTGACCATCGAGCATATATAGAAAGGAAATTTTTGAGTCTGAGTCAAAATGAGGATGAGAATGTCGCAAAGCATGAGGCTAACTTTACAAGGTTAGCGAGGTATGATGCAGATTATATACGTAACCCAAGAAGTAAGATTGATCGTTTCTTTGATGGGTTAAAACCGTTTCTTCGTCGAGCATTAGTGTCACAATCCTTCTCTTCGTATGAAGACATTGTATCATGTGCTATTAAGATGGAAAAGGAATTCTCTAAATCTTGTGACAATAATGTAAAGCAAGAGAAGAAGAGAATGGTGGAACAAGAGATAGATAAAGGGAAAACTGGAAAGAAGGATTTTCTATTATGTGATAATTGTGGGAAGAATCACCCCGGTACTTTCCTAAAAGGAATGAGAGTTTGTTATAAATGTGGAGATAAAGGTCACTAGGCTCTTGATTGTAAGGGAAAGAAAGAGGCTACCAATGTTGAATGCTACAATTGTAGAGAAATGGGGAATTATGCAAATGAATACCCTAAGAGACAAGGAAACATACCTCAAAAAAGTTAATGGGATCAAGGAAAATCTTATGTTGTTACTATAGCTGAAGTGGAATAATTAATGTATTGGTGCTTTTGGACTCAAGGATTATATTCTGGTTATAATAATAATGTAATATATATAAGGATTGTACTGTAGTACTTGTTGTTTTCATTAAGGTTTTAATATGATGAAGGTAATCATATTTTTAGTATGTGACAATAATAGAAACTTTACTTTGTTTGGGGAATCTGATGTTACAATTTATTTTGGAATTTAGAGACCTTTTAGAGAAAGTCTGGAAAGAGGTATTTTGGATAACTATAAAGGTTGGAATGGATTAAGTTGAACTTTGGTTAGTATTGTTTAAGGTTAAAACATTTCTGAAGATTATTTTTGGTATATTATAATACTATAGTTTTAGGAAAAGTAAAACATGCAGGTTGGGGGATAACCCGTCGCGTTGGACAAAGCTGCAGGAATCGAACCCACAACCATAGTGCGACAAGACTTTATTTCCTACCACTAGCCTACTGGACGTCCCTGGTTATTACAAAATAGTTTTCCTAATCTAAATGGTATGTCTTAATATTTGGAACCTTACACGATTAAGATAAATATAATATTTTTGAGTTCTATTATCTTTTTGAGTGAAAGATGAGTTTGTGGTGGAAATTAGTCGAAGGTTGAAACTCTACTTTTCTAGTATATATATATATATATATACCTCTCTTGTATTCTATAAATAAATTAATTCTTAAACTTTAGAAAAAGGATATTAAAAAAAATGTGTTATCCTAATACCTTATGTTTTGTTGAACTGATGATATTTTAAATCAACATAGATTGAAGGCTTTGAGACCCTCAATTTTACACTTGTTTGTGATTGATGACCTCAATCACTCCCTATATATATTTACGTTTTTCCTCCAATTATATGTCTCTAATTTCCACCAATGTTCTCTTAATCGAGATCATAATTTGGTGATGACTTTTTCATTTCGTTTTCCCTCTTATTAAGGCTACATTTTATTAACCTTATTTTTGATGTGGGTTTTTCACAAAGGTATTTTCTATTTTCAACCTTTTATTTTCGAAGAACATTTTCAAATTGCGAGGACACAATTTATTAAAGGTGGGGAGAATGTAACACCCCAAGCATTCATGATACTCTTCTCTTTCAATAATGCAATAGTTTGCATTGTACGCAAGTTCGAGATTCTAACACACCGCGACCAATCAAAGTAGCAGTTGTGAATAGTAATACCCACTTTTTGAAATTATATAAATTTTATATTTCAAAATGGACTTCATTTTTGTATTCAGAATATCGAAATTATCCTAAGTTGAATTTTTTGTAATTTTCTGAGATCTTCCAATTTTCTTTGAATAGAAAAAATACTTAAAAATAACTTTTTTAATCAAAATAATTTATAGTGATAAATTATAATATTTAGTGGTTTTAAAATATAATTAGAATAAATTTTTACCATTTTATCCAATGGTGGTCATTATAATTTATTTCACTTTGAAATTTTTCGTGAATGATTGTCAATCTTTTCATATATATTATTTCTTAAAAACACGCTATTTGTTGTGACAGCAGGAATTAATTATTAAATTAATTAATTAAACTTATATGTTTTTAATTTTGTAAAATAGACATCATTTTTGAATTCAGAATATCATTTATATATTAGGGTGAATTTTTGGTATTGTTCTGAAAAACTTCGATTTTTGATGAATAGTGAAACCAGTAAGTGGTAGTTAAAAAAACAGTTTTTTCATTTAAATGAAATTTTACCACCTCTGTGATTTGAATTTCCAAAATCCGACATACATCATTGTAATTATGAATTAAATTGTGATTCAATGGGATTAAAATAATTTTGGTGAATAGTAACTTTTAAGATCTATTAATCGCAATTAAAGGTAATTAGTGTGACTGAAGGTAAATATAATGTTATAATAATATGAAATCACCTTTAAACTTGTCCTACCATTATTGGGTGAGTCATGTACGACCCAGAAAATCCATGGGTCAACTTGGGGACCCCATGGAGCAACTTGGGTAAGAAAATGACATTAATAACTTTTTCTTTAAAGTAAAAATAAAATTGTCACAAACAAGTGTTGTTTTACTAAAACAATTATTACATGGGGTTATATAAGTTAAAATTTCAACTATAAATATTCATTTGAAATATAAAATGATTTAATACATCAAGTTAATTGTTTTATAATTTTTATACATTAAATAAATTAATGTTTTTATAACACCATGATGATGCAACGATTACCTCATTAATTAATGATTTAAATAAAATGAAAAGATAATGTAACATCTAAGACTTAAACATGTGAAAAACCTATTGGATGAGTAGATTTAGAACCATTATCACCTTATCTTCTAAATATATAATTTTGGGACCTTTAAAATCCGAAAATCACTTCATAATAATGTAACATTTCATGACTTTCCAAGAGTTCCCCGACTTTCCTCTTATAAAAGGCCCCTACCTCTACCACCTTATTCACACCATCAAAGCCATTTGGCTTGGCCAACCTATGACCAAATACACTCTCAACTTCTTTCTGTCACTCCTAGAAGACTCAATTTTGGCATACGTATTCCCAAGGAAGCCTTTGGCTCAAATCAAAAAGAGTTACCTGATTTTAAGGTAATGTCTTCTCTTATGTTCTTTTGTTTTATTTTGATTCTCTAACCCCTTAAACTCTTTTTATTCATCTATTTTGTATCATCACCAGTATCTTAAATATACTAGGATGTTTTTATGATATGGAATTTATTTACACTTACACACACCTTTGTCTAATGGTTAAAGAACATACTGTTTTTATGGGTGGAAAATTACTGCCTCACGAAATGATGATTGTTCAATATTCTTTTAACACCTCTCATGGTGGCCATTATGATGGAAATATTTTTATATATGATATATATTATGTTTATATTTTCTTTATTCTTATGTATTTTTCATTTATTGCATACCTTTATGATTTCCATCATGGTTAAACGCGATAATTTCATTTTTGGAAGTGCAGACTACCCCCCCTAAAAGTGATTTGATTCGTTAATGCCATATGTGGGAAGTATAAAGGATGGAGTTGATGATATTATATATGATATTATACTGTAATTATAATATAACTTTACATAATTATGATTTCATTCCATTAAATACAAAATAGAAATGAAAGTAGTGTTCCTGCGTACGTACGGCTTACCGTCTCCATGAACGGTGCATTTCATTTCATACCTCTAAATGTTATGTAATGTTATAAATGCATGTATATACTGGTTATATATGAAATATAAGATATCTAAATCATTAATATAATTCTGGATTTAATGGATATTTTACCACATGAAGAACTTGTAATTATAAGAAGTTTATTTTTAACTCAAGTACCAGAGATCGACAAAACGACCGTTATTAACATAAATAATTACATAATTTTCATAACATGGAAATAAGTGATATAAAAGGAATAATAAAATTGAAAAAGGTTCTTAATAAATTATAAATTAACTCTAGTTTATTATTAATGAGGTTAAAGAACGGCCGAGTCAAGTCATACACGAGGTAAGGGACTTCGTCTCAATCTTCTTTCATTGAGGCATATTTTGTTTTATACAAAACTTTCTTTTATACGGTGTATAAACCCCTTTGAATATTACTTTTATTCAAAAATAATCTTTTTATACAATGCTCTTTTACTAAAAGAAAAAAGGAATGTAATTTCTTACGTATGCGGCGACAACGACTTCTCCGCCGCCGTGCCAATTTTTTGAGTTTCGGCTTCCTCTACAAGCCATATATTTTTTAAAATGAAAAATAAATATCAAGTTTTAATTCTCTTTTATTTTGTTATTAAAAATGGTTTTATTATATTAATGTGTTGTATTGATATCTTGTTATTGAAATGTGGAAATGCTATGTTTCCTTTATGCATGTTTTATGTGATATGATTATTTTATGGTTTCTGATATGTTTAAGCCTTTTAATATAAGGAATGCATTGGACTTAATAAGTGACAGGTGGAGCCCGCTATAGCTCCTCGATGCATCAATAGGTCTCATGAGACAAACTAGTGTCTTGTCACGGGGCCTTGACAAAATCTTATTTGTAGTCTTGGCATGAGGCCTTGGATACGTGGTTATGATAGTCTGGCATTATGCATTCCATCATTATGAAAGTGGTTATTGATATTGCATGTGATTATTCGACCAGTAGAATATCCATGTGAATAAGTAAATGGAATTATTTCATTCTACTTTTTCCATATTATGTTGAAGTTCATGTTTAAAATGCTTATGTTTAGTTATACTTTGGCTTAAATTTTTATGTTTATTTATGAAAACTTCTGCTATATTGTTATCCTTACTAAACATCTGAGCTCACCCCTTTCTATGTTTTATTTTTCCCAGGATGTGAAGAAATCACTACTGGAAATTTGGGCTATAGCCATGGTTCTAAATCGTGGATATAGGCCCCAAAAATGTGGATATAGGTTATAGCCACGGTTTCATGAATCATGGCTATAGGTTATAGCCACGGTTTCATGAACAGTGGATGGTATTGGCATGGCTATAGGTCTGGCCCTATAGCTAGGGTTTCAACCGTGGCTATACGGTCAGCCCGATAGATGCCAGTAAAAGCCACAGTCGCTGTGGAAAAAACCCTATAGCCACGGTTTAAAATCGTGGATATAGGCCTTTCCACTGCATAAAAATAATCCAGCACAGTGAACCGTGTTGGCCGTTGGGAGGACTGCCCCAACACCCCCACCCCCTGCTCTTACAGACCTCTCTACCCCCTCCACTTCCCTCCCACCTGCACACCCCCTCCCCATGCCTCCTCCCACCTGCACAGACCCCTCCCCCTGCCCCAGCACACCCCCTACCCCCCCCCCCCCACTTGCACACCCCCCATGCCACCTCTCCCTGCCCCCTACCCCCTGCCCCCCACCTGCACACCCCTCCCCCTGCCCCATCACACCCCCTAGTACATCTATAAAAAACCATTTAGGTGAGGTTAATAAATTCATGTTAGATTTAGACAATATTAATGTTTATGTAGATGATGAGGATCCAGAAATGATCATATTAATCACTTTTGAAAATAGATATAGAACACTTGTTACGACCATGATTTATGGTTGAGTCTATTTAACATTAGAAGATATCAAATCAGCCCATCTGTCTAAGGAATTTCATTCTAGAACAAAAATAAAAGGTAAGGATAAGAGTTTTTCACAAGGGGAGACCTTAAACTAAAGGTAAGAAAAAACAATTTAGTAGGGACAAAAATAAGATTATTAAATAACCCAAATCAAGTACAAGCTCTATGGATTGAAAATTAATATGTTTTCACTATGGTAAACCTGGGCACATTAATCTCGAGCGTAGGAAACTCATGTGTGAGTTGGAATCTGAACATCCCACTAACTTGTATTTTCTGGTTGATTCAGGCTATGACATTTGTTTAAATCTTGAATGTTTCCATTTATACACTCAATCAAGAGTGGGTCCTAGACTCTAGTTGTTCATTTCATATTTTCCAATAGAGAGAGTCATTTTTAGAGCTTGTCAAAAAGAGAGAAGTATATGTATTCTTAGGAAAAAATAATAGGTGCAATGTTAATGGAATATGATCCATTATTATAGAGTTAGATAATCAATCCATGATCACCTTAATTAATGTATGGTGGGTCCCCATCCTTTAATGAACATAATCTCCTTAGCGGTCCCCACTCCCCTTGCAGCCCCCCTCCCCCCTGTATCCCCCCACCCCCTGTAAAGCCCCCCTGGACAGCCCTCTCCCCCTGTAAATCCCTTCCTGGACAGCCCCCCCTTCCTGGACAGCCCCCCTCCCCCCAAAAAATAGCCCCCACCCTCTCCCCTACACAGCCCACCCCCCTGCAGCCCCCTCCCCCTGCAAAGACTCCCCTGGAAAGCACCTTTCCCCCTGTTGGGTTTAGAGGGAACTAGATGTTTGTTGTTGGGATTTGGGTGAGGGTTCTGGTTGTTATACTTGAGGGATTTGTTGAGGTGATGTTGGATGGGGTTGGGATACTCTTGTTAGTACAGGGTTTGGATGTGTGTACATGGAGTGTCTTGGATCTGGTGAAGTCTGATGTTGTGCCTTCCATTTTTATGTCTTTGGTTTCTAGACTCATGAGGTCATTGGCTATTGTTTCATGTGGTTGGAGTTGGTTGTGGGTGGCTTTGTGGTACTTGCAGGTGTGGTTTCATGTGTTGTGGGACTCTCTTCTTTATCAGGCCTTCAGCCAGTTATAGGTAGACCTGATTTTGGGGTGTTGGGGTCTCTGGATGGAGCTACTGGTGCTTCTAGAAATGGGTCTTCTACAGGGTAGAGGGGATTTGTTGGCGGTGCAGCTGTTGTGATGCTTGGGCTAGTTGCAGGCTTCCGTTGTTACTGGTTATCTTTCCTTCCACTGGTTTCTCATCGAGGCGTGGAGAATGCTTGTTTTGGAGCAGCTTGAAGTGGATTTGATGGTTTTTTGTTGGTTATTGTGTTTTGTTTTTTTGGTTCTGGTCTTGGATATCTTTGGTTGGGTTCACATTATAGGTTGTGTCTGGTGCATCTTAGTGTGGTCGACCCATAGACGTGTGTTCTTCTAGTTTGGTCGGGGCTATTGCGGATGAATGCTTCCTCCTTGGTTGTTGTTTTCTTCTTGAAGGTCTTATGGCCACCCTTGTGTTGGATGTAGGATCAGTTAGAGTTGGATTCCCTTGAATGGTATTTGGTTTAGGCAGCTTGTTGTGAGGCTTGGTCTTTTTTCATGGTTGTTCATTGGGTAGGCTATAGTATTTGGTAATTTTTCTTGTCTGGATATTTTTTTGATGGTTTCTCAGTTGATGGTTTGGATGGGTTTCTCGGTGCAGGTGGTTTCTTGATGGGGGCATGTGGATGGTGTGTGTATCTTGGTTAGTGAGGTTGCATGTTGTCTTTTTTATAGTAGGTTTCTAGGATAATTTGTGTTGTGGATTGCTTCTAGTGTGCTCATGGATTGGTGGGGTGAAGGGAATAGCGTGCCTACTCTCCTAGGTTTTCTATAGGTTATTGGGGATTCCTTGGTCATTGATTGGTGGTCGTGCTAGGGCTGGTGTTGGATAAGGATTCCAGTGGTGCTTGGGTGTTGATGGATAGAGGAGTGGAGTTGTCTGGTTTGAGGTGTAGATTAGGACGGTTTGGGAGTAGTTTGGTTATAAGTCTATTGGGTGGGCGTCAGCTGGTTTGCAGGTTACTTTGCATGGGGATGGTCTTTGCTGGGTTCGGTGGTCAGGTGTCATGGGTGTTCTAGAGTTGTTCTTTTTTGTCACATGGTGAAAGTTTTTGTCGGTTATTTTTTGGTTTGGTGTGGTGCAGGCTCATATAGACTGGTGTGTGGGAGTGGTTTCTTATAGGTGGTTAGGGGCTAGTCGTTGATTGGGGGGATTCCAGTTTCTTTTTTTATTGCTACTTTATTGGCATTCTAGTGGAGTTTCTTGGGTGTTGTTTCATGAGTGAGTGTGTGCGTCTGTGTGTGGGTGAGTGAGTGGATTGGGTAGTGTCAGTGGTTGGTGGTGTGTTAGAGTGTGCGTTTTATCGGTTTGGTTGATATAGATTTTGAGTTTGGCTTGCAGTTTGGTTGGCTTGTCTTTTTTGGGAATCTTCTTTTCACTTGTAGGTCTTTCTTGCTGGGTTCATGGGTTTTTTTGTCGCTACTTTCTATGATTTCATAGGGGACGTCTCTACAGTGTTTGAGTGCCACTAGATGGGAGGGGGATCCACCCTGTCTCCTGTTAGTTTTGTGTGTGCCCATATCCTACTGGATGCGATTAATGGTGATGCTAGTGGCCTCTCTTGGAGTATGGAAGGGATTGGGGTGGCTCTCAGATGTTCCCTTATTTCATAGTTTCTATTACTGGTGCTTGTAGTCTATGAATTCTTGGTTATTTCTTCATGGATTTCATGGTTTTGTTATTTTTTTGCTGCATTCGTGGATGTTGCTTTGCCAGTTTGGAAGCGAACCTCACCCTCCGGTTTCTATTTTGTTGGACATTGTAAGGTCTCGTGTTCAATTATTTACTTGGTTTCTTGGTGATTATTGGGAACTTTTCTTGGTTCCCATGTCTTTATATGGTTGAGCTATGAATTTGGGTTCTTGGGTCAACTGTCTTTTCACCTTTGAGTGATCTATTGCAATTCATCTTTTCATTGATATTTATAGTACTATTTTTTCCTTGCAAAAAACAAAAAAAAAACTTAAAACATCTAAAAGCCCTAAAAAAATCTAAAAACCATAAAACACCTTAAAAATTAAGGTGGAAGGGGGCTGGTGTGGGCTGGATGTTGCTGGAGCAGGGCCAAATCAAGGCATTACCACGACGTGACCGCGGCGTGACCGCGGCGTGACCGCTGGGTGTTGGCCCTGTCCAGCGACATCCGCGGGGCACCATCTTCCGTCCAGGAGCGATGGGAGTGGAAGGAGGCTAGAATGCTGGTGGAAGGGGGCTGGTTTCAAGTGTTGCGGGGATGGTGCAGGCTGATTCGAAGGTGGAAGGGGGGGCTGTTGTGGGCTGGAATGTTGGTGGCAGCGGGCTGAAATAAAGCTGGAAGGGGGGTGGTGTGGGCTGGATGTGGCTGGAGCAGGGCCAAATCACGACATTACCGCGACGTGACCGTAGCGTGACCGCTTCGTGACTCCGGTGTGACCATGGTGTGACCGCGACTTGTTGGCCCAGTCCAGCGACATCCGGAGGGCAGCAACTTCCGGCCAGGAGCGAAGGGAGCGGGAGGAGGCGGGGAAATTGAATTGTGAAAACGAAAAACACGGTAATATATGGTATTATACTAAAAAATCCAGTCAAATTAACTACACTAATAAAAAACATACTAATATGACTAGAACTAAATCAAACATCATCATGCCAATTTGAGTAAAGTGGAATCAAACCAAATGGTTTTGAAAAAGATAAAACTGAACCAAAATGAAAACAATGTAACCAAACTGACTCAAACCAATCAAAACTGACTTCAATAAAGCACAATTGAGCATGAAAAAAATGAAACTAATGAAACATACTTAATTGGATCAAAAGTTAATTTAATTGAACCGAATAGCCCCAAATCAAACAAAATGAACCTGTTAAAATTGACATAAACCAAAAACAATGAACCCAATAAAAAATAACTTAGCAAACCTAACCTGGCCCAAATTGAACCAAGGTGCTGGGCCTTGTCATGAACTTTTAGAAGGCCTCATGCCCGCAGGTTGAGAGGATATCCCGGTCATGTGGTGCTTCATTGTCCTCAACAAGATCCAAAACACACTGCAAAAAATATAGGGAACCCAAAAATCACAAAAAACCAAATTAAAATTGAGCCAAAGAATAAAAATGGAAGAATCCTTACCTGTATCTGATGTTGAACTCACTGCCTTCTATGGTGGTGGGTAGAATCGACCTGATCAATGTAACCACCTATAAGTAAATAATAGGAAAAATAGTGAGATATAACAACTTCAGATTGATATGTGATCAATGTATCAACTGTACATGATAAATGATACAAAACTCCATAATAAAAAATGAACAAAGAATATTTAGATTGATATGTAAATTCCAATACGGAATAACATGATCGTTAATAAAGGATTTTTTTCAAATGAAATCCAATTTCATTCAATACATACACAACAGAATCGTTGGAGTAATATTATTCTATTTTTGTTGAGTATTCCACAATGCAGTAGCTTGCGCCACTATCAATGGAAAAATTGAATGATATGAGGGGATAGTGATGCAGTTTGAAACCCCTTGGGTTGTGTTGTGTTTTTTGACAAAATGTGTAGACTTTTCCCAAGATGATTTGTTGAAAATATGGGGAGATAAATGGACACCCCTAAAGTGAGTTTGTGTTAGATATGTTGACAATGAGATGTGGTGGACGAAGAGTGTTGATGGAGCTTGGCCATGTAAGGGAGTTAATATATTTAAAACTACAAATGTAGGTGTTTTCAAGTCTATCATGTAAGCTTACACATATTGATAGTGTGGGGTAGAACCCACCTGCACACCCCCTGCCCCCTCTCCCTGCCCCTACCCCCAACCTACACACCCACTGCCCCCTCCCCTGCCCTCCCACCTGCACACCCCCCTCCCCTGCCCTCCCACCTGCACACCCCTCCCCCTGCCCCAGCACACCGCCCTACCCACCACCCACCTGAAAACCCCCATGCCCCCTCTCCCTGCACCTACCCCCCCCCCCCCACCTGCCTCCCCCCCCCTCCTGAACACACCCCTCCCCCTGCCCCAGCACACCCCTGCCCCCCCCCCACCTGCACACCCCCGTGCCCCCTCTCCCTGCCCCCTGCCCCCACCTGCACACCCCCTGCCCCCTCCCCTTCCCTCCCACCTGTACACCTCCCTCCCCCACCCTCCAACCTCCACACCCCTCCCCCTGCCCTAGCACACCCCCTCTGCCCCCCACCTGCACCCCCCCCCCCCCCCCGACCCCTCTCCCTGCTCCCTGCCCCCCCACCTGCACACACCCCTCCCCCTACCCCATCACACCCCCCTACCCCCCACATGCACACCCCCTGCCCCATGCCCCCATCCCCCACCTGCACACCCCCATGCCCCTCCCTTTCCCTCCAACCTACACTCACCCCTCCCCCTGCCCCCCCCCCCACCTTCACACTGTCCTAGAGAATCTCACAACCTAAAACTATAGCCCAAAGGTTCACCCAACAATACTCATATGATATCAAATTCCCCATAGCATCCCATTACAATGAAATTTAAACCAATACACCACAATAATGAAAATAAAGACAATACACAAGGTACGATCATAATGAAAAGCAACCAATGGATCAAGTTATCACTTAAGAAGGATTACAGTTAGTACGAAGTGTATTGGATATATTATAAACTTCAATAGAACACTAGTGGTATTGTAACATGGTACAACACCACCAATGGAGCACTATATGTGAGGTCTTCTAACAAAGTAAGCTTGCAAAGATGTAAACGATAAGACCCTCTAGCTAAGCTAAGCTTGAAAGGATACAAGTTAGCATGGATAATTAGCTAAATAAATTGGATCTATTAAAGCAACAACATTTCAAAAACACAAAGAATCAGAAAAACATGCAGTTATGATGAAATGTAGATAGCAGAAGCTGTTCAAAGATTTAGAAGACATAGAGGGTGCTTTGACCGTCAATTACAATTAGAAAAATAGTCATTATCTAACACTCCACATCACTACTCATAACTAGTATGAAACATAATACTAAGAAACACAAAAATAAACAAAGGGTACCCCATGCATTTCCTCTCTCCCAACGGCTACTCCTCGTCCTCCTGCAAAATAGGGATTCAAATAAATGAAAGACACCATGAAACACACATAGCTCAGGTTATCACAAAGCTCTTCGCTGCCCTCTTCTTCGTCTTCATCTTCATCATGGACCTCTAATTTTGACTTGTCTGAATCTTCACATTCACCCATGCTTTCTCCATGTCCCTTGTTGTACGCATCCATAGTATTCTCATATTTGGATTTCCGCTTCTCAGCCTTCACCACGAGGGGACGTTTTTCCTGAAAATTTCAAAAGCAATTAGTGGAATACATGATGAGCTGCGAATAACATTAACTTACAGCTTCGTTCATGGACTTCCATTTCTCTCCACCAGCTTTTCCCACCTGGTTTTCATGAAACAAACATGGAGATTTGAGCAGTAAGCATCTGTGAGAGATCAAATCAAATACCCCACAGCTTCAACGAGGAACATGAAGTCGCTTACCACTGATATAGATTTGTTGTTGGGTGTTTTTATTTGAACTGATTTCTGAAATCTTCCCTCAATGTGACATACAAAATGAAATAATTCTCAACGCATTAAAGAAGACCACTAAGATTTCGGTTGTGTGGGGGAAAATATATATCCTTCACTAAGAGACGTAAGGTCAAAAACCATATACAAAATAGCATTGATCAAATACGGATACATCCATTGGAGATGAAGTGCTTTCTGTCTAGTAGTTTCAATTTCAGGAGGAGAAAAACAGCGACATTTAATGCTCACATGAAAATGGAGTTTGTGGATACTACTTAAATTATTTTTGGTTTGGTTGATGCTAACTATACTGTTAATGTTGAAAATTGTAAATCCTTAACTATTAATGTGTTTACTGAATTTGGAGGTTTCATTTATAGAATTGAAATATGTAATCTATTGTTGCACTTTCAGCTACTGAATTTGAATACATGGCTTTAACTGAGGTAGTTAAATAAACTTATCGATTGAGAAGTCATGATGGTAGGGATATATCTAATACTAGATATAGTTAGCTTAAGGTAGATCTACAGGTTAGTAGTCATTCTCATTCCCAATAAGATATGGTAAATATTAATGACATTGATAAAAAAAGCAGTGTAATCAGATGCATGGAACTCTTCATACATTACCAATCCAAAAATACAATTTACATAGAATGTGAGTCTCAATATCAGTATCATCAGAATCATGATAACCATCATCCACACCTCCTATAGAAACACCATCACCACCTCTCACACCACCAACATCATCATCGACATCTACATCGGAACCAGCACTGGCACCAGGTACAGCACTAGGTCTGGCTCTGGCTCCGACAGAAGAATCTACATTAGCAGAACGCATCGACATCAAAAAGGAATCAACCGTTGCAGCTGATTCTGATGGAAGTGTAGAAGAAAGGGAAGACATAAATTTCATCATATTTGTAGTTATCGCCTGTTCTGATTTTTGACATGATTCTTTGATTGCGGAATTCATTTGTTCCACTATGAAAAAACCAGAACTGGTACTCAAAGAAATGTTAGTAGACCAGTATCGAGATGATACAATATTCTTCTCAGGTCGACAACGCACTCTACCCTGATGCTCATCTCCTAATACATGATGTAGATGATCGTTTGTGCCCAAATTGTCAGATTCTTATCCTACCAATGCCTCTAAAGCATTCTGTTGATTGATATATAACATAAATTTAAATGATAAAATAATATAAGAATTTAAATTCATTAAAAATCAAATAAATTGAAATATATTACAGTCACCTTCTCGGTGTCGAGATTTGGAATAGTACCAACATTCTTTTTCCGGCTTGTATAAAACAAAGTTTAGAGAAGAACGTGACCCTCGATATTTGATGCCATTTTCTGGAAAAAAACAATGAAATAAATCAAAATTGGAAGTTAATAAAATTAAACCAAACAAAGCTAATTATTATAAATGTTAAATTACTTGCGTCTGCTCATGATTTGGTAATAAAGTGTGTCTGCAAGTATAAATGTGTTTCATTGCACTCTTGTTTGTTTTATTTCTGTTTTATTTCTCCTATAAACAAATAATTATATAAATTCATTAACAGAAATAAAACATGTAATTTAAAATCATTTTCAAATAAATAAATGAATAAATATATAAATTTGACAAACACCTTAAACGTTGGACTCTTCTAATAGCTGATCATCTCTTTATATTGTGATATTGGGAAATCTTGAATCATGGGTACTTCTTCATGCTCTGTACCAACTCTCTTTTTCCAACCAAGATATAAATCATACTTGTAGGCTCGCCACATTTCACATAAATCCATTATCTTTTCAGCCTTTCCATTTTTTCCATCAGGAAAATTATATCGAAGCTGCATTGGACATAATATTTATTATGAAAATATTATAAATTTATATATATAAAAAAGGTGATTAACATTACTTACCCAATTCTATGACTTGGATTTGTCCTTTATTTGTTGTCCAACTGCCATCCAACTTATCGGTTGAACCAGAATGATATTGCTGTGTCTAGAAAGTGTTCCCATAATATTTTTACATTCTGTGCCATTTTTATTAATTATAGAATTGTCCTCATTGTAATCAACTATGATTTGCGTGTTCCGATTCCAAATCTCACGCATTTTTGTGCGGCATCGTCGTCTGGTAGAGGCTGGAGAAAATCATGAAACCAAAAATAAAAGAAAATAATATATATGAATTTATCATTAATCAGTAATAGTAATGTTTAAACAGATACCAGTAGATGAGGGATCTGCTGACCCCTAAAGTGCTGCATCTGGAGGGGGGGCATCCTTCATGGTAGGTGAGATATCTACAAGAGTACTATGTATATTAGATGCAAAGTGTACTGAGGGAGGAAGATAACCCGATGGATAACCCTGTACAGATGAGGGTGGATATGGATATGGATATGGTAGTGGGATATATGGGGGCACAGTACCCTGTACAGTGGATGGTGGGAATGGAAAATGAGGTATGGGAGTCTGAGAACTACCATCCGATGTGGGTGCGGGCAAAAAGGGATAAGGAAAAAGGTGGGTATGGATAATATGGAGGTGGCATAATTGGAGGATGGCCTCCTGGTGTCTCAAGAAGCGTAGTAGTAGGCCGACCTGTAGAATCAGTATCCCCCGCCAAAATATCATCCTCAATGGCATAATCCAAGCGTCTCCTCAATGATGAAGCCTAAAATAACATAGATGATAAAATAAAATGAACGATAACAAGATAAATAATATGAAAGACCATAATATTCAAACATTATTTGTACTTACATTGTTTCCAGGAGGATACCTACATTGTTCATTTCTTGGTATTCTTCTACTCCTTCTAGTATCATCATAATCAAACATTTCGACCTGGAAATTTAAAATAACATTCTCAAATAAATATAAATAATGCAAAATTTTAAATAATACAATTGTATCATAAAACAATGAGATACATTTTCATGTGTGATATTTATATTGATAAAATAAAAAAGGTTTTTCTATGTTCAAGATTTACTAGAGAAGTGGTTAAACATAAATTGGTGAGGCTATTAATGGTTTTATATTCGATAATGGTATAAAATATACTACTTATTTTGATATCATGTATGAAAGTTAAAAAAACACATACAATATTGCGATAATATAATGTAAATACTTACAAATGTGTCAATGCTATGTGGGGTCTGTGACAATTTCTGGTTCACAATCTGTTCTAACAATTGCATCATCCATATCATCAAATGAACCATTCGAATAAATACTGACAAGATCATCCACAATATCATTGTCATCCATACCTTCGTCAAAAATATGTCTAGGAATAACATCAACAATAACACCAAATTGTGGTTATAACAGGTCACTTACATAAAACACCTATTTAGCTTGTGATGCAAGGATATATGGTTCATCGGTACGAAGATGGTGGTTCATATCAATCACTCTAAATCCACAATTATCAATATGCATTCCTTGTCATTCCATTTAATCAAACCACTTGCATTTCATCATTGCAACACGGCTATGTGCATAGTAATCTAATAAAATGATTCTTTCAACAACACCGTAATATGATATATTTTCTGATCGAGGGTGCCTGTCTGATGCACTCGCATAACAATCTGTTCTGGAACTTATCGTGACACCATCATACTGTGTTGCCATTTTTTTTGTACAAGTATTTATAACAAATTTAAATCCATTGACAACCATTGACTTACAATCACGTACCACATCGTTTGGACCAATGGAAAATGCTTTTATTTCAACTGATACTTCAATCATTGGTACAGTTAAAACCTAAAAGATACCAACATAGAATATTAAACAGAGACATGTGATTATGTTATGAGAAGAAGAAAAATAAATCTATTACCTTTGACTTTAACCACGTAGCAAATTCTTTGCTGTGCAACAGTTCCTTCCTATTAATTGATAGAGAGCGATGTCTCTTTTTTATAATTTCCAAATGTTCTCTATAGATAAGAAAGAATTAAAATGTCAGAAGATATAAAGAAATCACACAATGAAAAAAATACATATTTATTAGTTTACTTACTTGATATAATCATCAAGCATACCACAGTTGTATAATAATGTGCGATGTGCCATTTCCCACTCTTCTATGCTTAAAGTACACAACGAGTACGATCTAGATATCCCCCCTGTTTGGGGCAGTGAAGGAAATGTAATCTCAATGGGATCATATTACTCATCTTCAGTTCTCATTAGTCGATTAGACCTTGTAGTGATGTTATCCAAGTACGATGAACAGAAATCCATGCATTCTTGTGCTAAATAGCATTTCACAATAGATCCTTCAGGATGATATTTATTTCTCACATAATATTTCAATGTAAATATCATTATTTCGGTATGATACATCCACCGACTCGAAACAGTACCACCAAAGGGAACTTCTGTGGGAAGATGCATAGTCAAATGTAACATACATATAAAAAAGACGGTGGGATATTTTCTCCAAGTCGCAATGAATAATCGGTGCATCTCTCTGCAATTTCTGAACTACACTTCTTCTCAATCTTTTGCCACAAAGATCTTGATAAAATTGACATTACTTAATCACCAAAACTCTAACATTATATGAAAGTAAATGGATAATGGCAATTGAAATCAACTCATGTAACAAGACATGTTAATCATGGGTTTTCATAGGTTTGAGTTTCACATATTGTGTATTCACCCTTTTCGAAATATTACTTGAATAACCATTCGGAACCTTCAAACTTTCCAAGACCTGAAGAAATTGTTTTTTTTCAAAATTTGTCATTGAATAACAGGGAACAGGGACTTTCCACTTATTTTGACCAATTAAATTAGGATGTAGTCTTGCTCTTATACCCCAATCCATCAAATCACGAGGACACCGCAAATTGTCTTTTGTTTTTCCTTTGAGATTTAAAATAGTAGAAAGTAACATCTCTCTAATGTTTTCTCTATATGCATTACATCAAAACAATGACTTAATAAATTCGATGACCAATACGGAAACTCAAATAATATGATTTTATTTCTCCAATTGCTATTGGAATTCGAATTAGAATGATTTCACTTTCTGATATTTGATTGAATTTTGCCAAGAACATAATTCAAATCATCAAGCTCTTTAACAATATATGTCCCTGACATTCGTTGAGGTGTCTCATCTGTCTCAATGGAATTATCGCACTATCTCCGATTTTTCCTGTATGAATGATCCATTGGTAGAAAACTTCAATGCCCTATAAAGCTAAATTTTTTCCGAAACTTTATTCTTCGGAAACCTGTATTTTTCATACAAATAAGACAGAATAATTTCCCTTTAGTACTCCAACCAAAAATCATTCCGTAGGTAGGGAAATCATTTATCATCCATAATAAAGCTGCACAAAAAAATAATGTACTCCTTTTTTAATGCATCATACGCTTGTGCACCAACAATCCAAAGCTCACTTAACTCCTCTGTTAATGGCTACAAGTACATATCAATATCATTTCCAGGATCACTGGGTCCAAATATCAATATAATCAGGATAGTGAATGGCTTCTTTATACACATCCATGAAGGAATGTTATAAATGTGATTGAAAACAGGCTGAGTACTGTGTGCAGTATGCATTTGGAAAAATGGGTTGAAACCATCATAGGATAATCCCAATCTAACATTTCGTGGGTCAGTTGCAAAATTAGGATGTAACCTATCAAATTTCTTCTAGGCCAACCCATCTTCATGATTCACTATTTCATTGTTATCCTTATTTCTTTCATCTGCATACCATCTCATATTCTTTGCCATTTGTTCTGACATAAATTTTTTTTGAAGTCTGGGAATTAAAGGGAAGTGCCACATCACTTTTTGTGGTATGAAAGATTGAGATCCATCTTTATTAGTCTTCCACCTTGATGTGAAACACTGTTTGCACTGACTCAAGTCAGCATTCTACTTCTAGAACAAACAACTGTCTTTGAGACAACAATGAATCTTACTAGATGAAAATCCAAATTTTTCAACCAACTTTGTTGCCATGTAATCATTTTCTGGAATACATGCATCATCAGGCAGTAAATCCTTAATAAATGTTAGGAGATAGTCTACCACAGTTTTAAAAAATCCATACATTGTTTTCCCATGATATAATCGCATTAAAAACTCAAGTTTGATCATTTTTTCCACATGCGTGATATACTGGGGTATTTGCATCTTCCATCTGCTTTCTAACACTATCAACGTTATCATACTGATTAATAGATGAGAACTACGTTCCAATATTCATTTCCTCTTGCACTGGTCTACATGAGGAGCTAGCTTCAGAAACGAAAGGAAACCGATCATAAATCAGATTTTTCATATCAATCATTACCGCTGAATCGATGTCATTCAACACTTGATCTTTTTCTCCATTGTGATACCATGCATGATAATTTTTTTGGAAACCACTTTTAGTGATATGGTAACTCACTTCCTCATGAGATAACCATGGTCTTCCTACACAATCAAAACACGGGCATCAAATCAATCCGCCATCTGAATCATTAGTGAATGCAAAGTCCAAAAAATATTGTAACTCCTTCTGAAATTCATAGGTGATCTGATCAATGTTGTACATCTAGAATCTATCCATTCTGAAACAGATAAACATACATTAAATAAATAATCTACAAAATGACTTTACATAATATGTATTGTTTCATATGATATTAAGTAATCATCAATAACAAGTTAATAAAAAATCATAACAAATATATTAAAATTATGGTTTAGGGAATTCATAAATGTTTTAAATTATAAAAATTCATGAATAGTCAAACATAAGTTCCAAGAATGAGGATTGATTATAGTAAAAAGAGTTTATATGAAATCTAATATATAATAATAATCAATTCCAAAAAGTGTTTGGGTTAATTCATAATGAGTTGTGATGTTTTGTATTAAATCTATAAAGATTTATTGAAATTTAGAGACATTTTGAAAATATAAACCGTATCATATACCAAACATTAATATTAATGATTTTTCTGAGAATTACAATGTTAAGAAGATGAGAATAATAACTAATGTCTGAATCTATACTTTAATGATGGTGTTCACCTTAGAAAAGGGATATCCCATCAACTTGGTTGTTCCCACCATTGCTCGTATCTATGAACTGTTGGGTCAAATAAAGGAATGAAGATCCCCACATCACCTCAGTGGTCCATATCAATTATTTTATGGATGAGTGGTGAAGTGCTATCATTGTTATGAGTACTGGTATACCGCAATAGTCCCCCACTCTAACTTTCATCCGACCCTACTCTACATTGTTGTCATTATACTAAAATCCTTGGGAATTTCTAGTGTGGTTGAGTTGTTTAGTGATTTTTCTCAGTTTTCTTTTATGCCTTCCCCCTGCACCCCCATGGATGGATTCTCATTATTTAATCACATGCATATTTGTACAGAATTTGTTTTTAAACCATGGGTAATAGATAAATATACATGAGTAACAACGGATTTGAGATCGCTATTGTATTTTAATTGAGTGTGGTCACTAGAATGGAGCATGCTCATCTAAGAATGTGTAAAAAACAAATGGATAATGAAGACCACCGATGATGAAAAATGGAAGAAAACTTTATTTGAAAAATTTTAAGAAAAGGAAGTTAGAAAACTATTCCCAAGATTTTTTTAAAGAAGGCAGATCATACATCCTTGTGTAAGAAACCTAAGAAGTCTAAGCCAAGTGCTAAATATAAAAGGATCAGTTCTTCTATCATGGAAGAAGGATAAAAACTTAGATTCATGCCAAAAATCCTTTCTTGTATATGAAAATAGAGGCAAGAAATAGCATAATGGATGATTTGCCCAAGGAGAATACAAATGTAGGTGGAAGGGGGCTGGTGTGGGCTGGATGTGGCTGGAGGAGGGTCAAATCACGGCATTACCACAGCGTGACCGCGGCGTCACCGCGACTTGTTGGCCTGGTCCAGTGACATCTGAGGGGAAGCATCTTCCGGCCAGGAGAAAAGGGAGCGGGAGGAGGCTGGAATGCTGGTGGAAGGGGCTGGTTTCAAGTGTTGGGGGGATGGTGTGGGCTGATTTGAAGGTGGTAGGGGGGGCTGTTGTGGGCTGGAATACTGTTGGCAGCGGGCTGAAATGAAGGTGTAAGGGGGCTTGTGTGGGATAGAAGTGGCCGAAGCAGGGCCAAATCATGGCATTATGGCGGCGTGACAGCGGAGTTACCGCGGCGTGACCGCGGCGTGACCGCGGCGCGACCACGACGTGACCATGGTGTAACCGTAACGTGACTGTGGTGTGACTACGGCATGACCGCGTCATGTTGGAATTTTACAAATGGGGGGATGGTCATGATAAGTTGATATAAAATGATTAGATAGATGGTAGAGATAGAGATTTTAGGTAGTCACTATTGAGGACAATAAGTTAGGGGAATATTGTCAGATGAGCCATGTACCAAACGTAACTAAGGGATTTCATCTTTAACGCATGTATTTAGGGGCCCCAATGATCCAATGAAAACACATTCATGTATAATTGGACAAATAAGTGAAGTGATACTAGTTGCAGAGTATAAATATGAGAGAGGATACATTTTCATTATTCAATCCATACGCATTTTAAAATGGGTAGGCCATGAGATTATGTGTAACTGTAATATTATAATAATAATAATAATAATAATAAACCATGAATATTCTAAATTATAGGTTTATGAATCTATATTCCTTTAATATTTTTTAGTTATATACCCCATATAATATCAAAATTAGCATCATGGTGTAGATGATATGTTTTTTGAGTCATAATACCAGTATATAGTTGATTCAAATGATAGTTATAATTAGAAGACAATGTTAAAATAAAATAACACCAGAGTACCAATGTATGGGTGCTTGATTTTATATGCATTGAAAAATGAATTTTCAGAGGAGGTTAACATATCATTCAGTTTCACTTCTGATAAAAAGGGGAACTATAATTAATTTTTGGTGAAAATTTTGTTTGGAAAATATTAGCAATGGTTGTTCTTGTTCTTTAGATATTGTGCAGATTGGATTGTTTTGTTGTAGAAATATTGGGATAGTTTGGTGAGAATTTTATTTCTTCAACCGTGATGGCAGGTAGTTTCTAAAATTTTCTTACCCTTCAATTGTTAAGCATCAGTAAGTGAGAGTTTTAGATATATTCCATGACCCAACATCAAAATTACTCAAATCTATATTCTTGATGAGGAGGCTCTGGAGTGTAATTTACAGGGTGTATTTTTTTCAGATTGAGGAACATGTCACACTATTTATGTTTCTACTGTATGTTGATTAGATAGAAACACCATAGGTCATGGGAGGTCATAATGTATGACCAGATTATCATGAGTTTGTACTCATCATGATTTTCTACATTAAAGATCTACAATCATTAGTTCCCAGTTGATTGGAAAAAATTGTAGTCAATCATTCTGGAGTATGTCTCATCCATTGCTATATATTTAATATAGTGGGGTTTTCCCATTAGATCCTACTAAAGAAATTTTTATCTTTTCATGTATAGTATATATTCATAAATAGTTAACATTTACAAATATTTCTTATTATGAATTTTTTGGTCAGTTTTACGCTCTAGGATCCACTATTTTAGATGATTCAGTTGATGTAGTTGAATCATGATATCTTTCTATTGTATTTTTTGTATCAACTACTTAATGTGACATTTTTTATAAAGATACTACTAGTTGAATTAATGAACTCTATGACTTCATATTATATGATTCCTTTTAATTTGATGTTAATTCAGTTATAATTTGATGGTTTATTGAAGTGTGGTTTTGTTCTTCCAAGTGTGTCCCCTTGGAAAGCATGAGTTCAATTTATAATATAGTGTAAATGATGTATGTGTTTGTCTATAAATTATCCTCACATGAATCATTGGATTCTAAATAATCACTTCCCTATATTATAGATTGATGAATTATTTAATTAACATATCCACAGCTGCACCCCTCCACTCTCCGCCCTGCCCCCTGTCCCCTGCCCCCTCCAACCTGCCCACGTGCCCCCCTACACCCCTCCACCCTGCACCCTGGCCATTTCCCCCTGCCCCCCTCCACCCTCCCCCCTGCCCCCCACCCTGCCCTCTTCCCCTGCCCCGCCCCCACCTACCCCCTGCACCACTCCACCCTTGAATGTATTATAATGTCAATGTACCCTTGGTATCCAGTGACTCACTAGCTAGAGAACCCTAAAACACATCTTCCCCATCAATATGAGTGCTATATTAAGCCTTGAATATACCTTTGCACCGAGACTCTATCAGTTCACTATGGAATTGCCTCTGTTTCCTAGAAAATGTGTTTTTTAACTTTCAACTGTTTTTCAGCAGAGAACCAAATAAACACTAACTACACTATGGAATTGCCTATGTTTCCTAGAAAATGTGTTGTTTAAATATCACATCCCATGTGACATAGTCACACATCATGGGACCCATCTTAATAGTCTAACTGCATTTAAAGAGTGTCTTGGTTCAAACAACTGTTTTAATAAAATGATGGAAACCCCTACAAGGATATAAAAAAGGGTCAAGTATGATGTGTCACTCAAACTTCATAATGTTGTCCTCTATTTTCAGAACACCACATGAATTTCATCATAAGACCAAAAACTTTCCTAAAATCAAATTTCGTATTAAATCATTTCCCAAATTATATAATGAAGCCCCCCTTCCCCCCTGCACAGAACCCCGAACAGCCCCCCGTGCACCCCCGGACAGCCCCCCCTGCACCGCCAGACAGCCCCCGTGCACCCCCAGACATCCCCGACGTGCACCCGCGGGCAGACCCCATTGTATAAAATATCATAGGGGTATCTATCTATTCCCTAATTATTCATTTGTTCATTTGATATTTCATTTTTATGAGATTTATTTTCCCACAACACTCACCATCACCCCCTTCGCACCCCCCTCATAATCTTTGAATCTCCGTCAAATTGTGGCCAATTAGTGGGCTCAGAAAGGCTAAGTGAAATTGAACTAAACATGTAAATCCAAAAGGCATGTGTGGTGCAATGGTAATATTTTGGCATGACTCATCCGTACGTCGTATGTCCACGCCGAAGGAAAAGAAAACAAAAAAAAAACAAAAACAACACAGTATAAAGACAAAAAAATGAAACACACAAATTAATCTCTCTACTACCACGACCTCCCTCCCCTGCAAAGAAAACCGCATAGCCACCTTCAGTTCCCTTCTAGCCCCCTTTGTAGAATATAACTACCCTCCATCCGTATAGAGCAGTAAAAGCCTAAGTGGACAATGCGATAAAGAAAATAAAATAAAAATTAAACAACAACATACCTGTTTCCAGTGAATAATTATATCTCTTTTTTATTGCATTTTTTTTATAGAAACTTAATGCTCTTGTGGTAACCCACTTTGATTGCTGAAAGTCAAGATAAAGATTGACAACAATTAATACCTTTCAAAGTAAAACCACATGTAATTGGCCAGGGACTGATGACTATCACTGAGTATGCATATTAAATATATGGGAGAACTTAAAATAAAGAACCTATATATTTGCACACATATTTCCAAGCACAATATAGTAATTTGGAAGAGTAAAAAACTGAAATTTTTAAATGCATACAAAACTTATAACATCCCACAACAAAGTATAAAGCACTTAATAATTGTAAAGAGGAAACAATATAGGACCAATAACTAGTAGGTAGGCCTAATCTAACCAAAATAGATAATATAGTCTAATCAGGAGGCCTCCATTCTAAAAACCGTCTAAACACCACATCCACCAAGCACCAATACAAACCATCTACTCTATGTCTACCTAAATCTCCATAAAAAACAACCATTTTCATAATACATTACATGTTCAATATGAACCCACATAAGGGTGAGTATAAATATAACCAGTAGCACACCCCAAAATCAAGAATTAAAGCACCAATAAGTAGTTATATTGAAACAAAATAATAGAGGGTAAAGAATGGTGGATGGAGATGAAGACAGGGGATTACCACTAGTTGTGGGGGAGAACCGTCAGGAATGGAGGAGGAGGGGAGGCATCTCAGATTAGCTTTGGTAGAGGAGGTTCGGGGTGAGGAAGGTCGCGGCGAGGAGGGGTCAAGGGTTTTCAGGGTTGTTGGGGGTGTCAACCTCGGCGTCAGAAGAGAGGCGTTGGGGAGGAGGGTCTCAGTGAGGAGGAGGGTCGCGGCGAGGAGTATTTGGAGAGGAGGGTCGTGGCGAGGAGGCGTAGGAAGAGCGGCGTTGACGAGTAGGGTCATGGTGAAGAGGCGCCGGGGAGGAGGGTCGCAGCGATGAGGAGGGCATGGCGTGGAGGCGTCGGTGAGGAGGGTAGCGGTGAGGAGGAGGGCGATATGATGAGGTGTCGGGGAGGAGGGTCGCGGCGAGGAGGAGGGCACGGCGAGGAGGAGATCGCGGGGGAGAGAAATGTTGAGGGAAAGAGGGTAGAGGAGGAGCCTGATGGATTTTGGGGGGAAAAAGGGAACAAATGATTTTAGGCACGGTTTCTTAATTAAACTGTTGCTATAAATTGGTTATAGTCATGAACCTATATAACCGTGGCTATAGGTCTGTGGCTATAGCCTTATTTTGTAATAGTGAATATTTTATGACTGTCCTATAGGGATAGTCTGAATGGGATAAAAGTGTGGACTATGGAGACTATGTTATTGTGATTTTTCACATTATTATGTAATGTAAGACTTATGAATGTATCTAGTGTTTCCAAGGCTACTAAACTAATCGGCCTTTCAAGACTTAATCTTTTGTGATCATGAAAATGTTATGCAATAATGCACCGACTCTGGGTAACTGGAGTCGGGACGTTACACACATCTCCAAGCCCACAATGCTGAAATGAAAAATATGAGAAAGAAATAAAAATGCATGCATACAACTAAACCCAATGAACAGAGTACGACGAAACGTAGAGTACTAAAAAGTAAACTAGGACGGAATACAAACCCACCAAAAACAAGAGTCTGAAAACTATAAAGTTCAAACTGTAAACACAAAAGGTACTGGGACTGCTACTTGTATCCATATGAAAGCCTCATCCTGTAGGGAACTCAGAAAGCTCAGTCCTGTCCTGGTCTGCCTTGGACTCTGTCAAAAGGCTGCTCATCTTCACAAGACACCAGACATGCGGGCAAGGCCCGTGCAGGGGTGAGTATAATAATACTCAGTAGAGGACCCTGAAAACCACAAGGAACTACACAAATTAAAGGTACAATCATCTATGCAAAGTATATGTCTACAGAACATATAGAACAAACCAGATATACTCAAAACCTAGACCTGTGGTCTAGAGACAAGTCACACAATTGCATATCCCCATTAGGGATTCTGTTCGATGATCCTGTGATGTACTAGTTGCAGGAGAACACACTGCATGAGTCTTATAGCTCTGATGACGTTCGTTTGAGAAGTGATGTTCGTCAGGAACTGTCACGAGAGGTAACTACACTCATTACTGGAGACACACTCATGAGTTGGAAGGTTACAGTAGATAGAAATAACTCATTATGGGAGACACACTCTTGAGTGGGAAAGACCACGATACACAGATGAGGATCACTACCAGGGCCATGGAGGATATCGCAACTCATCTGGATTCACCATTTAGGTGATACACCAGCTAGGTAGAGGGTAAAATCCCGGTAGAGTTGGTCACGTTGATGCCTGACTCTACCTAGGGTCAGTAATGGATAGAGGATATCGATCTGGGCCTCTTGGATGGATACCCGACTCTATCACATAAAGTCCTACTGAAGGGATCATACTCCTGTGTGAGGAAATGATGTCTGAACTTCAGGGGAACGAGAAGAAGGGGAACTAAACCAAACTAAATATGTCTGAAATAGGATGAACAATATGACCATGCCATTTTCAAAAAGTTACATAGCATATAGAAAGGTTACACCCCGTGTGGTATGACCCCAGGTACTGTCTGTGTACAACGACCCGTGTCATAGGCTGGTCGTGTAGAAAAACTGAGTACACAACAAGTGGTACGATGTACATGTCGTGTCTAGGTGACTAGGGTTGGCCCAGTTTCACTGGCCATGTTGTCTTACATTGCAATCAACCCGTGTACTCTAACCCATGTATGTGTACCCCCTAGATACACACCAAGTTTCACGTAGCCTCCTCTGCCATGTTGTACAAGCCGTTCCGCCTGAAGCCCTGTAGATCATCTAGTGTCCGTGTATTTCCCAAAGTACATGTCGAGTCTTTGGGGAATGTTCAACACACCGTGTGACTAGGGTCACACGCCATGTGATTCTTTTTTGACCCCCAAAACCCAAGATACCACCTCCAGTACTACACAGTGTGTTCTTAGGAAGTACACGCCGTGTATTCTGGAAATTTCCAGAAACATGAACTTCTGCCTTTGCACCTCTGGTGATGATCCATTCATTGATCTGGCCGCTTGATTCCCAAGAAACATTCAGGTTTTGGTTGCCCCGACACCACAAAGTTGCTTCCGGTGTTTCTAGACCTCTGATCGGCTCCGAAAACATTATTTGATCATCCCGCCCGAAGAATTCTCTAAGAACGCCCATTTTCAATCTGGTCTGATTCATCGTGCGCCATTGTTGCCGCACCTCTACTAGGTCCTGGCGGTGTTGAAATTTCTATTTGGGATTGTTTCATCATGGAACGGATGCGCAAAAATCCTTTTTTCATTGTCCCGTGAAGAAAAGCGAAGAACACGCGAGAAGAGAAAGGGGGAAAATTCAATAAACAAAGTGAGGAACGAACCCCTGCCATCATTCGTCATGACGTTGATCCTCTCCCGTTAGCTGGCTTAAACGGAGCAAGAATCAACAATAACAAAACAACATGGATCAATTCCCCGAATCATCTTGATAAAACCCTCCCACAAGAATGGACGAATCCGCAGTTCATCTTGTTCGTGGTTGATCTGTGTTCGTCATTTAAAATAAAAAAACGAGGAAAATAATTCAAATAAAAAACCCCTTAATTTTGAATGGATCGATAGTTGAAAAAGGTGTCACCCTGCCATTGTCATTGAGGTCCTTGAATTTCATTGGCGCTACGATTCTCAACTTCGATCCATCGTCGTTCATCACCGAATGTTTTTCTCCAACGTCCCACAGATTCTGCCAAGGTTCTTCTCAATCATCGCCAATGAGCAACATTTGATTATCCCCATAAAAAGGGAAAAGTGTTGGGAATTTAATTGTGCGAAAGTATTAATCAGTCCAACTTGCCATTTTTGTGTAATTATGACGTGTCATTAATTTAGGAAACTGCTGCGCCGTTTACCGCGCTGCAGCGGATGTTTCCTTAAAAGAAATAAAATAAACTTGTGAATTTATTTTATTTCATTTTACTTAAAAACGTCTAACAATTAACTTTTTTCCCTCGACCCATGTCGGTTGAGGTTATACTCATTCTTAGGTAAAGTCTTCATCCTGGACGCAAAGGTGCCCTCAGATTTTTAATCCGGGCATCCGTTTGGAAACTGCCACAACCACGCACAAGCGCCGACTCACTTAACTTAAAAAAGTTCAGACCCCCATTCCGGGCTCACTGGACTTGGAATGATGTGTCGTCTTCGTGCCCAGTCTTGAAATAATTCCATATAATATTTAAAAACTAATAAAAGGAAAAATCTGAGACATTACATTCTCCCCACCAAGGGGATTTACGTCCCCAAAAATCCAAAACAAAGGCTACTCAAAAAGATGTGGGTACTGGGCACGAATTCGGGCCTCCCACTCCCACGTGCTATCCTGAAGATTCCCGTGCTGCCACCAGACGCACACCAAGGGAATTGATCCCATGAAGGATCCTCTCCTTCTGATCCTTGATCTCCACTGGGTACTCAGTAAATGTCACTCTATCCTCAATGTCCAGCTCGCCCCAGTCGATGACGTGCGACAGGTCATGCACGTACCTCCTTAGCTGCGACACGTGGAAAACATCATGTACCCGATGCAACTGTGGCGGTATAGCTAGGCGGTATGCCACCTCTCCAACTCTGTAGTGTATCTAGAAGGGTCCGATGAACCTCATAGATATCTTTCCACTGCAGCCAAATCTCTGTAACCCTCATCAAGGTGAGACTCGAAGAAAGATGTGGTCTCGCTCTTCAAACTCCGGAGGTCTCCGTCATCTGTCAGCATAAGAATTCTACCAGCTATGTGTAGTCTTCATCCACTCCCATATGATCTGCACCTTCTCTGTGGTAGCTTGTACCAACTCTGGACCCATGAGTTCTTACTCTCTGGGATCGGTCCAGCAAAGCGGTGACTGGTAGGGTATCCTATACAAGGCCTCGAACGGTGCCATACCAATGGTGGAGTGGTATCTATTGTTGTACGAAAACTCCACCAGTGGTAGGTGGTCCTCCCAACTGCAACCAAAGTCCAAGATATAGGCCCGCAACATATCCTCCGAAACCTGAATGGTCCTCTCCGTCTATCCATCTGTCTGGGGATGAAACGTTGTGCTCAACATAGCTGAGTGCCAAAAGCCTCCTGCAGTCCCTTCCACAAACATGATGTGAAGTGGTCCTCTCAATCTGATACTATAGTCAAGGGGCCGCCATGAAGTTGAACTATCTCTTGCATGTAGAGGCATCCCATGCTTTTTACAGAACTCTGCTCCCTGATAGCTAGTAAGTGGGCCGACTTGGTGAGTCGGTCAACGATCACCCAGATGAAATAATTCCCCTTGGATGTACGTGGTAACCCTGTCACAAAGTCCATCGATATTCCATCCCACTTCCACTCTGTAACTTCTAGAGGGTGAGCTAATCCCGCTGGAACCTGGTGCTCGGCCTTCACCTGCTGGCATGTGAGGCATCGAGAAATGAAATCTGCAACTGCCTTCTTCATTCCTGACCACCAGAACTGTCATCGGATATCCTGGTACATCTTTGCCACCCCAGGATGTACCGCCAAAGGGGACATATAAAACTCCCTCAGGACCTCCTCCTATAACGCCACTGGTACAATAGTGCATCCTCTGAAAAGTAGTACGTGGTCCCCACCTTGTGAATATCCATCAAGAGCATGTCCTGTGGATAACTGAGTACGTAAAGCCACACAGTCGAAATCCCCAAGTTGTGCCTCCCTAACTTGCTGTAAGAGTTTAGGGGTGACAACCATCGACTGTAGGTAAGTTGTATCTTCTCCATCCACGAAGTATTACTGTAATGTGGCTAACTGCTTTGTCGCTTCACTCAACAGTTGTGAGCTCGACCTTCTCCTAAGAGCATCCGCCACTTTTTTCTCCTTTCTAGGAGTATAGATGATCTCGAAATCATAGTCCTGGAGGAACTCTAGCCATTTTCTCTACCTCATATTTAGATCTTTTTGCAAAAAGATGTACTTGAGGCTCTTGTGGTTAGAGTAGACAATAAATCACTCTCCCATAAGGTAGTTTCTCCACATCTTCAATGCGAAGACTATCACTGCCAACTCGAGATCATGGGTCGCATAGTCCTACTCATGTGGCCTAAGCAAGTGTGAACCCTAAGCATTCATTGCATGCCACTGCATCAGGACACAGCTGATCCCAGTCCCTGATGCATCGTAGAAAACTATGTACTCGACACCCTTCTCCGGTAATCTCAAGACTGGGGTTCTCGTCAATCTCTGTCTCAACTACTCAAAAGCTTTTTGGAACTTCTTTGTCCACACAAAGGGTTTTCCCCTTCCTGGTCAAGTCCATCATCAGTGCTGATATCTAGGAGAAATTAGGAATGAATCTCCGGTAATATCCTGCCAACCCAAGGAAGCTCTGCACCTACGTCATGCTCCGAGGTGGCTCCCATGCTAACACATCCTCCACCTTGGATGGATCTACAGCTAATCCATCTTCCGAGACGACATGTCCCAGAAAGTGGACCTCTTGAATCCAGAATTGGCACTTCGAGAGCTTCCCATAATGCTGGCGCTCCCAGAGTACGTCCAGAACCATCTGTAGGTGTCTCGCGTGCTCCTCCTCTGACGCTGAGTACACGAGGATGTCATCGATGAAGACCACCACGAACCGGTCCATGTACAGCTGGAATATCCAGTTCATCGGCCCCATGAACACTACAGGGGAATTCGTCATGCCAAAATACATCACCAAGTACTCATAGTGACCGTAGCAGCATCTGAAATCCGTCTTTGGTATATCCTCATCCCGCACTCGTAGCTGGTGATAGCTTTATCAGAGATCAACCTTCGAGAACCATTGTGCCCCCACTTAGCTGATCGAAGAGGTCATCGATTCTCAGCAGTGGATACTTGTTCTTCACCATCCCCTGGTTCAGGTGCCGGTAATCCACGCACAACCTCATACTCCAGTCTGCCTTCTTGGAAAACAAGATTGGGGCCGCCGAGGGTGATATGTTGGGTCTTACGAAACCCTTGCTCTGTAAATCCTCCAACTCCACCCTCATCTCGTGATGCTTTGAAGGAGACATCTGATATGCCATTGAGGAAATCGGTGTCATCCTGGGGTGTAAGTCGATGCAGAATTCTATTTCTTAGTGGGGAGGTAGTCCTGGAACATCTTTAGGAAAAAAGTCCTCAGACTCTGCCACTACTGCTGGGAACTGAGAGCTCACGACATCTACTGCTCCGAGGGTAGGACTAGCCAACTCATGAGTGTTCGTCTGCACCCTCCTATGCATGAGCCCATTTTGTGCTTCTTGGGTTTCATTTTCACTGAAAAAGGAAAACCTCGTTCCATCATGGAAGACACACCACACTCTTCACCTAAAACAGTTAATTTGGGCATGGACCGAAGATAACCAATCCATACCAAGAATGACGTCGTAAGTCCTCGACGCTACCACCAAGATGTTCCAACTGAAACTCTCACCTCCAAGGTTATGATCACACTATCTAGAAAGGTTTGTGATCATCGAGTCTCCTCCCGTAGGTGTCTCCAAGTGTAAGGATCGAGTTAACGGTTCTACAGGAATCTCGAGTTTTTGTACAAGACATGTGGCTATAAGGGAATGACTAGAACCAGTGTCAATGAGTATGACAGATAATGTAGAAAATACACAGATCATACCTCAAATCATCCCTGGATCCCCTGGTTTGTATGCCTCGACTGCATGCAGTTGTCCCCGCCCCTATCCCCCAGCTCCCTGAGCCTGGTGCGGACCTCATGGGGGTGGTGGTGGAAGTAAGTCGAAGTGTCTGCCACCACCTGTAGCTCTCCCTGCTCCTCAACCACGTTCACCACCTTGCGGGTCTGCCTGTTCTGTTCTTTGCCTCTACCTTGGTGGTCCATCCACTGCTTCCCTGTCAGTAGCTCGACGGGTGGGGAAATCTCTAGCGATATGTCCCTTACCATCGCATGCATAGCATCACTTCTCCCTAGGCTGACTGGTTCCCACCTGAGAGCCATGGGCTATCAATCCCCTGTCCTGCATCCTCATATGACGTTTCCCACATCCAGATCCATGTTCCTGACATCGGTTCCCTGCTGTCGGGGTCTCTGCACCTATCTGCCTGCTGCTGACTACCGGCGACTATCTCTGCTCTTCCAAGAAACTCTCTATTACCAAGGCCCACTCGAGCACTCCATCATAAGTTGATATGCATATAGGCACGACACTAGCTTGGATGTCACGTCGTAGACCTCGATCGAAGGTCCGAGCTCTGAAGTACTGATCCCTGACCATATCCATCGAGTACTTGGCGAGGTTGGTGAACCTCGATGAATAGTAAACTACTGTCATACTACCCTGCTGAAGTTGAAGAAACTTATGGATGCATATATCTCTCAGTGTAACCAGATATAACTCCTCACTAAAGAGTCGCTCAAACTCCATCTATGAAAGATTCTCCTCATTGTGAGTCTGTCTAGTCAGACTCCACCATCATCCCGCAGAACCCTAAAGAAGGCTCGCCCCTAGGATCACCATCTGGTCTGCTAGTGTCCTCACTAGATGGAAAACTCTGGTCACAACCTCTAGCCAGTCCTCACCTGCCTGAGGGTCAAGCTCACCTCGGAACCTGAGGGGTCTCTGTATCTGGAACTCATGGAGTGCTTTAAGCCTACACTTCTCACTGGTCGGTACTGCAGGTACCACCGGCTGCTCCACTGGTGGTATATCAGGTGCGCCACTTGGTGGAAAAGCCTGGGGAACTGGTCTCTGTATCGAAGCCTCATCACTGAGGGGGTCATCCTCGTGATCGTGCTGCTGAATCCTAGCGGGTTTGCATCGTGGAGGCATCCTGTAAGGAAACATGATGTACCATGGTCAATGAGTATATCTGGATAGCTGACACAATGGACATGGAAAACACAACCCATGCCTATATGATGCATGTACCTTTTTATTTCCCCGCAACCAGTGTTTTCATGTACCGAGTTGAAATGCAGGTTATCAGAGTCCTTGTGTATGGATACAACGGCCGACGCACCAACACTGTGGTCTTTGGCCTGAAATCTGAACCCAAAACACTCCACACTGTTTCCCCAAACCAACCCCACAGACTCTTGGTCCTAAGGTAGAACCGACCACCTCTAATACCACTCTGTCACGACCCATCCCAGTGGTGCCCATGCTGTGACTCCCCAAGACCGCCTCTAATAGGTCAGGGGTTGGTGACTAGCACCGACTAGGCATATTAATAACATGGGAGGCCTTTCTTATGTACTTGTACAAACGCACATATCTCCAAGCCCACAATTCTGAAAGGAAAAAAAGGCAAAGGAACAAAAATGCATGCATACAACTAAAGCCAACCAATAGTGTACGATGAAAAGTAGAGTACTAAAAAGTAAACTAGGCTGGAATACAACCCCACCAATAACAAGAGTCTGAAAACTGTAAAGTCTAACCTGTAAATAGAAAAGGTACTGGGACTGCTGCTCGTAGCTGAAGGAACGCATCGGCCTGTAGGGGACTCAGAAAGCTCGGTCATGTGCTGGTCCACCCTGGACTTTGTCAAAAGGCTACTCATCTACACAAGACACCAGACATGTGGGAAAGTCCCATGTAGGGGTGAATATAACAATACTCATTAGAGAACCCCAAAAACCACAAAGCAGTACACAAAGTAAAGGTACAGTCAGCTATGCACATTATATGTCTACAGAACATATAGAACAAACCAGATATACTCAAAACCCAGACCCGTAGTCGAGAGACATGTCACACAACCGCATACCCCCGTTAGGGATTCTATTCTATGATCAGGTGATGTACTCATTCTTGGAGAACACACTCCACTAGTCTTATAGCTCCGATGACGTCCGTCCGAGAAGTGCTGTTCGTCCGGAACCGTCACGAGAGGTAGCTACACTCATTATATGAGACACAATCCTGAGTGGGAAGGTTACGATAGATAGAAAGAACTCATTTAGGGAGACACACTCCTGAGTGGGAAAGATCATGATACAAATATGAGGATCACTGTCAGGGACATGGTAGATACCACGACTCATTCGGATTCACCAATTAGGTGATACACCAGCTAGGTAATGGATTAACTCCTGGTAGAGTTGGTCACGTCGATGCCTGAATCTACCTAGGGTCAGGAATGGATAGTGGATCTCGATATGGACCTCTCAGAAAGATGTCTGACTCTATCATAGAAAGTCCTGCTGAAGGGATCATACTCTTGTGTGCGGAAATGATGCCTGACCTTCAGGGGAACGAGAAGAAGGGGCACTAACCCAAACGAAATATGTCTGAAATACGATGAACAAGAGGACCATTCCATTTTCAAAAAGGTACATGGCTTGTAGAAAGGTTACATGCCATGCGGTCTGACCTCAGGTACTACCCGTGTACAACAGCCCATGTCATAGGCTGGTCGTGTAGAAAAACTGAGTACACGGCGTGTGGTACGATGTACACGCCATGTCCGGGTGACTGGGGTTGGCGCCGTGTCACTGGCCATGTGGTCTTACATGGCTATCAACCCGTGAACTCTAAATCCTATCTGTGTACCCCCTGGATACACGCTGAGTTTCACGTAGCCGCCTTTGTCATGCAATACATGTCGTGCTGCTAGAAGCCGTGTAGATTATCCCATGTCCGTGTATTTCCCAAAGTACATGCCCAGTCTTCGGGGAAATTTCAACACGCCGTGTGACCGGGGTTATACGTCGTGTGATTATTCTATGACCCTTGAATCCATAGATATTGTTGCCAGTACTAAACGTCGTGTTCTTAGGAAGTACACGTCATGTATTCAATAAATTTCCAGAAACACAAACTTCCGCCGTCGCGCCTCTGGTGATTATCCGTTCATCGATCAGGCTACCCAATCACCAGGAAACCTTCAGGTTTTGGTCGCCCTGACACCACGAAGCCACTTATGGTGTTTCTGGACCTCCAATCGGCTCTGAAAACATGATTTGATCTTCCTGCATGAAGAATGCTCGAAGAACGCCCTTTTTCGATCCGGTCTGATTCATCATGCGCCATCGTCGCCACACCTCTTCTAGGTCATTGTGGTGTCGAACCTTCAATTTTGGATCGTTGCATCGTGGAATGGATGCTCTATGATCCGTTGTTCATCATCCCGTGAAGAAAAGCGAAGAACACACGAGAAGAGAAAGGGGGAGAAATCCAATAAAAAAAGTGAGGAATGAACCCCCACCGTCGTTCATCACGGCATCGATCTGCTTCCGTTAACAGGCTTAAATAGAGAAAGAATCAAAAATAAAAAAATAAGATGGATCAATTCCCCGAATCATGCCAATAAAACCCTCCCGTATGAACGGACGAATCTATGGATCATCTTGTTCGTGGTTGATCTGCATTTGTCGTTTAAAATCTAAAACGGGGAAATGAATTCAAATAAAAAACCCCTAACTTTTGAAAGGATCGATCATTGATGAAGGTGTCGCGCTTCCGTCATTATTTAGATCCTTGAATTTCGTTTGCGCTGCGATTCTCAACTTCGATCCATCGTCGTTCGTCGCCGAGAGTTTTGCTCCAACATCCTGCAGATTCTGCAGTGGTTCTTCTCAACCATCGCCAATGAGAAACATTTGATTATCCCCATAAAAAGGGAAACATGTTTGTCATTTAATTGCACAGTAGTATTAATGAGTCCAAATTTCCATTTTTTCAAAATTATGATGCATCATTAATTTAGGAAATACTTACAGCGTTTACCGCGATACTGCGGATGTTTCCATAAAAGAAATAAAATAAACTTGTGAATATATTTTATTTCATTTTACTTTAAAACGTCTGAAAATTAACTTTTTTCCCTCAACCAACGCCGGTTGAGGTTAAAATCATTCTTAGGTAAAGTCGTCATCCCAGACACAACAGTGCCATCAGATTTTTAATCCGGGCATCCATTTGGAAACTGACACAACCGCGCACAAGCACCGACTCACTTAACTTAAAAAAGTTCAAACCCCCATTCCGGGCTCACTGGACCTCGGAATGATGTGCTGTCTTCGTTCCCGGTCTTGAAATAATTCCATATAATATTTAGAAAATAATAAACGGAATAATCTGAGACATTACACCCCCACACTTTAATGATGTAGTGTCCATAATTAATTCAAATTGATTTAACATGTAAGAATATTTTGAATTGAATCATAGAAATCAATAAAGTGTAAAGGAAAGGTAAAACCTGATTTATTGGTAGTGAAATGTTGAGTTAAGATCCTCAGTGCTATGAAAATGAAAACCTACAACCCAAAGTGGAGAAAATAATATAAGAAATTTATTAAAAGAAAATAAAAAGGAAATAGAGTTAGAAAAGATGGATAGATCTTGGTTTGATCCCCCAAGTAGGCCTTGGGTTTTGACTGCCTCCAGATGGGTAGTTTTGGTTGGTTATCCCCAATCCGAGGGTGGGTTGAGTTTCTTTAATATGAACCACCAACACTTCTTCCTTCTAGTATGCGCATCTTCCTTTTTATTAAGGACTAAATGGATATAGTATTTTAAATCTACCCCTATGAAAACGTGATAAAACATGCATGGTGGGGGTATGAAAATGAATGAGTCCTCATTCTTGGTCTCCACATGCACAACTTCATCATCATTCTCCAGTGGTTTCTCAAAGTATGCTACATCAAAAAAATATTCAATAGTAGAATCAGATTACAATTATATTTGAATAATATTAAAACATGATGAATCAATATCAAATTCTTCCCTTCAAAAGTAAGAATCTGGTTTCCCATTTTCCTTAGGAAATTCCACTTTGACATCCTCTTGAACACCTTCTATTAATTGTTCAACAAGTTTAGAGAGCTCCATATATTCCCTATTATGTGCATCTTCTTTTCCTTCCTCATCCTTCAAGGAAATACATGTGTTAGCCTAATTTGAAAATTTAAAACAATTAGAGGTGATACTCAATTCAGAGTCTATAAAATCATAATGAAAAGAGTTATGAAAAAGATTATCTCCCGTAAGTGGCTCGACATCAATTTATTATTCAGTGGAAGGTTTATCTTGGAGTTGAATTTAACTAGATAGAGGTATGTAGTCAAGCTCCTCCATCTTCTCTTTTAATTCCACTTCTTTGGTGGTGCCTTAATTTAATGGTTCTTGATCTCCAATACAAATCTCCATAGTAAATTCTTCCTTCTTGGCCTCCTCAGGTTCACTCATAGGTTCTAGTTTCTCCATCAATTCACATACATATTCAAATGCTAGATCTTCTTTTCTCTCTAGTTGTTCTATGTCTTTTAAAAGTTCTTGCTTCTGAACTATATCATAACCCCCCTCATATACTTCTTCCTCTTGTGGATAATTGTTCCATGAATTAAAAAATAATAAATTGAAAACATTATGGAAAAATATTTTTTAAGTGTTTTTTTAATTTTGAAAAGTGTCAGATATTTTTTATTAAATTGTGGCACTACCTCCCCAAAAACAGCACCATGTTTTGACACGTTCTTATCTTGGGGTGTGGAAAAAACAATTCTATACTATGTTAAAATATAGTATAGTAGTTATCCTAAGTTGTCTCTGGAGAGGATCGCACAATAATCATGTTTGTCACTTTGTATTTGAATTTGTTTGATTTTGAAAACAATGAAACAAAACTAAAGAAAGAAATAAAGTTTAAGATTTAAAACAAATTGAAAAGGAATGTGATTAAAAAATAGTGATAAGTACTGGGTGATCAGGTTGGGGTTGTTTTTTCAATTGTAATGTTATCATAGTTCCAATTTTATTCAATCTTCTTCTGCTATGTTGGTTTAAGTGATATTTCACAATCGCGTCCTATCTCTCCCTTGGTAAGTAGTGATGGTGAGAGTGAACCATACCAATAGCCCATCTTGGTCTACTCTCCTTCCTATGTGTTAAAAAGATGTAGAGAATAACCTCAATTGAGTTAGGTAATTCCCGATCTGGTCTTGTTTATCCCAAACAATTTAAAATATTCAATACCCCCGCCACACGTACTGAGTATCACTGAGTACTTCACCACTAAGACCTGATATATTCCATCGTATATAGACCAGAACCTAGTGGATGGAGATTATTAAAATTTACCAAATCAATAAAAACAACAAAATATTAAATCAAATACAATCGCATAAGATAATAAACCGTTTATTAGAATTTGAAAACAACTTCACAGAAGAGAGAGAGAGAGAGATTTTATTCAATCAAATGTAAGAACTCAAAACATTAAAAATATAAAACCTTCCCTCCCCAAATCAAATCATATGTTTACCCCACCATGGTAATGGTATTTTAGAATGATTAGGAAGATGAAGGCATTACAAAAATAAAAAGAAGAAATGAGTGAAAAGAAAAAACAGAAATTTCCCCTCCAAAATCCATCTTCTAGAATGATAGCTTCGGTTCTTCCCTCTCCTTGTGAATGAGGCTGAGTTCCCTTTTATAGAATGTTGGGCATGGAGTGGGTCATCTAACCTCAAAATATCAGATCCATTATAGTCGTTTCATAGAATTTATGGCCGCCTAAATGGAAGGGACTTTTCCTGGCCGCCAAACACTATTCCACAAACCCTTCTTTGACCATTTCATTGGAGGCCTTAATGAATGAATTTATTCCTGATATTTTGTTCTACTCTGAACCGTCTAGTAATATTTCTAACCCAGCTGGAACCACTGCATTTGGAGGCCGGTGGTCCAGGATATGGTTCTTTGAATGAGTCATGGTTGATTTTGTCGCCAGAATAACTTTTAACATTGACCGATTGTGTTTGGCATGTTGGAGTTCGAATTGGAACTTTTTCCAGCATAATAATTTATAGCCAATGAACCATTCCATCCTAAAAAAAGTAATCAGGTAAATTGGATGAAAAATGTAGAAGTTATTTTCGAAATACGTAGGAAATATAAATCTGTTTAGTGTTCAGAATTAACCACTTTTCACATTTAAGCTCAAAACTCACCAAAAGTCATAAAATGATGCAAATAAGATCAAATTGATTAATTGGAAGGGATTAAATAATTTACAAACATATCTATAAATATGAAAATATGAGCTCTGTTAGTTTTTATAACCTCTCCTCATATTTCTTGACCTTCTCGTCTTTCTCCTTCAGTTGAGAAGTAATCTTTTTCAAATTTGAGTTGTATTTCTTTCTAGATTTTATTCTCTCTTCATGAGGGATAATTATATATTTCATATAATTCTCCAAGGTCATTTTATAATTCAAATAATATGAAATTTATTCTAGTAAGTCACCTGTCCCTTCAGATGTGTACTCATTTTCATAATGTAGTCATTTAATGTCACCTTCACATGCGTTATCCTTGGATTATTATAAATCAATTATACCATGTGTATATAATTTTAATCTTTCTTGGTCTTTATGTTTTGAATTGATTTTGACTTAAGGACATTCTCTATTAAACCATATTTAAGCTTTTATAACTTTTAGTACATCTCTTACAATTCCTCATACAAAGAATCATTATTTTCCTATAATTAAACACTTTAATAACACCTTCATTCATGCTCTTTAGCTTTTAAACCTTAATATTTAGTTATTTAACTCATATTTATTAAGACTTATTCATCTTTATCTGTTTCATGTTGTCTTCTTACAACCCCTAACCTAAATCATATGATATGTGTATACCTTCCTATTTTGGACTAATTAATATCATATTATCATTAGTAGATCTAATATAACTTGGTAAATAATTATCCTAAAATAATAATATAGTATAATTAAATGATTAAAAAGATGCACAATAAGATTAATTCATACCATAATTTGGAAAGTTGTTGGATTCCATCATCTCAATCACACGTTTCTCAAAGACTACTTGATTATATAGAATTTAATTGGAGATATTCCTCTACTTAACATTATTTCCCTCTCCCAAATCACCAAATGAATATAAGGGTAGAATAAAACTCAACTCTAAAAAACACTTTGATCAATTCAAAAAAAATGATTCCAATAAGATAAACCATTCTCTAATACCACTTATTGGCCCCATTAGGGTATTTAGTTAGAGATTACTAGAGAGGGGGTAAATCAAGGTATGAAAGTCATTGTAATTTTCTTTCATAAACCCCAAACTCTCACATCCCTAAATGATCTAGATCCACTGTTTTTATGGTCACTCTAATATCATTGATTTTAGTGATGATCTGTTTGATGATATGCCTATCTTAACCTTAATAAAGTAATATATATGATCAATTAACCCACATAGATTTTGTAACCTAACAATCCATTCAACCATAAGAATCAGTGCTAGAACTAGCCCACCACATACCTAAGAAGAATCCCTGATCCCCCTAGGATGATGACAAGCATCAGGGATATCATGAATTACTGTTGGGTAGGGTTTCATCCTCAATAATCTAAATATAAATATAGAATCTATACATGGCATCTCAAATCAGGAAAACTGTAAGGGGAAAAAAGATCATATCAATAAATAACCATTTAATATAAGAATAAAAAACTAAAGCATAAGGAAAAAATAAGAAAACATATGAATAAAGAGGATAAAAAACTCAATCCAACTGGTTCTATGAAACTAGAGTACTGATAACCATCTCTACATGACACTTAAGTCACCACCATGATCCTAACACCCATATACTTCCCAATAAATATGAAACCATATCTAACCTAAAAGTCAATACATTTATATATTTCCACAAGACAAAAAGATTACATACACACCATAATGAGTATATTGGGTGTGAGTTAATGATAATAATATACCATCATGAGTATTTCATTCATTTTATAAAAGAACCTAGCACTATTAGTTTGAAAAATAATGTAGAAAAATAGGTTTCCATTTTTCATATATATAATATTGAAATAAAAAACATGGAACATTAATTTTCTCAAATTTTAAGTTGTATAAAAAATGTATAATATAGGTATTATAAAAACCCATTCTAATATTTTGTGAAAATAATTTATCTTTAAAACACCAAAATTTTGAGAATAAACACACTCATGGTTTAAAATATTTCAAAAACAAGTAAATAAAAAAAATATAACTTGAAATAAATTTCCCATTTTTTCACAGAGATTTTACACACCAAACTCAAATGTACGAAATTTAAAAAAAGGTAATAATAAAGATAAATCAACCATACAGGGTTATAAATTATTTCAAAAGAAGGATGGAACCAAAGTAGTTAACATCAAGACTAAACCACAAGAATAATAACATTAAGAGAGTTCATCCAGGTAATAGAAAACACACATTACAATATATATGAAAAATGAATAACATATGATATAGAGCATGTGGAATCACAATAGAGAATAATTTCACATCATAAGACATGTAAATGTAGTCTTATAGTCAGAAAGTTAATTTTTACACATCTATCAACTAAATATCTCCAACCAGTCTCCTTGGTGACATCCCTCTAGCCATGTGTTGTGTGAAACTAGGGGTGACTAGCCTGTGTGTAATATCAAATAGACTAACACTATCCTAATACTTCCCACTCAGTATCCTCAGTCTCCACATGGAATAATAAAGGAGTTGGTCCATTAATAAACAACATCATATCATTACAATGAAATAACCCCAAGGGCTAACACCACAATAACATCACTCCAACCTCACATACTAACTATATAAATGGATCCAATCTATAATCACATCATGAATCACATCACAAAATCCATCACATATATAAGAAAAAACATTATATGAATATAAGGGGGATCAACAAGGGTACAATCAATAATTAACCAATCAACACATCATAATGTAGAAACTGGACCTTTGCCTTATCACCTATAGCAAACACATTTGGAAATACTTGATTAAAATAGTTTGTAAAATAAAAACATTCCATAGGAATTAATTATTATCAAAAATAAAAAACAAAAAATCCAAGGTAAACTCTATTTCATTTTATAAAAAAATGGCACCCCTTTCTAAATCAATAAAACCACTTGAACCAAAAAGGAAACCAATTTTTGGAAATTACATATGTCTTGAAACATAATTAATTTTTTTCTCAATGAAAACTACCTATGGGATTTTACCAAATATGTAGAATTCATAAAATACCCATTTCCATAAAAACAGAACTTAATTATAAAATTCCCCTTATCAAGAAAAATGAAAACCAAGTGATTCCAATTAAAACCTTGATAATCTAAACCTAGATATCATATAAATCATCACCTTCATTCAAAAACACTTTTTAAGAATCAATAATTCGTGTAACTATTAAATAAATGGAAATTAAATGGAAAAACCTACCTTATGCGGTGTTGTCAGGTCACCTTCAACAAAATCCACCGTATTATGTCTCAAAGAAGGGCTCACCAACACTATAAAGAAAAACAAAAATTTTAGAACAACCCTGGGCATAAAAATTATCCAACCATGGACACAATAGTATGAGATAATGGATATAAATGAATAAAACCCAATATTAAGGAGAAAGAAATCCAAAACATTCAATGCAGGTGAAGAATCACCAAGAAACCACTTTAAAATCCACTTGGAGGAGCTTTGGAATGGGAGTGAAACCTATGGAAGGTGCCTATTTTAGGGGAAATCAAATGGTGAATACAGGGGAAGAAACCTCAAAAACAATTTCTTTTCTCCAGTCACATTCCTTGAGGATAAAAGTTTTTTATAAAAAAACTCCCATACTCACACAAAACATTTTCTTCAAAAAAAAAAACAAAAACAACTAAATAATTTAAAACATTATTTGAAAAATATCACACTAATAAAATCCACCCAAATTCCCATAAAAACAACATAAAACTAAGAGGAAGCCTAAATAAACAAATGGGTGAAAACATCAAAAATCTAAACTTTATCTACTGTTCACACTTTGGAAATATTATTTATAAGATTATTCACCAATCATGAGAGTTCCAATGGAAATTATCTTAAATGGTAAAAACAGCCTGTGTGTGGTTTGACTGACCGTGTACCTTAACCATGTGCTCCTAAAACCCTTCCAATTTCAATATAAAATGAGGAATTTACAAGGATGTCTGTTTAAATCTCCCTAAAAATAAATAAATTTCACTTCACAAAAAAATATCTCAAAATAAGGCCACCATAACTCAATAAAAATAAATAAATACCTCCAAAAACCCATGGACACTAAATATATGACCTAATGAAGAGTATGCAAAGAAATTCCTTTTTCCAACCACCCATGTCCTGATGGTCTTGTCTCCTTGAATGAAATCCACCGGTTTATGTCTCAGAAGATAGATCATGACCCCTATAAAGCCACACATAAATTTTAAAGTAACCCAAATAATAATAATTGGCCAACCATGAACACTAGGGTTTGAGAGAGTAGAGAAAAAGGAAAAAAACCCATGAGTAAAGATAAATAAACCCTAACCATTCAATATGGGTGAATAATCAACAAGAAACCACTTCAAAATCCACATGGATGAGCTTTGTAAAGGGATACAAAACCATGTAAGGCACCTATGTTAGGGAAAATTGAGTGGGGAAGCCAAGCGAAGAATCCCCAAAATCACTTTCTTTTATCAAATAATTTTCATTGATATTAAAATATTTTTCATAAAAAACTCCCTAAATCATCCCAATAATTTATTTCCAAAAAATAACAACCAATAAATCATTAAAACATTGATTTTAAAACATTATTTGGAAAAGATCACAAAAATAAACTCCCCTAAAATTGTCATAACAAACTCCATCAACCAGATAAGAATATAAAATAAAAAAATGGGTGAAAACATCAAAACTCCAAAATTTCTCCACCATGCATGGTTTGGTAACATGTTTTGTAAGACCGTGCACCAACCATGTGAGTTCCACTAGAAGTTATTCATTAGGGATTCCATAGACTTTGTCTAGTTTTATAGATTCTTTTCTTTACCATGATCCACATAAAACCCTTACAATTTCTCTCCAAAATGAGTTATTTTCTAGAATGACTCCCGAAATCTCCCTGAAAATCAAAGTAGTTTCACTTCACACCCGAGTTCAGAAGGTCATATCCCCTTTGTACAAATGACTTTCATAGACACCTCGACATAACATAGCCACCTTCAGCCACCACGAGTTTCTCCAAAAACATGTGGTCCACTGTCTATTTCCCACCCACATGATCGAATGGGTCATGGTACTAATTATTATCCCCATGGGAAAACACATCTTTTCTAGTATGTTTTTTTCTCACTCACACACACCTTGGGAATCTTCCTTGGAGGTCACCCATCATGACCACTAATTCAGGTCAAGAATGCTTAACTATGGAATTCTAATCTAGTAGTATCCTAAATATAAATATGAAACATGTTAACATGGGTCATATCATTTATCCTTTTAACCCTTTAACATTATGAGGTGTTACATCCCCCCCCCCCAAACACAACATCCTTTTTGGACCCTATATCTTAACCCAGGTAGTGATGTCGTAATTCTATCTTGGTTCCTACCCTGATACCAATGTAATAACTAGATCCCAATAATAGTACATGCATCACTGCTTAACGTCATCGTCATATCCTATCCCGCTAGGCACCACCAGTTTCGCTACAGACACATGGTACCATACCTATGGCCCTACCACATGCCTGAAAGGGTCATTAGACTAATGAATTCCTATAACAAACACCATCAATAAAAGAGGAATTCTAAATAAACAAGTGGGTGAAAACATAAAAACTCTAAAATTTCCACACTATGTGTGGTTTGGTCCCATGGTTTTTCAGACGATGTACCAACTGTGAGAGTGACATTGGAAGGTATCTAGAATTGTTTTCACGACCTGCGTATGGTTTGAACGACCATGCACCATAACCATGCACCCCCAGAACCCCTTCCAATTTCACTCCAAAATAATAAATTTCCCAATATGTCTCTATCAATATCACAAGAACTTTGTGAAATTTCACTTTTCACCAAAATATCTTCACAAAAGGCCACTATAACTCTAAAAGTTTAAAATAATACTCCAAACCACCCAAGGATGCTCAATAAATGACACAAGAAAGAGTAAGAAAATCACATCCTTGGTCATACCACAGTAGTCTTGATGGTCCTATCCACTTTATACCAAATATAGTATTGAACCCCCACCTTATCATGTTCATTGATTCATGGAACACCAGGTACCACAAGATGCTTTGAAGACATGTGGTCCCCTTCTAACGGCCCACCCATATGGAAGAACTGGTCATCAGACTAATGATTATCCCCACAGGCCAACACATGTTATTTCATTGTGCTTTTTCCTCACTCATACACAGCTAGGGAAACCTCCTAGGATATCACCCATCTTGACCACTACTCTATTCCAGTCATGAATAACTATGGTGTTTAAATTCGGTAGAATCTGAGAAGAAATGTTCACCTTGTTTACATGGGTCATATCACTTATCCTTTAACCCTTTAACATTCTAGGGTGTTACCTTCACCTCCCCCCTATAGTTAAACATTATCATTATGGACCCTATATCTCAACCCACTAATTAGTCAGACTCCTAAAAATAAAGGTATAGCTTATTGACATGGTTTATATCATTTATCCTTTTAACCCTTTAACATTATGGGGTGTTATAGACCCCCCACCCATAGAACAATTTCCTTGTTGTGGACCCTAAATATCAACCTAGGAAGAGCCATAACTCTTATAGATTGGTTTATTCTCTGATACCAATGTAATAACTAGGCCATACTGATAATACAAACACCACTCTTTAACATTTTCATTAGGTCCTAGCATGCCAAGAACCACCAGTTTCCCTCAAGACATGTGGTCCCCTATCTTGGATCCTACCATGTGCCATAATAGGTGACCAAACTAATGATTATCTTCACTGTAAATCACATTTTCTTTTAGTGTGTTTTTTCCTCACTCACAAAAACCCAATGAAACTTCTCCAAAGGTCACCCATACTTACCACTACTCAAGAACAAATACTCTAAACTATGGAGTTATAATAATCTAGTATCCGGAAAAGAAATTTGCATCTTGTTGACATGGTTTAAATCATTTATTATTTTAACCCTTTTACATTTTGGGGTGTTACACATCTATTTCCATCATAAAAATTGTAATTAAAGATTGCACACAAGACAGAAGAATTTTACTTGGTTCGTATTCACTAAGATAATCCAAGGAGAATACAATTGTAATATTAAAAAGAAATAAAATCCAAAAAATCTAATTCATTGCTATATTTAATCTAGGTAAATCTAATGAATTTTTCCTCTACCTTTTCTCAATTTTATAGGAGTGATAACACTAGAAAAAATCCAATGAAATACTTTTGTCTCTTTATCGTTTCACCTAGTATTGGTAAGTGCATGTTTATCGTCACATTTCACTTTGATAGACCTTCTATGAAATTCTTTGTAATAGTATATTTACATCCCTGACGATCTTTGTGGTGAATCAAGCATTAAATACATAAATATTTCATTATTTTAGATTAATATTCATTACATCTCATAATAATACACAACCAAAAACCATAATGATTTGGTTTCTTTGAATACTATATACATAATAAACTTATTTTATTTAATATATTCAATATAACCAATAAATTGCTTCTCTCATAGTACCCTTATTAGATATATCCTACTTGAAACCGTTTGTTATAACCTATGGAAAATGGAAACATAATAAAGGGTGAGCTCAGATGTTCAATAAGGGTAAACAAGGAAGATAGCAATCGATGATCATTTGAAATCATAATATTTTTATAATGGTATGAGAGTATTATAATAACATAAAAATTTCATACCCATTTATTCATGGGTTATAAATCAATATCCATAGAAAAAATCTTCATTATTTCAAAAGAAAAGAGTCTTAAGAGTGTGGAATCAAAATTAATCAATCACGTGTCATGAGATAATATCATAAGCATAAGAACATGTCATTAAAAGTTTAAAATAATAAAAAGCATATAAAATATTTTCCTTAGTCAATGATCACCATTAATACCATCATCATGTAGTGGATAAAGTTCCATAATGGATTGGGTTCACTGCCTAGCCACTTTTCATTCTTGGAAGGGGTTTACTCCGCATCTCCTTTCATATTATATCATAATATATTAATCATTACACAATATAGTAGAGGGATATATAATTCTAGTTCAAACCTTCACATTAGAAAAACAATACATATTTGTATGACAAAATCATATCATCATTTCATCATAGCATAACCCAAGGAAAAAAATGGGTTTCATAAATATTTTTTCACCACATAACTGTAATTCATGAAGAGAAAGAACACATATGGTATTATTAGAACATATACCTAGTAAACCATAAGAAATATAAAAGGATTTTTAAATATATGAAAAATAACTTTAAAACAAAATTCCATCGTTTATTTAAAAACATGAGAAAAATATCATTTTTTAAATGTTTAATAAAAAATTCCAGAATATTGAAAAATAATTTTATTTTAAAATAACCTTTGAAACTTGTTAATCAAATTTTAAAGTAAATAATGTTCATGATATTGAAAAAAATATATTTATGTTTTCAACATTAAAAAAATATTCCTTTCACTCTTTTTTATAAAAATTTATAAATAAACACTTCAGAGAAATTGTAAAAATTCATTTTTAATCATTTGAAAATATATTAAAATATGGTTGAAAATAAAATAAAATTTTCATTGAGTTATATAAAATAATATTCTTGAAATAATTTTAAATAACATGGACTTGGAATAAAATTTTCTTTGAAAAAAGTGTAAATATGGTCGCATTTTCATAAAAACATTTCCTTGATCTTGTTGTGTACCAAAGAGATGAGAGAATGAAATGAAATTATGAAAACCCAAATTTTTAATAGATGAGAAAAAATATATGTGGTTTAAAATAAAATAATCATATAATTTATCCCATTGTATGTTTAACATAAATAATCTCAAAAATTAATGATATTGTAATATAAACTCTTATCTCAAAAAGTAATGATTTCGTAAAAATATATTGTCTTACACCTTAATCCTTTAAATTCTGGCCTAATTAGAAGAATAAAAGATATAAGAAATGGGTAGGGAAGTTAGGAAGGTATTTTTTCAGGGATTTCCTAAGCTATATGGCTCAAAATGAGTGAAGGGGTGAGGGGTATACTACCTCCTTTTATAAGTGACGGAAGTCGTATTCTTGTAAATACATAAATCATTAAAATATAATAAATTTATATTCAAGGGAATGTGGTAAAAAGGTAACCCAAATTATAATATAAGATATATTTTGGTGAAAATACCTTTAACCAATCACATTTAACCATGTTTTAGATATATTTTATAAATTATCTCTAAGTTTAACCCCCTATTAAACTTCCTAACCCTTTCCATGGTGACAAAGATTTACCATGAAAATTATTCCCTATGAACAAAAATTAAATTAACCACATTTAAAAAATTTAACATAATGTTTCATAATATGATAACCATTTCACCATATTAAATTTTAACAATTTTTATAAATTCATTTTAAAATAAGTGTGTACAACACAATTAAACCTATTTTTATAAAAAACACATTTTTAAGTATAACATTGCATTTATAATTATTATTTTCCTAGTAAAACCATTAAATTAATGTTAAAATATGTTATTATATATATTATCTATATATTTCATTAAAATCATTAATCAATAATGATTAATTTAAATTATTAAGATGAACACACATTGCATGCTTAAAAGTAAGTTTTTTTTAAAACATGTCTTTTTCCCAAAAAAATGTTTTATTTTCATTTATAAGAAATTTATAAAAAAATTATACATGTGTAAACAATAAGTTTTCCTGATTTTAATACTCTAAATACTTTTTAAATAAAACACATATGACAAAAAAAATACTCGTAAAAAAATTCAAAATAGTTCTTTATGATCAATAATATTTCTAAAGTGAATTAAAAATGATTTTCAAAAATTATATTTCATTTAAACAGAATATAATGTGATAATTATCCACAGATGTTTAGAATTTTTTTACTTCCAAATCTATGGAACACATTTATTTTTTAAAGAGATATATATTCTAAAATATCAAGGTGTTACATACTATCCCCTCAAAATCTACCCTCAAAATTTTGTCACTCAAATATAAAGAACAAAAGGATAAATCTACCTTATGAAATCCTTATTTTTCCATATATCTTCCTAATATTTATGGTTTCACCACAAAAATCTTACTATGTTATTGGTCTTGTTCTGTTTCACCTAATCTCTTTGATCCAGAATCCCCTATGGTTGCTCCTCAGAAGAAAGATTAAGCTTTAGTGGTACAATTGTAGAGTTTATTACATGTTAAGGATATGGTATATAATTTCTAAAAATTGATACCTGGAACACATCATGAACTTAAGATATATTTTGATGAAGTACCTAGTAATGAACTATCATCCCAATGTGATCAAGACTCTCATACGGACCAATATATCATGGTCTTAACTTTCCCTTCTTTTCAAATCTTATAAACATATTATATGAAAATAGATATAGGAAGAACTTATCACTAACATTAAACTCCAAATCCCAGTGGTGGTTATAAAAATAATACTTATCCGGATTTTGATCTACTATAATATATTGTTTAATATATCTAAATTTTTTGTCATTTCCTCAGCTATCTTAGGTCCCAGTAGCTTTTATTCCTCAACTTAATCCTAGTATATTGGATTCATGTACTCTTTTCATAATGGTATTCATAAGGATCCATATTAATTATTGATTAAAATATACTATTATAAGAAAATTCCACTAGATAAATTCATTAATACCAACTTACTTTGAAATCTATAGAGAAAGCTCTCAACATATCATTTAGGGACTAAATGGTCCTCTCAGAATAACTATCTATCTAAGGATGATATACAATGCTGAGTCTAAACTCTATATTCATATCTTACTGAATAATGATCTATAAATTTGAGGTAAACATTTAATATAAATAAAATAAAATTAAGAGTGGTACTCCAAACAACCTTAACATGTATATTAGTGAGTAGATCAATAGAATAATAATCTGTGGTATTAATGAAATACGTTGATTTTATAAGGTGATCGATTACAACATAAATATACTTATTCCATTTTGATGTATTAAGGAGTACCATGATGAAATTAATTATTTTGTTTTCCAATTTACACTCATGTATGGGTAATGGTTTTAATAACCCCTTGTAATTTTATCTCTTAGCCCTAACTTTCTGGCATACCAAGCACCGAGACACATACTTCACAATATCTCTCTTCATGTTATCCTACCATAAATTATCCTTAAGATATATATACATATTTTTACTTCAAGGATTAATAAATAATGATGAACTATTATATTCATATAGATTATCATTCTTTGATTTTAGTATTGATGGGACACATACTCTTTTCTTGAACCATATCATTCCATAAAATGCTCCTTTTTATCTATATATATTCTTTCTACACCTCTTTAATCTTCACATGAATAGATAGTTGAAAATTATTTTGGTAGTTATAGAATCTGTATCCACTCTTTATTATTTTAATACTCATACTCTATAAATTTATAAGTATTATATCTCTTTCAATCCGTATCATAGACAAACTAGCATGGTCCTTCTCTCTCAAAGCATTATCCACATTATTCACCTTCCTAGGGGGTAATGTATCGTGTAGTCATAATATGAAATTTGTTAAACAAATTATTTAGTGTATACTAAACTATTTTTGTGTGAATATATACTTTGAGATTTTATGATTGGTATATTTCACACCTTTCACTAAAAAGACAATTCCTCCATATCTTCAAGAAACAAATTACTACTACAAGTTTTGAATCATGAGTCTGGTACTTTTTTATGAATCTTCAATTTACGTGAGACATAAGCTATTAACATGTAATTATTCATGATAACACATCTGAGTTATCTATTTAATGCACCATTATCGATCCCAAACCCCTCTCTATTGTAGGGTAGTGTGATTATTGGTGTACTGAACATCATTATCTTTATTTTCATGAAGTACTCTTCAAATTCATCTATCCATAATAACATGGCTCCTTTCCATATCAACTTAGTTATTGGATTGTATATCCATGCTAAATATCACACATAGTTTCTTTAGTTTCCATAAAAATTCATGCTTATTACCTTCCATAAAATACAGGTGAATAATGAATCTCATCTCATCGTGGAGATGGTAAGTCATACGTACGTATAAGAGATGTTGTCATATTCCAAAAATATTAGATGGAAAAAATGTGTACATGATATTATCATTAAATTAGTATAATTATATCATAAATATCATAAATATCATATAAAAATATAGTTCCCAACATAATTCTCAACCATGATAGGTGGTAAAGAAAAAAAAACAACATCATTTCATGAGGCGGTAGTTCTCTGTACATATTAATGGTAAGTTTGTTACCCATTAGATTGAATTGTGTGTTAGTGTAGCTAGTACCCTTAATATAAAAACATTCCAGTATATTTATTATATTTATATTATTATATAAGCATGAAATAAAATTCATTGAAGGATTTCAAGTAAGAAATAAAATAAAAATGTTGATTGACAAACATTGCCACTTCTTTGGGTATCACCTTTTTATTTGCACAAAATGAGTACATTTATTGAATTTATGACAAATTAGAGACTCTAGGATTAATTTAAAGATGTTTTTTGAAGACGTGGGCTGATTTTTGGCTAAGCCAAATGGATTTATTGGTTTCAACAAAATATAAGGATAGGTGTTCTTTTATAATTGAGGAGGGGCACTCTTGGAATCTCCAAAAATATTAAATTAATATAAATTAATTTTTAATTCCATATTTTTCTAAAGTGGGTTATGTATAATCTAATAAGGTTATATATTGAATTAATATTAACCTATTATTTTTATCCATATTTAGTTCATATTATGAATCGTGTATTTTGGATTTATCCCTTAATTAATCTCTTTAACTCTGATAGTGACAACATGTGTTTTTACTACTTATTGGTTAATATAGTTACAATAAAACTACAAACTAAACATAAATGTGGCATTTATGAATTTATAGGACTTATATAGTTTTTGTATATATATTATATTTTTATAAATTTTATATCATTTAATAAAATATTATTTATTTGAAAATATCAATTATTTAAATGTTGACATTATTCAATACTGGAATATTTAAAAATATCATAATAATATTATATCTTAAATAACCCATTTAACATATCCCTAACATGTCAAAGTCATTTGAAAAAAATTTGTATGGAATTAATTATATAAATTATATGTATTTTAATATTTTTAGTATAATTTATTTTATTCATCCATTAATTAAATATTTCATGCATCATCATTGTGTCACCATTTAAGGTAATTATATTTTTACAAAAAATTATAAATAAATTACCATGATGTAGAAAAATAATATATATTTCATATTATTATTTATAGTCTTATTTATCTTCTGTATAACCCTATATTAAAAATAATATTGGTATTAAAAATATGAGTATGACATCTTTAAATTTTATTTAAATAAAATATAACAATTGTCATATTCTCATCAAAGTCACTTAAAATTGTAATATTTTTACCCACAAATTATTTATTCGAAACCCACTCATCTAATAAAATTAGGAAGTGTTAGGACTATTTTACAATATTTATAATATTAACTTTTACCCTGATTACATGACTTACCCTTAAACATGGTAAATAAAAAATTACAAAAGTTACTATTCATAATGTCCAAAAAATAAGCTAATCCTATTAGATTATAAATATCATACTGATTACAACCATGTATGATTGTTTTTTTAAATCATTTCATAGAAATATAAAAATTAAGCTTATTACTAATCTCATAGATGTGGCGAGAAAGTGGTTCACTAAAGTTAAACCATGAAAAATATTGTAACATTTTTATATCTAAATTCAATTTAGAATTTATTCCAATGAACTAAATTGTGTTAAATGATAAAAATTTTATCTAATTATACTTTAAAATGAATCAATAACATAATTAAACACTATAAATTATTACAATGAAAATGTTGTTAGCAATTAAAATTCATTATTTATCATTATTCATCAAAAAATAAATCTTATCAGAAAAATAAAAAAATCTACCAATGTAAATTTGATACTCTAATTTCAAATAAGAAGGTTATTTTTTCATATCAAATTTTCTATGTTTCAAAAAATAGATTTAATATTGGTTCCCCATTAAAAGGGAAATAAATTACCTTTTTGAAAAATATAGGGTTTTATGCATAAAATTGGGGTTGTTCTTATATTTTACTTATAAAATATATTGGATGAATATAAAAAAATAGGATATATAACATTTAAATTTCATTAATATCATTCAAAAATTGAAATTAATTTAATTTATTAAGACAAAATAACATTGAGAGCATAAAAATAAAATTGTTTCCTTTATAATCAATTGGTGTATATTTTCATTTCAAATTATTTGGTAACCAATGTATTCATATTATGGACAAAATATTTTCATAATTTTTTTAATATTAGTTATAACTGCTAATTTAATGGATATTTTATATCTAACTATATTAAAAAAATATTTTAATAATATACTATTGTTTGGTAAAACTCGGTCTAGAGTGAAACACAAGCTATCAAATGAACTCAACATTCAATATAACATAATCCATGAATAGTTTTTAATATAACACAAGATAATATGGTGTTTCGTGTATTTCAAGCCTATCTTGGTGTTTCATATAACACAATCCAAATGTAGTGGTTTACATATAACAAAATCTATATTCAAAATTATGCGAAATGTAACATATCAAAAATAATAAATTAACTTGAAAAAAAATATTTTTCAAAATATATATTGGTTACATTCTTCCCACATTAAAATAAATTCAACCCTCAAAATTAATTCAAGGTTATAAATGGTTTAATACTTGAAAGTTTCTTTCATAGAAACTCACATTATAAAAATGAATTATGAAACATCCTTTTTAAAAGGAAAGTTAGAAACATAACGATTACCCAAAGTCACTCATAACTAAGTTTCCACATAAGTGGAAAGTAAAAATATGGACTTGGAGGAAATTTGTAAATATTTATAGGGAGTGATTGTGGTCATCAATAACAAACAATTAAATTATCATTGGAATTTTGAGGGCCTCAAATTCATAAATCTATAATGATTTAAAAGTCCACTAGTTCAAAAAAAATTAAGGTATTGTGATAACATTTTATTTCTATATTGTTTTCCTAAATTTGAAGAATTTTCATGAAAAGATACACTATCATGATTTCAAGACAACCTTACCCTTTTTTGTGACTTGATCAATTTCCACTTCATCTCTTATCCCAAGAAATGAAGTTGAATTTTTCATTCCTAAAATGTTAATAGATCATGAGATCCATAAATATAATGATAGGTTATTCTATCTATTTTGACATCATAAAGAAATGATAAAATAATTCATTGAATATGAATAAATCCTCATATGGATAGTTAATACAATAATCACTAAAACCATATCTGAAGTTTAACATATACCCTTCTAGAAATTGTTAACCTCGTGATCCTTCTTATTAATGAAATTCAAAAACATTATAAATAAGGTCACTAAATTTATCAAAAACAACATAGAATTGATTCCCCATATATTGTAAAGTTGTTGTTGTTTATCACATTCCAAACATGTGAATACCTTCTTCATGTATTATCTTGAAACATAGTAATAATATCAATTACCATAATTCCTTATTGAAAACATGAAAGTTTCCTTGTTCTAATGTTTGTTGGATATATTCCTTCAGTCCAAAAGGTTGTAAATATCATCCATGATACCATAACCTCCATGTTGAAAAATGCTTAATTAGTTAAAAGGCCACTAGAATCATCCAATTTACTTATTCATATCCAATATATCATTATCATAACATCATTATCTTAATATAGGTAACATATAAAGGGTTAAATTTCACTTAATCAAAACCTTACCACCTTAATCATTTTTCATGGTTACTAATACCATTCAATATAGTATATTAAATACTAAAGTAATAAATATTATAGACCAATAATTAGATTTTACATTGATCCATAATACCAGGAAATAATTCTATAAAATTTCTCATGAATTCCATTACACAAACACGTAATCATTCCACCACTTCATTGTCGTACTATATTTCTCCAATAGTGGTTGAATGAGATTTCCAATTTCCCCTTGGATTAAGAGGTTAATGACATTTATCATCATCACCAACCGTTGGGTTTGGGCACTATTTATCATAATTATCATTATCCTTACACTTGTATCACTAAAGTAGGGGAGGTGCATTTTATATAGATTTCTCTCCATTCAAACTTTTAGCTAACTTCTTCTTGTCACTTTAGTAATCAAAGTCTAGATTAACTTCCGTTGTATACATAAAAAATTTATTAAAACCCTTAATAAAATTTCCAACATTCTTCTTCCTACACATAGAGCATAAAGTAAAGCTCCTTTATTTTCTCTATGGTTTTTATATTTTACTTTGAACTCTATCTTCCTCTTCTGGTAAAAACCATGAGATTGATGCATAACTCCAACCTCCATTTCAACCTTTATTACACAACACACAATATATTTATATCTAATACAACCTCTTATGGATAACGACCTTATGATACTTTACTTTAATCTACTAAACAACCTATAAACATTACATCTTAGTTAGATGATATTTCCAAAAATGTACATTGCAAGTCCTGTAAAACTTTCCTCATAGGTACCAACAGATTCATCATAATTTTGCTTAAGATCAAAGAACTCATTTTTAATATTTTAATGAAGAATATGAGGAATTTAATTATTCAAAAAAAATTTCTTGACATCATCCCATTCTATATATTCAATTTGATATTTTTGTCATGCATTATTGATTTGAGTCTACCACTAGTCTCCTTCTCCTTTTAAACCATAAAGAGGTAAAATTTATTTTTAATTTTTCAAATTGTGAAAGACAGAAAATATCTTTCCATTAGTACTGATCTATTATTCTACAACAAGTGGATAAAAAAGACCTTCTTAAATAAGGTGTACTTTGTCTCATAAAGGACTCAGTAAAAAGATATTCTCTCCTCTTCTCATTTTTCTAGTCTAGCATGATTCATAGCTTGTTTGAGTATAACAATAATATTTTTAATTCCTTCCCACATAAAATTAGGTGGATACAGAGAAAACTAATCCAATTTCCTATCACATCCAGCATTAACATAGTGCCTTTGGGTTCTATCCATTAACTAAAACTACAAATCATTTTGTGAGAAAAATAGTCGTAGTGGTTAAACCACATAATCAAGGGAAATTATTATAATATTTAAATCTATAGAACCTTAGGTTTAATCCTAGGTTATTCATATAAAAAGTATATCTAAATCCTTAATTAGGGTTCATTATGAGTTTTTCAATTCCCAAAGTAAATCCCCTAAGAGTGTCAAACAAGGCGTGCAGAAAGGCCCGTTGTCGTGTACCAGGTTACACCGAGTTAGGCCCAACGCAACTTCACGACGTTATTACACCAAGTTACATATGTGTTAGATCCACATCCAATTTTAGTATCTAGACATGTATTTATTTCATAGAAACAACTCACTTTATCATTTACAAAAATTCTAGGCTAGTTGTAAAAACGTTAACTCATCCTTATAATTATCTTTAGAGACACCCCTACACATATCCATAGAAATATCCCTAGGTATATTAGGAATGTATTATCATCCTAGTTTCCAATGTTTGACTAATCCTTTTCTATGATACCAAATATAACATCCCATTATTTATGTACACATTAATTACCCCACTTTTGAATAATACTTAAAACATTACAAAAACTGATGCCCAAAGATCATAATAGTTTAGGGCCTTTGGAAACTTGTAACATATTCTTTTAACTCAGTGAAATATATTAAAAATATCCCATAAGTATATTCCCCCTTATTAATTATTCTTAAAAATATTACTTTATAATCTGGGGAATGGGAACATAATAAATGTATGAACTCAAATGCTTAGTAACGGTAAATAAAGGAAATGTGGGATAATATCATGAACAAAATAGTATGAGATTGTGATCATGATCATTATAAGATCATACCTTACATATAAAATATCATAACCATGAATCATGAAATAATGATTTGAAATTCATAAGACATAAATCATAAGTAAACCTAGAGAATTATACATTAAACCATAACCAAGGAATAAGACAATGAATTGTGGAACACACATAAGAATATAAAAACCCAATATTAAGACTGCCTTCTAAGATCTTCATAAGATTTTATGCTTAGGATAACTACCTATTTACCTTCTTCAAGCTTGGGATTCCCTCCCATTTCCCCTCTTATTTCGATATTGGGATTCCCTCATAAGTACCCTCTTGTTTCAGGCTGGGGATGTCCTCATGTGTGTATCATCCCCATCCTAGGAGACACCTGAAGGGAGCCCCTAGCCGGGTTGGCCACATAACCTCAAGCACATCTCCCAAAACGCCAGTGGTTGTCGGCTAGTAGCGAGAGCATTTTTTGTGTCTATATGGAAACTATGATCTCATAGGTAATAGGTATTATCACAACAAAAGTAAATGAAAATTAATAATAAATAGAAGAATAATATAAATGAATAAAATGCAGTAGAAGCAATATGAATAATCCAACTGAATAAGAATCAAGTTTGGAACTCATAAAAAAATGTCATGCTATAATGTCTGACTAAACTGAAAGTAATGACCACTAAAACCGAAGTATACTATCAACTAAAAAGAAAATAAACAAAGTGTAACAACTTCATCACAAGAAAGGCTTAGTCCTCTGTCCCAGTCTACATTCTATGTAGCAAGAACAATCAAGCATCAAAACCAGCATGCTTCCCTTTGTTAATACCTACAAGCATACAATCTACTTAGGTGTCAACGATGCCCGAGAAAGATGGGAGATAAAATCCTAGTAGTAAAACATCCACATTGTCTAAACCTTTCCATCTCGTGTAGAAATAAAATGTAGTTTTTCCTTTTATAATAAATTTAGATAACTAATTAATCATAATAAAATAAAATAACTCATCCCGGGTTCCCAACAACACCCATCCCAAATCACCTTCTTTAGCTTATGATATAAATTTGAAAGGAGTACATGTAATAAGCAGGTTGAACATATGTATATATATAAGACTAGAAACACATTGTAAAACAACGAAAAGGTATACCCGCATACATTTGATTTAACTTGGGGTATCAATCACGTGTTAACAAAGTGTGTTCCAACATACTTGAAAAATATCACAATTCTCAAGAGATTCAAAGAGGAATTAGCCTAAACCTTCAGTGCATAATTATTAATGTTCAAATTGGGAGTTGGATTCTAAGCTCGTCCCAAAGGTAATGTTATGGTACATCTTTTAAATTATCCAATACCACTTTTCCCATATAAAGAAATATTCCAAAATACCAAGTATCACTCAAGGTATGGATTTACCATAAGTCCATCCCGATCTCGCAAAAAGGGGTAATGTATCATCGGAGGCTGGAATATCCACATTTCCAATGGATCTATACATTATGGGCCCTTATGGTACTATTATCATTCATAAGTATTTAGAATTCCTGGGGAAGTCTTTGTCTAGAAAATCCTAAGACAACGTCCCCCGATGTGTAGTTGTTACCAGTCAGGAATACAGATACCATGTGTGGCCCGTAATACGGGACCAACATTCTCTCCATGCCCATAATTTTATTGAAATTTCATAGCAATAGATATAACATAACATGCATATGTAATTTCCTCTTGAAATCTATGCAGATACACCCGTGTAACACAAGGTATTAATTTAACATTGAAACACAACACTTAATGAGGCAAGATACCGTATTAGCACAACAAGATAAATGGACTTTTTAATAAATAAATAATTCATCACAATAAAAAACCCAAAATCTAACAATTCACGGATCATAATTATTCTAAAAATTTTATTTATTTTACACATAAGTAAAATGGGATGGGCAACACATGCAGTCAAATAAATTCAAATCTCAGACTTGAGGAATTAATACCGACCACATCGGCACACCCAAGGGGGTGTCTAACTATGATAAAACAATTTAAAACATTTAAATTATGATAAATATTTCTTCAATAATTAGGAGAAACAATTAAATTGAAAATATTGGTTGAAATTGAACAAAGTCGGTAGGCACATATGAATAGACCAACCGTGCATTTTTATAATTTTTAATGAAACGAAGGGAAAGAGATTAGACTCACTGCTTTAGGGTCTCATATGATTCTATAATCTACGATAGGAATTGATTTGACCTAAATGGACAAAAACAGATGATTTTAGAAAAAACCTAAAATAGGGTAAAATCCTTCCACGATAAACTACGCGAAGGATACTCAAAAAAACTCTACAATTCCAAATGCATTAGATTATCCTTTCCTTAAGGTTTATATAACACATGATAGTGAATAAAATGGATGATGAACAGAGATGTTGTGGTCTTTTAAAGAGGGGAAAGGTGGAGCGCCACCTAGGGAGAGGGGGAGGTGCGACATGAGAGCAAGGAGAGGAAGAGAGGATTCAAAAAAGACAGAAAGAAAATAAAGGAAAAGAAAATAAAAAAATTAGATAAAAATAAAAGAAAAAAAGGGGAACATTAAATAAAAAATAAAATAGAATAAAAAGGATGGAAAAAGAAATAATATAAAAATAATAAAAAAAGTAATTTCCCAATATATTTATTTTTACTTTTTCCATAACCCACTTTCTATTTTATTTTTAAATTTATTTTTACCTATTTTTTTATTTCAAATTTTCTTTAAATATCTTCTTATTTATTTTCTACCATTAATTAATTATTGAAATCCTGAGGACTGTGCTAAAGCATGATGTATCATTTTTCATAAATCCCATGTTGTCATTAAAATTATTTAAGTAGAAGCCCGAGACCTGAAGCGGGGTGAGTTGACGTGCACCCTAGGTCACTTTAAGTAATTAGAAAAGAAATATTTAAGTAGTCCATACTTTATTAAATTCGGTACATTACACCCTCCCTTCCTTAAGATCACTTTTCCCTGAGTTTCCCTTCTAAGGGTTGTGGAACGTCGTCAAAGAAAAGGTCAAGCCACTGTGCACGTACATACATCTCTCACTCCCTAGTCTCATCTTATACATGCTCGTGTTTCCATAACATCTAGATGAGAGGAACTGACCTGACTCAGAGGACTTCCATGATACAGTTGAAGATACAGATCAGATGCTCCTCAAGGGATGCATCTGCCTCATGCTTTAGTTCGTCAGGGTCAAAAGAATGAGACGAGTCTGTATGATACTGTCAGAGCTGAGATATATGTAAATTGTTGTTCATGGAACTTTACCTAAGAGGTAACAACAACTAATAGGCTACCGGCCCAAATATCTCTACTATCTCAAATGGCCCGATGTATCTCTGTAATAACTTTCCTTGTCTCCTGATCCACCTGTGATCCAACCTAAGAGAAACACACAGAAAGAATCAATGTCCCACCTAAAACTCTAGAGGTCTGTGGTGACGATCGATATAAGACTTCTTTCTGGACTGAGCTATAGTCATACGCTTCTGAATTAGTTGAAATTTCTCAGAACTCTCCTGAATTATAAGAGGACCCGAAAAAGGCGACTCAATTGCATTGAGCTGGCATAAAGGTGAACGGCACGGTCTACCATTGGGGGCCTCATACGGAATATATTTCTCCCAAGAAACTCTAAAATCAAGGATACATGCCCATAACATATCCTCTAACACTTGAATAGTTCTCTTGGACTACCCATCAGTCTGAGGGTGGTATGGATCACTCAGAAGTACATGTGAACCCAATGCCTTTTTCAACCCATTAATGAACAATGAAGTAAAGCGGGAATCTCTTCCTAGAACAATATAATAAGGCATGCCATGAAGTTGCACGATCTCCCAGATATACATCCTTCAAAACTCATCAATTGTAAAGGCCTCCCAGATAGGAAATAATTTTTCAACCTTGGTCAACCTATCGATAACCACCCATATTGCATCGGTGCCTCATGTAGATCTTGTCAATCCTGTAACGAAATCTATGGTGATGTCATACCATTTTAATTCATGAATTTATAGAGGTTGTAGGATTCAAGAAGATCCTTGGTGCCCTGCCTTCACCTGTTGACAGGTGGAGCACCGAGTGATGAAACCCTCTATTTGTCTTCTCACACCCGTCCACCAGTACTATCGACACATGTCTCTATACATCTTGCTTAGCCCTGGATGAACTTCCCAAATGGAGGTATGATATTCCTTCATCAACACTTATTCTATACTCAAAGGTACCCATACACGGCCATAGTAAACAAGAGTTTCACTACCATCAACAACCCAAATAAGAGGTGGGTTCTCTCTTGAAATTATTTCCCTCAAAACGATCCCTCAGGATCAGTCAACTATTGACTGCGGACTTTCTCTAGAAGAGAGGATGTCATCGTAAGAGCTGATAGAATAGGATGCACGTGTTGTTCCTGAAACTCAAGATTCATCTCAGAAAACAAATTCATTATCTTCCACACACTACTAGATACCTGAATGGCATGTGTTTGTGTCTTGTAGCTCAAAGCACCTTCCATGGAATTTCCCTTTCCATGGGTATAAGAATGCTCAAATTCGAATGACTGCAAGTATTTGATCCATCTGCATTGCCTTAAGTTCAATTCTCATTAAGTGGAGATATATTTTAAGCTTTTATGATATATGTAAAAAATGAATATTTCACCCAAAAATTACTATCTTCAATAGAGTAGAGAAGGAACCACAATTGCCAACTCAAAGTTGTGTATAGGATAGTTCCTCTCATGAGGTCATAGCTGGCAGGATCCATATTCCACGACATGGTCACAATGCATCAAAAATACACCCAGTTTGATTTTTGAATCATCATAAAAAATAGTATATAATTTACCTATCTCATGAAGAATCATGAGTGGGGATGAGGTTAGTCTTCCCTTGAAATCTTGAAATGACTTTTCACAAGCACTTGACCATATGAACTGTACACCTTTCATAGTCAGGGTCGTAAGAGGCACATCTAAGTGGGATAAATCCTAAATGAAATGCCCGTAATATTTAGAAATCCTCAAGAAACTATAGATGTTTAAGACATTCTTGGTTTGCTCCCATGAAACGACGGTTCTCACCTTTTCTGGGTTAATTGATACTCCTGCTTCAGATATAATATGACCCATGTAGTGAACTTGATCAATCCAGAAGTGGAATTTGTGGAGCTTAGTGTACAGATGGTGCTCTCTCAGTGTACTCAGCACGATCTTGAGATGGGTTTCATGGTCGTGTCTATAATTTGAATACACCAAGATATCATCTACAAAGACCACCACAAAGGAAACAAGATACGGGTGAAAAGCCCAATTAATTAGATCCATGAAGACTGTTGGTACATTCATGAGGCTGAATGGCATAACTAGATACTCATACAAGCCATACCTACTTTGGAATGTTATACATGGAATGTCATATGGTCTCACACACACCTTATGATATCCCGACCTTAGATTAATATTAGAGAAAATAGTTTCTCCCTAGAGCTGGTCGAAGAGATCATATATACGATGAAATGGATATTGATTCATTATCGTGAGATGGTTGAGTAAAAAATAATCCACACATAACCTGAGGGTACCCCCTGCCTTATTGGAAAAAAGAGCAGGTGAACCCCACGACGATGTGATTGGTCTGTCGAAACCCTTAGCCTCATGATCTTCAAACTGCTTTTGGAGTTCCTGTAGCTCTGTTGGTGCCATCCTATAAGGAAGAATGTACACGAGTGACACACCTATCATGAGCTCAATAGTGAACTTAACTTCTTTCATAGTACGTAAGCCAGAGAATATTTCAGGGAAGACTCCTCTAAAAAGATCCACCACTAGAGGGAATTCAACTAGTTTCATCCCATGATTGATTATGAAGAGACTTTCTAATTGAGTTGTCACTCTGTCCAGCCCTTCATATTTAGGCTTATCTCAATCTTCAAGCATATCTCATTCTCCTTTGTGTAGATATGTGTCAGCCTTAGGGCATGTAATGGACAACCAATGGAAATAGTAGTCCACTTGAGCACGATAAGGAGCAAGCCAATTCATACCAAGAAGGACTTCAATGCCAGAAATTTTGAGGATATAGAAATTCCAAATGAAATGGTACCCACCTATCTCAAGGGGAACTCTTGGAACTGATATATTCTCTCATTCCTTACCCCATGTAGAGTGTCATGAGACTTGACGCCACAAAGGTTCTCAATTATAAAACCAATACTTTCAACAACATAAGGAGATAAAAAGAAGTGTGATGCATCGATATCAAAAAGAGCAGAAACTAAAGTAGAGGATACTAGAATTATAAGGACCCGACCTTAAACATTACATAATCTAGAATTAAATGAATAATTCACATTGAGGATCTTTTCAGGTTTAGAGATTTAGATTATTAGGCATAACAATTACATTACAACTTGAATATTACATGTAGACACTACTACTCAGTATCCATTTTTTCATAAAATAAAAACACTAAAAAAACATGTCTAGTTCCATGTTTTAGATAGCATGAATTTTCCTTGATCACATCCTTGACCCCATTAATCTTTAAGTCATGTGGAAAAAATTTCAAAAACTTGGGATGAGCATAAAAATCTTAGTAAGGGTTATAAAATAAGGATGGAAAACATTAGCCTATAAATAAATTCAAATCTGTGAAAACATAATTTTCAATCAGAACATACCTTACGAAATCATAAGATTTATGAATAACACACATAAAATCATAAATCATAACTGTTATTTATGGAATCCATATCAAACTTATATTGTAGCTATCACAACTACATAGGGAGTTACACTTTGAATACCCATCACTATATATTCCCTAAATATATTAGGAGAAACGTCACGTTTACCTCTGTCACGTTACTCAATGCATTGGAAAGCTATCACGGGCTCACCCGCCCAAGGTTTATCACAGAACCACCTGTATATGTAAACAATGACTAATAACCATAACAAAATCATAACACATAACACAACTATAAAGGAAATATAACACTTCCACATTCTAATATATCAAATCAAAATATTGAAATAAAAAATGCTTTATCGAATCATTTTCAAACCCATTTAAAAAGAGATTTTTGAATCAAAGTGTCCCTTAGCACTTTCAAGTTTTTTAATGAATTATCATTTGAAAAAATTAATGTCCATATAAATAAATCCTAAAACAAATTTTGAAAACATGGACATTAATGATTGATATTTAGAGGAATAAATCTTTAAAACATTTAAAATGATATTTTAGTTAAAGAGTTTTTAACAAAATGAGAGATGCTTGAATACAAATAAATGAGGAATAACATTTAATCAGAACTTTATAATATCATTATAATAAAGTTATTAATGATATAATATGTCATAGGACAGTATATACACCATATAATAGTGAATTTTTGCATAACAACAATGAAGTCTCAGTGGAAATGTAAATTGAGATGAAATCCCTTATAAAGATGGTATCCTTACATTAAGGATAAATCAATCACATAATTATGTGTGAAAAATATAAATACACCCAATATAATTGGATATTAAGTGTAAAAAAATCAGAGGTCATTCACACATTTTCATAGGATGACATATTCAATAATTAAAAGTTGATCCCAAAGAATTGAAATTGGGTTAAGAAGTTCCCTTGTAAAAATTCGACAGCTTAACAAAATCAATTTGAAATTCATAAAATGATTTGATGAGATAAAAAGGGTATCTCATCACATGGAAATAAATTTTACATCAATAACTATAAAAAAGAAAATATACCAACATAATAAGATGTAAATTAAAAGAAATAACAAAAAGAAGTCTTTTAAAAAGAAAAGGGTGAAAGGTTCCTTTACTGATTTGGTAGCTTACAAAACATACGCCACATGAAAGAAGGATCATACAATGAATATGTAAATACTCATGAATGAAATTATATTAATCAAAGAGTACCATCATGGGAAGTACATACACCACACAAAAGTAACTAGTGGAAAATATAGCCTGAATCTCACAGGAATAAAATGTGAGATTAAACCCTTTACCACATTGTAATCAACTAAGTCATGTGAAAAAAAGTTAATATCCACCAAATTAATCAGAGAATAACATGAATATAATGAGATTAATGATAATATATATCAAATGGCAGCACACAATACACCACATGCAATGAATAAGTGGCGAACAATGGAAATATCACAGAATTAAAAGTTAGATAAGAAAATCCCTTACCTCATATCCGACTTGACTCGATCGTTCTTTAATCTCATGAATAATAAACTAAAGTAAATTTATACATTCTTAAGAAACTTTTTCAAGTTTATTATTCCTTTTATATTACTTATTACCATGTTATAAATATTATTTAATCATTTAAGTTAATAACATTCATTTGGTCAATATTTGGTACTTGAGTCAAAAATTAACACCTTATATTTAAAAGTTGTCCATGTGGTAAATAGTCCATTATATCCAGAATGAAATTCATTATTTAGATATTATATATAATATATATATCCAGTAAATATATATTTATAATTGTACAAAACATTTATATGTAAGAAATAAAATGCACCGTTCATGGAGACGGTAAGTCGTACGTACGCATGAACGGTACTTCCATTTCTCTTTATTCTTTTAATGTAATTGAAAACATAATGATACATAGTTATATTATAATTCTAGTATAATATCATATTGAATATTACTAACCCCATCCTTTATACATCCCACATAAGGAATTAATGAGTCATATCACTTTGAGGGGGCAGTAGTCTGCACATCATCTAATGACATTACCGTATTTAACCACTATGGAAACCATAAGATATTTCTATAAATGTAAAAATAAAAGGTATAAAGAGAAAATAAACATAAGTTATATCATATATAAATATTGTTTCATCATAATGGCCACCATGAGAGGCGGTTAGAGATATTTGAACTATCATCATTTCGTGAGGTTTTAGTTTTCCAAGCACAGAAACATTATGTTCTTCAACCATTAGGTGGAGGTGTGTGTAATTTTAGTTCAAATAATTCTCATAAAAACATCATAGTATATTGAGGATACTGGTATTGTTACAAAATAAAGGAATAAAAAGATTTTAGTGGTTGGAGAAGTAAAATAAATGAAAACAATTTAAGAGAAATTGTTACCTTTAATTTGGGTAACTCCCTTTTGTTTGAACCAAAGGACATGTAGAAGTGCCTTATGCCTATGTTAATGCTTATATGAGTAGGATAGGGATGTAGGGATCTTAATTTGGTAGATTTTGCACGATCCAAAACACTTGAGAGGTGTGATGAATTGGTTAGAAGTGGTCTCCTTTTATAAGGGAGAGGAGGGGCTCTTTAGGAATGTGTGATAATATTATTTTATTATATAATGATATTCTCTTTCTAAAGGTCCAAAAATCATCAAAGTTGAATATAAGAAGACTCATGGTCGAAATAAATTTATCCAATAAGAATTGGAAAGGTTTTATATGATATTTTAATATTTATAATCTTATTTATTTAAATATTTTATTAATGAGGTAAATACTACATCATTATTGTGTCATAATTAATTTAATTTATATGATGTATAAAAATTATAAAAAAAATACCATGATGTAGGAAATATTTTTATTTTTCTAATGAATAATTATAGTCAAAAAAATAACTTATAAAACACCATGTAAAAATTAGTTTACAATGAGATATTTGTTTATGTCATTTCTGTCTGTACTTTAAATTAATTAATATAAGGTGTCAATATCACTCCCTAGTGGCTCCATGGGGTCCCCAAATCAACCCAAAGATGCACATGGTCGTCCATGACTCATCCAAAAAGGTTATGAAAAGTTTTATGGCAATTTTGAATTATTATAATATTATTTTTAACTTGAATTACCTTATTTACCTTTAATCGCGGTAAATAAAAGTCAAAAGTTACTATTCATCAAAAATTATTTTCATCTTATTAAACCACATTTTACTTAATAATAACAAACATGAATGTCATATTTTTTAAATTCAATTCACAGAAGTGGTAAAATTTCATTTAAATGAAAAAGTCAGTTTTTTAAACTACTACTAAGTGGTTTCACTATTTATCAAGAATTGATGTTTTTCAGAAAAGTGCCAAAAATTCAACCTAAGATTTAATTAATATTCTTAATTCAAAATTTATGTCTAATTTTCAAAATTAAAAACATAAAAGTGGCATTAATTTATTTAAAATTAATTCCCGTTGTTAAAACAAATAGTGTGTTTTTACGAAACAAAAACTATCAAAAGATTGACACTTGTTTATGTCAAATTTCTAAGTGAAATTAATTACAATGACCAAAATTGGAATAAATGGTAAAAATATATTCTAATTATACTTTAAAATAAATTAAAAAGATAATCTAACTATATGAATAAATTATATTAAAAAATAGTATTGAATTAAAATACAATATTTTTCACTATTCATTATAAAATGAACATTATCATAAAAAATCCAAAAATATTCACAAAGTAAATTTTGATGTCCCCATTCTAAGGAGGTATTTTATTTGGTCAAATATAATGTATTAAAGTGACCAAAATTATATTTAAATGGGGTTCTCCATTAAAAGGCGGTAAATCAGCCTTTTAATGTAAATTATGTTTAAATTAGATTCATTAACATTTTAAGCCTCTAGTTTTTATTGGATAAAAGTAAATACATTTAAAAAACATTTATAATCATACTGTAGTTAGTTTTCTTCATTCCCACCAATAAAACAGCTAGGATTTAACTACCATTTAAAATAATAATATTATATTATTTGTGCGCAACGTAAGATTTCAAAGAAACATGTTGTTTCGTATCGGGTATTCTATCGAACATAGAAACCCCTTTAATGTAAAATTAATATTTAATTCATAAATATTAATAAATATGAAAATTTTGTATTCTTTATTTATCTGGGATGGTACATCCTTCCCCCCTTTTGGGAATTGTGTCCTCACAATTTTAAAAATGGGCTCGAAAACATCATTGAAAGCCCCACATCAGAAAAAGAGTCAATAAAACTATCACTTTAAAATAAAGGAAGAGAATTAAAAAGGTTACCTAAGACAAAAGATGCTAGGATTCCAGAAAAACATGGATATGGAAGAGAGAAAAAAGGGTCATGTTCTCATGGAGAGTGATATAAAGCATGATTAGGAGATAGTTAACCACTAGAAAATCACAAACTTATAATGTGTTAAACGGTCTTTGATTACCCAGTAGGAAACATAAACCAACAACATTTTTTTAAATTACTTTTTATAATTTGGATGAATTAATTTACTATATATAATAAGAACATAATGAAATATACTTAACTTCAAGTAGAGTTTGATCATTTAATAATTTTCTACCAAAACTTATCTTTCCTCCAAACAAAGAGCATTCAAAAAGACTTGGTCACATCAAAAGCACAAGAATAATCTTCTAGATAATCACATAATTCACAAAAGAAGAAATATATATTTCCATTTTCTTTAGACATCAACTAAAACCAAAATTGTTAGTGTGTGATCAGATAATACCCAAAAAGGATAATCCTTTACAAAAAGAAAAACTAATCTTAATCTCCAAATTTTTTCAAACAAAACTCAAATTTCAACAAATACCATCCAAAAAACAAATTTCTGTAAAATTCTTCAAATGTTATCCAAACTAAGATTGAAACCCCACTCTCATAAGGATTTAATTACATAGTCTTCCAAGATAACATTTATCTCTAAATAACAACTTTAATCATAAAGTCTCATATTGAAAAGTAATTAACCAAATAACATATTCTCCATGATATGTTAATCATTTTCATAAATAAACCAAATCATCATTTGACAAAAATGAAAACATAGATTCTTCCAAACTAAAATTTCAACCATTATCCCACAATTGAAATCCATAGTATTCTATCTTCCTTAGGCATATAGTGTTTCCTCAAAAGAGAGAACGTCTTCCACAACAACCTTTATCACTTAATCACTATATCATTTTTCTATACTGAGTATATCCATTTGGTAAAAGATAAGTTCCAAAAATCAACTTATTCTTGTTCCAAAAAAACATTTTACTAAAATAATAAGTCATACTAACTAGGTACTTCAAGTAGGCTAGTGGTAGGTGATGCACCATTGTCTCCCTTCTGTTGTGGGTTTGATTCCTACAGTCTTTCCAGCTGTGATGGGTTGTCACCCATCCTACGGGTTTCCCATTTTATAAAACTCAAAAATAACCCTAACATGATTTAACCTCAATGGTTTCCTTATACCTCTAATTTTCATCCAAATTCATTATGATCTCAACATATTAATTCTTCAAGTCTTATTTCACCACCATATGTTAAAATAAAATGATCCCCAAAATGAATAACATCATACCTTGATCATGGTGTCCATTTGGTTTCATCGTCATCTTATTCACGTAGGTAAAAGGTCTATGCATCACAACAATGATTTAGAGATCCTTCAAAATCATTTGCTTCCTCCATCCAAATACACCTTGTACAACATTGGTCATATAGGTGTTCATAGAAAAATAGTTTTGGAAAATAATCATGTATGACATATAATTTCAAAACATCTTATAAAACATGATTTCTATAAAATAGTCAGACCGAATTTGAATTGAAAATTTCAATTGATGGTAATTTTAAAATACCATAGGTATGTGCTGAGATACTATATTATAAAAGAAAATATAAATAGGTTGCGTAAGGTTCTCCTTCTTCAGCACCTTTTTTAAAACCCTAATATGCTTCAAAATCATTTGATAAGGTACAATATTTGAAAATTCCTTGATAATATTTACCTTTCTTGAAAATATGAGAATATTGTGAAAATAGGATTTTTATAAACACAATTCGTGATCCACAATGATAATGAGGTATAGTGGAGGTGTTTGATATCTCAAAAAACTTCTTGCATGTGAGTTTTATGCTATAAAAAGTTTCACAATCATCCAAACATGACTTTGCAATAATATTTTCAAGCATGTCATCAGGAAGTGATAGGAATTTCGTTTGAGATCCTCCTCCTTCCATTTGTAACTGACTTTCCTTGATCTGAAAAAGTTATAAAATAAGGATTTAACTGAAATAATAAACATAAGGACTAACCATGTGTCTGATAAATACTCATAATCCCTAAAGTTGTCTAAACCGATCTCTTATACCAACTATTAAGACCCGGCCTTAAACATTAAATAATCTAGAATGAAATGAATAATTCACATTGAGGATCTTTTCCGGTTTAGAGTTTTAGAGAGTTTTTCATAACAATTACGTTAAAACTTGAATATTACATGTAGACACTACTACTCAGTATAAATTTTTTCATAAAATAAAAAGACTAAAAAAACATGTCTAGTTCTATGTTTTAGATAGCATGAATTTTCCTTGATCCCATCCTTGACCCTATTCATCTTTATGTCCGGAGGAAAACATTTAAAAAACCTGGGATGCACATAAAAATCTTAGTAAGGGTTATAAAATAAAGAAGGAAAACATTAACCCATCAATAAATACAAATCAGTGAAACCATACTTTTCAATCATAACATACCTTACGAAATCATAAGATTTATGAATAACACACACAGATCATAAATCATAATGGTTAATTATGGAATCCATATAAAAATTACATTGTATCCATCAGAACTACATAGGGAGTTACACATTGAATACCCATCACAGTATATTCCATTTATCTCTTAGGAGAAACATCACGTTTACCTCCATCACGTTACCCAATGCATTGGAGAGCTATCATGGGCTCACCCACCCTAGGTTTATCACGGAACCACCCATATACATTAAAAATTCCCAATAACCATAACACAATCATAAGACATAACAAAACTATAAAGGAAAGATATTGTTTCCAAATTCCAATATAACAAATAAAGATATCGAAATAATCAATGATTTGTCAAATCATTTTCATTACCATTTAAAAAGTGATTTCTAAATCAAAGTTTCCCATACCACTTTGATGCTTTTAAATGAATTATCATTTGAAGAAATTAATTTCCATATAAATAAATCCTAAAAACAATTTTGAAAACATGGACATTAATCATAAATATTTATAAGAATAAATCCTTAAAACATTTAAAATGATATTTTAGATAAAGAGTTTTTAACAAAATGAGAGATGCTTGAATAAAAATAAATGAGGAATATCATTTAATTAGAACTTTATAATATCATGATAATAAAGGGATTACTGATATACTTTGTCATAGGAGATTATAAAAACCATATAATAGTTAATTGGTTCATAACAACAATGAAGTCTCAGTGGAAATGTAAATTGAGATGAAATACCATATAAAAAAGGTATCTTTAGGTTAAGGATAAATAAATCACATAATTATGTGTGAAAAATATAAATAGACCCAATATAAGTGGATATTATGTGTAAAAAAATCAGAGGTAATTTAAACATATTCATAGGATGACATATTCAAGAAGTGCAAGTTGAACCCAAAGAATTGAAATTGGGTTAAGAAGTTCCCTTGTAAAAATTTGACAGCCTAATGACATCAATTTGAAATTAAGAAAATGAGTTGATGAGATAAAAAGGTTATTTCATCACATGGACGTAAATTTTACTAATATAAGGATATAAAGGAACATATCCCAAGATAAAAATATGTAAATTAAAAGATATAACAAAAAGAAGTCTTTTAAAAAGAGGTGGGTGAAAGGTTTTCTTACTGATTTGGTAGCTTACAAAACATACACCACATGAAAGAAGGATCATACAATGAAGATATAAATACACATAAATGAAATTATATTACACAAAGAGTACCATAATGGGCAGTACATACACCACAAAAAATGAAATGGTGGCAAATATAGCATGAATCTCATGGGAATAAAAAGTGAGATTAAACCCTTTACCACGTTGCAATCAACTAAGTCATATGACCAAATGTTAATATCCAAAAAATGAATCACAGAATACCATGAATATAATGAAAATCTTGATAATATATATCAAATTTCAGTACACAATACACCACATGCAATGAATAAGTGGAGAACAATGGAAATCTCACAGAATTAAAAGTTAGATAAGAAAATCCCTTACCTCATGTCTGACTTGACTCGATCGTTATTTAATCTCCTGAATAATAAACTAAAGTAAATTTATACTTGATTAAGAAAAGTTTTAAAGTTTATTATTCCTTTTATATCACTTATTACTATGTTATAAACATTATGTAATCATTTAAGCTAATAACGTTCATTTTGTCGATATTTGGTATTTGAGTCAAAAATGAACACCTTATATTTACAAGTTGTCCATGTGGTAAATAGTTGATGACATTCAGAATGAAATTAATTATTTAGTTATTATATATATCATATATATCCAGTATATATATATATATATATTTATAATAGTACATAACATTTAGAGGTAAGAATTGAAATGCACCGTTCATGGAGACGGTAAGCCGTACGTACGCATGCACGCTACTTCCATTTCTATTTATTATTTTAATGGAATTAAAAACATAATTATACATAGTTATATTATAATTCCAGTATAATATAATATAAAATATTACTAAATCCATCCTTTATACGTCCTACACAAGGCATTAACGAGTCATATCACTTTGAGGGGGCAGCAGTCCGCACTTCCTCTAATGAGATTATTGTATTTACCCACTATGGAAACCATAAAGTATTTCTATAAATGAAAAAATACATATGTATAAAGAAAACATAAACATAATATATATCATATATAAAAACCGTGCAATCATAATGGCCACCATGATAGGCGGTTGGAGATATTTGAACAATCATCGTTTCGTGAGGCATTAGTTTGCGAACCATAGAAACATTATGTTCTTCAGCCATTATATGGAGGTGTGTGTAAGTGTAGTTATAATAACTCTCATAAAAACATACTAATATATTGAAGATACTGGTGTTGTTATAATACAATGTAATAAAAAGAGTTTAGGGGTTGGAGAAGTAAAATAAATGAAAACAATTTAAGAGAAACTGTTACCTTTAATTTGGGTAACTCCCTTTGGTTTGAACCAAAGGACTTCTTGAAGTTTATTTTCCCAAGGTAAGGCTTCTAGGAGGAGGATAGGGATGTATCGAGCATAATTGGGCCAAGGTTGGATGATCCAAAAGGCTTTATAGGAGTGAGAAATTGGTTTGAAGTGGTCTCTTCTTATAAGGGAGAGGAGGGGATCTTTATGAATTTGTGATAATATTATTTTATTATATGATTATATTCGGTTTTTAAAGGTCCGAAAATCATTAAAGTTGAAGATAATTTGACTCATGGTCTAAATAAATTCATCCAATAATAATTGGACAGGTTTTAGATGATATTTTAATATTTATAATCTTATTTATTTTAATATTTTATTAATGAGGTAAATACTACATCATTATTGTGTCATAATTAATTTAATATCTGTGATGTATAAAAGTTATAAAAAAATACCATGATGTAGGAAATATTTTTATATTTCCAATGAATATTTATAGTCTAAAAAATAACTTAAATAACACCATGTAAAAATTAATTTACAAAGAGATATTTGTTTATGTCATTTTTGTCTTTACTTTAAATTAATTAATCTAAAGTGTCAATATCACTCTCAAGTGGCTCCATGGGATCCCACAATCTCTCCAAGGATCCCCATGGTCGGAAATTACTCATAAAATAAGGTTAGGACAAGTGTTAAGATAATTTGGAATTATTATCATATTCTTTTTACCTTGAATCGCCTTATTTACCTTGAACCGCGGTAAATAAAAGTCAAAAGCTACTATTCACCAAAAATTATTTTCATCTTATTAAACCGAATTTTACTTACTAATGAAAACCATGTATGTCAGATTTTTGAAATTCAATTCACAGAAGTGGTAAAATTTCATTTAAATGAACAAGTCAGTTTTTGAACTACTACTAAGTGGTTTCACAATTCATCTGAAATTGAAGTTTTTCATAAAAATACCAAAAATTCAATCTAAGATTTATTTGATATTCCGAATTAAAAAATGATGTCTTTTTTTCCAAATTCAAAACATAAAATTGGAATTAATAATTTAAAATTAATTCCAGTTGTTAAAACAAATAGCGTGTTTTTACGAAACAATAACTATCAAAAGATTGGCACATGTTTATGTCTAATTTCAAAGTGAAATTAATTCCAATGACCAACATTGAATTAAATGTTAAAAATATATTCGAATTATAATTTAAAACAAATTAAAAATATAATCTAACTATATAAATAAATTATATTGAAACACAATTTTGAATTAAAATACAATATTTTTCACTATTCATTAGGAAATGAACGTTATCAGAAAAATTCCAAAAAATTACGCAAAGTAAATTTTGATTTCCCCATTATAAAGAAGGATTTTATTTGGTCAAATATAATTTATTAAAGTTACCAAAATTATATTTAATGAGGTTTCTCCATTAAAAGGTTGTAAATCGGCCTTTTAATGTAAATTATGTTTAAATTAGATTCATTCACATTTTAAGCCTATAATTTTTATTTGATAAATGTAAATACACTTAACAAACATGTATAATCATATTGTTGTTAGTTTTATTCATCCCCACCAATATAACAGCTAGTATTTAACTACCATTTAAAATAATAATATTACATTATTAGTGAGCAACGTAAGATTTCAAAGAAACTCGTTGTTGCGTATCAGGTACACTATCGAACATAGAAACCCCTTTAATGTAAAATTAATATTTAATTCAAAAATATTAATAAATATAAAAATGTAATAATATTTATTTATCTGGGATGTTACAAGAATTTTACCTATAACCATAGATAGTTCTACACTCCGCTCTTATGGTGTTGATTGAACTGCATACATGAGACCTGAACCATGACCTAGAGACACTACCTTGTTGCCTTGAGCAGGTCCACTCTGCCGACGCTGATAATCTGGAAAATTATTTCCTAGACCACGACCTCCACCATTACTTCATCATGATCGGTCGGTGGAAAAAGAACTTCCAGCCTATTGTTGAGTAATAGATCCCATACCCGAAAAAGGTACAGGTGCATATCCCCAACCACTAGATGCTGAAGATGGGAAATGGAAGAAACGTTGAAGGTGACCTATCTTGCCGTAAGCTTAGCACTCCATTGGGTCTCTCATGAACTGTAGCTTCTAGTGACCATCTATTTCTCAATAATAACATGTGATAGATCTATAAAAACGTGACGTTTGTCCAGGATTTTCCCCACTTTAATTTTAAAAATGGCATTTCCTGCTTCCAGAAGAGTCATCACCCTGCCTTGGAACTGAATCTCCGTAGCGCACTGGTTTAGATTCCCTGATATTTCTCTATGATATTATATCCTAATTTATGATATCTATTACAGTGGTCAAATGGAATATGTTCACCTACGAGTGTATAGTATACTCAATTCCATCTTCAAAACATCTTGCATTAGTATGCACATCACTGGTCAGGGATGGGGAAAACATTGAAGCTCTGTGAAATGAGTATAATACTCTTACCCAATCATAGCTCCCTATTGGAGATGTAGGAATTCCCATGAACAATCATCTCTCAGAGTCTGTAGGAAAAATTTATCATAGAAAGACGCTTGGAAGTCATCCCAAAAAATGTCACTAGTCTTCTAAGCCTAAGAAAGAACATCCCACCAGCACTTGGAGGAGTCACGAAGCATGTCGATTACCTATTTTACCCATCATTCTGGAAGCGTCTTGAGGTGGTTAAAGATAGACCTTATGACTTCTATCCATGATTCTGCAACATTAGGTCTGCCACTCCCCGAGAAGGTGGGAGGGTGCTGCTATAGAAAGTACCATGTCAGGTCTGCCATAGATGGTGTAGGTTTGTGGATACTCTAAAATTAATGCATAAAGCTAAGTATACTGTACCTAAACTGAGCATTAGGTCCCTCGGAAGATCGCTAGGAAGTAGTAACCCAAGATTCCTTACATGAAGTACCACAAGTGGTTTGGGACCCACCATCTCTAGAATCTGTTCATTGACACTCTCCTGAGGCATGACAAGAAGACATCATGGATACATTGGTCTACAGCTGTCAACCACACACCTTTAGAAAAAATTAAAGAAGATGGAGAAAAAGTAAGGCACAAAAGAGTTTAGGTATATAGACTTCCTCTAGGAACAACATAACAGATAACCATATTCAATATCCAGGTTTCGATATTGAAGAAAAGATTTATTGAAATTACTTAACAAGGTCTACAATCCATTCCAAGGTTTTGTCAGGTTAACATTTAATAGACAATCAAAACTTTATCAATAAAAAACCATCATTCCAAAAAATTTACCACTCGACACAGTAGAACTCATATGAAAATAGGCAAATGCATGCTGAAAGTAGATATGGCATGGAAATATGCTTGTCACTTTAATCATATAGTGCCTAATATGATGCATGTAATTTATTTCCCTCATATCATCGACCTGCATTGGTAAAAACCCATTATCTCAATAATACTAACACTAATAACCATGAAAAACATGTGATTAACCCAAAAATGAAATCATATCAACAATAACAGGAATAATCAATAACTGCGATCACAAATAAGAATTTGGGTTTCCCCTATACACGGTTTAGCTACATCCAAGAACAGGGTCATTCCAAAACCTTATATCCTTGTCTCCTTTCTAACCCAAACAGAAAGTTAAAAGGAAAAAACCACCTTTGATACATCTTTGTAGTATCCCCATCCCAGGAGACACCTAAAGGGTTCCCCGAGCATAGTTGGCCACATAACCTCAAGCGCATCTCCTGGAATGTTAGTGGATGTCGACTACCAGCGATGGCCTTTATTGTGTCCATGGGGAAACTATGACCTCATAGGTAATATGTATTATCACTATGTAATTAAATATAAATTAATAATAAATAGTGTAATCATATAAATTAATAATCTATTAAAGAAGAAATATGAATAATCCAATTGAATAAGAATTAATTGAGGAAGATCACAAAACAATGTCATTCCATGATGTCTGTCTAAATTGAAAGAACAGAAAATAGAAACCCAAGAATACTATAAACTACAATGAAAATACAAAAAGTGAATCAAATTCATCACGAGCAGGTAATATTCCTCTGTCATGGTCTCCATCCTAAGTAGTAAGAACAATCAAGCATCTTAAGCAGCATGCTTCCCTTTTTCAATACCTGCAAGCATATAATCTATTTGAGTGTCAAAGATGCCTGAGAAGGGTATGAGATAAAATAGTAGTAGTATAAAACTGATAGTGTCTAAACTATTCCATTTTGTGATGTAATAAAACATAGTGTGTCGTTATATAATAAATATAGATAATTAATTAAGCGCAGTAAAAAAATAACTCAGCCAGGTTTCCCAATGGCACCCTTCCCTAATCACCTGATTTGTCCTAAGTTGGACGTCTGAAAGGAGTACCTATAATAAGAAGGATACAAATATGTATATATATAATCCTATAAACTCCAGGTAAAACAAGGAAGAGGAATATTCCCAATCTTGTGCATTAACTTGGGGCCTAAATCATGTGTCAACTAGGTGTATTATAACATAGCAGAAAAAATTCACAATTCTAAAGATATTCAAAGTGGTATTAGCCTAAACCTTCAGTGAATAATTATTAGTGTTCAAGTTGAGAGTTGGATTTTTAGCCCATCCAAAAGAAATCTCTATGGTACATCCTTCAAATTATCAAATACCACTGATCCTATCCAATGTAATCTTCAAAATGACCAAGTATCGCATAAGGCATGGCTTTACCATGAGTCTGTCCAGATCTTGAAAAAGGGTTCCAGTATCATCAGAGACGGGCGTAGCCAAATTTCCAATGGATCTATCCTCTATGGGCCCTTTCGGAACTAGTATCACTCATAAGTATTAGGAAATACCGGGGAAGTCTCGGGCGTGAAAATTCTAAGACACCACCCCCCGATGCGTAGTGGTAACCAGCCAGGAATGGAGAGCCCATGTGTGGCCCTTAATATGGGACCCACATTCTCTCCCTGACCATAATTTAATTAAAATTTCATAGTAACAGATATGACATAGCATGAATATGTAATTTCAGCTTGAAATATAAACAAATACACCCGTGCAACACAAGGTATTAATTTAACATTACAGTGCAAGACTTAATGAGGCAAGATACCATATCAGCACAAGTAGATAAATGAAATTTTTAATAAATAATTAACTCATCATAATAAACTAAAAAAATCCAACAATTAAAGGATCATAATTATTCTAAAATTATTATTTTGTTGAAACACAATTAAAATGGGCTTCACAACACTTGCAGACAAATAAATTAAAAGCTCGGGCCAACGAGATTTATATCGACCACATTGGCACATCCCAAGGGGGTTTCAGACCATGTTAAAACAATTTAAACAAATTAAATTATGATAAATAAGGCTAAAATAATTTGGTAAAACAATTAAATTGAAAATATTGGGTGAAATTGAACAAAGTCGATAGGCACCGACGAACAGCCCAACTAAGAATTTTTTTATAATTAAAAAATAAATAGAGGGAAATCAAGTACAACCCCTATCTTAAGGTTTTTTATGATTCTATAACCTGTGGTAGGATTTGATTTGAACTAAAAAGGAAGAAAATAGATGATTTTAGAAAAACCCCAAAATAGGGTAAAATTTCTCCATGGCAGACTACGTGAAAGATACTCAAAGAAACTCAACAAATCCAAATGCTTAATATTATCCTTGAATTTATGTTTACAACGCACCTAATAGAAAAGAAAACAGATGATGAACAGAGGCACAATGGTCTTTTGTAGAAAGGGTAAGGTGGTGTGCCACCTAGGGAGAGGGGGAGGCGCGACGTGAGAGGGAGGAGAGGAAGAGAGGAGAGAAAAAAGGAAATAAAAGAAAGAAAAAGAAAAAAAAGATAAAATTAAAATAAAATAAAAAGGGATAATAAAATGAAAAATAAAATAGAATAAAAAGGATGGAAAAAGAAAGAAGATAAAAATAAAAAAATTGTAATCTACCACATTAATTATTTTTACTTTTTCCAAAACCCCCTTTCAATTTTATTTTTATATTTTTTATCTCTTCTTGCTTCCTTTAATTTATTTCTAAATATATTATTATATCTTTTCAATCATTAATTTATTATTTAAATCCCAAAAACTATGCTAAAGCGTGTTATACCATTTTTCATAAATCGCATCCAGTCATTTAAATTATATAAGTAGCTTCCTAGGACCCTACAGCGGTGTGCGCTGACGCACACAATGGGTCTCTTTAAGGAATTAGACAAGAAAATTTTAAATTTTTTATACCTAATTATAGTCGGTATGTTACACAGTGTACCCTCTTCTTTTAGTCATGGTATTCCCTCTTGTGTACCTTCTTAGTTCGGTCTTGAGATTCACTCCCATTTACCTTTTGATCTCATAAAACATTTTCCATTACCGAATACATTGGAGGTAGATATAAGTCTCACCCATTACATAATGAGATCCATACATGTATGTGTGATAATAATATAAGTAATATCAAAAACCATGTTATGAAATGAGTTTCCTAAACAATTAATTATAACGTAACTCATGTAAAATAAATATGTTTCAAAAATATCATTTTATAATAAGCATAAACAAACTATAAAAATAATAGATATATAATAAATAAAAAATATCCCATTAAATCATAAGTAACATCAAATAATGTTATCGTAGATGGAAAATAATTTTTGAGAGATCACATGAAGATAATTCTTGAAGAAAATATCCTTTGTGCTTGAAAAACACTTTATTTTAGTAATATTCCAAGCAATTTTAAAATAAAACATTTTACTTGATATTTACCTTGAAATATTTTAAGGAAATATTCAAGCCATTAAGTTTTCAGGAAATCATAAAAAAAATTAGTTTCCCATTATTTTAAAAAACATTTTTCTCATACTTTTTTTTGAAAAGTCAAAAAAATACCTTATTAAAAAATGGAAAGAGATTTTGTTCAAACCATTTAATAAAAATTCATAAACTGGTAAAAATTAATTAAAATAATTGTATAATAATAGTAACAATATTTAATTCATTTTTAACAAACATGGACATGGAAGATAATTTTTTCTCAGTAGATAAATATGTATAAACAATCGCAATAACAATGAGATTATGGAATTAACCCTTACTACTTGAGTAACTATATAATCATGAACCCAGTAAAAGAATAAAATAAATTATAGCTTTTAATATCATTAAAAAATAATATTAATGAAATATCTTTTCATATGTTAGCGTATAAACCACACCAAATACAAGACTGGTGAATATGGCATGTATCTCACAAATATAAAAAGTGATATTAAATTCCTCGACCTTAAGTATTTTCTTCCTTCGAATAGATTAAAAAATCATGTATAATAAATATAAATTTATTACACATCTAAAACAAAATCATAGTCATATATATAACATATATTAATTTATTATGACCTTTTATTACCAGTTCATTAACAATTCTCACGTTATAGTAACGTTTTCGGGTAATAAATGTTTTTTTATCATGCGTGTTTTGACTTTTCATTCATGATCCCCTTACATAAATAATTATATAGTTATTTACATAATGTAAAACATGAATTATATATCATATATATTCTCTATATAAGAATTTATAAAAATCTTATAAAAGATAGATATGTAAAATGGGATGCACTATTTACGGAGACTGTAGGCCATACGTATGCATGAATGATATTCCCATTTTATTTTTGGCTAAAAAGAAATGAAGTTATATGATTAATTATCATTAGATAATCATTTTAATGTCATATATAACATATATATTCATAAAAATCCATCATTTTTACTGTTCTTGAAATATAGGTGAATAACGAGTCACAAATCATCATGGAGATGGTAAGACATACATACTTATGGATGATGTTATCAATGTCCCAAAATGTTAGATAATAAAATAGTAGACATTATATTATCATTATAGAAATATAATTATTTCATAAATATCATATATATTATATAATTGTTTTTTTTCATCATAATTCCCAACCATGAGGGGTGGTAAAGGAAAAAATAAACAACGTCATTTTGTGAGGTGGAAGTTCACTGTACACAAGAACGGAATGTTCGTTATCCATTAAATTGAACTTTGTGTGAGTTTAGTTCGAAACCATAATATAAAAAATCACAATATATTGGTCATAATGATATTATTATATAAACATGAAATAAAAATAATTTAATAAGTTCAAGGAATAAATAAGATGGAAACATTCATTGCCAAATGTTTCCTCTTCTTTGGGTATCTCCTTTTGATGGACACAAAAGAACTTCATTGGTTAGATTTATGATCAAATTATGGATTCTAGGATTGAGGGAAGTAATTTGGGGGAATAATTGGGTAGATTTGTTCTGTGAAAAAAGACATTATAGGTGTCAATATATGATATGTATAGGAGCCCTTTTATAAGAGAGGGGATGTGCACTCTTTAAATATCCCAAAATATTAAATTAATATAAATTAATTTTTAATTATAAATGTCTCCAAAATGGGTTATGTATAACATTATATGATTATAGATCTATATAATATCAACAAATAATTTTTATACCTGTTTAGGTAAACCCTTATCATTTGTATTTAACCCTTAATTAATGTCTTTAACTCCTACCATGACAACATGTGTGTTTACTACTTATGGGTTAATATAGTTATAATAAAATTCCAAACATACCATAAATGAGTCATTTATGAAATATTAGGTCTTATCCAACAATTTTTTTCTAATATTGTAGTTTTATAAATTTTATATCATGTAATAAAATAATATTTATTTTAAAATACAAATAATGATAATTTTGAAACTATTAAATACTTTAATTTTTAAAAATATCATAAAAAACCTGATATCAATGAACCAAATCATTTAAAATATCCCTATAATGTCAAATGAATCGATTAAATTCATGGATTGAATTAATTATATCAAATTATATTTATTTTAATATTTGTAATATCATTTATTCAATTCTTCCATTAGTTAAACAATTCCTCCATCATCATCATGTCACAATTTATGGTAATTATATTATTACTAAGAATTATAAATAAATTAGGATGATGAAGAAAAAATTATCTTTCAAATTAATATTTATATTCAAATTTATATTCTCAACAACCTAATGTTAAAACTGATATATTTATTAAAAATATGAGTAAGACATCTTTAAAATTTCTTCAATTAAAATAAATGTCTTACTATCATCCAGGTTGATTAAGAAGGTTATAATTTTATCCCAATGATGATTTCGGTCGAAAATAACTCCTTCTAAAAAATTAGGAAAAGTGTTAGGGTAATTTTATAAAATTTATAATATTAATTTTTACCCTAATAACCTGATTTTCCAATAACCGTGGTGAATAACAAATTACTAAAGTTATTATTCATAATTTCCAAAAATTAAGTTGATCCAATTAGATGATAAATAATATAGTGATTTCAAATATGTTTTTCCATTTTTTAAAATTCAATTCACAAGAGTGGAAAAATAAATTTTAACACTAATCCAACCGATGTAGCAGGAAAGAGGGCTATTAAGGTTAAAACATGCAAAAGATTAAAAACATTTATATCTCAATTCACTGTAAAATTTATTCAAATGACCAAAATTATGTTATATGATAAAACATAGGTCTAATAATACTTTAAAACAAATCAAAAATATTTCTAAACATAATAAATTATTTTTATGGTTGATATCAATTAAAATTCTGTATTTTTTACTATTTATCAAAAAATAATATTATCAGTATAGTACCAAAAAATCAACCAAAGTAAATATTGATACCATGAATTCAAAAAAAAATATTTTTTTGTATAAAATTTCTAAAAGTGTCAAAAATTAGATTTAAAATGGGTTCACCTTTAAAATATGGTAAAATCGCCCTTTTAAAAAATATAGGTTTTCATGTGTAAAATTGGGGTTATTTATATATTCTTCCTATAAAATCTATTGAATAAATATAAAAAATATTATATTTTATATATAAAATATATATTTAATTAATATAATACACTAATTTTTATTAAATTTATTTATTAAAACAAAAATACTTTGGGTGCATAAAAATAAAACTACTTCCTTTATAATCAATTTGTATATATTTTCATTTCTAATGGATTGGTAACCAAATAATTCATATTATGAACCTTATATTTTTATAAGTTAGTTAATACTATTTATTACTGCTAATTTAATGTTTAGGTTATATCTTACTATATTAAATAATAACATTTTAATAATATACTATTGTTCGGTAAAACTCGTTATTTCATGTAACTCAAGATATCGAAAGAACTTGACATTAAATATAACAAAATCCAAAAATATTGTTGAATATTCAACAATATAAGTCGGGATTTCAAGTAGCGCAATCTTTACTTGGTGTTGTCCATAACGCATGCCAAACATAGTGTTTTTCATATAATAAAGCCTATATTTAGTGTTGTATTAAATGAAAAATTTATAAAATATTAAATTATATTTTAAAAATATACTTCACAAAATATCAGGGTGTTACAAGGAAACTCATTGAAAAAGAAGTTAATGTCTTAATAAAAAAACCTCATAATTACACATATTTTTTAATATAATCATTTTTTCTTGATATTACATCAAGAAATTTTCATACTTATGTTATCAACCTATTAGTTTAATTATCCTTCTTTGAGTACCTAAAACAAACATTCCAATGAACTACCATGTCCATGGATTTCTCATACACATACATTTCAATAAAAGTGCCTAAGATATCAGCTTACATAACTCAGAAGAGAAAATTCCTTTATTGAAATATTAATTAATGTCATATCACTTATGATGCACCCAACATACGATACTTCTCCATGAGCATATGTCATCATAGTTTTTGGAAATTCGTCAAGTAATGTGATTCATAATATACATTAATAGTAATCTCAAGTATAAGGACTGATACACACCTCTATCAATAGGTGTATCCAATGACAGATATGACATACATAATTCTTATTGGTGGGTTTACCATCTTAGACTCATCTTATATACATTACCAAGTTCAAAAATCCATGAGTTGAAGCCTTTTCCATTTAAGAGAATCCACCACATGATATTCATGACATTGTTTATGTCACATCAGATATATACCATCTAGACTATAGGAAATATTCTTTAGAATATTTTCATTGCACTTTAAGGTTAATATTTTAGTGGGGAACTACTATAACCTTTAGGTATGAAAAATACTCTTATGACATTATCATATAAAGTTTATGAAAAAGAGCAGTCATCACGTAATAAAAATATTTATTAATATTTAGGAATTTGAATATTGAGGTAATCGAATGTGGAAAGATAGTTGGTTATATAGTAAAAATAATAATAAAAAATCATTAATGAAATAATAAAGGAAACCTCAAATTTTATTACAAAAAAACGTTGATTTAGAAATACTACTATTTTAAAACAAAATTATTTTTTTAATATCTCCATATTTTTTTCCTTTACATGTTAGTTAAAATGTAACCAAAATGAATAAAATAAAATGGAATATTATTATATAATCTGAAAATTAATAGAAATGAATGAAATAATTATATTCAATATATTTTAAAATTTATAGAATCAAATCTCAACCATAAATATCAATTACACCATCAACATCAATGTATGGATCAATATTTAACTTGCATGTCAAATATTTTAAAATAAAGATGAGTCACATAGAATATATCATGGGGGGCCAATATAGGAACAAGTGAGAGGATTTTTGGGATTCAAAACCACCAATCACTAAAATTTAAACCACCCATATGGAAAGGAACCCTATGCACTGATGCATCAAAACTTAGGAAGGCGAACCACCCTTTCAATCACTGCACTAGAATGAAACACTCTTATATAATAAAATAAACATAACTCTTAGAAACAAACATTCACGTGAATTATACAAACTTATAAATGGAAATAAAATATTTTCATGGTTTATTTGTTGGTCTTATATTAACAGGAGAACACTACTGCACTTATAATTTTAAGGAAGTTACAATATTACAATCACTATTGAAAAATCCACCAATTAGATCACTAATCATCAGTACATGTATAAGTTATCTCACCCAACATTTATAATGGGGTCACGATAGTCGACCTATTTCACTATCCTCTATCATTTTTGGCTGTTATTCGTATTGGTATCCTCTAATTATCTATAGATTATCTATCCTTGGATATCCATGTATAGTGAACATTGAAGGTTCATGGGTGTATTAGAAGCAATTGGACCCATGAACAAATTTTTTTTATCATCTATTTCATAAAATAAACCACCAGAACCTAATTAATGAAACCATAAATGATTCTAATATAGGATCATTTCATATATTATTTATAATTAATTTATATAAAAAATAATTATGTTTTCTATAAATTCTTTTTTTATTGTCAAATCGGTTTAATTTTATTATTGTGCTATAGGTCAGATAAAAGATACAATGGTAGAATACCTATAGTGGTATGGAAACATTGTCCAAAAACCTCATAAAATCATCATTGGATCTTTAGGTTCCAATATGGAAGAACTGAATCACTTTTATTATTCATCATTGATCATAATAAGAATTCCTTATACACCTAAAGTGTTTCTCAAAATTTTCTCAATATTGAGAGGGAGGATGAGAAGGGTGATCACTCTATATTATTGGGGTCTTTATTGAGAATTTATACCTAGTGCTTTATATAATTATCAATAGAATCTATTTTTTAAAAATTCTTCATATTATCTAAAATTATATAAGTGGGTTTATATATCTATGTTATAGAATTAGTTATTGCATAAACATCTTTAACCAATATCTTAATCCCAAATAAACCCCATGTAATATAATAATATTATAATTATTTCCATGAAATGTGTTAACTTATAGAAATTTAAATTCCATTTATTAAATAAATAAATTAATATTTATTTAAATTATATTAAATAAAATATATCATTTTTATACAGCCCATTAACGCGGCATGTCAATCCTCCTAGGCATTTATTGGACCCCGAATAATAATAATTTATTAAAAAAATAAATATCACTATATTAATTGTTTGATAAATATTAATTCAATAAAAATAACCTGAATAATTATTATTCCTTTGAATTTGATAATAATATTTATTATAATATTAAATTCAAATATAATTTAACTGATGTTTTGGATACACATAGTGTGTGTCCTTATAGGTCAATTTCTTATTTCCATTAGGATAATTGGATTAAAGTCAATGATCAATAACTAGAAAAATAAAAAGGAATACATATCGAAATATGTTAATGTCCCAATGAAAACAACCTATTACAGATACTCACCATGTAATATAGTCCTTCTGTCTTGACATGTCATCAAACAGGTTTCAAACTTGTGACATCAAACTATATGCTTGATATATATTTCTTTGACATTATCAAAATGAAAAAATTGAAAAACCCTCATATATGTGGTCATAATAAAAAAAAGTTACATTATAGTAAAATGGATTAAGATATCCAATTCTACTAAAATATATGTAAACATTTCTTTCTTGAACAATTCATTAATGTCTTATAACTTATGACACACTCAATATACCCTACCTCATCACAAGCATATGTCATCATGGTTTTCATTAATATATATAAATAACTGATTCATGATATATATTAATAATAATATCATGTTTAAGGACCAATACACATTTTCATAGATAAAAATATTCAATTACACATATAATTTTGACATTCCTACCAACATGTTAGTTCTCATAACCTTCCCTCTTATAGATTACCAAATTAAAACTTCATGAGAAGAGGTATCAATGTATTATAAGCCACCTACACTAGATAGAAAAAAATCATATTCATCTCATCAGATTGAAGGTATACATACATAGAATATATATTTAATAATAACATTATAGTACTTCAAGGTTATAATCGTAGCGGGTAACTTCTACGATATTTTGGTGTGATAGATACCCTATGGACATTATCAAATTAATGTTATTTATAATATCACGAATCATATGATAATAAATTTTATTAATAATAAATTATTTGAATATATAAGTAATCTAAATAATAAATTATATGGTTTTAGGGCACCAACTCCAACTGACTCTCGCTTTCACATGATAAAGATGCTACAAATTTTACTATTTTGGCTATCATATGATATCTTTGCTTTTACTGAGAAAAATATTTTGTCAATGGGTCCTACAAATTATCATATATAGAAAATCTACTTACTATGACCCCAACGTTTTTAGAAAAAACCATTACAAGGTGATACTTATCAATTATACGCTTCATATATTGTTATGACCTTGGATCCTTGGTGAGAGCCACCACTGTAGTGTTATCACAATAAAATGTGATAACATATTTACTACTAGGAACCACATCAAGATTCTAGAAAAACTTAAATTCCTATATGATTCTTTATCTACATCATAATCTATTATATACATGGAATCTACAATAGAATCAGAAACAACAAGCTACTTTGAGTTCTTCTAGTACAGATATCCTCTATTAAGGGAGAATACATGTCCTAGATGTGATTTCAAATCATTCTGGTCTATCTAGAAACTAGAATCAATATATCCCCTACTGTTTAGATCATAATCTCCTCTATAAACAAATAACATATCATTAGTAGGTCCCAAATTCCGTAGTATAATCATCATAATAGTCTAATGTTAGTCTATAAGGTATGTTTTATATCTACCTATATTGTTCAATGTGTAGTAAATATAAAGCCTGGTACTTTTCATATCATACATGATATATCTAAATATGAAACTAGAAATAATTCCCTCTTGTATTTTTCTATATCACTTCAGTATCTTGTCAATGTATATACCCTAACTTGGTCCAATAGGACTCTTAGATCTATAATGAATGATCTTTATTCCTAGAATATAGGTTTCTCCACATAATCATTCTATAGAGAAGCATGCATTTAACAATTTATTAATATACAATATGTTTGGTATCCCATTTCCATTCAATTATATATCATCAAAATATACTAATAAGAAAATGATTGTACTCCCACTAAACATTTTATATAAACATCGATCATATTTGTTCTTTATGAAAGAAAATTTCTTTATGGATTCAACAAAGTGAATGTTTCATGATCTTGATTCATAATTCCACCAAAAAATGTATATCTAAAACATGCTTAACTTATTGTTGTCTTTTGGATCACAAACACCTATGGTTATGTAATATAGACATCTTTCATAAGGATCCCATTAAGGAAAGCTATTTTAACATCCATTTTTAAAATATGATAATAATACTACACTATTATGTCAATAAATATTATGATAGATTTCAACAAAGAAACTTGTGAAGAGGTTTTTTAATATTCTATGATTTTAGGTTTCTTAAAACATTTAGCAACCATTTGATCCTTTTAGGCACTAACATTTCATTTAATACCTAGTTTAATCATGAATACCCATTTTCACCCAATATGATTTACCTCTACTAAAGGATCTATCATAATCTAGTCTTAGTTTTGTTATATGTAATATGTCATCGAATTCATGGATTATTTCCATCTTGTAACTTCTAATCTATTTACTGGATACTTATAGTATAAAGATTCATCGTTATCAACTAATTATTAGTCACAATCTTAAGTGTATATAAAACCATATATCACGGGTTCTCTAATCTTCCTGGTGCTCTTACTTGGTACATGTGTCTCTAGAACACCTCTTCTGTTGGCCTTTGTGGAATTGTTTTTCATGTGTCAACTCTTGGGTATCATGAGCATTGAATTTAATGATATTGTTATTTTTCCCACTATATATTTTGGATATTTGATCCCTATAAAGGAATATATAATTTTTTACCACTATAACATTTTTTAGAGTGATTGTATAGTTACTATCCCCTTTTTTACTTGGTATATCCTACAATGATACACTTTGTTCCTTAGGGTGAATGTTTGTTTTCAAATATATCCTTATAAAAGTATTACTAACCCCACACATATAAATGTGGAAAAAATTCAATTCCATGCATTAACTCATATGTATTTCTATTTTTTGCTTTAGTTTTCACTCATTTTAGTATATGTGTTGTGACCTATAATGCATATCCCCAAAAGGATAATGGAAGGATTTCAAGAATCTTCATCAAGATCACCATGTCCAATAAGATGATATTAAACCTTTCTCCAATACCATACCAATATAGTTTATGAGGATGATTTAGTTGAGATAGAATCCCATATTCCCTCATATTTTCAATGAAATCTTGGTTAAGATACTCTCTTCTTTGGTTTGAGTGTGGTTTCATTATATTCTTACCAAGCTAATTCTCATGTTCATTCTTGAACTCCTTAAATTTTTCAAAGGATTCATACTTATACCTTATTAAGTAGACACATCCATTTCTATTAATTTCATTTGTTAAATTTAGGAAGTAAGAGTACTCACCTCTATATTCTACTAGAAAAGTTCCACAAACATTTGTGTAAACTAATTCAAGAAGCTCAGTGGCCCTTTCACACTTACCAATAAATGGTATTTTGGGAATTTTACAAGAAAAAAGTGTGACACATATCAAGTGGTTTAGTTTAAAAGAATCTAAATATCGTTCCTGATATAGGGTTGTGAATACTTTTTCATTTACATGACCAAGTCAATGATTCTACAACTAGGTGTGATATGATTCAGCTGAACATGATTCTTTATCAACTTCCAACCCTTGGTTTTCACAGTTTAGTATAAAAAGGCCATTATTAAGAATTTTCATGCTATAAAAAATTAATATTTATAAAATTAGCATATTTTATTACAAAACCTCTATATAAATCAATCCATGAATAAACTGGACATGGATACAATGTTCTTGGTAACATAGGAACATAATATAAATTATTAAAATCTAAAATAAATCCTTTTATAAAAGTAAGAAGTTGGTATTATATAGTTAATACATCCAGTATTTCTTTATTATAAGATTAAAGATCCACCTCTCCTCTTGAAATCATCTAGAATATACAAGGTTCATATATTTGGATACAAATTTGAGCTCTGAAGGTTGTATATAATACCAAAATGGTTGTAATGGAGAAGTAATATTTGATAACAAGAACTCCTGTATATTCTTAATGCTTCTTCACTAATTTGTGGTTCTTCTTCTAATGGACCATATTTATACATGAAAAACATTCTTTATATTATTCCTTATCTTGCCTATATATATTCCTCTTCATGGTTGAGTAGTGTGAAAAAACCCATTACATGTAATTAGTCTTAGTAACTTTTTCATTCCCTTTCCTCTTGTTCACCATAATAATTTTAGGTTTCTTATGCCTCTTGTATTTATGCTAAGAGAATCAAAGTATGGAGTTCCATGATTAACTTCTAAATATTTTTTATATAATAATTTACAATAAAACTAGATAATCCTCTTAGGTAGTAAGGCAAAAATGAGGTTGGTGAACAACACATCGGGTAGCTTAAAACCCAAAATGTCTAAATGCTATATATATATATAAATCACATTTTTTACTATGTGAGTTCCATCAAGAAAATCCTCTCTAATATTTTACATGAAAAGTGATTTGAGGATCTCATACATCTTATGTCTTGCTTTCACCAGATAAAGATCCTAGAGATGATACAATATCATGAGGATAATTATATTTTCATGAAGCATATAAACCACACTAAACATATATTTAAACATGAGGAATTATATATATAATACATCATCCAAATTTTTTACGAAGATAGTTTTTTTCTCCTCACTAGCCTCCATATAAGGCACTTCCTCTGGAATATGGTACTCTAACATGTAAAGATTATGCTCATATTGTAGGATGATTTGTAAATGAATTTACGACTCAGAGAAATTTATTTATATGATGAGATTATATTTCTTAAAAATTGATTATAGGGATAATTTAAATGCCATATTACATGCCAATTTCAGTAAATAAATCAAATAGATTTTAATATTTTCTCTTGATTTCCATTATGTGACATAATAAATTTTATTTTATTAGTAACCCATTATTAGATAAAATCCTAATAGCCCTCACCATTTAATTCAGAATATATAATAAAATAAATTTTTGAGTGGAAAGTATCCCTATTTACCTTAAAATGACTATATAGAGTCCTTATCAAATGATTTGAAAGTAATTAGGTAGGAATCTTTCCAACTACATTAACTATGGGTTCTACAATTTGTTGAGTGGACTCCCAAATCCAGAAATCCTAAAATCATATTTTCACAACACTTTCCTCCTATTTTCACAAAATCTTATGGAGGTAGTCAACTATTAGTACTAACTATGTTGGACCAAAAAAATATGTTAAAACTATACAATAATTGAAATCACCCTAATAGAGGCCAATCAAGTTCTCTGAATTATGGTTTCATTTTAACTAATGTAATGGAAATCATATTGACATTATATTTTCTTTATGAATTTTGTCTTATTTGTAAATATTATTTATCTTATCATTTATCATTATTGTTAATATTATGTGGATTTTATGTAGTAAATTATCCATGTATTGATAAAATTATTTACGTGTAATATATTTATTTTATTCTATCATTCATGGTTATTAATTTATTTATTTATGTGATCGTGTTTGAAAATACAATAAGAATGGAAGTATAGAAAAAACTAACTATTAATTGGAAATAAATAAATTAAAATGAGGTGTGATTATGAGACTTTACTACTGATTGGTTTATCATGTGGATGATAAACTAACCTTTAAACCTATGGGAATAACTCATTATTCTATTCTTTCCTTGAGCTGCAGCATTCCACATTTAACATGTATATCACAATGGTTTGTTACACCCAATATCCATCTTGAACTATATCTACTTTCATAGAAACACCTTCCTTTACATATGCATACCCAAAAATAGGTGAAGAGAACATGGGTTTGGGGTTACATAAATTAAACTATAGACATATAGGAACATACCTAATAAGAGGGGGTGATACATAGATCATCCTTTTAATTTAATAATAATTATCACAAACAACCCATGAAAAAATAATTAAAATAAAATAAACCCAACACAAAACTAGGTCGATCAATATCATGATCAACAATTCCTGAAATGACTTTTTATGTAAAACTAGCTGTAATTTATTTCAACCCATTATTTGTTAAAATAAATTTCATAAATTAAAAATTATTAATTAATTTATCATCCAAGCAGTTCTATAGATTCTAATCTTCAGTAATTTTAAATTAGTTAATTAGATTTAACATTAATAAATTACGTAGTGTGTATTGGTAGTGTTATGATGTTTACATTTTTCTTCTGCCTTAAACCCATTTTTGAATTATAACTATTTCACGGTGGGTTCCATCACATTACATAGTATGTTACTAACTATGTGTATGGTCCATGTCATGTAAACATTAATTACATGACAAGTACTCCAAAAAGGAATAAAATGTTATGCACTATATGTTGATATGTGAGTCAATCTACATAGTCTTCAAAACATTTATGACTACATAACATACATTGAATATATGCAACAAGTACCACTAGAAATTCCCATGAATTATAAATTGTTTATGAAGACCACACATGTCATGTATCTATAGAATTATGTAGAAATAATTAATTCTTGTAATATTTATTATCACACAGCCTATCAAAATATTCGGTGTGTTATAAATGTTGTGAACCCCATCAAACAATATGTATATCTAGCTATGCACCATGTACGTTAGTTTTCTTTAATTAATGTATCTACATGTTGACCCATGCTATATTCCTAGGGGATTGAAATTTTTTCCACATGGGTTATTATTTGTTACATGGTGTGTAAAACCTCATAAATTCTAAATACATTGGGTATTTCTGTTTTGTTCAACAAGAATTCATTACATTACAAGTATTAATTACATGTCGTGTACTTTGACCACACAACTTTTTGTGATTCCGTGAGGTTAAACCATGTGAGGTAACATGGAATGTTCTCTACTACACATTTTGTGGACCCTATCAAATAACACACCAACTAGAAGTTAATACATGGAGTGTAACATTGCCTCATATTTTTCTCCTCCAAGACATATTATCACTTCTGTGACCCATCCTTGTGTGGTTGTCCATGGGTACACTATGTGTACATTTAAATTACATGTTATGTATCTATGTTAATTATACATAATACTAAGAATCTCTAGAGAGGATATTTATGTTCTATTCCTATGTTTTTATCTTATTCTTAGTCATATATAATGAAATGATCCAGGTATTTTTAATTCCAGAGAAAATAAGAAAAAACATGAAATAAAGAACAATAATAAAATTCTAATTTTATAATGTATGAATATATAAATATAAATTAATATGTCATTGATATGAGACAATTTAATGGTTTTGGGGTTCACTAAAAGTGGTTATACCCATTCCCAATAATTATATTATCCCTCAAACAGTATCCACATCAGATCCATGAACCTCAAAACATCATCGCTGGATCTCTGAGTGTTATTATGGAAGAATTAAATCTCTTGTGTCATTCACTATTAATCACAATAGGAATTCTTTCTCAAATAGAATTATTTCTTCTATATCTCTCATACTTGAGAGTGGGAGGAGGATGATCACTATCAATTCTTAGAATCACTCTTGAGAGGTTCCCTTTAGGTCTTGGGAGAATTATCCATAGGTTTTTCATACACTTCTATATATCCTCTAAAATGATATAAGTGGGTTTTTATATATTGGTCCGATAATTAGTTGATGTGAAAAGTACATTAACTAATATATTAATCCTAAATAACCCCAACGTAGAATAATATTATTTTTATTTTTATTTCATTGATTTTTTCTAAATCAAGGATATCTATTAATAATTTATTCAATAAATAAATTAATATTTATTCAAATGATACTAAATTAAATATATATTTTTTATCTAGACCCTTAACCCGGCTCATTAATCCTCCTCAAAACATATAAAACATTAATTATAATTATTTATTTAAATAAATAAATATCATTGTATTATTTTTCAATAAATACTTCTACAATCATTATGACCTGAATAATTATTATTACTCAAAACATGAGAAAAATAATTATTCAAATACTAAATTTAAATATAATTTAACTAAGTTACTAGATACACATAATTTGTGACCCTCGTGGCCTATTTCTCAGTAGCATTAGGTTAAATATCCTAAAGTCCATGATTGGTTTCTAGAAACACATCAATTAATTCATATAGAAAAAAATTAATGTATCAGAGGCATCAACCCCCTACAAAAACTCACCATGTAATATAATACTTTTGTCTTGATATCTCATCAACTAGGTTGCATAATTGTTTCATAAACCAATATTCTTAATATATCTTTATTTTATTTTACTAAAATAAAATCATTAACAAACTTAAAGGTCTATTGAATTATTCAAACTATTTCATTCCAATGAAATATAATGGGATATATAATTATATTAAAATGGAAGGTACAAATCTTTTTTTGAATTATTCATTAATGTCACATCACTTATGATAAACCAAACATATCCTACCCATATTGAGAATATGTGATCACTTTTTTTCAATATATCTATGTATTCCAAGATATACATTAATAATAATCTCAAGTGAAAGGACCAATAAAAACATCCATAGAGAGAAATATACAATGAAAAATATAACAGTTGTAATTTATATAGGTTCATTTTTTCACATAACCCCCTATAAAAGATATTACCAGGTGATAAATTCAAGAGACCAAGTCTCAGTTTATTCTGACCCCCTACACCTAATATAAAAACATAATATGTATCTCATTAGATATATTTCATCTTTCTATAGAATATATATTTAATAATATCATCATATAACTTTAAGGTTCTCGTCATAGTGGGGGACTTTAATGACCTTTTGGTGAAATAGATACTCCAAGGTCATTATCACCTTATTTATATGTATAAAAACACTCAAAAAATGGTATTATATTTTTATTAATATTCAAATATATGGATATATCGGTAATCAATTGTAAGAATTGGTCAGTTCTAGGGTACCAACTCCAACAAATGGTTCAAGTTACTTTTATATATCATTTTTGAAAAACCTTTTGTAATACCTTTTCTGCAAAACTATGAGGAAACAATTATGTAAAATAAAAAAAGATCTTACGTATATCATAACCTCCACCATAAAATAATCTAGATTATAACCACATGTCCATCATTGTTCTAAACAAAACATCCAGATTACTACATTATCAGAAATTCTATTACCATGAGTCTTTATCAAGATGCAACCAAAATTTTAAATTTTCTCCTTCCAAACGATGTGAATTGTAAACTAAAATATGATTCACATTTACTAACAATATCCCACTTAAATACTAATTTAATAAAATCATAAAACCATTAACACTTAGGAAAATTTCAAATATCCCAATCGATCATAGAAAAAAAATATGTCTCCACCATTTTCTAGTCACCATATTCATATTGAGGTGCATTATTGTCTCATAATTTCCTAAACTGAAACCTTATTGAACATTTGAGGTTAATTATGACAACAATTGATCTTCTATTGATCAAAAACTATTTTCTATATAATCTTTTAGAAGAAATTATATTTCATGGCACTGTTTTTTGTCTGCGAGTGAACCACAAATTCTTACCCAAATTAATTCCACTCTGACTATCATAAAACTACAATACACTTTCCTAAATTCTTTTGAACTCATATAAAAAGTAAATTAACCTTATTATTTCTTTCTGTGATTCCATTATGGCCACATATTCACCTTTCATTTTGGATAGTGCTACCACTAGTTATAAACTCAACAAATAACTTACGGTTTTTCCTCCAAATGTAAACCCAAATTATGTGGTACTCATCCATGTCTTCATATATCCTAAAAACAATACATCCACATAACTCTATAATGGATCATCTATTTTGAAATAAAATTATATATCTTTTAAATGTTTTTGATACTATAAAATTCAGTTCATATTTTCCCAGATTTACTTTTTTGTATTTTCCATAGACCGACTAACTACTACCACTAAATATGAAATGTTCTTCCTTGCACATACCAAGGTGTAAATACAACTTCATACTAATAATTGAAAAAAATATTTCACCATATAATTGTAATTATATTCCATTTTTGTTAATTTATCTCTAAATAATATAATGTTTCCGGCCAATGGGGCTAACACCAACTTACATCCATTCATTGTGAATCTATCTTCATGTTTTTTGATGTATTTATTCTAATAAAAAACTAATTTTTTAGGTCATCTTATCTATTTTAATCCTTATTCCCAAATAATAATGTCTTACCTAATTTATTTCATATTGAACCCTCTAGAAAAATAAATCTTCAGCTCCTAAATCTATTTAATTTCTAGACATTCCTTGAGCATGTTTTCCACATATAAGATAATGATGATAAATCTCATATACTTGAAAAACATTTAGTAAAAACATTTATCCAATTTTCTCTTAATAAACCCCTTCTTATTCATAATGTTATTCAAATTATGGTCCCACTATCATGGTGATTGTTTCAAAGAATAAAGACTTGTTTTCTTCTTACACACCAATTCCCTTTTCTGTTTTTCAAGAAACAATCCGATTGATTTATATATATTATCTCCTCCAAATCACCATAGAGAAATGTCATTTGATCATATATCTATTCAAACGTTAATCTATCAAAAGAAAAAAGACTCAACATTATCATTATGGTTGTATTTTTAAAAATAGTTGAGAAAATTTTAGAGAATTATACTCCTTCATTCTTCTAAAACCCTTTGACAACCAATTTATCCTTATACCTCTTATTAATATCTAATTATTATTACTAATATAAAATCCACCTGTTCTATAGGACTTATTTACCCAATGGATACTTTATTGGATCCTAGGTTTTGTTTTCATACAATAAATCAAACTCATGTTTGATGTATATCTCCCACTTTTTTATTTCTAAAATTGTTTACTTATTCCATAACCTCAAGATTTCCTCTATATATAAGAACAATTTAGTGAAAAAAACTTTTGAACCTCTATAATGGACTTCTAAATATGATATATATTCACAATTAAATATTTGATTATACTTTTTATAAGACCATTTTCCTTATAACATATCCTTCAAGAGAATGGCCTAATGATTCCATAGTTCTTGAGACCTCTAGTACGTCTTAGCTGAACTAAAACCTCTAGACTTTCAGTGCCTTATGAACTTGTTGAAACTTAAATCCTTCCAAAACATCCATTTAGAAAACCTAGATAAGGTTTATTGATTCTTTATTCTCAAATCAATAATTATCTAAGTTCTATTCATTCCATAAGATCATAACATTAAATAGAACATTTTGGATTATAATAAACATTTTCCTATAATTATCATAATGTTAAAACCCTTTGTTTTCATCAGATTATCCCATAAATAATCAGGATTGGGACTTAGTTTAGGGTTTTTATCAATCCATGGAATCAACATGGACATACGTTAAACATCCAAAAACATTGAGGTGGGTAACTTTCACTAGTTTTTTGGAACTATATTGTTCAAGAGTCTCCTTCCCAAGTGGTGTAGAATGACTTCTATTTACAACATACACAACACATTTGGCTACATATATCTAAATTTCCTTATAAATTATTGAATTTTGTCTCATATTTGAGCCTTATAAATTAATATATGATTTATCTTCTTTTCTACACTATTTTGATCTAAAGTTCTAGGTACAATATTCTCATAAGTGATTCCTTTTTTACAATAAATACTTTATGACCTATAGTACTGTATTCCACACCAATATCATACCATAGGCATTCAATATTTCTTTTAGAATATTTTTACGCCATATACCTCCATCCATACACACTATGTACTCTGTTGATTTTTTCTTAAGGAAGTAAACCCATAAATTCCTTATTGATTCATCTATAAATATAAAAAAGTAAAAATATTAACCATGATAATGGACCGTTGAAGGTTCTCAGAAATCTATGTGCATGAGTTCTAACATCCAAGACACAAGTGTCCTTATTTTCTAGATTAAATGATATTGTTATCTACTTTATGAGTATACAAATCTCAAAATATCTTAAATTTATTTGAATGAGCTTTAATATAAACTTATCCACCAAGATTCGCATATTTTTCTAACTAATGTTCTCAAGATGATAATGCCACAAAACATTGTTCTTTCAGAAGTTGTTATTCCTAAAACAAATTATCCATCTAAACTTCCAATCATAAAAAATATATCATACTTTATATATCTACCCATTAATATGTAAAATCATTTAATCTTTAATACTCTATTTGTGAATATTTTTCCAAACCAACTTTATCTAACTGAATAATGGAAATTAAATTATTCTGTAAACCTGGTGTGTGACAAAATCCCTTTAACTCAAGGTATCTTTTCTCTTCATTCATACTCTAACATCACCCTTTATAATGACCTATATTACATCATAGTTGAGTAAATTAACCTTTTGGAGCATCACATATTTATAAATCACCATGGATCTCTTCTCATTCATAGAATATAATTGAAATTTAGAATCAAGGATCTGTGATTCAAATAGAAAATCAAAACTCAATAATAAATATATATTACAATCAACTGTATATTTTATTGAACATTAAATTACAGAAGAACCCCTTTTATAATTCACCCTAATATCCCTATAATAATTCGTCATGTTCCCACTTTTCCTATAATTCCAATATATGGGTCTCGATCTAGTAAATTTACCTCATATTCTCTCACTTGATCTATATTCTAATTTATTTTGACCTTACCATTGAGGATAAAATCAAATTCCTTCCACGTTTATTAAAATTCTAGAAGGTTCCTGGATTTCCCTCGATCATAGTTCTTCATATCTAAAATCCTTAAACACTATGTCAGATTTTCCAAAATAATTACTTATGGTAGTTATAAATGCATTTCATGATTATAGTATAAATGGTAACATAAAAAAACCCTTGTATATTTTATAAACAATAATTTAACTAATTTAAGATGAATCTAAATCATGTTAAATTCATTCACACAATCATCCACTTTCCTTCCTTCTTATATCTTCAATATGAATAAACTTTTCATCATGAACATATAATTCATAGTTGTTGGATTCTAATACACATTCACTAGAGAATTCATCTGATCCATTTTGTAAATCATTTCATGGATGTTATAGGAAACATTCCATGATAATGACATTAAAATCAATCATGGTTCATTTCTATAAACCCTTTCCCATTCTTATTTTTCTATTTATTTTAGTTTTACCTCTTTCAATGGAACAACAAGGTACTTTCAAATATGATATTCCTCTATCTACATATTATAGAATGCATAGTCTATCTCAAAAAATCTAACCATTTAGGCCTCAACTTCTTCTGATTCCATACCTTCTAAAATAGTTAACTACCACTAAATTGAAAAAAAAAACATCAAGACAAGAGTGTTACATGAGGGTTTTCTACTGATTATGTTCTCAATCCTTATTAAACCACAATATATGATTCCAATTTTTAGTAATTATGAACCACTATTAACTTTATGTCAAACCACTAAAACTTAAAAAATGTGTAAATAAATATATTTAAACATCTTAGAAAAGAATAAACCTCTTCTACCTATGTACCAAGACATAGGAAGATAAATCACACCCTAAATCACAACACTGGAATTACACCCTCTTACACACTCAAAAAAACATATCTCATACAAAAAATAATAATAGAAATGAATAATAAAATAAAAGAAAAAAAATATTTATGTGGTTATTAAATTATCCATACATCAATGGGAGAGTAATACTGCACTTTTAATTTCATAAGAGTTAAAAGATTACAATCCTGACTAAAAGATCATCAAATTAGATATCTAATCATCAATACATAAACAAGTGGTCCCAACATACCTTTTTTTACCCCAATTAGGTTAAATAACCAGAGAGGTGGTTTTAATTAAGGTTTGAAATATTAAAACAACTTCCCCTTAGGATCTTGTTCTGTCATTAAAAAAACACTCTTCTCTCCCTTTCCCATACCAATTTATAAGAACAATTTAAATCATGCATGATACCCAACAATTTTCTGGGTTCACCCTCACTCGGCTACATCCAAGGATAATACAATGGTGATGTGATGATGTATGAAATCCTCTAAGTCTCACCACCAAATTATAATCTTTTGGGTAGATGACTTCTATGTCTAGGCGCAATGCATTTAAAATGTTTAAAGGTCAGCTCACAACTATCCCAAGGGCCAATCCCTACTTCTATTTCTCTAGATCACTCCTATTGGAAAAAATCATTGTCTTCCTCTTCCATTTATCACTACTATGTAAGGGATCCGTACACAGTTTATAGAGTTTTATGTCCCTTAATTTTCATTAATGAATGTATCCTCAATTGTGGGTAGATATTTAGTTTAATTACCACTTTTCCGCATACTGTTAGTTTTTGGAAAAAACATTCCTGAAATATTTTAGTCCCTCCACAAACTATAATGTATCCTTAGATAAATTCAACCAATTCTATAAATATTGGGTTTCTTCACATGGAATGAGTGCTTCATGCACCACCTCTTCTTCCGTGAATAGACTCTTCATCCATGGAATGCCCCTACTTTGTAGCTGACTTTTTCTTCCACAGATCACCTATGCTTTGTGGATTCCTTTTTATTCATTGGACTACCTATGATCTATATACCCCTTTCCTTTGTGGCCTACAAATCCCTGCAAACTTCTTTCATAGAATTTTCCCTATAAACTTACTTCACAATTCATGGAATCATTCACCACAAACTCCTATCCCTCAAGGAATTCCTCCTCACAAACTACTCCGTACTTCACTAAATTCTTCTCAGACCTATGATTTTCTAACGAAATTATACCTTCTTCATGATCTTATTAGGGGAATTTATATATTCAAATATATCTTTAAAATTTGATAATGTGATTGACCTAAAACATTGATGTGGTACAACCTTCATTATGAAATGTGTTCTATGATATTCATGGTGCTTTGATCCTCTATGGTGTCTGTTGTCATCTAAAAACAAATCATTGTTTTAAGGAATCCTAAATCACCACCTCAAACTATAACTGAAAATCCTCCCATGAAATGTTATCCTCACATGAACTGTAAGCCTCCTATAAACTATTTTTTCCGATACAATTTTTGTAGCATGCTTCATGGTCTACAAAGTACTGCTTCAGAGAAATCATCCTTTCCCGATTTTCCATGGTCATTATGCATACCTACTTTGTGGTCCGCAAAATGTGCTTCAAAGTCTATGAACTTCTTTGTGGAAAACCTTCCTTTTCCATAAAACAAACTCTCAATTCTGAGGCCCAAAAATTTGGCAAACACTTGGAAATCGCACCACCTTAAAAACATTATTTGATAACACTAACCATACTAATTCATAGTTATTTTTATTTTTGAATAAACACAAACAACCCAAAACACTATAATGATGCTTTGAGGGATTTTTCCCAACACCTTTATAGTGGGGTACATGAGGTCAACTGGTCCCATCATCCGTCGACATTTTCTATGGACCCACGACTAGTCATGGTAACCTCCAATTGTTTAAATATCACCCAACCATAACCTGTAATTTCAGGTGATCAGTGCAAGTTACTTGTATATTTATTTCCAAGAAACTCTTATATAATTCCTTTTATGCAAAAATTGTGAGGAATAAAATTATTTAACTTAAATATAAAAAATATACATGTTTCTTAAATTTCACATTAACATCATTTTGAAGATAACTGCCTACACATCCTAGTTTGAGAACACAACATTCATACCACTACCTCCTCCAGACATCTTTTTTATAACTCCTCATCAAGTAAAAACACAAATTTTAAATTTTATCCTTCCAAGTGATTTGAATTTTAATTTGAAATAGAATTAACATTTCTTAAAAAAAATATAGTTTATTCTCAAGTGAAACCAACTATTTTCTTGTGTTTAATTACTATCAAAATAATCCCCAAATTACTCTCACTAGACTCATTAGTTCGAACTCCCCATACATAAGTAATTAGATAAACTAGGGGATTCTAGATAACACGAAATTTCAACTAGAATATCACTCTTCTACTAATTTTCCATTTAGACACCGATGGATTACCATGATTTTATATATATATAATTTATATAATAATCATATAAACATAATGAAACTTTAATATTATTCAACAAGTAATCCCAAAACCCAACTAATATTTAATTTCAATGATTATCCCCTTATAAAAATGAATATCCAATAATAAAACATAAATATTTCATTTATTCCATTACCATAAAATCATAAATAATGGAAAATTACTTCACATGTGTCATTTCACAATATAAATATTTTATTCTGTGAAAAAGAATCCTACGGTTTGATGAATAACTAAAAACCATAAATAAAAAAATTATAATATCATAATGAATTTAAGTGTCCAGTTTCTCAATATAAAAACAAATAAAGATGTTAATATTATGATGGAAAAATAAAAATGGTAAATAAAAAAATTAAAATCATTTTAGAATCCAAAATCACATTTCTATTCCGGAGCTGTCACAAAATCAAGAAAATAGAAAACAATGTAAGAACATGATGGAATAAATTCCCATTTATAATTCACTTATTTTAGGAAAATAAATCTTTATCATTTCTTAAAACATGTGGTGTGAACCAAAACACACTTTTTTTATAAAAAAATGTTCATATAAAATTCCCCTTTATGTCAAAGGAAGAAATGTTTGAAAAATATTGGAAATTATAGATAATACACTCAATGATAGTATATAGTATGTTTATTTTGGAATTAAAAAAAGTGTAAAATACCAAAAACCTTAGTAAGTATCATATAAAAGGAATGGTATAATGTTAGATACCTTAATTAGGTGAAATTGATGAAAATACTTTGAATAAGAGTAGAGGAGGTCAAAATAAAGGATCCAAAACACTTAAACATCATGGAACATTGGTTGTAACTGAACTTTAACAATAAGGGTAATCCAACATGGTTATTATAATAATAGGTTTTAAAGAATATAGAAATTGAGAAGATATAAACTATAATAGAGAGAGAAAGAATGGTATACCATGAATATTTATTTTTATTTTGATTTAGATGTCCATAAAACCTAGGATAAATAGGACAATATGTGACAGAATCAGACTTAAAGGATTTTAAAGTCATATTGTTCAAGTCAAAAGGGAATAAAATAATATAAAAAATAAAACAATAGCCTAAATTTTGAATTTATAGGTAGGATACACATTTTGGATGCATGATTTAGTAAATTGTGCGCTAAATATGCAACTGTCATTAGACTAAAACTGCAACACATGCATGGTCAATATAGATAGTTCCCCTAACCATGTTACAATTATTAGTAATCTTTATATAATGTTAAATTACACACTACATGGGTAAATTGAATATTTACCCCATCTTTGTTTAAAATGTGAGACATTATGAGTGCCTCAATATTTTAAAAAGTTCAAATGTAGAATCCTATAAATTGAAATAAATAAATACTATAAATTAATAAATATATAAAATTACCTTTGGTAAGTTATAGTTACACCTATAGTGAACATATATAATTATGGAAACTTGGATTGATCTTAACCATTAATCGAATGGGAGTTTAGACTTCTTTATAAAGACTGTTATGGTAGTTATAGAGAAATAAAAAGAATATAGGATGATTATACCATATTTGATTATGATATATAAACAATAGAGAATATATATATCTATAGTTTCACTTATCACATAAATATTAATGGAAAAATTGAATCATTAAGAAAAATTTCCATTGATTCACCTACTATGTTATGAAGAAGACAACATGAAATTAGAATAATTTCAATTAAAAATTACTCATTATCTGAGATTACATTACTGCTATGTGGTTTATGTGAAGAAAAATGGATTTAATCCCTCATTTAAGATCCCATCACCTATCCTATTAGAGTGGAAGAGTGTAGAAAAGTGATGTTTAGTATCACATCAAATCTGAGATTGATGATGCACATAAATTTTTTATTCTATATTGATTATAAAGATACCCTCAAGTATATAAACTAATTTATATCCTCAATGAAATACACATATATGGATAAAAAATGAGAGGCCCTTATTTGATCAGTGAAAATAACCTAAATATTCTAAATACCATAGTAAAAACATTTTATCTTCTAAAGGTATTTATTTTATAGGTTATTTTAGTACACCAACACATCGACATGTGTATAATTGTTGGATATATCCCAATTCCATTGAACCATGAAAAAATATTTTATCTTCATGTACATTAATTTATACATTCATGTTTGGTACTCAGTTATGAAATAATTGAGGGAGAATGATAGAAAAGGAATCATTCCTTCCACTTAGAGGACAAGATCTAATGATTATAGAGGCTAAAAGTGAAGAAATTTTTTAATTTGATTAGTACCCAAATTCACTCTATCATGATTCCTCAAGACATATATTATAACCAAATTCTCTCAGCATTTATATTGGTTGATGAACACAATCCTAGGAACTTGTAGTTTGGGATTGATTTTTTTAAATCACCTTGATTCGTACATTAATAAATTGATAAGACAAGAAAATTAGCATCCTGGTGGTTTTAATTGGGATATCTTATAAGAGTGAACATATAACTCATCACATGATAGTTTCACTAAAGTATATTGTAATTCATAACCTTTTTTATGATTCTTAGTTAAGGTTGAACCTTCTAAATATCTCTTCTTTTATTTTTTATGATATTTTTGATATACATAAATATGTGTCCTTTATTGAAATTTCATATCAATTATTTATAGCTAATATAAAATTATTAGAGGATTAATTGCACCATTTATAATATTGTTGTGAAAACACTGAAAAAATCTTGTAGGATATTGGGAGATAAAATACCACATACAATACAAATTATTGGATATATTTATAGGAGAAATATCCTAGTGACATTTCAAGTATGATAAATCCTCTTTTAGATAGCATTGTGATAGCCTAAATCTTGTATGTAAGTTATCCTTCACTTATTTAGGATTACAAGTTAAAAATTGAAGTTAAGAGGATCCTTTTTTGGGATACACTGCTTATTTTAATGGTTTCTTAGTCATTCATTTCAACCATGCATGCTAAGTTTTGTGATAGAGGATCGTGAATTTTTGAGTGAATCGATTTTTAATTATGCATTTAAAATGTGCACTTTTGGAAATTTTAGGTGGTGATCCATGAATTCTAAGGCATATGTTTTGGGAAACCATGCACCCAGACTATGAAATACGTTAACAAATTCAGTATTTTCTTTTTAAAACTACAATTTTCCTTTTTCTAACTATCATTAACACTCTAATATATGTTGATATAATGTAGGGTTTACATGGGGATGTTTTTAGGCTTCTTCACCATGTGTTGACATGATTATCTTTAGTATTGGAATTATCAATGTCAAATTATAAAAAAGATATCTTTAATATCCTTAGTTTTTGAATCTATTTCTCTTAATTTGTGGACATATCATGCAGAATGGATTTACCAGGATAGGTTCAGGGATCATATAACATGAATGGAATAATTCTGATCATTATTTATTTTTATTTTGTTCTGATAGATTACATAAATGGAATTCTTATCTAATCCAGATCCTCAAAAATTATATAATTAGTTGTCTAAGACAAATGTCACTTATTCCTTTCTTCATTTATCATGATTAATTAATGAATTATTGATTTTCTTTTCAAATATTTTATATTGATATAAAAAATTATGAAAAAATTATACATATATTGATTTAATAATTTTTTTAGTCTCATATTTGTGGAAAATGGATTTTTTGAATCTTATCAGAAAACCATAGATCTTAAAAATAACAAGATTTCATTTTGGAAATTTATTTATTTTTGAAACAATGGGATTTTTTTCAAACATATATTTTTAGGAAAAAGTATTTTACCATAAACTATATTTGAATTTAACATGTAATTATTTTATGTATTTGAAATGGGAAATAACATTCAGTAACAAAATTGGTTTTGAAAATAAATATATTATGGATATGAACAATGACCATGAAGAGTTAGAAAATTAATGTATGTTATTGTCAGTGATTATATGTCTGGATATTAACATAATTAGGAGATAAATTATGAGTGATATAAATATAAGATGGTCATTAACGGGGAACACTCGGAATGATAAAAATTAATGGTGGGTGATGTTACAATCACAGGAGGGTATTTTTTAGATTATTGATTTATATTTCTCATGAATATTAGTTATTGATATGGTTAATAAACCACTTTGATATGTGGTTTAATTTGGTAGGGTTACGTTCATTTAGGTAAAACTCTCATATGATTTGTTTTTCCATGTTACTTTTACATATGTGAACTGTTTGATAAAATATTTTCTGAAATATGTTAACTATTTTTAAAATAGATTTGGTTACATATTTTGGGATAATAATACATATGAAAAATATTAGATTCATTTAAGGAAATCCTAGAGAGAATTGTGTTACTCTACGATAACCATGTATCTTGATATATGTGGGTATATCTTTATTTTGATATTGAAAAAAAAAGTATAGTTACCATTTTTATCAGTGAAGGATCATATAAGTTGAATCATTGGAGAGACATTTCAATGTTAAGGCTTAAATATTTTGAGGAGTTTGACTATCCATATTATATAGGTGACAGAAATATTCCTTTAGTTTTGTTATTATGTTTCAAATCATGTGGTTGTTTTTTTTCTATATTTTATTTTGGTTACATTATTACTTTAAATATTTTTAAACTTTGTTTTAATATTATGAATAACTACATGTTCATTTCATAAAGTTTTTTTATTCATGGGTAAATTATTCCCCAATTTTTATGTTATATCCCTTGGAACTTGTTGGTATCCATTAGTTTTCCTAAAATATGCTTGATTCCTTAGTGTCAACCTGACTCAGGTGATGAGGAGATTATATAATTTGTGGAATTTTAATCCTATAAAATTTTCTTCCTAAAATGAAATTAATCGTTAAACCATGTCATGGTGTAAAATAGAATTGGTGAAATATAATATATAGTGGAGGTTACTAAAACATGGTTTGGTGCATATAATATTTTTCATTACTTGATAATTCAAGTATATTTCTATCTCTCCTACCATGATCTATTATTTTCAGTTGAATCACAAATAGATGATGAAAATATAAGTTTGAATATACAAAATGTTTTTTTAAACATTAGACAATCAATGGGAGGAATTGAACCAAGAGTCAAAAATAATTTATGACATTTGAAAAATTTGAGAAAATTTTCATCAATTAGCTAAACGTTTGAGTGATATAGGGAAACCTTATAATACCTATATAAATTGGTTCATCACTAATGCATGTGTGTGACATTTTAATTCTATTAATCAAAATATTGGAACTACTCAAACCAATATATATATATATATATATCTCTCTCTCTAAAACTCTAAGGTTTTAAAAAAACATAAGGAATAAGAGATCCATCCCAAGAATGAGTAGATTTCCACAGCTTAAGAATACCATAAGAGGATGGATACTATTGGTTAATTCTCAATTATCCCTATCAATCTTGTTTTGTAGCACCCCAAACCTAGAAGCCCAGAGCCGGTGCATTATTTTAATTGATTGGCATGATTACATGGAATCAAATCCTAAAGGACCAATTAGTTTAGTAGTCTTGGAATATAAATTACATACATGAACCATTAATTAAAATTAATAAAATAATTTTCAAAATAGTTAATTATTTTATAACGTTATTATTCTTTGAGCTTAACCCTGTATATATATCATAAAACACTTCTTGGCATCCTTGGAAAATGAAACATAAGAAAGGGGTGATCTCAGATACTCAATAAGGATAAACAATATAGCAGAACCTATCATAAATAAGAATATAATTTTTAGGTATGTTATAAAATAGAAACACAAGCCTTTTAAACAAATATTTAGCATAATATGGAATGAATAAATAAAATAATCCCATATAAAAATTCACAAGGATACTCTACTAGTCGAATAATCTCATGTAATATCAATATATAATATCATAATGAAGGAATTATTAATTTTAGACATCCTAAAAACATTGTTAACTCCTCAGGCCAAGAACATACATATGAGTAAGATATTATTCCAAACAGAAACAATTTTTTCTCATGAGAGTTATCGATTCATTTAGGGGATTTCATTAACTAGTCACTAACCCTTATGTATTTCATTAAGTGTTCCCTAACCTATCACCTAGTAAGTCTAATGCATTCCTCATATGAAAATGGTGAAATGTAAACAACAAAATCATTCGTATTAAACACTAGCAAATGAAATATGAATACTTTAACCACAAACCACAAATATTATCTAAATATAATATCCATAATCAAACTAATCATAAAACATTCAAAAAAATATGGAAAAAGATATCATAAGACATAACCTCAGTTAAGAATAATATCCAACAAAGGATGCTGGAATATATTAAAATACTCTATTAAAACCATTAAAAATATATTGAGAGAAATACCCCTTTTTCTTTGAAATCATTTGTTCAATATCCGCACACTTATAAAAGAAGACATTTCAATAGAGATTTTTTTGAATCAAAGTATCCCAGACCACTTTGAAGATTTTTAAACGATTTAAAATTTTAAAAGATTCATATCTATATTAATAAATCATTAATATCATTTTGAAATCATGGACATTAATGTGAATTATTTAGAATAATAAATCTTAAAAACATTTAAAATGATGTTTTAGTTAAAGATTACCATAGATAAAACATTAAAAATATTCCTTTTCAAAAAATTTGAAAGACGTTAAAAATGTACACCAAATTTCTTTTAAAATCCTTTATATGCATTTAAATAAATATGTATGCTAATATTAACAGTATTGAAATAGAGAAAGGATTAATTCTTTAAACATTAAAAGCATCCCATATGACTTTGAACATTTAAATAATAAGCCCAATATCGTAAAAAGAATATTTAAATACCATAAAGATAAATATATTCATGATATAAAATATAATATGGCTATTACATACTCCCAACACAAGAAATTGGTGTTGAACATGACTTATATCTCACAAAAACTAAAAGTGAGATAGAATTCCCTTACAAAGATAGTATAATTATAGTGAAGATAGATCAACGGCATAATTATGTGTGAAAAAAATAAATCCAGAAAATATAAGTTTATATTCAGTATAAACCAATCAGAGATCATTCACACATATTATTCGAGTAATATAACTAATGACATAGATTTTTAACTCAATGAATAGAAATTGAGTTATTATTTCCCTTACACTGCGTCTAATATTCTCCACGCATGTTTTAAAATCTTTTATAATGGTTTTAAACATATTATTAACTTATAAAATAATAATAATATTATTATTATATCATATATTATTCATTTATAACTTTATATTACCTGTTTGTTAATAATTTCAAAGTTAAATCAACATTTCAAGTAATAATTTCTTTGTTTATCATGAGTATTTTGACTTGTTATTTTTTATTATATTACTTATATCATTATATAATTATTTAAATAATTTAAATCAAAAAATATATATTATATATATTCAGTATATAGATATATATAACAGATAGATAAATGAAATGACACACACCGTTCATGGAGACAGAGGTCGTAAGTACGCATGAACGTTGTTTCTTCTTTTTTATCATATTAAATGTAAACTATTAAATGAAATATAAGTATGTATATATATATATATATTATTCAAATATAATAATTATTTCATATTTTTCATATTTATTCTACATATATATTTTTATAAACATTCTTTAATGGTTAATGTGGGAGATTAATCTCATCGCGTCATGAAGACGGTAATTCGTACGCACACACGAGCAATGGTGTCATTCCAGAATGGTGATGGTTAATGAGTTGAACGAAATATGAATTATTTAGAAACAATATAATTTTGTATTTATTATTTTAATCATTTATATTCATCTATATTCCCATCTAAATAAAGTATAGATGAAAAATAGTTTACACCACAGTGTGGAGACGGTAAGTTGTATATACGCACGTATGGTGATATTGTTTTTCATAGGATGGGTAAAATGTGTAATATAGTTGTCCCATAATCATAAAAACGTCTCAAATTATAGTAAATTGCGTATTTATTACTTTATTATGGAAAAAATATAATAAAATGAAGTAGAATAAGAAAATAACTTTGAAAGAGTTGATAAAACAATTACCTCTTCATCAAGTGTCTCCTTTTGATTTTCATAAAAGGACTTCTTAGGATGGATTTCTAACCAACGTATGGACTATTTAATTAATTTATGGAATTTGGGAGGATAAATGGTCTGGTTTTATTCTATATAAAAGGCTTTATATGTGTGAATAAAAGAGAAGTAGATCTGTCATTTTATAAGAGAGGGGAGGGCCACTTTTGGAAACTCTAAAACGTTTAATTTATTATAAATTTATTTTCTATTTAAAATAGCTCAAAAGTGAGTTATTTAAGGGATAAGGTGATTATGCGTCAAAATATTCTCAAAAAAATATTTTTATACAAGTTTAGGTCACAAAAGTAACATTATCTTTTTGGTTTAACCATTTGTTAAATAGTTTAACTATTACCATGTCTACTTGTCTTTTTTACACTATAGGGTTAATATAGTTACTATAAAATACCAAAATAACCCCAATTGGATAATTTAATAAATATTTTAAACTATAAAATTTATTTTCTGAAAAATATTTTTTTATGAATATTATATCATTTAATAAAATAGTATGTATTTTAAAATCTCATTTATTTCAATTTTGACACGATTTGATACATGTTTTTTTATAGAAATAACAACTTGATTACTTCTAAAACAATATTTTAACTAATCCTTAACATGTAAATTTCATCCAAAAAATTATTTTATGTCATCAAATAATTAAATTATATTTATTTTAAAATTATTAATATCAATAAATTGGTTTTTCTTTTTATAAAATAATTACCACATCATCATCGTGTCACAATTTAATTTAATTATTTATTTCCTAAAATTATAAATAATTTAACATTATGTATATATACATTTATATTTTTATTTACAATTTATATTCTACCATAACACTTATATTACCTCATATTAAAAATTATATAGTTATTAAAATTTGAATATAACATTCTTAACACTTTAAATAAATTATAATAAATGTCCTAATCTATCACAAGTGGCTTAAAAAGGGTCATATTTTCAAAATAAGGTTTTTTTGGGTGAAAAAAACTTATCTAATGAAATTATCACAAGTTTTAGTGTAATTTTATATTTTTAAAATATTATTTTTACCTTTAATTTATTTATTCATCTTTAGCCATGGTAAATAAAATTCAAAAGTTACAATTTACCAAAAAAATTGATCTTATTAGACCAAATTTTTCACATTAATTACAACCATATATTTATATTTTTTGAAATTTAATTCACATAAGTTGTAAAATTACATTTAATGCTAATATCGTAGATGTTGCTAGTAGGCGGGTAAAAAAGACATTCAAAAGCTCAATAATTTTTTTATCTATTTCTATTATAAAAATGATTCTAATAAACAACATTGGGTAAATATATGTATTATTTATATATTATAAATTTAAAATAAATTTAATGTAAAATATTTATTTAAATGAAAAAGTCGGTTTTTAAACAATAATGAAGTATTTTCACTATTCTTCAAAAATTGGAACTTTTTAGAAGATTACCCAAATTTCACCCTAATATATTAAAGATATTACAAATTAAAAAATTAAATATATTTTTAAAAATAAGACAATAAAATTAAAAATGTGGATATTACAATTCATAACCTCTTTTTAGATGGCCAGTTTTTTATATCATGGTACGCTCGAACTTGGTGTTGCCTACAATGAAAGCTGTTGAATAAACTGAAATTATCTAAGAAGAGACATTCTATAAAATCGTGGGATGTTACATTCTACCCTCTTTAAGTAAATTCCATTTGAACTTGGGATCGAAAACAATGTCTTGGACTTTTCAAAATATCTTTATTGGAATCCCACATCGAAAAATGAATTAATGAGACCTCTGCTTTAAAATAAAATAAGGGAAGTACAAATGTCACTAGATATAGTACATATAAGTGTTCCATGTAGGATAACATGAACATAAAATAGAATTTGAAAATCATGTTCTTGTAGAGATTGATAGATAACATGTTTAGGAGAAAGTTAACAATCACAAAGCTATGAATCTATAATTATCCATGGGACCATTTGATTCATCACAAAATAATGTACTAGGAAATTTTTTTTGGTTTTATGATCTTTCCCTTAGAGTTGAAGAATTAATTTACTTCATATAATAAGAACATAATGAAACATACTTACTTACTTAATGAGTGGAGTTTCCTCATTTAATCAATTCCTACCACAAAATCATCTTTTTGTCCAAACAATGAGTTCTCAAGATTAATTTTTCATGCTTGAAGCACTAGATTAAATTTTTATAGAATCACTTATTCCAAAAAATATTAAATATTTATTCCCCAAAAAACCAAAAATGGTTAGGATAAGATAAGATAATTCCCCAAAAAGAATAATCCTTTATAAGAAGAAAGAATACTTTTAATATTAAATATTCAATAATAATTCCAAAATTTCAACATAGATTGTTCAACAAATAACAATCCTTAAAATTCCTAAAAATAATCCAAACTAAGATTGAAACCCAAAATTCATTAGGATTTAAACACATAGTCTTCGAGGAAAGATTTTAAAATATATCTCTAAATAACAAACATCATTCTTAATGTCTCATATAAAAAAATTAACCTAATCACATATTCTACAAGATAGGTTTACCATTTCCATAAATAAAACAAATGTCTATCAGTACACAAAAAAAACCATAGATTCTTCAAAAATAAAATTAAACCATTACTCCTCAAATAAATCCCCATAGTATTTTATTCAGCTTAATCATATAAAGTTCCCAAAACAAAATTATTCTTATTCTATCATCTCATTTCACAAAAAATAAATGGTCATACTAATCAGGGGCTTTACGTAGGCCAGTGGTAGGTGTCTCACCCTTGTCCCCATTTGGTTGTGGGTTCATGACCCATGTACTTATCAGATGTGATGCGTTTTTACCATTCCTATAGGTTTTCCTTTCTCTAAAATTATATAATTCTTATAACATTCCAAAAAAGAGATAAAATCTTCAAAAAATGGCCATAACATATTTTAATATCAAATTTTATCTCAGGCCTTTCATTTTTCATCCTAAAATGTAATATCCCATAATTACCCCAAAACCAAGGATCATATAAACCCTAAAGATTTTTTATACATTTATAATTATTTCTACACAAGAAAAAATCATTCTTCCTCAAATAATATTTTAACATAAAAAAATTCATGGTTACATATGTTAAAAAATTCATCCCAAGTAATATCATAATTAAAAGAGAATTCATACTTTTAAACATTTCATCATCCACTTATCTCAACATAGGTCCTTCCATGGGTAGAGGTTATCTTGTAGAATAGTGAATTGACTCAAGTAATTTCCATATCCCCTATATTTATGGAAAATTTCTAAAAATGGACTCGTTTTATTGGTTTTATCTTCTTCTATTTTACTCTTTATTTTTTTCTCGTCAATTATTTGATTTATATCATTATTTCCCACATTTAAAGCATTTCTTTGTTTCATTGGGACACTTTCCTAGGTGTCTCATTCTACATTTCTTGCATGATGGAAATTGAGATTTCTTGTATCCATGGCCTCCACCCCTAAAGCTCTTGTCATGCTCTACCTTTCTTTTATTTGGTGAGTTCTGGAGTTGGTTAATGTATATCCTGTTAATCATATTTTTTGAAAACTGATTTGGCATGAACATTATATCTTTTACACCTCTCAAAATTCAATTTGGTTTCTCATCGTCTCAACCTTTTCCACCTTGTACATCATGTTCAATGTTAATATAAATTCTTTGGTATCAATCCATTGACTAAAACCAAAAAGGATAGTTTCAGTAAAAATAGTCGTAAAATAATTTAAATAATATCATGACACCTTATTTTAAATCTAAAACACCTTAAGATTAGACAAGGTTATTCATTCGCATCTTATATTAAAGTCCTTCATATTGGTTTGTAAAGAAAATATGAATTATCCTAAGCATATCACCTAGGAGTGTCAAACCTGGTGTGCAGTAAGGCTTGTCGTTGTGTACCGGGTTACACTGAGTCAATCCTAGGACACTTTGTCAAACTTTTCACCCCTAAGTACATCTATACCAAAACCACGTCCACTTGTAGTATCTGGACAGGGTGGTATTTTCTATTAATATACAAAAAATATCTACATTATTAAAATTATTGGATATACTTTTTATTACTTATCCTCAAAGTCTATTTTAGTTTTATGTTCCCTAATATATTTTTTATTCCAGTTTCCAACATTTCTACTAAATATTCTTTGATACCAACTCTAATTCCCCGATCCTAGTGGCTTGGGGACGATGCATTATTTTAATACATTTTAATGATTATAAGGAATCAAATCCTAAAGGACCGATTAGTATAAAAGTTGTGGAAAATAGATTACATACATGGACCATTCAATATATTTAAAAACATAATAGGAAATATAGTTAATTCTTTGCGAATGCTATTATTCTCCTAGCTTAAACCTGCATGTCAATCATAAAACACTTCTTGGCATCCTAGGAAAAATGAAACATAAGAAATAAGTGTGCTTAGATGCTTAGTAAGGATAAACAATATACTATAATCTATCATAAATAATCATAAACTTTTAAGGAAAGGTATACAATAGAAACCCCAGCCTTTTAAATAAATCATGAACACAATATGGCAAGAAGAAATCAAATAATGCATTATAAACATTCGCATAGATATTATATTGGTTTAATAAACTTATGTAATATCAATAATTACTATCTTAATAAGGGAATTCATAATTCCAGACATTATAACCACACTTTCATGGCCTCATGAAAAGACCATACATACGGTAATACATTAGTCAAAACCCAAACTAATTTGTCCCAGGAGAACTGTCATTGCATTGAGGGGCTTTCATTAACCAGTCCCCAATCTGTAGGTCTTTTATTAATCGATCCTCAACCCATCACTTAATAATTCCAATGCATTACTCATATGAAAATGGTTAAACATAAACAACATAATCCTTCGTATTAAAAACTATTATATAAAATATATATAAATTAACCATAAACCACAAATAGTATCTAAATAGCACATCCAAAATCAAAATTTTCATAAACCATTCAATAAAATATGGTAAATTATATCCAAATAGATAGACCTCGATTAATAATAAGATCCAAAAAAATATGTTTACATAGATAAAAATAATCTATTAAAATAATTAAAAATATCTTGACACAAATACCCCCCTTTTCTTTGAAATCGTTTATTCAAAATCCGCACACTTAAAAAAGAAGACATTTAAAAAGATATTTTTTTAAATCAAGAGTCTCATACCAATTTGAAACATATGAAATGAATTAACATTTTAAATCATTTTTTTCCCTATAAGTAAAAGAACTATTTTGAAAACATGGAAATTAAGGAGAAATATTTACCAGAATAAATCATTATAGCATTTAAAACAATGTTTTAGTTAAAGATTACCTTACATAAAACCATAATAAATTTCTTTTCGAAAAAAAATTGAATGAAATTAAAACTATAGATAAAACATCCTTTATAATAATTTATATACATATAAATAAATATGTATGATAATATCAATAATATTGAAATAGATAATGGATAAATTATTTAAACATTCAATGTGTCTCATACAACTTTGAACATTTTAATAATAAGCCCAAGATCTTAAAATAAATATTTAAAAACATGAAGATAAAATTTTTTCATGATATAAATTATAATATTGGTAGTACATATACCACCCAAAATAAATATGCAGTGAACTTGACCTATATCTCATGAAAAATAAAAGTGAGATGAAATTATCTCACAAAGATCGTATCATTAGAGTGAGCATAAATCAATAACATAATTATTTTTGAAAATTATAAATCCACCCATTATAACTTGATATTCCTTATAAAACAATAATATCTTGTTCACACATATTATTGGAATAATATAACGAATTACATAGATGTTCAACTCAATGAAAGAAAATTGAGTTAAGATTTCCCTTACCTTAGGTCTAATATTCTTTGTAAACATATGAGACTCTTGTATAATGGTTTTATGTACATTATAAACTTATAACAGAATCATAATACTATGTATTATATCATATATTGTTCATTTATGATTTTATATTTCCCGTTTATTAATAATTTTGAAGTTAAAGCAACATTTTGGGTAATAATTGCTTTGTTTATTGTATCTATTTTGAATTTTTATTTTTCATTATATTACCTAGATCAAGATTTAATTATTTACATAAAATAAAACATTATTTATATATCATATATATTTAGTATATAAATATATATAATATATAGCTAAATGAAATGGTACACACAGTTCATGGAGACGGTAGGCCGTACATATGCAAGAACGTTGTTTTCGTTTTGTATCTTATTGAATGTAATAAAGTGAATGACATATATATATATATTATTCCAATAGAATTATTATTTCATATATTTCATACTAATTCATTATATATATTTTTATAAACATTCTTGAATGGTTAATGTGGAAGATGAATCTCATCACGCCGTGAAGACGATAAGTCGTATGTATGCATGAGCGATGGTATCATTCCATAATGGTGAAGGGTAAGAAATTGTTTGGAATATGAATTAAATAGAAACAAAATAATTTCATATTTATTATTTTCATTCTTTATATTCGTAGTTATACCCATTGAAATAATGTATAGATGAAAAATAGTTTACACCACGATGTGGAGATGGTAAGCGAAACATACGCACGCATGGTGAGATTGTTTTTCATAGGAACGGTAAAAGGAGAAATATGGTTGTTACATAATCAAAAAAAAATTATAAGATATTATTTTTTGAAGTTATTACTTTATTCTGGAAAAAACTTTGGAAAATGATTTAAAAGAAGAGAAGAACTTTTAAAGAGTTTGTGAAACAATTAACTCTTCTTAGAGTGTCTCCTTTTAATTTCATAAAAGGACTCCTTAGGTTGGATTTATTCCCAAAGTATGGACTCTAGAATGAAGTGACATAACTTTTTAGGATTCATGGGTAGGTTTTGGGAAAACTAAAATTCATTATATGTCTAAATAAAAGACAAGGAGATGTTCCCTTTTACAAGAGAGGGGAGAGACGCTTTTGAAAATGCTAAAACTATTAATTTATTATAAATTTATTTTCAATTTCAAATAGTTCCAAAGTGATTTATTTAGTTTACATGGTAATTATGGATAGAATTAATCTCAACCAATTATTTTTATAAATATTTTGTTCATAAATTAACCTTATCATTTGTGTTTAACCCTTTGTTAAGCAGTTTACCTCTAGCTGTGTCTACTTGTATTTTTAAACTAAAGGGTTAATATAGATACTAACAAAAGAACCCCAATTAAATTATTTATTACATATTTAACACTATAAAAGTTATTTTTCCTAATATTATAGTTTTATTACTTTTATTTCATTTAATAAATTAGCATTTATTTCCAAATATCATTTACGTCAATATTGACACTATTTAATCCATGTTTTTTGGTAAAGTCATCAAAACATGTTTACTTAGAAGAAATACATTAAAGCATCCATAAAATGTCAATTGAATCCAAAAAAAAATTTTATGGAATCAAATATTTCAAATTATATTTATTTTAGTATTATTAATATCATTTAATTGACTTTTCTTTTTATAAAATAATTACCACTTCATCATTGTGTCACCATTTAATTTATTCCTTTATTTCCTAAAATTATAATTAAGTTACTATTATGTATATAAAAATTTTATATTTCTAAATAATACTTATATTTTACCATAAAACTTATATAACCTCATATTAAAAATTATATAGTTATTAAAATTTAAATATGACATTTTTAACTCTTTTTTAAATGAAATATAATAAATGTCTTTATTTAACCCAAGTGGCTTAAAAAGGATCCAATTTTCGAAATAATGTTGAATTGGGTTGAAAAAAACTTATCTAATGAAATTAGTACATGTTTGTGGGTAATTGTTTATTATTATAATAGTATTTTTAACTTTAATTACCATGTTTACCATTAACTATAGTAAATAAAATTCAAAAATTATTATTCAATAAAATTTATTTTGTTCCTATTAAACACTTTTTTTCATAATTATTTCATCCATGTATGTAATTTTTTAAAATTAAATTCACATAAGTGTTAAAATTAGGTTTAATGTTAATCTTGCAGATGTTGCTAATATGCGGGTAAAAGAGACGTTCAAAATTTTAATATTTTTTATATTTATTTATATTATAAAAAATGATTCCAATGACATAAATTGGGATAATATGTTTATTATTTATTTATTTTAACTTTAAAAATAAATTTAATGTAAAATATGTTTTTAAATGAAAAAGTTGTTTTTTGAACAATAATGCAGTATTTTTCACTATTCTTCAAAAAACGGGACTTTTTCGAAAATTACCAAAATATCACCCTAAGATAATTTTGATATTCCAAATTAAAAAATGAAGTCTATTTTCAAAAATATGATTTATAAATATCAAAATTTTATTTTTTCTATTTATAATTACTTTTTTAAATGGCTAGTTTAGTATATTGGTGTACGCTCAAACTCGGTGTTGTGTACAACGCTAGATATTGAAGAAAATTAATTTATTTAAGAATATAAAAACTATAAAAACATGGGTTGTAACTTTTTAGTTTTGTATTTAATGATTTGGACCATCATAGAAAATTTAAATTTTCTTCATTAATTTCATTCAATCTAAACTAATAAATGGATCTTAGGTAAATCGTGTTTTGGTTGAATGTTTTCCACTATATTTAGAAAATTGGGGTCCCATACCAAACCCATTAGTGGTATTTTAGCTCTTTTTATATCATTTGGATTTGATTTTAAAAAAAGATGAAAAAATGAGAAAAATATATTTTTCTAGAATCATAGTGCATTTTGTTAAAAGTAGTCATTGTTCACACTATTCATTAAACCATGTCATGTTTTAAGAGAGAAAAAACATGGTTTAATAATATTTATAAACCATATTTTGTTTTTTAAAAAATGGGATTTGAAATTTTTCATAAAAAATAGAGTCATATAATTATATTACTACTTCATGGTTTACTAATAAAATTACTCGCGGTTTTTATATAAATATGATTTCCATAAGACAATAATTGGTCTCAAACATGGTAAATATCGTAATATAGAGATTAAATCCTAGAATCTTAACATTTTCTAATATTACCATTTCTAATAATCTTGTTTCACCATTATTATGAAACCTTAAATCCCTCATATTAGATATGAATTGATGAAGCCAACAAAGAGGTAAGGGATCCAATGGAACTAAAATGGTTACTAGGAAAAGCTGGTGAAGCACCAAACATAAGGAAGATCGTGAAATATATATAATATATTATGTTTTGGGAGTTATTCATATTCAAAAATTATATCCATTAAATACATGTATTATATTTTAATTTAATCACTAAAACATCATTGTATAATCCTCCTTTAATCACAACATAACATTCTTCTTCACTACATGACAATATCCCTGAATTAGTTACATTATCAATCAAATCCTATGATATGTTTTATATCTTAAACCATGGATATAATCATTATCAATTATATTTTATGATTTATAGTGTGTATCGTAATCTATGTTTGGAAAAAATATTCTTATTGATAAAGTATAAAATCATATACATGTTCCCAAAAAAACATATCTAGTGGATTTATTATGTATTAAATTATTAAACATGGAAAAATATTATATATTGTGGAATTTTCCAAATTACAGCTCTTTTGAATATTAAAATCTTACATATTGAGGATAAAATCCTTACAATAAATACTTTTTAACATTATTTCAACTTTAAAAATCTCTAAATAAATCTTCCAATCATCTTTTCACTACTCTTCCAAATAAATTTCAGACTTACACTTACATTGTAACTTCTAAAAATCTCAAAACTATTTGGATGTCTACATCTGAGACTTAAAAAATTCAAAAAAAACTTAATTATCATTCATAATGACTGATATCTTCCAAAACATTATCACTTATATTTTATGATTGATAATAATTCCAAAATAACATCTAAACTTCTACTCCAAGAAGTACTTAGGGGACTAACTTTCAAAACTCCATCCTTCTTCCAAACTTCAATATACCTTCTCACTATTACTTGGTTCTAATATTTTAAAACTTACAACTTTTAGAATGTAACACCCCAACTCAAATACCTTGGAGGAAGTGGTTATTTTATTTTTTTGGTATAAATACATAGATCAAAGGATCAAAATATTTATTAGTTTTGGGAAAGTATATATATAAATCAACATTACATTAAATTTGAAACTAAATATGCATCATATGAAAATATAAAAACATTATTATTTCTACTTTCATAATAAATATGTAAAACATATAAATATACTTGGTTTCTAGGGGAAATATAAAAAAATACAAAGGGTTTGTCTTAGATTCACGGTATGGGTAAATATACAGTAGTATCTTTTATACATAAGCATGAGATAAATAATATAATAAGAATAATTAAATTCCACAACAAATTTATACGTGAGCATAATATATCCATGGGTTACATAAATATAAATAAATTCATGGATAGGAAAAAATTATCGCATAGTTATGGAATGTATAATGTCAGACAACATAAATATACCATTAAGGCCCCATTCCAGGATATCATACATAAATAGTTAAGGATTATATCAAATACTCAACTTGTTTGTATCATGAGACCTATCCCAATATCGAGGGGTTATATAATTCTAGGCTCCACCTATCAAATAATAAGTCCAATACATCAATCATATGATGAGTGTGGATAAAAAAATTCATTTTTTAATGTTCCCTAAGTGACCTCATATATAGTCATGGCTAAAAAATTAATAGTTTTACATATATAAATTTTTAATATTTAGAATATCAAAATTACATCATTCAATAGAACAATATGGATATCTAGGTGAATATCCCTCAATCAACTTACAAACAATATAATTTACACAATTTAATGAAAATTTGAATTATCAAGGTAATGATAATAAGGTAATTATGAAGGGTACTTTCATGATATAGGAATATCAATAAGAAATAATCATTCATTAGGGTTTACAAATACTTCATGAATTATCCATAACATATACCAAGGGATTATCAAAGTAGATGTGTAGTTAGCATATCTTGTCGTGCATTGAGTTATGATAAAATTAATACCCACCCATCCTTTTTTAGGGTTATTAACCCTATGTGAATCATATCAAAAATCTATATCCACTTATTTGTATCCAAATAGGGATTTCATTGGTAGGAAACCATGTTCTCTTTATTTAACCAAAATCTTAAGATGTTTTTATGGATATAGGGGTGTCCATGTATTATAACATCTTATGAATATATTATAATGAGATGGAATGTTGATCTATCATTAATAATATAATAGGTAATTTATAACAATGAATAATAACTACAATTCTCATTGAAAGGAAATATATATAGAAGGGTTGAAAAAATAAAGGTATAAAAGGGGTTAGTAGCCCTTACCTTGAAAACGATCTTCTTAAAGATTTAAAGGAACCCTTATAACATTATAAATCCCTTGAAGAGACTCTTAGGAGGGGAAATGGGAGATAATTCATGATCAATGCGTCAAAAAGGGGATAGGGAAAATAGGTGGGTATTTATACTTGAGGAGGGGTATTTAGTGTAATTTTTTTATTAGTTTGTTATTTTATCCAACTAATATTCTGGTGGAATGAATTAAAATTACCTAATTAGGATTATTATTAAAAGAAGGATGTTTTTTCATTTAAATCTAGAATAAAAATTTAATATCACCGACCGATCAATCAATAAATACAATAAATCCGAAAATAACTCTTACTAAGGTAAAGGGTCATTTTTGTTCCAAAACGTCAAATATAAATTTATATATATAAATTAATATTTAAAAGTTAATTATTTTATTCCTTTACTATATCTTCCATTGAAAAATGGTGTTATATGTTTTTTTTCTCATCCCTACTTAGTAATATTTTCATAAACATCATGGTACTCAAAAAAACTGTATTTTATACTTTTCACTACAAAATAAAATACATCATAAAAAAGGAAAAAAATCAGAAGAAGATAACTTTTGGCATGATGATTAAAAAAAATTTATTCCTTTTATGTAAATAATTCTCCATATATGTAAAATAAAATTATTAAATGAAGTTACTTGTGACACCACATCCCCAGAATACCAAGAGTCGGTGTCTGAAAACATGATGTGTGACTTTTAACAAAAAAATTGAAAAACATGCACTGATAAATTACACATCATGTCCCATTCAGAGGATTGAATTCAGTTCAGGTTCTAGGAAACCAACCACTTTTGTCATAATTATTTAACTCAAACTGATACCTAAAAGGTTTTAATCAAAAATGTAGGGTGAGCATATGAATTCCCAGTAAGCGGTTTTAAAAATAAACCAATATAACTTTTGATAACATTATTTAAAACATTCCATAAAACATTTATCTTAAAGAAAACTTGTTATACATGTAACATATCATAAAAGTGATCAATTAAATACATGATAACATATTTACATGGGTACATGATTCAAATTTAGGCATGCTCATTTGGAGTAATATAAAAAATGCATTCCAAACATGTATGACTTATGAATATGTAAGCACAAATTAAAATAATAATATTATTCAGTCATCAGAGTTTTACGTAAAGGTAATAACTCTAATTTCAGACACTGAATACAAATTCAATGAGTGCATATGTCATGTTTACTTTTCTGATACTCATAAGTACAATCTCTTAACCAAGGATATTTTATAAGTCAAATAGTCACTTGGATGGTCACATACTAACACATAATGAGATAATATATAACACCAGACTTTAATTTCAGTGTCAAGGCCTCGTGCCAAGACCTAGGGGCTAACTGTAACCGGACCCCAACCTAGATAGCCTCTATAACCGAACTCCACCCCGGAGAGCCTTTGTAACTGAAATCCAACATAGAGAGCCTCTGTAAACGGACTCCAACCCAGAGAGCCTCTGTAACCAGACTCCAACCTGGAGGGTCCTCTATAATCGAAACCTAAACTGGAGGCCATAATTTTACCGGTCCCCAACCTAGAAGATACTAGTCCAATACATTCCTCACATGTCCAGTAAAGTCATATTTCTCAATGAGTCTCATTCCACTATGGATATTTAATTTATTATCTCACTATTATGATATGACACATACAAGCATAAACTAGTTAACATTATTTGTGCATGTGATATTAATTTAAAACACACATGTAATTAATGGATGGGGTTACCACATAAAATGATTGTTCCTCAATTTTCAAAATCCTTGATTCATAGAAATGAACATTTATAGTTTAAAATGACTAATTTTGAATTAAGACAGATGTCATTTGTACAGAAAGAATGCGTTGATACACAATCATGTCTTAATAAATGTCCATGCCTTATTTTGTATAGCATATAAGGCCAATTGATTTTTAGTTCAACAATTGTTTTATGTAATGCATACATTCATGACAATTTAATTAAACATATCAAAAACATACATTAACAACCAAAGTTTGTTTTAGGCTAATTTAATTCGGATTATGGTTCAAACTTATAGGTGTATATATATAACCACATATATATATATATATATCACAATCCTATATTTCATTGAAACAAATAGTCATCGGTCCTACAATCAAATACTTATATAAATATATTTTTATGGTGAATAAAATCTTTTGACCACATACTTATATTTATGTATATATATATTTGTCATGGATTTAAATTTGAAAAACATAAATTGATTAATTATTACCTAAATACATCTCAAACAAATTTATGTTTGAATAATAAATTATTCTCCTCATATGAAGATAAAAAAATAGAATACAATTAGAATAAATAAATAAACTTCTTTAATAATTTTTTGTGCACCCATACACAATAAAATCTGTTTAAAGTAAAATATATATAATCTTCTTAATTGATTTGTATTAGGACAAGTGGAGGGAACCATTAAGTATATAACATAAATAAATATTTGAAATTTAACAATCATCTCTTATATAAAACTCACAAATCACAAATCATAACTGTAAATAAATTTATTCCTTACAAATTGTGGTATTTTCAAAATCAAATAATTTTATATCACACTTTCAATATTTATTGCATCCATCAAACTATGAATAGAAACTTAAGAAAATTAGACACTTCCAATATAACTTTGAAACTAAATTTTTATAGAAGATAAAATCAAACCATCTCTTACACAACCTTAAATGAAACATGACTTGTAAAATTTTAAAATAAATTATTACGGCTGAATAAGAATTTGATAATTCCAATATCATCACCAAAAAAACAAATACCATAATTGAAAATATAAATTTCACCCTTATATTTTAGAACTTTATTGCAAATCAACACCTAGAATATTTAAAATCAGGTAGATTAAAACTATGTGAATGTATATATAAAATATATACTACCAAACACAAAGTTTATATTCAAGTTTGAAAAAAAAATACAAAGTGTATTTAACCCTTACAAGAAACTAATCCCTTACAAGACATAAAATTGTAAAATAAATATTCGAGACAAATATTTAACCCTTACAAGAAATTTAGTCACATGCAGTAGTTGCAGCATCAAATCAAACACCCTCACTCCCACGAGACTAGCAAAAATGGTTTTTTGATCCATTGAAAATGCATAATGAAGACTTATAAAGCCATTTTTCTAACAACACACACAAATAGCATGGAAAAAAGCACATAGGAAAGCAAATTTGCTACATGACATCTATCACGGACAAAATTCTTTAGCTACAAAACAAAGACAATTGAATATAAAATGAAACTGAAGAGGACATAAGTAGACTAAATACATTTAGATTAGATCAACAATAAATAATTGATCCAAAGATTACAAGTGGACAGAAGATTAGACGGAAAAAAAGGGTATAACACAAATCAAAACCTACCTTATGTAGACGGAAGGCCATAATACAACATGATTTGCTCAGAGATTATATATCCAAATATGGATATCGGTCACAGCTGTGACTATGAGGGACTCCCGATCTTGACATCGACTGGTGCGCGACCTCTATCCTGGTTCCTTCGGTCTGAAATGGAGTACCCAACCACACGACGTGGGGTCTTCGACCAACTCCTCTCCGCGAAGATTAACACTGCCTGACCTGATTGAAGCCATCCCCATGCACGACGCACACCAACCATGGCCTGGTGTCTGCCCGACACTCTTGAGATCCCCGATGCTATACCACTAAAACCCTAAACCGCCAAAATCTTGGTCCCCCTACTGCGCGATACTCTCCTCACAGACCCAAATCCATTCACGAGATTCTCCTTTTTTTGTTCAAACAAACAATCTATTTTATTATTATAATATTGTTATTATTTTATTATATTTTTACTCTATTATTATCATATACTATATTATCAATAACTTTAAAAAAAGTAAAAAGTTAAAAAAATTAATAATCTATTAAACTTATTTTATCGATATTTTTAAAATGTAAAAGTTATTATTATTAAATTCCTTTATAAAACATATATTTGTATATTTCATGATTATAAATTAAATTGATAATAAAATATAATAATTTTCATAATTTTTAATTTTGAAACTTTAGAAATAATTTTTATGTTATATTTATATATGATTCAAGATAACAATAATTTTCATCAAAAGATCATTCATGTATGTACAATTTTAGTAAATATTTTAAAATAGTTTTCTTAAATATTAAAATTGTTAATAATGTTATGAAACTTTTAATTCAATAAAAAATTATAATCTAATAATTTTGTATACATCAGATTTTAAAAAATATATAAAATAGATTGTGTAATTGTCTGCATAATTTAAATTGTGTACTTTCCCAAAATAATGTCATTAAGATATTTTAAAAAACAATAATTTTCAATATCATTTATAGCCTCAATATAAAATTATAATTTTATCTTAATTTCATATAATTTAAATATAGTGTACATATGTATATATATATATACATATCATATTTTGGAACAAAACAATAAATTAACTATATTTATATACCAATATAATTTTTATTTAAAATATTCAATTACATAAAAATTATTAAAGAATAAAAATAGTTATTTTAAACTATACTTAAATATAAATTTTCTATTATTATTTCACAAGAAACTGTCTTAAAAAAGTTATAACTATATCCATTTAGTAAAAAAATAGTGATCACTCGATTAAAACTACAACGGTTACTTGATTTTAAACTCCAACGGTTATAAAATGGTCATAAGTATTTCTAACTATGAGGAAAACCCTTATAAATACATGTTTATTGTATATCATATCTAAGTTGGTTCAGTTTACTAGGATGGTTCTCTACATTACTTTTATGCTTAGTACATGTGACATTCTCCTATAGATCACATTCTTCTTTATAGTTGGTCCAAGTGACGAGGGATACCTGGTTGGACTCTTCATGATGTTAGTAGGTCTCCCAATGGCACTTCTCAGATTTTCTATTAGTGTCTTAGGATAACTATGGTTTTCTGCCCTTTTGAGATGTAAACATTTCAGTGGTTTATTAATAATATGTGTCTCATTTTATTCTGAGAACTATTGTTTGAAAGAATAAATAATAAAAACATATTATTACACATTGAAAAGGTTTGGGGTGTCACATTATTCCCCCCTTCGAAGAATTATGTCCTCGCAATTCTAAAATATTTGTATACAAACCACATCAACATTAGAAACACATCACTCCTAAGGTCCCCTAACCAAGAACACCACTGATGGTAGGGTGCTGAAGTCCTTAGGTGGATTCCTATGGTAGTATTCAGATTATATATTTCCTTGGCCCGGACACACTGTGAACAGCTAGGGTCTAAATTTTAGATAAAGCATACATCCTTCCATAAAGAGGCACGAGAAGTGTGATGGTCGGAAATTTCAGAGTGAACTAAATCCCTTTAAGTAACACGCACCACATCATGCTTGAAAATAGTGATTTCGTAGAGTTTCCCATACATACTAAAACTCGGGACCTAGAATAGGTAGGTTTCTCGATGGTCATCAACTATTGAAACTTCAAGAAATTTACCTACAGCTCGGTAGTTATCAGCCAAAGTGAAACATAGAAATAGATGTTCATGAAACATTACCCTCTACCTACAAGCATCACATTGTGAAATTATAATATGGTAACAGTTCAAACTACTTATTTGGTAAATAAGATGGATGTTTGGGTGGTTCAACACACGATTTAGTTGTTTACAAAAAAAATATATGGTTTTTAAAAGTCTTGTAGTCCCCTGAACATGACTTGTCCACAATGATTTATACTATCTCTGTTGGGAGAGAAAGAATGCGGGATTTATCAGCCATTTTAAAATTTAAGGAAACTACTACTTAGTAACACATAACCAAGTTTTCAGTATTGTTCTAATATTATTGGATGTCCCCAAAGAGACATAAGACTGGTATTTTTGTTTTCCAAGAAAATATCATACTTAGTAATGCTTAAATAAATTTTTATTTGTTCAATTCTGGTTTTCCAGATTTAACTAAGTTGAATTCTCTAATACCAACTGTGATGCTCCGGCCCCAGAATACCTAGATCAAGTTCTTGAGAACATGATGTATGACTTTTAACAAAAGAAATAAAAACAAGCCCTGATAAATTACACATCATGTACCATGCAGAGGATCGAATTCAGTTCATGTTTTGGGAAACTAGCCACTTCTGTCATACTTATTTAACTCAAACTGATACCTGAAAATTTTAATAAAAAACATAGGTTGAGCATACGAATGCCCAGTAAGGGGTTTCAAAAATAAACCAATATAAATTTTGAAAACATTCTTTAAAACATTCCATAAAATATTTCTCTTTATTAAAAGTTGTTACACATGTAACATATCATAAAAGTGCTCAATTAAGTAAATGCTAACAGATTTAAGTGGGTACATGATTCAAATTTAGGCATGATCAATTAGAGTAATATATAAAATACATTATAAAAATGTATTACATATGAATATATAAGCACAAATTAAACATTTAAGTTAATCAGTGTTGCACGTAAAGGTAATAACTCTAATTTATTACACTGAATACTAATTCACTGAGTGCATATATTATGTTTACTTTTCTGATACTCATAAGGATTGTCTCTTAACCAAGGATATTCTACTAGTCTAATAATCACTTGGTTGGTCACATACTAACACATAATGAGATAATGTATAATACCAGACTTTAATATAGGTGTCAAGGCATCGTTTCAAGACATAAGGGCTAACTCTAACCAGACCCCGACTCAGAGAGCCTCTGTAACCGAACTCTATCCCAGAGAGCCTCTGTAACCAGAATCCAACCTGGAGAGCCTCTGTAACCGGACTCTAACCTGGAGAGCCACTGTAACTGGACTATAACCTGGAGATTCTTCTATAACCGGACCCCAACTCAGAGGGCTTACTTTAATTGGTCTTTAACCCAAAACAAACTAGTCCAATACATTCATCATATGTCTAGTAAAGTAATTTTTCTCCAGGATTCGGATACTACTATCGATATTTAATTTATTATATCATTATTATGATATGCCACATACATTAATAAAATAATAAATATTAATTGTGCATGTGATATTAATTTAAAACACACATGTAATGAATGGATGGGGTTACCACATAAAATGACAGTTCCTCAATTATCAAAATTTTGGATTCATGGAAATGAACATTTATAGTTTAAAATGACTAATTTTAAATTAAGACAGATTCAATTGGTACACAAAGCATGCGATGATGCATGGTAATGTCTTCATAAATAGTCATGCCTTTTTTTCATATAATATAAGGCCAATTTACTTGCATTGCAACAATTTTTTTATATAATGCATAAATTCATGAGAATTTAACTAAACATATCAAAAACATACTTTAACCACCGAAGTTTGTTTTAGGCAAATTTAATTCGGATTATGGTTAAAGATTATAGGTGTATATATATAACCATATATATATATAATATTTATATGTCACACCCACCTACATTTCTTTGAAACAAACATTCTTCAGGCTTACAATCAAATAGTTATATAAATATATTTGTATGGTGAAGAAAATCTTGTGATCACATACTTGTATTTACGTATATGTAAAAATTTCTCAAGGATTTAAATTTGACAAACATAAATTGATTAATTATAACCTAAATACATCTCAAAAAAATTTATGTTTGAAAAATAAATGATTCTCCTCATATGCAGAACCCCAAAAAAGAGAATATAATTAGAATAAATAAAAAAACGTCTTTAATAATTTTTTGTACAGCCTTACACAATAAAATCTATTTAAAGTAAAATATATATAATCATCGTAATTGATCTTCAATAGGAAAAGTGGAGGGAACCATTACGTATATAACATAAATAAATATTTGAAATTTTACAGTCATCCCTTAAAATAGACTCTCAAATAACAAATCATAATTGTAAATATATTTATTCCTTACAAATTTTGGCATTTCCAAACTCAAATAATTTTATATCACACTTTCAATATTTATTGAATCAATAAAAATATTAATAGAATGTTATGAAAATTATACCCTTTCAATATAACTTTGAAACTAAATTTTCATATAGGATAAAATCTAACCATCTCTTGTACAACCATAAATGAATCATGACTTGAAATTTTTAAAAACAAATCCTTACGGATAAGGAAAAAGTTGATAATTCCCATCTCATCACCAAATAAATCACATACCATAATTGAAAATATAATTTTCCCCCTTATATTTTAAAACATCATTGCAAATAAACACTTAGAAGATTTAAAACCTGGTAGATTTAAACTATGTGAATGTATATATAAAATATATACTAGAAAACACAAAGTGTATATTCACGTTTTCAAAAAAATATAATGTGTATTGAACCCTTACAAGAAACTAATCCCTTACAAGACATTAATCATAAAATAAATATTCGACACAAATATTGAACCCTTAAATGAAATATAGTCACACGTCGCGGTTTCAGCATCAAATAACACACCCTTGCTCTCACCAGACTAGCAGAAATAGTATTTTTTTTCTCCATTTCAAATGCACAATGAAGAATTATAAAACCATTTTTTAACTACACACACACACACAAAATAAAAATCACGTAGGAAAGAAAATTTGCTACAGGATATCTATCATGGAAAAAATTATTTATCAACAAAACAAAGAAATTTGAATATAAAATGCAACTAAATCAGATATAGGCAGACTAAATCCATTTAGATCAGATCATGAATAAATAATTGATCCAAATTTTACAAGTGGACAGAATATTAGACCGAAAAAAGGGTATAACACAAATCAAAACCTACCTCATGTAGACCAAAGACTATAGTACAACAAGATTTTCTCAGAGATTATAGAACCAAATACAGATCTCGGCCATATCTACGACTGTGACAGACTCTTGTGCTTGAAACTGACCGGTGCATGGCCTCAATCCTAGTTCCTTCAGTCTGAAACGGAGTAACCAGACACATGACAAGGGGTCTTTGACCAACTCCTCTCTGCAAAGACAAACGTCGTCAGACCTGCTTGAAGGCAGCCCCATGCACGACACACCCTAACCACGACCTGGCGTCTGCCTGACACTCATGAGATCCCCAGCACTGGACCATTGAAACCCTAAACCGTGAGATGCCTGGACCCCCTACAACACGATACTCTCCTCACGGACCCAAATCCCTTCACAGGATTCTCTCTTCTTTTGTTCAAACAAACCATATATTTTATTATTATAATATTGTTACTATTTTATTATACTACTACTTTATTATTATTATCATATATTATATTATCAATAACTTCAAAAAAATTCAAAAGTTACAAAAATCTATTAAACTTATTTTATCATTTCTTTTAAAAAGTCAAAGTTATTATTATTAAATTCTTTTATAAAACATATATATGTATATTTCATGCTTATAAATTAAATTGATAATCAAATATAATAATTATCAGAGTTTTTAATTTTTAAAATTTAGAAAAGTTTTAATATTACACATATATATATATATGATTCAAGATAACAATAATTTTTATCAAAAGATCATTCACATATTTACAATTTTAATCAATATTTTAAAATAGTTTTATTAAATATTCAAAATATTAATTATGTTATGAAACTTTTAATCCAATCAAAAATTTATAAGCTAATAATTATGTATACAACACATTTTCGAAATATATAAAATAGATTAAGTAATTGTCCGCATAATTAAAATTGTTCACTTTCACAAAATAATGTCATAAGATATTTTAAAAAACAATATTTTTCAATATCATTTATAACCTCAATATAAAATTATAATTTTATCACAATTTCATATAATTCAAATATAGTCTACATATGTATATATATATACATATCATATTTTGGAACTAAACAAAAAATTGGCTATATTTATATATTAGTATAATTTTTATTTAAAATATTATATTACATAATAATTATAAAAGAATCAAAATAGCTATTTTAAACTGTACATCAATATAAATTTTATATTATTATTTTATAAGAAAATGTCTTAAAAAAAGTTATAACTATATCCATTTAGTAAAACAATAGAGATCACTCGATTAGAACTCCAACAATTACTTCATTTTGAACTCCAATGGTTATAAAATGGTTACAAGTATTTCTAATGGTCAGGAAAACCCTAATAAATACATGTTTATTGTATCACATATCTAAGTTGGTTCGGTTTACCATTATGGTTCTATACATTACTTTTATGCTTAGTAAATGTTTCATTCTCCTAGCAATCACATTCTTCTTTATGGTTGGTCCAAGCGATTAGGGCTACCTTCTTGGACTCTTCATGGTGTTAGCAGTTCTCCCAATGGCGCTTCTTGGATTTACAGTTAGTTTACTAGGATAACTATGGGTTTGTACCATTTAGAGATTTAATCATTTCAGTGGTTTATTAATAATATGTGTCTTTTTTTATTTTTAGAACCATTGTATGAATGACTAAATAATAAAAAGTTATTATTACACATTGAAAAGGTTCGAGGTGTCACATTACATGTAAATTTTAAAACTACACACTTTGTACAAAACTTTGAAGGATATTCTTTTGTTAAATATAATTTTTATTCTAAGGAATTTGTATATAATTACTATTAATTTATAAATATATATTTTTAGTAAATATCAATAAAATATTCCTTTAATTGAATAATTGAATTAATAACATTAACATTTCCTTAGTTGAATCTCAGGTCCTACATCCCCCCTTAAATATTTTCATCCTCAAAGCTTGGGGTGTAAATCAATTTACAAAAAACAGATGGTAATTATTCTTTATTTCTTACTAAGACTCCCATGTTGCATCCTACATGTTTTAATTATTATAAATAACTTTTACCAGTTGCTTTTTTCATTCCATTATGCATTCTCTCTCGTGTTAGGAATATGGATAGGCTCTTCATTATAAGAAAATTATTATTCGAGATCTATTTCCTTGGAAGTGAGTACATGATCTGGGACTAGGATATACTTCATTAACATTAAGACATATAAGACATCATGAGATTTAAATAGGTTGTATGGAATGGAAAAATAACAACCAAAGACACTGATTCTGTCTAAAATCTCAAAATTTACAAAGTACCTTAGACATAACTTTCTCTTCTTACCAAAACTTATGAATCCCTACCATGGTGATACTTTCAATAAGAAATGATACGCACTTGTATTTCTATGTACTTATTCTAATTATCTACATAAATATTCTGTTAACTCGGAGATAAACTAGTACGATTTTTGGATAGATTTCACATTCTCATTTGTTTCATCAATGAGTTCTAGAACAACTAGCTTCTATTTTACAACTTCATCCTTGCATGTTGGAGTTCAGTATAATTTCCAATAAAAGGCTTTTATGGAATCATTTGTGTACATCAATGGAATCTATTATTTTATATAAATTATACTAGAGATTGGTATTGATTTCATGAACCTTGGAAGTCATGTGAGAAAAACCTTAGCACATTATCTAAGGTTTAGTTAGTCCTTTCAGACTACCCATATGTTTATGGATGAAAATAAGTGACAAGTTTTATCTTAGTGTTCAAGGATTTTTAAGGCTTGTCAAAAATTTAGATGTGAAATTAGGATCCAAAATAGATAAAAGTAATAACGGTTCACCATCAAGCTTTTTATACACCAAGATCTTGCAAATAAATTTAATATTGAATGCATAAAACTCTTAGTATCTACAAAACATGGCTTTGTTACAGCCTAGCCAATAAACATAATTTTACCACCTCTGTGAGTTGAATTTTGAAAAACTAACATTCACGGTTGTGTTCTGTAAGATATTTAGAGTCTGATAAGATCAACTTACATTTTTGCTGAATATTAAGTTGACCCTTATGAATAGAAACATACCCTTATGAATAGTAATATGAACCTTGTGAATAGTAATCACATCCATGAAGGTATAAATAAAAGTTAGACACCTTATAAATTAAATAGAGTATTTTATAAATTAATAATTAACTGTTGGAATTTTTGTAAGTAATAAATATCTACTTTCAATTTTAAATAATAAATTTATTTAAAAGAAACTTCATTTTCATAAAATTTATTCATAAATATATTTTTTGTTTTTAATAATTTTTGGATAATTTAATAAGACCAATGTTAGTTTTTTAAAGTATTATAAAATATTTTTTAAATTTAAATCTGTAATTTTCAGGTAAAAATTGATTTTATTAAAAAAAACATTTCTCTTATTTAAAAAATTATTTTGATAAAATTGGGTCCATTTATTAATTATACATGTGATAAAATTGTTAGTGTGAATTTTTGGTAGTTTTCTAAAATACTCAAAATTTTAGTGAATAGTCAAATTTGATCATTTACAAAAAATACTAATTAAGTGAATTTATGCATCATGCTTGAGTCATGGGTGATTTAAATGGCCATTTCATTGAACTCACATGCACTAATTACTATTAATGTTAACGTAAATCAATACTATTTCTTGTCTTGATAAAAATAACAATATAATGTATAAGATAATAAAAAATCACTCCTCTCCTCCACTATAAAAACCTTCCCTCACTCTCTCTTCTCTTCACTCCTCTAAAGCCTTGTGCCTTGTCTAAATTCTTCCCAAATCACATCCCAAGATCCTCCCCATGACAAAAATCACTTGGTTTCATAAAAATACCAAAACCTCTCTCCTAAAGAGGCCCTCAAGGAAGATTACTTCAAGAGGTAAATTCCTCTTTTCATTTCTTTTATTTGAAGGTCCTTTCTTTTCTTTTTCTTTACACACCGCCTTTAATACAATTTTTGTGATGAATCTAGTAACATACATGTACAGTAACATTTTTATAATAAATTAATAATTCTCCATCATCTCTCATTTCCCCTTTTTTATAATTTATATGAAAACGCCTTATGATATGTGTTAATTTATCACATTCAAGGATGAAAGGTTTTCAATTTCGATTACCGTATTCATTTTTAGTCATGAAACCATTTTGATGGTTTAACAAGAGTATAATATATGGATTATAACTTATTTAAGGTTCTGAAATCCTTTTTACACATGATATTAATTTATAAATCAAAATGATTTTGTTGTCATAAAATACCCTGCTAATTAACCTAGATAATGGGCATTAGAGTTTTACATAATGATTCATCTTCACTCTCAATAGAAAGATGAATTTCATAACCATGTGATCTTATGGTTGTTCACTAATAAATTAAAACTTTAATTCTAGACAAACATTCTCATTCTACATTTTTATTTGTACATGTATATAAGTAAAATGATCATGAAAACCAAGGAAGAAAATGCTCCCAAACAATGAAAGTGAATCTATTAACCCATAAAAAGACCATGAATGAACCTAGAAATGTTATACTAAACAAATTACATGTAGAGGAGGTTTTGGAATCATTAATTTATGAACATAAATTTGATTATTCAGATTTTTAATATCAAGTGAGGAACACCTTCAGACTTAAGGTAAGGGTTTCTTCATCTCACTTCCAATTTTTGAAATATTATGTATTCACTACTACTACTTGGGTATGGTGTATTTATATTGCCCATTGATATATTATATCATTAATATCTTTATTTTCATGTTATTAAATGTCTTATTTGAATATTAATAATTTTGGGGCATACAAATTGATTGGTTATAAAGTGGTTATAGATTTCTACTCAAACCTCCATTTTCATTCGTGTAACTCTTATTCTCTACTTCCCTCAATGATATTCTTATTTATTCTTATGAAATTAAAATAAATTATAGGTGAAATCTATATATATTTTTTAACAACCAAAATCATTCTCATTTTTCGGCTATTTACATGTTGTAAAAAGATCATTTAAAATTTCATCCCGATAAACAAACCCAGTTCAATGGAAATTCTTGAATTCTTACCAGTTTTAAAGTACACAGCATAATATGTTTTAATAAACCATTATTTTTATAAAAAACTCATTTTTTTCATGAAAAACGATCTTGGTTAATTCATGGTTTTATGAAAAAAACATTCCTTTCCACTTTAAAATTATCTTTAATACTTTCCTTAAAATGTCCTAAAACGTTTTATTTCTAATGATTGTTAATAACTCTTTTTACATGATTTTACTTTAGTGGGACATAATTTATGATTGAAATAAAATTTCAATGTCATGTAATTTTATTTTATGAGATATAAATGTTTGAAACTTAATTTCATGTCAAATATAAATGATTTTCCAAAATAACTCCTCTTTCAAAAGAAAAAAAGGATTTTTCTCGTCTCACGTTAACTTTTATGAAATATATGCCTTGTTCACCACTCATTCCATGAATGTGGTTTACTTACATGCACTTGGTATATCATATCAAGATTATCCTTATTATCATGATATTATAAGGGATTGTGATTTGAATTTTTCAAGGTGGTATGAGGCACTTTGGAATGTTAAAGGATTATTTCCTCAATAATTTTTCAATGGGCTCATTTATAAGTATCTTCATCTACATCAAAATCTTTTTGTTGAATATTGTACTTGATTGAGGTTTATCTCTTGTGATATCATCTAAAATATGTTGTTGAAGGGTTTCTGATTAGTTTGAATATGGATATTCTATATTTATACACTTCACCATATTACTCTAAATGGTTAGTGTTTATGTTAAATGGTTGAGGAAAGTTAATTATTTCTCATGTGTATATGTTGTTTATGTTTATCTCTATTTATACGAGGAAGGAATTGAACTTATAAAGTGACATTTGGGGGGCCACTATATCCCCTCCATTCATTTTTATGTCTTCTGAGATAAATAGATATGGACTTGGTCGAGGACCTTCCCTTTTTTAGGTATGGTTTCTGACAAGACCTTAATCATTTTTAGATGTCTTGGCTGAGGCCTTGATAGTATGTTTCAAAATATATTGAATATGAATTTTCCTCATTATAAAGCTATAAATTCATAGTTCATGAGGCTATTAAACTAGTCGAATACCCATGATTATATATTATTATGGAAATATGGGCTCATCTCATATTCCTTCAATATTTTGTTGAAGTTTTTTTCTGAAGGAACATCTTTTCAATAATTCAATATGTGTAATGTTTATGTTATATTCCTTTATAATGTTTACCCTTACTAAGCATCTAAGATCACCCCTTATTATATTTCATTTTTTCCAAGACATGAAGATGTATATTAAGATTTACTTGCATGGATAATCATAGAGTGGTGGATGTTACCAATCGAACTTTTGGGTTGCTTTTCATCTCAAGTTGTATTGTTGAACATATGTATGTATCTTATTTCCAAATATACTAAAACACTCACTCCTTTGGGATTCATATTACTTATTTATATTCCATTGTAATAAAATAAGGCACCATCCTTGAGAAATTAGGGTTAGGTCCTTACAGTTGGTATCATAAAAATTTAGTAGAAATCATGGAAACTAGATTCAAAAAACGTAGATTTGGGAAAACCCCTTAAGATAATCTTTGAGGATAAACATAAAATAACATAATGGAATTTTGGTAAGTAATATATTATGTGGATATTTCTATAAAATAAATCTCTTTTTGGATACTACAAGTGAAAGTGAATCTGGAACAAATGTACCTAGGAGTGAAAACCTCGACTAGGAGTTTCGGGGTTGACATGGGGTATCCTGATACACAAAAACGGGCCTTATTGCACAGGTGGTTTAACATTCATATGAGATATTCTTACGATAATTGACATTTACTTTACAATCCATTATGAAATATTTAAATGTAAATGTTTTCTCAAGGAAACCATGTTTATGATTATGGAATTATCCATGAAAATGATTTCAATTTATGATAATTATTTTGATAATTTTAGATTATATATTATGATTCATAACCTAATGTGGTGTATTCCATTATTTAGGAATGGTTACTAGTGGAATGAATGTAAACTGCATGAAAGCGCATATCCCATATAGGGATTTACATCCTATGAAAAATAATGATATTGGATCTGGAGCTACGACTAGTGTGGTGGAACTTATAACTATACTAGGATAGCTTACTCAGGTTATAAACAATAACCATACCTGAATAGAGGATCTATATCCACAACGTATAGGAGCTATGTTATATCACTTTATGCAATAACTACCTCAATTATTTAATGGTACTAAAAACTCATTCTTATCATAGTAATGGATATGTTACTTAGAGAACATATTTCTCACTTTGGGGAGTAAAGAAAGGGAGAAGGTTGTTATGGAAGTATATTATTTTTCGGAAGATTCTAATAAATGGTGGTAAGTAATTCAAAACACAAAGGAGGAGTAATAAATATAAAACATGGAATGGAGTGAATTTAAAGAACTTTTCTTAAAGAAATACTTTCCTCGTGGCCATATAATTGATATGGAAAGGCAGTTTCTAAATTTGAGGCAAAAGGAAGATGAGAATTTTTCAAATTATAAAGGTAACTTTACAAGTTTAGAAAGGCATGTTGTGGACTATATATGTAATCCAACGAGAATGACTGGTTGATTCTTTGATGGCCTAAATCCATTCCTCTAATTGGTAGTGGTCTTACAAACATTCTCTTCATATGGATACATTGTCTCTTGTGCTATCAAGACAGAAAAGGAGTTAGAAATGGAATGAAAGGGAAGAGGAGGGATGCTGAAAATTCTATAAAATTAAATAAGGAAATGGGGAATAATGGAAGAGTTTACCTTCTACTCTGTGATAATTTTGGAAGAAAACACCATGGTGCCAGCTTAAAAGGAAAATTGATGTTCTATAAGTTTGGATAGAAAGGCTATCATGCTGGTGATTATAAGGGAAATAATAATATATTAATGTTCAATTCTATAATTTTATGTAAATGGGGAACTATACTAATGATTTTCCTAAGAATCAAGGAAGTATTCCTCAAAAAAGGTCAAGGGATCAGGGACAAGCTTATGCAATCAAAAATACTGACATTAATGTTTCCAATGATGTGGTGGAAGACACTTTAATCATTTCCAAAAACATAGCCATTTCTTTATTTGATTCTAGATCATCTCATTCATTTATATCTTCCTAATTTTCTATGAAAATTAGACATGTCCAATTTGATTTAATAAATGATATTTCAGTCAAAAGTCCTATGGGATGTATCATAGCAACAAATATGTGTTGATCAGTCCCCCTCATGACACATAAACGTGATTTAGTTTATATCCTTATCATCATACCCATTATTGAATTTTATATAATCCTCGGTATGAGTTGGTTTTCACATTATGATGTGAAGAAATTTTGCAGAAAGTGGGAATTTATGATTTTTTAGAATGGTATTGAATCCCTTATCTTTATAGTAGAAATAACACCAGTGGATTCTTATCTTTATCTACCCCTTATAGATCTATTGTATTCAATTATTGTAGAGGAAGGTAATGAAATAACTATGGGTGAGGAAATGAATGTTAAAATAGAGTAAGTACCTATTGTGCAAGAATATATTGATGTGTTTCTAGAGGATCTACCTAGACACCCTCTAGAGTAGAAAATTGAGTTTTCCATTGACTTAATTCATGGTTCAAGGCCCATATCAAATACACCTTATAGAATTTCCATTATGTAATTAGTATAATTGAAGAAACAACTATAGGAATTGAGTGATAAATGATTTATTCTCCCTATTTTTTCTCTAAGGATAGCCCATGTCCTTTTCATTAAGAAGAAAGATGAATCTATTGTTTTGTGCATTGACTAAAGGGAGACCAATGGTATAATAATAATGAACAAGTATCCCCTTCCTCACATTAATGACTTATTTTATAAACATCATAGAAACCAATATTGTTTGAATATTGACCTTCGATATGGATATCATCAGTTGTGAGTACAGAAGGAAAATATTCCAAACAATGAATTTTGAACCAAGTATGTGAATTATGAGTTTATAGTAATTCATTTTGGACTGACTAATGCACCCTCTATTTTGAGGGATCTAATGAATATAGTTTTCAAATAATATATTGATGAATTTTTGTTTATATTTATTGGGGATATCTTGGTATAATCCAAAATCTATGAAGATCATGAAAATCACTAACACGCTATTCTAAAGACAATTATTCTAAATGAATTATATGTTATATTTAACAAGTGTGAATTTTGGATTCAATCAGTTTCCTTTCATGGACACATTATCTCTAAGGATAGAATATCTATTCGTCTTGTGAAAACAATGGTTGTGCAAGAATGTCCTACTCCATCAAACATAACCAAAGTACGTAGATTTATTGGTTCAAAAGGTTATTATCAGCATTTCATTCATAACATCACCCATTTATCCAAACCAATGACTAAGATTACATATATGGGGGTAATGTTCATATAGAGAAAAAAATGTGAGGAATTTTTTGAGGAATTTAAGAGGAGATTACTAAATTCTACAATCCTGACTCTACCATCGGGGAATGGGGGATTTGTGATATATAGTGTTGCATCCAATAAAGGAATCGGTTCTGTCCTTATGTAGAATGATAGAGTTATTTATTATGAATCAAGAAAGTTAAAAATATATGAACAAAACTATCCTACTCATGATCTTTAGTTAGTACCTAAAATCATTGATTTGATGTTATGAAGACATTATCTCTACAGTGAAAGATGTGAGATATATACAGATCATAAGATCTTGAAATATATCTTCTTGGTGAAGAACTAAACATGAGGAAAAAGAGATGGATTAAACTACCCAAGGATTATTATTTTTCAATACACTACCACCCAATGATGTAAAATAAGGTAGTTGATGCATTAAGATGGAAGGATCATGGATTTATAAACAAAATGGTGATTGAAATGGATCATGTGTTTATGGATCTTGTAAATATAGATATGGGAATTATCAAAGATTGTAAATCATTGCTAATTTTTTATTTAGTTTTCCAACTATCTCAATTGGAAAGGATGAAAACTTCTCAGTCATATGATGAGAATCTTCAAAATAAAATTAAAGATGTGAATGATGGGAAGTTGGATGACTTCATGTGTGAAGATGGAATTATAAAAATTTGGAAAGATCCATTGTGTTCCTGTTATACCCAGTCTTAAAAGAGAGTTATTGGATGATTCCCATTGTTCAAATTTCTCTATACATCCTGGTAGAACTTATATGTATAGATATTTTAAGAAACATTTCTAGTAGGACAACATGAAACCAAAAATTGTTGATTATGTATCAATATGTCTAGTCTATCAGCATGTAATGGCCAAATAACAACATCTAAGAGGATTCATGAAACCTCTACCTTTTCCTATGTGGAAATAGGATTACATGACCCTGTAATGTTTCATTAGATTACCCAAAACTCCAAGGAACAATGATGTGATATGGGTAATTATTGATCGAATTACGAGATCTACACATTTCTTCACCATATGGGAGGATTTTCCACTAGAGCGCCCAACAAAACTCTATATAAAGGAATTCATGAGTCTTCAGAGAGCACCTCTCTCAATTGTGTCTGATATTGATCCATGATTTAAATTAAAATTCTAGGAAAGTGTTCTGAAATATTTGGATATTGAGCTTTGTTTGAGTACTGTATACCACCCACAAACTGACAGGCAATTAGAAAGGAATATCTAAACCTTAGAAGACATGTTGAGATTATGTTCACTTGACCATCAAGGTATTTGGGTTCAATATTAACCTTTAGGGGAGTATTCCTACAATAATAGTTTCTATTCAAGTATTTAAATAACACCATATAAAGAATTGTGTAGAAAGATATGTCATACACTAACATGGTGAGATGAAGTTGAAGAAATAAGTTTGTGGGCCGAAAGCTTGTAGAGGAAACAATAGCATAGGTAAAGACTATTCAAACTCATACTAATGATACTCCAAGAAAGAAAAATAGCTATTCTGATAATAAAAGGAAGGATTTGGAGTTTCAATTTGGAGATCACGTTATCTTGAAAGTATCTCCATGGAAGGGATTTATATGATTTCGGAAGAAAGGGAAACTGAACCCTTGGTACATTAGAAATTTTGAAATCCAAGAGAGAATTGTTGCTGTTGAATATTGATTGTATATGTATCATAGACTATCTAAAGTACGTAATGTCTTCCATGTCTCATTATTGAGGAAGTACATTCCAGACCCAACACATGTCCTCCATTATAAATGAATAGAATTGAAATTTGACATATCATACTATGAAGATCCTATCCAGATTCTGGACAATAAATAATAGGTGTTGGCGAATCGGGAAACTCAACTGGTAAAGATACTTTGAAAAAATCATAAAATTGAAGAGGCATCATGGGTTCCTGTGGATATTATGATGAAGACCTACCCAAATATTTTTTTAAGGTAACATTCTGTGAATTTTGAGGAAGAACTTTTTGTAAAGTAGGGAGAATGTGACTCCCCAATATTTTGAAAATAAATTTAATATTGACTGCAAGAAACATTGATTCACTAAAAAACACCACATTATTATAACCTAGAAATTAAACATAATTTTACCACCTCTGTGATTTGAATTTCAAAAAACTGATATACACGGTTGTGTTCTATAAAATATTTAATGTCTGATAAGATCAACTTACATTTTTTGTGAATATTGACTTGACCCTTATGAATTGTAAAGTACCATTATGAATAGTAATATGACACTTATGAATAGTAAAAACACCTATGAAGGTATAAATAAAATTTAGAAACCTCATAAATGAAATATAGTAGTTTAGAAATTAATAATTTACTGTTGGTATTTTTGTAAGTAATAAATATTTAAATAAAATTTCAATTGAAAAAATTTATTTAAAAGAAGATTAATTTTCATAAAATGTATTACTAAATTAATATTTTGTTTTACTATAATTTTAAGATATTTAAATAGGACCTTAGTTAATTTTTGAACGTATTATATAATCAATTTTAAATTTTAATATGTATTTTTCAAGTAAATAATAATTTTATTTAAAAATTTAATTTCTCTTATTTAGAATTTTTTATAAAATAGAGTCCATGTTTTATTTCTATATGTTGAAAATTAGTTAGGGTGAATTTTTGGTATTTTTCTGAAATACTCAATTTTTTGTGAATAGTGAAATTTGATAATTTACAAAAAAAAAAATGCTAATTATGTGAATTTATGCATCATGCTTGAGTCATGGCTGATGTAAATGGCCATTTTTTAGAACACACATTCACATATTACTATTCATGATCAAACGAATCTATATTGTTTCTTGTATTTAGAAAAATAATAAAATAATGAACAAGATAATCAAAAATAATTCCTCTCCTCCACTATAAATCCCCCCTCACTCCTTCTCTTAACTCCTATATAGCCTTTTTCCTTGTCTAAATGATGCCCAAATATCCTCCCGAGATCCTCCCTTATAAACATCAGCCCTTGTTCTTATAAAAATAACAAAAACTTCTCCCCTGAAGAGGCCCTCAAATAATATTACTTCAAGAGGTAAATTCCTCTTTTCATTTCTTTTATTTCAATTTCATTTATTTTCTTTTTAATTCCTTGCCTCCTTTAATAAAATAGTTGTGATGACTCCATTACCTTAAATGTACTGTAATTTTCTTGTTATAATGGAATAATTCTTCATCATCTCTTTATTCTCTTAATTTAAACTAGAAATGAAAACACCATATAAGATGTGTTAATTTACCACATTCAAGGATGGTAGGATTTCAATTTCTATTACTGTCTTCAATCATGGTCATGAAACCATTTTAATTGTTAAAAATACTATAAAACATGTATTATAACTTATTTAAGGTTATAGAAACATATTTTACGCATGATATTAATTTATAAATCAAAATGAGTTTGTTGTCATCGAAAACCACCAATTAACCCAAACAATTATCATTAAAGTTTAATATAATGATTCAGCATCACTCCTAATAACAAACTGAATTTTCTAACAATGTTTTATTTTTGTTTTTCACTAGTAACACACAAATTCTATTCTGGACAACCATTTTCATTCTACATGTTTATCTGTACATGAATATAAGTAAACCGATCATGAAAGCAAAGGAAGAAAACACTCACAAATAGTGAAATTTAATCTCTTAACCCGTCAAAAGGCCATGAATTAACCTAATAAGGTTATAAAAAATAAATTACATATTTATGAGGTTATGTAATCATTAATTTTGGAACCTAAATTTTATTATTCAGGTTGTTAAGATCAAGTGTAAAACACCTTCAGACTTAAGGTAAGGGTTTCGTCATCAGACATCCATTTTTGTGAGATATTCTATATTGTGTATGGTGTATGTGTACTTCCCATTGATGTATCATATCATGAATCTATTTATTTTCGTGGTATTAAATGTACCATTTTATTATTAGTAATTTTTTGTGATACAAATCAATTGGTTATAAGGTGGTAAAGGATTTCTACGCCAACCTCTAATTTCATTCGTGTAAGTCTTTTTCTCTACTTACCTCAATAAAATTATTATTTAATCTTATGAAGTCTTCACACATTATGTTTTAATTTTCTATATACGTTTACTAGACAAGATACTTTTTTATTTTATGGGGATTTACATATTTTAAAAGGATCATTAAAATTTCAATCCATATAAACAAACACGATTCAAGAGAACTTCTTGAATTTTTACCCATTTTCAAGTGAACAATAGAATATATTTTAAGCCAATTTTTTTTATAAAATCGCTATTTTTATCATAAAAATCATCTTGGTTCATTTATGGTTTTAAGAAAAAAAATTATTTCTTATTTAAAATTATCTTTAATATTTTCCATAAAATGCTCTCAAATGATTTATTTATAAAAATTCTTAAGAACTCTTTTTTACATGAGGTTTGATATCATTTATGACTCAAGTATAATTTCAATGTCCTGGACTTTTATTTTCTGGTACATACATATTTACAATTTGATTTCATGTCAAATACAAATGATTCTAAAAAATAACTCCTCTTTAAAAAGTAAAAACAATTTTTATCATCTCACATTAACTTTTATGAAATATATGCCTTGTTCACCACTCATTCCATGATTGTAATGTATGTACTACCCTTTTCTATATCATATCAAGAGTTTCACTTTTCTAATGATATTCTAAGGTATTATGATTTTAATGTTTTGAAGGTGGTATGGGACACTTTGTAATGTTTAAGGATCATTTCCTCATTAATTTTTCAATGGTATCATTTGAACGTTTCTTAATTTATGTCAACATCCCTTATTGAATCTTGCACTTAATTAAGGATTATATTTTATGATATCACCTATAATAATTTTTTGATGTATTTTTGACTGGATTTCTATGGATGTGATACTTTATACCCTTCACCATATAACTCTGAATGGTTAGTGTTTATGTTAAATGATTGGGGAATTTTATTTACATCCCATGAGTATATGTTTTATATGTTTATCCCAATTCATATGAGGAATGAATTAGACTCAATAAGTGATGTGTGGGGACCTATAAATCCCCTCGATGCATCAGTAGCTCTCATGAGACAAATATGGACTTAGTCGAGGCCTTCCCCATATTTATATATGGTTTTTGTCGGGCCTTAATCATTTTTAGATGTCTTGGTCACGACCTTGATGGTTTGTTTCAGACTATTTGACATAAGAATTTCCCTCATTATAAAGAAATAAATTCAAAGTTAATGAGGTTATTTGACTAGTAAAATACCCATGATTATGTTTTATTATGGTAATATTTACTCAACTCATATTTCTGCCATATTATGTTCATGTTTATTTTTAAAGGCATGTGTTTTCAATAATTCACCATGTATAATTTTTATATTATGTTCCATTGTGATGTTTAACCTTATTGAGAATCTGATCTCAGCCCTTCTTACATTTCATTTTTCCTATTACATTAAGAGTTATATTTTGATTGACTTCTAGGGATAAACATAGAGTGGTTTATGTTCCCAATAGAACTTTAATATTGTTTTTAATTTCAATTTATAATGTTGAAATTATGTATGTATATTATTTATAGAGATACTAAACTACTCGATCCTTCAGTATTAATATGCCTTGTTTATATGTTGATTTAATAAAATAAGGCACTGACTCTAGGAAACTGGGGTCAGGTCCTTAAAAATCATCACCACTTCCCTAGTGTAAATTCATGCTTGACGTTCAAGGTGTAAATCCTCCAATATAGTTTGGAAATGTGAGAACATGATAAGGTGACACACAATGAACCATAATTATCATTATTCTTAGATATATTAGTTATTCCAATAAAAATTTCTATTATGAAGTCATATTACTTCCACATTGTTATAGGGAGTGGTTGTATGGAACCTTTAGGTAGTTTTCTCTCTGCTTTCACTTTTTTGTATACTAAGAATCCAAACACGCAATCAGAAATGTATTTCTTCACATTATCCCACCAGAAGTTCTCCCTTAGATCTATAAACAAATTGGTTCTACCATGGTGTGTAGTTAAATTAAATCTATGGTATTTTTCAATACATTCCCTCTTAAAATTTGGTATCAAGGGTACATAAATTCCCTTTCCAAATTTTAACCTGCCATCCTCATTGATGAAGTCTATCAATCTTCCATCATCTAAGAACTTAATATTATTTTTTAATCCTTATCATAATTTTGAGGTATATTTATCTTCTATAGTAAATATGAATTAGAAATTACATAGAAAATTAGTAATGTTTCTACATACCTAATAAAATCCAGATCCAATATTACTAAATCCATGAATATTGGATCCCTGTATATCCTCGTCATAAATAAAAATATAAGTTCTTTCTTACTCAATTCTTCTTGTACATTTTTTTACTTCCTATAATAGTAGTGTATTACACATTTTTAGTCCTTCAGTAGTTCTATTCATATACTTTGACTCATATTTATCTCCTTTTATATAAATATATAATAAAAACTTTTATAAAAAATATATATGTTACATATTTCATAATAGAGATAGTTTCTCTATATATTTAATGAAAATATTTCAACTTCTAGCTCAAGTTCATCTCCCAGATAATTTTTCTCATGATCCTTAAATTACCACAATGCATATGTAACAAATCTATCATTTTTCATAAGTACACATCATATTCATTTTTTCAATGCATCACTATATATAATAAATCCTTCCTTTATTAATTGAAAGGATAATATAAATTCATTGATTAATATATTCTTTAGTTACTAGAATATATCTTCACATTCCTTTAACCATGTCAATTTTTATCCTTTTTTAATCAACTTGGTTAACAAATTAGCAAATTGGTAAAAAAATTAAAAAACCACTAATAGTATCCATATAGGATATAGAAACTATATATTTTAATTATGTTTTTGATGTATTCAATCCTTTAATAGCAAGTATTTTTTCAACAAGAACCAATATTCCATCCTTAGAGACAATATGGATAGGAAAAGAAACTGTTATCAAGCCATAAGTTTCACATTATTAATTTTCAATATAGATCATTCTCAATTACTGTATTTAGGAAAATCATTAAATGGTTTTTACAGTCATCATATCTCTTAGAGTGTATAAATTAATCCTTAATGAAAACTAAACAAAATTAACAATATAATCCATGAATACTATATTCACCTAGTCTCTAAACACATATGGTGATCTAGTTAACCCAACAAGAATTTCTATGAACTCATAATTCCTATACCTTGTGTGAAATAACAAATTTGGTATCTAATACTTCTTTAATTATAATTAATAATAAATATAATATAGATCAATTTTTGAGAAGTATTGAGCCCCTTGAAATTGATCCAACAAATCATAAATATGAGGTAATTGATTATTTTTTTATAGTAATGGGATTGATTTCTTTGTAATCAATGCACACCTACATATATTGATCATTCTTTTTCAAAAACAAGATAGGTGATCCCCATGGTGTAACACTATGGAATATGAATTCTTTATCTGAAAAAATCTTGTATTTGGTACATTAATTACACCAATTCCACTAGATCTATACTATAGGAAGAATTAGATTTAGACTTTGCATTAGATATGAGATCAAAATACAATTAAACCACACAATTAGGTGGATATATAGGTAGTTCCTGAGTAAATACATCAACATAATCCCTCATGAGAGATAAATCCTCAATTCTAAGGAAACCCTTCTCATTCATTGATTCATCTTCTCCAAGAATTTTATTAAGATGATCCACAAGATGTTGTTGCAAACCTGACTCGATAAATGAATTTATTACTATGAAGATATGAGATTCTATTATATCTTCATATATTAAAATATCTTAACCTCACCAACAAATTCCTGTATTATCTTTTGAGGACTAATCCATACTAAGGGTTATATCAAAGATAACCATTGTTATAAAATCCATATTTTCAATTAAAAAATATCCAAGAATTTTAATAGGGATATAGAAATATAATTTCATCATTATAAGATTTCAACAAGGAGTTTTAATTGAAAAATACTCCCTTAGTGCACCAGGGGATGATTTAATGTCCTTATAAAACATGAAATCTTTGAATGAATAAGTACTTCTAAGATCAAATAATGCATTAGATAACTTTAGTTTTATTAATAAATTATTTGAAATGACATCACTTATGACCTCGACTTTGGCTCGGTGATAACATAATCTCAACTTTGCTCCTTTTTCTTATTTTGGTTTGGATTCTTAGATTCCCTCTACTGAAAAAAATAACATATTTCCATGGTCCTTGACCATGGAAATAGACTATGGAAATAGTTCAGGTGGTCATAGATGTTATTGGTGTTGTGGTATTTATCCAAAAAATGGCCATGGTCTCTAACTATAGTCATAGTTTTGGTTTTATCCTCCTACCCATATCAAGACCTTATGGCCACATTCGACATTGATCACGGTCGTTGCCTTTTAAAACAATCTACCTAGATTCAATAATTTTAACTCCCATATACCATTAAATGGACTTAACCATTAAGGTATACTGTAGATATTTATATATCTATTTATTTATAATTATTCTTATTAAGGAAATCTATGAAAATGATAAATAGTTTACCACAACCATAGTCCCTGCTTAGGAAACCTATGTCCATGATTAACCTTGGATCATGGTAGTAACTATCTCATGTATGGTCTACAGCCAATATAAAACATTTATTGTAGTTTGTGGATCCTTTCATCGATGATAACATTCTTGGAAATGTCCATAGGGTTTTTCCACTCACTTCGTGTAGAATATTTATTCCCCATGCAAGCACAGGGACCCCCTATCGCCGTGGTCGAATATGACTATTGTCGTAAGTTACATTGGGAACCCCTATTACCACATTCATAGGTTTAACCAAGAAAATAGTCTTATGTTCATTGAATGTATTTCTAGAAGTTTCCCTTGACACATAGTCCATTGATATTAATACTGACCTATATTCATAAAACAGAAGCGTTAAACATTTGTTGCTTATTTATTTTCCTAGTACACATGATGTTAATGGTATTTATATACAAACTTTAAATTTACCCACATTCCATTTAAGTAATCCCAGGGGTGTTCATTCCCACAATCATTACATGTAATAAATTCTACCCATTTATTCTTCACCTTTTCCAGATTCATTAGAACATAGCGCTCAACCAACCTCTTCTCCTCTTACTTCCTTTTTAATGTAAAACTCTCAGAGAACTCCTTTTAAATCTTGATGGAACTTTCCACAATCTCATCAAATGTTGAAAATTATTAACATACTAATTCACTTCTACGAAATGGTTATAATTCATCAAATAAATGATTATTATTTCTCTTTTTGTTGTGCACATAATCTACATAATGTTTTTCTAAATATGAAATGTTACCTTTGTATTATACAATAAACCCTCCCTCCTTTTTTATTACATTCAATAATTTACTTTCTATGTTATATCATTTCTCATGAGGAAAGTACCTTTTAAAGAATATCACTTTAACATAATTTTATCCCTTATTCACTATATCCTCTTCCTTATTGGTGTTTTTAATTAAATACCATCATTCATCAGAATATCCTTTAAGATATTATATATCAATTAAAAACTTCTCTCCTTTCATGCATCCCAATGAAAGTAATTTCTTCATTATGGAATTGATCCATTATTCTTCTATTAATAGATTTGTGGTTACATTGAAGGATGGAGGTTGTTTTATCTTAATGTGGTCAAACATTTTTATTCCATTTTGTGGTAGTTTATTAAACATGAGAAGGGTTATTATTCATAACCTGAGTCAATTACCCCAATATATTCAAAATTTTCTCTACTCAAACACCATTCACATTGACTTGATCTTGAGGAAAATGAATACATTTAAAATGGGTGTTGACATATTTTTTATTCCTTCCATTGTGAAAAAATTTTAAATAATTGAGTACAATTAATTATATTAGGAATAAAACTATGAATTATAAATCATGGTAAATAATTCCTTTGAATTTATTTTTAATCCATGTCTTGTAATATATAAATATTTCAAGGATATCCTGACTGTTTTTCCTGGTGTTTTGATATATAACTATGTTTTCCTAAATATAGTTCTTGAGGTATCTATTAATCTTCCTCTAAAAAAAACTATAACTCCCCAGATATAGTTCCTCAGATCTGATGGTTATTTTATTACATTGATAAAAATACATAGATCATTTTATCCAATATTTTAGTAGTTTTTGAAAATTATATGCATAAATAAACATTATATTAAGGTGGAAACTAATGATACTTCATATGAAAACATAAAAACATAATTATTTCTCCTTTTATAATACATATGTCACATGTATAAATCCTATTGATTTACTTAGGAAATTAAAAAACTATATAAAGGGGTAATCTCAGATGCTCGGTGAGAGTAAGGGTATATTAGCAGCTTTCATAAATAACCATGGATTAAATAATATGATAGGAATAATTAAATATAAAAAAATTGATATGTGACCATAATAAATCAATGGATTACATAGCCATAAACAAGCACATGAAAAAATAAATTGACCTCATAGTGATGAAATCCATAATGTTGAATGTCATAAATATACCATCAATTCATTGCGCCAAGATATAATAGATATATATGTAAGGATTATACCGAATACCCAACTACTTTGTCCAATAAGTCTTACTGATGCATAAAGGGGTATATAATTTGATGTCCCACCCATAACATCATAATTTTAACGAATCTATCATATGAAGAGCATCGATAAAGAGATATTTTTCATATTTTTACCTGAGTAACCACTTATATAGTCATGGATAAAAAATAAATAGTTTTCCATATATAAATAATGGATATAAGTAATATAAATATCTCCACATTCAATATTGAAATATGGTTATATAGGTTAATATCCCCCAATCAACTTAAAAATTAAAGGATATTCACAATGCAATGGAAATTACCCTTATCAAAGTAATGATAACAAGTTAGTAGTGACTACTACTTTCATAGTGTATGGATATCAATAGGAAATGATTTGTCATTATGGTTCATAAAGAGTTCATGCGTTATCCTATTCATATCCCCCCAGGAGTGTCAAACTAGGTGTGTAGTTAGAATCTATTGTCATGAACTGAGAGAAGATAGAGTAAACACCCAACAAGTCTTTTTAGGGTTATTATCCCTTGCATTATTAGAGATAGATCATGCATCCACTTTTTCTATCCATATAGGGATTTCATTTCTATGTACCCACACCCCTTTAAATTTACCAAAACGTTATGACGTTTCTTTTTGAAATGATGGTCTTTGGGAATTATAATAACTTATGAATGTAGTAAAATGAAAGTTAATCATGATCCATCATTGATAATAAAATAAATAATTTATAATAATAATTCATAATAACATTTCACATTAAAAAAGGAAATTAAAGCGATGCAAAAATAAAATTATATAAGCATTTAGGAACCCATAACTTGAAAATGTGTTTATTAAGGCATGAAAGGAACCATTAAATACTTAAAAACCCATTTTATAGAATATAAATAGCATAAATGTGGAAACATTTGTGCTTAATGGATTTGTATTGGAGAGGAAAAGGGAGAATATGTGTGTATTTATACATGAGGATGGTGTATTTAGGGTTAAAATATTGATTTTTTTATTTAATCCCACTAATTTGTGTTGTAATGATTGTTACGAAATTAGTTCAATAATTATTAATAAAAGGAATGATTTTTTAATTTTTAAATTAGAAAAAATAGAATGGTTCCTTCCAATTACTCCATTAAATGTAATAACTCCAAAAATAACTTTTACTCTGGTAAAATGTAATTATGTTCCAAAATTTCAAATATAAAATTCTATTTTCAAATTAATATTTCTAATTTCATTAATTTATTCCTTAATTGTTTTCAAAAAAAAATTTATAAATTTTTTAATTTTTTCATACATCATAGTGATGTCATAAAAATCACGGTACTAAAAAAACAATATTTTGTTACTTTTTAGTAAAAAAACACCTACTTTAGAAAAATACAAACTATTCATCCTAAGCTAACTTAAATGTGATAATTAAAAAAATTGATTCATTTTTATTAAAATAATTCTCTTTATATGTGAAATTTAATTATAAAATGAAAATACCTATATATTTCAAAACTACACACTTGGTGGAAAAATATGAAAACTCTTATTCTCATAAATATAATTTTTATTATAATATATATTTGTGTAATTATTATTTATTTATTAATAAAAAATTATTAATTATAAATTTTATTACTATAAAAATATTTTATTAAGTTTACTGGATACTTGAATAAAAAATGGTTACAATACCTTTGTTGAATATTAGGTCATACATGAAATAACTGATACTTCCGAAATATTTTCAATCTTATTTATAAATCAATAAGTCCCTCTCATAGAATTACCTATAAAAAAAACCAAAATTATTCTAAGGGGATTTATTATAAAAATTATCACTTACAATATTGATGTTAACTCCTACAAAGAAAATTAAGTACATATTAATCTGGAAACCTCATAATTGACCAGCAAGAGATTCTATAACCTCTTGGTTTTAGATAATGTATCACTGATTTTTAAATAATTAACTATAAGATCTCATGATTCAATCCCCCTAAATAAAAATTCATGTACTCTCTGCCTTTATAATTTTTAATCATGGTATAAGTATCACTCTTTCAATAGAAAAGAACACTCTCCTCCCTCTTCATCTCGAATCATGGACAACTTCTTCCATGTTACTCATGTACAAGGATACGAAAAAATAATCCCACTTTATCAAAAAAACAATTATCTCTTTTATAAAAGATCTTAATAAAGGTTTATAAATAAAAAATAATAATTTAAGAGAGTAAACATACCTTTAAATAAATTGAAAATCTTATGGGGAGTGTGGGTCACTTATCACACCATCTTTTTGGATAGAGGTGGTTAGACTCAAAGATCCAACTAATATCTCTAGAAATTTTCCATATGTATTTTTTTACACAATATCTATAACCTGAATTTGTTCCAACATATACTCTTACTTCGTCAGCCATTTAACAACCTTCTCCTTGGTGAAATGATATTTTATATCAATTTTCTTTGTTCTATAGTGATGAAAAATATTTTTTATCGCTAATATCTTGTGATTTATCACACCTAGTTCCAATATGAGACTTCACATCAACTACAACATCATCATCTTATTTAATTATCTATATTAATTAATTATATTCTTATGTAGTCACAATATACTCATATTTTTTGGTTCCTAGTGAGATAAATTAAACATTATTTAGAAACCAAGAAAAGCACTACCCTCTAAGGTAGAATAAACTACCCAATATTATCTTTTGATCATTTTATAAACCAAAACAATCATCATTCATCTATACCAATAACTCATGTTTTTATATTTCAAGATAAAACAACCTAAAATCAATATTTATATTGATATAATGAACAATCTTTTTCACTGATAGAAAGAGACTTTCCTAGGGATAGATTTGGTACCATGTGTCTTGATAAGTTGAAAACTCAATGCATGTCATGTCATTGTTAGGTATAATAGTCTTCTAATTATATCCCTATATTATATTAAATAAACATTCTTTATATCATTATCTCTTGAAAAATTCTTCTACGTAGCCTCTGGTATTGACATTAATCCAGAAATATCCTTTCCAAACATATTTATTATTTATTTGTCATATTTTTATTAAGAAATAAAGGTTTCATTTCATTTGTGATTTAGCTATAAACTAAGGGAAAATGTTAACTCTCTAATAATTAATATCTCAAACACAAACCTCATGTATTTTTCAAAAATCATAAATTTTTATCCATCTAATCCCCTATAAATTATTTCATACACAAAAATAAGATATTTTATTATTTGATCATTATGTTTATTAATAAAATATTCTAATCAACTTTTCATTGTTGGAATGTAAGATTTCTCAACTATTGATCAAGACTAAAATATCATAATCTTATTGCATGATTTAACCCATACAATGTCCTCTTAAAATGAAATATTTTACACTCATAATCATCCCTAATAAAACTATTTTGTTTTTTGATGTACAGTTCTTCATTAAGGAAACCTTTAAGGAATTTTGATTTAATTCCCATTATTTAAACCATTAACATTATTTTCACTAAAAATGTGGAGAATAGTTGAATAGTTTCAAATCATTCTACGGATGAAAATGTATCATCAGTATCAACTCCTATAATTAGAGAATATCCCCTTTCACAGTATATATTCATTATTCTGAATCACCTTTTCATCTTCATTGAGTTTGTTATGAAACACACACATTGTTCCCAAAACATTTTTAACTTCTAGCCTCAGGAAAATTTACCATATTTAATACATGTCAATTTGTTCAAGTTCTTTATGCATAAATTTTACCCAATTATTATCTGTAGAATCCTCTACAAAAAAAATTATACTCATCCTTTTTTATAAGATAATTTTGTTATATATTATTCTAATATGTTCTCAAACATGTGTTGAAACTATTTTTTTGGATAAGTCAATAAGACCAATGGATAGGGAAACATTGGGTTGCCTAAGGATTGATATTTTGGAGGAAATGGTCGTGTAGTGGTGATACGTCTAAATAGTCAGACGCTATATAGATAGAAACATGTGCCTAGATTTTGAAACCAAGATCCACCTTTTCTACTCAACTCAGTCAAATAGAGGTAGTGTGTGGAACATGAAAGGTTTTTTCCCAATGGATATCTTCATAGAAATTATGTAGAGTGTGTAATGAACCATCTTAAGATGTTTATACAGTGTAATTCATTGACTAAACGATGGATTTCCCATGGATATTTAATTATAGGGACTTCATCCCACAAATGTATGAAGTCTTTAGATATTGGATACATCAATTGTGTACTTCTATTTAATGGATAGATGGTCATTTGTTTCTGTATATTGAATTCTCAATGTTTATAGTAACGTTTATATTAATAAAAAATTAAATCAATGTTCCTCCTATGGATTAAAAAATGATTCTAAACAATATAAATTATTAATGTTTCTTTCTTCTATCATTTAATCTGATAGGTCATGTTTAGGTGTGTAGAATGGTTTTTAATTTTGAAAGTGATTTTGGTGTACCTCATATTCTATGTTTCAATTCATTCAGTAGGAGATCATTCTAATATTTTTTTTCTATAATAATTTCTAGTGGATATCATAATTTTATTTATAGATTATCCATGATCCAAAAAAGTGTTATCAGATATTTTTTGGGAGTTTTGTACATTCAATCCCTGATATAAGTGTTTTAGAGATCATTTTGATAACAATATTATTACCTCAATATTATAATAAAATACTAGAAATAATTTGATGACCACTTTATATATTTAATAAAAGTTAGTGGGATATCACTTTTCCAAAAGGATGGTGTTTGATGCGACTAAGTTATGTGTGGCGAAGTTTGAATAAAAAAATGGGTTATAGAAGATATAGATGGAATATTGTATAGTATAAAAGTACCTAGATATTCCATTTAATATAACCAAGCTATAAGTGATAAAAAATTAATGATGTGGGAGATTGGATAATAAATAAATGGCCTTAATTTGGATTTCAATCACCTAGAACATAGGGTATAACATCCCAAAAGTGAAGACTACTTCAAAAGTCATGAAGACTCTCATCGATATGTATGAGATAACCTTGATAATAAATAATGTAATTTGGTTTAGGATAATATTAAACTTGTTTATATCTAACGGTAAGTATATTTTTTATCATATAAATAAATTCAATGTGATTGAGAGCTAGTTGGAGTCAATGAAGGAGAACATTAGAGATTCGGAATGGGTGTTTTTGTTACTTTCCATACTCTCAAAATCATGGGATAAAATGGTGATTGTTGTGAGTAATTATGGGGGAAACAATTAGTTTATATTTATAGATTTTAGAGACTAGATGTTGAATGAATTAATTCCTCACAAAGATAATCAATAATCATTCTAAAATGCCTATAGTATGGAATGAAGGGAGAATCTGATGGTATGGAATATTCTATAAAGGGAAAGGAAGGTGGAACCAAAGTAGGTGTATATTGGTGGATTTTTCTACCTTACGATAGCATTTTAAGAGTAATGACCATATAAAATATATTTTATTAAATGAATATTTAAATCCAAAAAAATATACTCATTGAAGTGGATATGTGAATCCTGTGGAAGTGCCTAAGTTGAGATTACTCCACTAAGAAGGGTGGGATGAATAAGCAGAGACCATAATTTATAATTTTGATTTCCCTTTAAAATAACCTCTCTAACCTGTTAATGTATAATATACAAAATGTAAAACATAAACCTCACTCTTAATTGCATAAAATACTAAAAATAATGAACATAATGATTTTTACAATGTTCATCCCCTTCACTTGAAACCTACTCCTTACCATGGTTGGTTTGTCTCTCTAACCATATATTATACACTATAAGACTAACTATTTACAAGATTATAGTGTTAGAAAAGAGTCGCACTATGATTATCCGGAGTCACTATTGATTGTGCAGCTCTACATTACCTTTATAAATAAAAAGTAATTGTAATGATAAATATATTCTTAAGTGATTAGTTTATTAAGAAACAAAAAATGTTGATATTCTTTGATGGGCTTCATATATATTCATGGACAATTAACCACTTTATACAGATCCTAATATATAAATTATTCTCAATATCATACATAGATAATCCATTTATATCTCGAGTCTAACTAGATGTAGATGAATATATCAAAACATTAGGCTTCTGACTATTCTGTTTTCAATTTCTATGAATGAGTTAGTACTCCATATTTATACAACTTATGAATTTAACTTATATCTCTTGGATAGATACTATTATTAAATAATTAATTTTATTTTATTTATTTATTTTCTAGTATAGTATTATTGATTCTTCTTAATAGAATCACACACCACAATCTCATGAAAATAATTCTCTTCAATTAACTACATATCTATAGTAAAATAACACTTATAACCTTATTCTTATTAATTTATTTAGTAAAATATATTTGATAATTCTAATTATCTTTGATCACTATAAATAATAATTGAAAAATAATTATTTTGATTAATTCTATCAATTCCTTTAATCTTCTTCATATAAATGAATCTGCTTGAGCTCAAATTTTCCTAGATTATGACATAAAGAACAAATCCATGATAAAAATAATAATCATCTTGAAACACTTATAAATAATTATCACATGATTATTTGAACTATAAATAGAAAATAAACACAATAATAACATTCAAGATTTAGTATTTGGAGTGTTTTCATCAACAGTCTCAATTAAAGATTCCATAAAATTTAATCATTTAATTATACTCAAATAACAGATTCATCTAGATATTAGCAATAAGAAAACATATTTATTTTTTACTTAAAATATATTGAATAAAATTTTAAATATTATTTAATAATTTTTAAATATTAGTTTTAGAATCATTGGATATTATTTTATCATAATAATAAATTTATAGAGCATCAAATTTTAGTATGAACAACCCTAAAAATATCTATGTATTGATGGTAATGAATTTGGAATGATGGTGAGTATATATATTTTTCATTATGTAGTTTTAGGATATAGTTATGAGGATCATGCATACGATGTTTGTATAATTCTTTCACATAGGAGATTAAATCTTACATTACTTAATTCCTATAAACATAATGCTTTCACAATTCTCAATTCATTGTTATGAAGAACATGTATTATATTTAAACTCTCCAGTATCTATTCAAATTATGGTTAATTGGAATATAAATCATGTTTTCACATCATATAGAAATGATTCATATGAAAAAATCCAAATTATCTTCAAATAAATATAGAATTTCTTAAATAGACCTCAGATCATCTGATAACTATAACAACCTAAATTCCAGTAGCCCTTATATGGTGAGTAATTTATTAAATTAGCATAAACACAAGGTATTTCACCATGAAGGATTCATCATCTTAGTAGAATTAGAAACTATATACATACATGATTGTTATATTACATTGGTAATATAAAATACAAAGTATAAGAAGCATTATTTCATCCTTGATAATAGTCATAATATCAGTCTCTATATCCTGAGGAAGAAAAAAATAAATGTTTTTTATCAGATTCTTATTAAGGGTCACTTATATTGGAATCTATAATGAGTAAATAAGGCATAATAAATATGTTGAGGTTAATAAATGCAAATATGTTCCACCAAATCAATAAATTGAGCATAATATATATACATGGATAATATAAATGAGGTAATATCATGGATAATAATAACTAAATTTTCAATGAAAGGAATGATAAATTTTAGATTTCATAATCTCAAACATCATGATATATATACCTTCAATGTCTTAAACCAAGACAGTTTAAAAGATTTTTAGATATACACTATAAAATCTTTTAATTTGTACAATTTATTTCTCTCATGAGACCATTCAATTAATTGAGGGGATATCTGTAACTGGGACCCACCCTTCATGACATGTCCAATGCCTTACTCATATATTGAATGATCAATTTAATTCAAATATATTATTCCTTATCAAAAAAATATTTGTATTGGATAATCACTATGGAATATCAATATTTTCACATTCAATCAAATAAATTTTAAAGTAAAACACCATATAAAGAAATAATATAATGTTTAGAAAATAATCATATCCAAGATATAAAGAATATGGATATTTAAGATGAATTTAATGTCCAATGATCACCAAAAAGTGAATATTTCAATAGAAAATTAATGTCTAAAAATAATCAAAAGATTATAAAAGACCATTAGAAAATTAGATTTTGTATTAAAATGAATTATTTTAAAGAATGGAAATAAGACATTTAATATATGTTTTCATAATTATTTTTCTTTTAAAAATAATTAAAATATTATTTAATAAGGTAAAGGCCAGAAAATATTTATGCTGTTGGGAAATTCTGTTAATGTGATATACTTTAAAAATAAAAATAAATTTTTCAAATTTTATAAAAAATTGAAAATGACCCTTTAAAAGATAACATTAGAAATGTTTCTTTAAAATGATTTAAAAATTAAAAGATAAATTAAAATTCACTTAATAAATTGTTTTTTTAATAAAATTTACCTTTTTCAAATAAATTTTAAAATAAAATATGCACATTAAAGAAAATTATACCTAATCAAAAAGAAAAAATATCGAATTTTCTTTTTAGAATTATTCTCGAAAGAGTAAATTTAATTTAATCATTAATCATCATGAAAAAAAATATATTTATACTAGATACCTAAAAGGGGTATTATATACAAAATAAAATTAAATATGACCATAATACAAAATATGTCTGAATGCAGTGGAAATTGAGACGAAATCCCTTAAAAAGATAATATCATTGAATTGAGAATTTGTCGATAAAGGTATTATTTGTAAAAAATATAAATAAACATAATATAATGGTAAATACAACATCAAACAATAAAATGTTTCATCACACATAGTCTTTAGATAATTAAATCAATGGATAAGTGATAACCTAATGAAAGGAAATTGAGTTAAGAAACACTTTACCACACCTTCAACATTCCTCGTAAGTTCTTTTAACCGCCTATATAATTTTTTTTGATATATTATAATTATATTCCAGAATAATATACATATATAAAATATCATATATAATCTATTTGTAACATTTTATCAACCATTTAATAACAATATTTTATTATTATCATATTTTTGGGTGTTAAATGCATCGTTCTTCATGTATGATTTGATTCGGTGGTCTCGGTCCTTTAATACTTATGATAGTTCCATAATTACCAAAATTTTATTCAAGATATAAATATTAAATATATTATATATATATATATATTTGTATAATTATACATAAAAATTGATATATAAGAATTAATTACACCGTTTATGGAGACGGTAGGTCATATGTACACATGAATACTATTTTCACTTTTCAGTGGATGGAATGAAATAATGTTAAATAATAATTAAAATTTTAAGGATCATTGTTATATTATTTATAGATCTTATATAATCATTAAATATATCCTTATTACCATACATGTAAATCCAAAAATAAAAATAAATCACATCGCTTTGTGGAGGTGGTAGTTCACACGTATGCATGAGCGACGTTATAATTTTCAAAAGAATTGGATAGTAAGAAATAATATATTATATTATAATTTCAAAATCATTTTTGTGTCATGAATATCATATATATATATATATATTATATATTTATAACCATCCATGGAAATTCGTGATGAAAAATGAATTACACAGCTTAGTAGAGATGGTAAGTCGTACATACACATGATTAATTTTTTAGCATTGAAAATAAACACAATATGTTTATATAACAGTAATAATAAAATATATGTTTATTTATTATAATATATTTATTATTTTATGATGATTATAAAAAATTAATGTGGATTATAAGTAGAAATAAACTTGAAGTGGTCGATAAATACAATTACCTCTTCATTGACGGACTTCGATTCGATATCCTCTTTATGAGACATAGGGATAATCTTTTGAACTTTCTAGGGACTTTAGATCATAGATAAGGATTTTTATATGGTAATAAGTTATGATTTTTTGTATGAATATAGCTTAAATTGTTTTCAATAATTGAGATAAAGGGGTGTCCTTTTATAAGGGAGAGAAATGACACATTTGGAATTTCAAAAAATATTAAAATTTTAGTTAATTATTTCTCAAGAAAAATTATTATAAATTGACATATATTAAATTAAAAATAGTATAAGGTTGAAATATCCTGTGAAATGAAAATTATATGGGTGTGTTCTTTTAAACCTTATATTTTTGTACAACCCCTCGGTTAACCAGTTTTTTTTAACTGTGATAATGACTTTTTAGATCAAAAAAAGTTATAATTTTACTTATAAGGTAATAATTAAACAATAAATTGAAAAGGGTTGATATTTTAGACAATAAATTATCCCACTTGTACTATTTAATTTTTTTTACTATTTTTAAATAATTTAATAATATATTGTTTTTATAAAATATCAATAATATCATTTTGACACTATTCATTTAATTTTCCTTTAAAGACATCAAGAAACATAAGTATATAGAAAATATATTTTCTAAAAAACTAAAATATGTCATATATATATATATATACTTTGTTTAAAACTATAAATAAACCATATTGTATCACTTTTAATATATTTAACATCACTAACTTTATTTTTCTATTTATTGAAAAAATATTTTATCATCATTTTATAAGTGTTTAAGATAATTATTAAATCACTAATAATTAAAAATAAATTATAATTATAAAAATAATTCATTAATATTGTGAACTAACTTTTATAACTAAACACAAGGTGTACTTAACTCTATCACAAAATATTATAGATATTAATAAAGAAAACTGACATTTTGGTCTTTATCTCTCACATAAATATTATAATGGAAAAAATAAAAGAAATATGGAACAAAGTTGTAATATTTTAGAAATTTTTATTTAAATATCTGAAAAAAATTATAAAATAGGATAAAGAAAAGTTTTTTGTTTCTTTTTAATGTATTACCACATTATTTTTAACCTTAATTACACAATTTACCTTTACTGTGGTGATAATTATTTATTATAGTTGTTATTCATAATGATTAAAAATAAAAGGAACCAATATACCAAATTTCAACTTCCTATTTCAAAAAATGGAATATATTTTTCAATATTCAATTTCATTTCATGGTAGAAATTAATTGAAGATTCAATTCAAAAATGCGATGAAAAAAGAGTTTTTAGAGGAATGCCTTCTTAGGTAAAACAACATTTTTATGTTAAATTAAACCATAAAATTGATTCCAATGAAATTATTTGGATTATTAAAAATATTATATTACTAATTTTAATTTTAAATTATTTTAAATCATAATTAGGCCTTGAAAATTCATGATATAAAAATACAGTTTTCATTGAATGTCATTATTTTTTCACTGTTCATTGGAAAAGTGATCCTTTTAGAAAAATCCTAAAAATTTAATATAAGCTAATTTTATCCTGATGATTTAAAAATTTATATCCTTTTCATAAAATTAAAATTTTAGGGAAATTAGTTAATATATTTTCTCATAATAATAAATAAAAACCATATAAAACATATTTTAATAAATAAAAAGTCGATTAAAATTTTAATTCTTATTTCCTAAACCTTAATAAACAAATTTTTTTAAGAAGGTCCTTCATATAAATTTAATAATTTTGTTAGTCCTATTCATAATCTCTAATTAAATGTAATTATTATAATGATCATATTTAAGGAATAATATTTTGTGGTTCATTTATGTTCGATGTTGCATGTTGTATACACTATCAAACATATCATTATTTCAGAATATCAGGGTGTTAAAATAACATCTCAAAAACATTATTTATAGATTCAAAAAACACCTCATTATCCTCATATTATTCAATAATGATTTCAAAAAAAATGAAATGCATCAACAACTCTAAGGTAACATCACCCATCCCACCATATTTTTTTATCAATCTCTATTTAACGATTTCAATAAAATATCAAATTTATTCAGGTTTTATCAAAAATAAATTATAGTTATCAAATTATATATTTTCCTATAAAATAAATTTTTTGAAACATGCTATTTTAAAGTAGCTTTTATAGACAATTACATCCCTTAGTGAAAAGAAATCATGGTTGATTAATTGAGATAAACTCCCCCTCAATTCACAAAAGTTTTTCTCACATACATATATTCCACCATTATATATAAATATCCACATCATTAGATGATCAAATAGTGAAAATACACATTTCAAGAAGAATTTTATCCCCCTTTAGTCGGGATTTACACCACAATATCTCTACCTTTTCCAACATAATCTAAAGAAAAGTGGGGGTACATCTTTCTTAAAATCATCAAGTGATATGAGAGGTATTAATAAGGTTTTTCAACATAAATTATTCAAACCTATTCCTTGGCATAGATTTTTTGAATTTATCTACAATTGGATTCTGGGTAAAAATATATTCATACTTTATATCTTAATTAGCCACATTTCCCTTTTCATAAATGATACTTGATGTATATGGGTTTGGATCTAGAATTTTTTATAGGGTACTTTGATAGATTTATTTCACTCTAATTGTTATAAGGTTTCTTAAATGGACACTCAATATCAACCTTCAAATATTATTAATGCATTTACAACCATAAAACATGTTTATATTATTGAGTAACAACCACATACTTAGCCTTAGATGTTCTTTGTATCACTTTGTTCTACTCGTTACATTACCAACATAGACAACCTTCACCAATGAAGAATATACAACCTAATGTGTCTCTCATATTTATAAAGTCACCATCCTTATATACATCAGTGAATCTAATAAAGCTCTAATTTTGGAAAAAATCTATATAATATCCCATAGTTCATTATTCCCTGTAAATATCTAAAATTTATTTTTTTGTTTTAAACGTGTGTGCCTCCCATTATTCACTCTGAATTTTAACATAGAGTGTTACTGTGTGAGCTATATTAGGTCCACTAGCTATAAAATAAAATGAACATCCAATGCATTTTCTGAATTTCTTCTGATCAAACTTTCTTCCTCTATCATATTTACATAATTTATTCCAATTGAAATTAGATTTGAATAATATTTTAACTATTTCATTCGAAACATTCTTAGTAACTCTATAGAATATTTTTCTTGTGATAAAAAATTTGATCAGATTTTTTCTCAATATGTAATCCCCGATCGTATCAAATATATGATGCTTAATGTGTATAACCATCTTAATTATATGACATAAATTAATTATTTCATTACATACATTCCCAATACCTTTTATGTTTATAGTTTTAGATAATTATGACAAAACATTAAATAACAAAAACCTTGTCTTTTGAAACTAACAAATAAATTCCACTATATATGAAATTGTTTAATCTATAAAAAGTCTTAAATATCTTCCATAAATTATCCATACAAGATACTCTTCTAGACACATCATAAGTATTAATTTTACTCATAAGATAGGAAAATCGAAATATAATATAGGGTGATATTACATTCTTAGTAAGGGTAAACATAAGAGATAATAATCAAATAGCATACATTGAGATTATAAATATAACCAAGATATATAAGAATGTCATATCCAAGAGATCACATATCATAAATCATTTCATAAAGAATTTGATAACATAAAATTTCGGAATATATTTGTAAAGGGGAATGAACAAGGAATTTAACACATCCTTAAAATAAAATCAACTTATAAAGGCAGAATAACATGAAATAAAAATTGGATATATATCCCAACAATAATAATGTCAAATTATGTATGAATAATTATTATTCATGCACCTATGTGAATAAACTCATTATATTCACGACTAAAAATTTGAGCAAACAAATTATTCCCATGCCTGTGTGAACATATTCATTATGTTCATACCTAAATATCTCATGGTATATAAAATTAAATTAATGCATTTGAAGGATATATAGGACCACACCCATAATCAACCTCGCATATGTGCTCAATAATAAATATATCTTATCATAAATAACCCATATAAATAAATTGGGTTTCATATACCTTTCTAACGAAATCATATAAGGAAAAAATTAATAATTACATTAATAAATATATTAAACCCTAGAATATAAATGGGTAATTAATTATACAAAATAAATTTATTGTAAGATACCATTCAATTAAGTATATGGTATTTACACTGTATGGATAAGCGGTATATGATTTAGTTAATAATTTCCCCAATAAATTGATGTATGTAATCTAGGAAAACACCCATCAATATATTAAAGGAATGTAGATCATCAACAAATAAAATAAATTGGGAGAAAAATTATGGTTATACATTGAATATGGTTATGAAAAACAAATACTATTATGGATAACTCCTCTAATATAAAATAACATTTCATAAGAGAAGTTAGAGGAATAAACTGGATGGTATTATTTGAATAATATCCTTAATCAAGCATAAGTTTTTTCAAAGGAAAATTACTTTGAATAAAACAATTTTTATGAGTTTTAAGAAAAAACAATTTGAAAATAAGGAATATCCATAATTATTTGAAATAATTTTAGAATATATATTTTATATAACTAGAATATAATTAATTTCTTTAAGAAACTATGTAAATGTAGAGAGAAATGTTCAAACAAAACTATAGAGGTGGTAGAAATATATGCTCATATGGAAATGGTAAAATATATTCTTTTTATTGAAAATAAACTATATAGAGAATATTAAATTGATTTTCACAAAACATATTCAAAGAATGTCAAGGTAATTAAAAATAACCATATTAAGTTTTCAAAATTAGTATTGGTGTATCTATAAAATGTGTTGTTGAAAATTATATATGTGCATAAAAATAAATTCCCATTTTATATTTTTGAAATACTTTTTTCTAAAAACACATCATTTTAAAAGATTATAAAACTTTTATTTTAAATATAAGTAATGGGAAAACAAATCTCAAAAAGAATAACTTTTGGGGTAATTATTTTTATATTGTAAATAAATACTATTTAAATTCCCCAGGTGGGTTATCACCGTTGATATATCTCAATTTTAAATAAAATTAGGAAAATAAATATTACGACTTGAAGAATATTTAATTCAAAACCCTTAAAGGAGAAATATCCTGAAACTAGACTTACAATGCCATGAATGAATGAAAATTCATGATATAAAATAACAACTAGGCCATATATACATCATATAAAATTACCTTGGTATGTAAAAAGAAATATGTCTCAAGAAATAGGAATTGAGACCAAGAAACCTTTTCATGTAACATAATATTTTATGTATGAATCATTTGATAACGAGTTTATAAAGAATAATTTTAAAATAATATAAAATATGAAAGAAATAAAATTAAAGTTATTAATTAGGTAAAATAAATCAAGATTTGTATAATAGATTTCAATAAGAAAGTTTTTAACTCAATTGGAGAAAATTGAGTTAGCACAAACCCTTATAAATTTTGTAATTTTTTTATCCAAAATAACATGATATTAAGAAATTATAATATCACATTAAATTTCAATAAATATAATATAAATATGAAAAAAATATTAAATGTATGTTATCTACATAATCCAAATAAAAAATGGTTTATAATAAGAAATATGATTCAAGGTCTAATAATTAAGACAAGAAACTCTTAATGTGTTTTTGATTCACTCTTTGCATGCACCTAACTTCCTGAATAATCCAATTAAGTTTCTTATTTACCTTATCAAAAAACATATTCATCTATATTTAATTTACTATGGACCATTTATTATCATATACTATTTATTTATTATATATTTGTTTTTTATGTTGGTTATTTGAGGCAATTCCGTAAATTTATATGTAAATATTTTGGTATGTTGAACATGTTTAAAAGTGATGTATAATAACATCATTATCTAAATAGTTATATGTTTTTGTATATATTATTGTTCTATTAGAATAAAAATTATATAATTATATTGTTTTTTATACAAGTAACTCTGATTAGGAAAGGTTCTCTGATATGTTCATTTTAGGTGGTTAAGTTCACTATGATTGTTTATTATTATTATAACTTATAGAATTTCCAGTATTATATTTAAATAATATTAATAGGGTCATAAAAATCATTTTTTATGTCAAATAAATTTTTTTCATCCACATTATGTGGTGATGGAAAACAAAGAACATCGCTTTGTGGAGGCGGTAATCCTCAAAAACGTAATATCAAAATTCATTGATTTTTTAAGTGGATGGGAAGGAATAAATAATTTTTATTGCATTAATATAATAAAAATTCAGTGTAATAATTATTTTGAGGTTATTATATTACTATTCCTAGGGTATTTTTTGAAGGGAATTATTTGGAATAAAAGGATAAGGATTAAGTAATACTCGCATTTGGACCTCAAAATTTCTCTTGAATGTATCCTATAAAATGAATTAGGATAACCTATGGTGATTAGGGGATTTTTTCCATTTAATTTAATTATATTAGAGTTAAACTTTTCATTCTTTGAAAGGAATTTCAAAGGTTATATTCACGTTTGAGTGGGAGAAAATGATCTACTTTTATAAGCCAATAAAAGGGCACATTTGTAAGCGCCCATCATTATTCAATTATAGAATGATGGTATTATAGAATAAGTGGTTACAAAAGTGATATATAATTTATATTTGGGTAATATAAAATAAATAAAACCTCTGTAACAAATTTTACCACTTTTTTTAAACATGTTTCAATCCCTTTACCACTTTTTATTTACATTTTACCATTTTGGTTTTTACCATGGTAACTAGTTTTTACCCTATTATTTTATACTTTATTAAAAATATAAGGTAACCATTATAACTAAAATTTTATATTATAAAATATTTTTACGCTTCATATGGTATAATTAAATTTAGAAATTATATTAAATTATATTTTAACTTAAAATATTTATTGTCTATAAAAACTATTTTTTATAAAGAATGTTGTTTTCCCCATTAAGTGTTGTTAATATTATATAAATATAACTAACAATAAAAATAGTGATACAATATTTTTATAAATTTTAAAAAATAGTATAAAATCTATTATAAAAAATATATCTTTTTAATTTATTTTATAAAAATTAAATAGCATTAATAAAAAAATTCATTGAAAATAACACCTTCATCATTCTCATGATTATAAAAATTAATCATACTAATCATACTTTTATGCATTAAATTAAAATTTACTTATTATATAATATGAATATGTTGATATAAAATATTAAATCCATATTTTTATATTTATATTATATAAGTGAAGAAAGATAATTTTTAATAAAAGTGAATAAAAACAGTTTTTAGAGTAAAATATTTCTTAAGTTTCCAAAACATTTATCAAGGGTTTTAAAAATTCAGTATAGTGTTTTAAAATTATTTATTTTAATTTATATATATATATATATATATTCAATGAATTTTAATCCTTTATTTTATTATCATATTATCATTCAAGTGATGGAAATTAAAAAAATCAGTATTATTTTTACTATTAACCAAAATATAAAATATTTTAGATAAATTACAAAAAAAACATCTTTAGATAATATTGAAATGTTAAATCCAAAATTGGAGATAATTTTTTAAAAGAAAAATTCTAAAATTTACAAATTCATTATTAAATAAAAATAAAACATTTAAAAAAACTAATTTTATTTAAAAATAACATTTTAAAACATCAAGTGTCTATAATATTATTTCATATAAATTTATACATAATTTAATTCTAAAATATTAGTATATAAATATAGATATTAAATATTATAATAATATTTTAATTTGTAATAATTTAGTTTATTAAGGTACAATGAAATACATTTTTTTAAAAGGTTTTTTGAAAGGAAAGAAAAATAATAATATTTAATTATTTTAATTAATTATTATATTTTTATATACTCATGATTATATTCATCATGTAATTTTAATATGCCATGGTTAGTTTTATTCAGGTATTCCTCTAGATCTATAGCACCACAAGACTTTCTCTCTTGAGTCTGGTTTTGAAAATACATAAATTACAACACCATCTTGGATACCCATTCATGATTACAATATCGATCTCACATTTATAATAAGGACCTTAAATTTTAGTGTTTTAGAGAGTTAGTAATAACTATAAACTATAAAATCTAATGTATTATTAATAAATTTACACTTTTCCACAATATAAGAAGCTAATATATCTTGAATGGTTCTTCAACATCGCACATAAATTCTTCACACAAGATGATCTTTTATGATTAGCATACCTACTAATTAATTTAATTTCCTAGGTAAATAGAAACATAATAAGGGGTGATATCAAATTCTAAATAAGGTTAAAAATAATAATAAATCATAACATGAGAGTTGTTAGTAATAACATGATATCATAATGAGAATTATCATAAAATTGAGAGTATAAAAACATTTATTAAACAAATATCATAACATATTAACATGGCATTATAGGAATGTGGTAAAAACATAAACATGACATCATAAGCATGTGACGAGGATTTCTCCCTAGAATATCATCATATACCAAGTATTTCTCCTTAATCCATCATCATTTTAAAAAATTTACTCCCTAGGTCATCATTATATGTCAGGTATTACTCCTTGGATCATAAAAAAAGATTTTATGTGATGTCCCAAATTGGAAGCTAGTAAATGAGGGTGTCGATCGAATGGTCCAAATGGACTAAAGTGAACCTACCCATATACTAGAGGCTACTGACTAGAAGAAAGTACTTGGGAGTGACCTTGGGGAGACTATTCCCTCATAACCATAGTTGAGTGCATTGGATAAGTAATATAGATAAATAGATGAATCATGTGTAAACAGATGGAACAGTGGGAAAAAGACACTATAACTATTGGACTAGTAACCCACCATAGTGAAAGAATGATATAAATAGTCAAGATATAGATAATAATCAAAATCTAGAAAATGAATCATATAAAAAAATTTATGATAATGTATTTCATGTCTCTATAAAACAAGAAAATAAGTATGCATGGAAATAGGAAATACTTGTTATAAAAAATAATACAAAAGAATACAAAAACTTTCCAACATCCTAAGCACTGGCCTAGTCATCTACTACCAAGCTCCATCCTAGTGAAATAAATCAAGATCAGGTATCCAAATAATGATTCTTCCCCTTATCAACATCTGCAAACATGTAATATGCACGTGTACCATTGGCATCCCAGATATGGTGTAGGATAAATATTAGTAGGCCACCAATAACAGTGTTTATACCACTCATTCAATGAATATAAACTGAAATAGTGTGATGGTATATACGAAAGTAAATAAAATCTATAATAATAATTGATAACATCATCAGTCTTAGAAAGTTATGTATCTGAATATGTAATCATTTAATTATTTATGTTGCATTTTATAGAATTATGTCACATGAGGAATAATATCACTGGAAATGTACCATAATAATAATAATAATAATAAAGTATCCAAGGTATAACAAGGCATCTTGTGATGATAATAGTGAAGAGGATACTAGGCACTAAACAAATCATCCTTGACCTCATAGGTTGAGCCAAATCAGTAAAAACATGAAGAATGTCTACAAGGTTATTAATGTAATACAAGGGACATCACCTAATGAATTCCACTGTGAATATTTTTGACTGAGTCTAAGGATCACATCCAAGGTAAAATAGGCTAAGAATGATTAGGCCCAGTGGGATGAGTCCATGGTGCCACATGTATGAATACATAATGCTTGATCGAAGTAGTGTTTAAAAGGAATCCTAATATCTAGAAGATAGTGAATGGATAATAGGTAATAATGTTTGGAATCCTCTAGTAAACAAGGACCATGTTACATGGTGGGTATCTCCCTAAGAAACTGGATCCTTAAATCAGAATGGTTTCCTCTAAGTTCACAAGGAATTACTTCTAGAATCCTAGGCTATCTCAAGTAAAACACTCACAAAAAGATGAAAAGTTCTATATTCAATAGGCACATTATAATTATAACATTATTTAATTATCCTATGCATTACTCATTCCATTTAATAATTCAAAAGGATTATTCCATTTTCTTTCATACAAAGTGACAAGGCTAAAAGGACATGAAACCATTTATTACATTAATAAATTAATCAATTATTTGGTTCACTCCTTTACCATACATAATCATGATAAAGAGGTCTAGGGACATACAACCATATACAATTCAATTTACTTTAACTATTCCATGTGTTACTTATAATGTTCATGTCATTTACAATTGGGTCTCATTTAATTTATTAAGAAACATTCCTTTGATGGGTCAAGTGTTACTATAATATAATATCCATTATAAACTCATTCATTGGATTAAACACTTTCATTTTTTAAGGCCAATTCAAATTACACTTGAATGGTTGTGCTTGTAGTCATAACAAACCACTAAAGAAATATAAGAGGAAACACCCAACTTGGTATGGTTGATGTTATAACCACAAAAATATTAATTCAAATTTATATAAGGACCTCTTGAATATGATAAAAATTATTCTAAAAAAATAATTTGAATTAAATATTTAGTGCTTTATGAAATCAGTGTGTGCATAGTGACGAAAGTTTTTAAAATGGAAAGACTTGAGGGATGAGTCATAGACCACCTACCATATACCTGTATTACTCTCCTCATAGAGTATCGTCCATTATTTTTTCCTAGATCCGAAGAAAATGGAAGAATTTATCAACCTCCTAAAAATAGTGTATGTGATCATATATCATAATATTGTTATCCATAGTAAGACATATGACGAAGGATTCAAGATGAATAGAGTACTTACTAATTCACATCCAATGATATAAATGAGGATCAAATCAAACATCAGATAAAGGATCATGGTAAAAATCTATGTAAGAGGGATTTATATATTTTTATAAGCAGAAATGTATATATTCATCCACTATAATTATGAATTATTTTGAGGGGTAACGTATAATTCATTAAGTGTGTTTTGGTAATTTTACCCAAAAAATTAGGGGTTTCACGGTTTTTCCACACGGTTTTCAAAACTGTGCACCAACCTTTCACCTCATATTGTCTAGAGAGGGACCCCATATTATTTCATACACCATATTTTTAATGGTTTTTCTAAACCATATGGTCCCCTGAATCTCTCTATCCATCCATCACATCGTTAGGTAAACCATGCATACATGATCGCATGGTTTCAACTGACCATGCGGCCTTGTCCTTTTCTCCACTGTTTGGGGTTCCAAGCACCAAAAAATCCCCATAAAACCTTGAAACATCCCTTAACTTGTTAGGCATCTATATTATGTTCAAAATATGTAATTAAACCAAAAATTAAAGGATCCATACCTCATAGAAAAATCATGTTCTTATAGTCTTCCCCCCTTAAAGGAACTCATCCCTATGTTCACCTTCCAAGGGGGAAAAACACTGTCTAAGAATAACTCTGGCCACTATCCACAAAAATCAGCCTCTTACTATAAAGTCTTATTCTTCACACGGGTTTGCTTCCATAGAACCCAAAAAAAGCGACAGACCAGCCTCAGAGAGCCTTTGTACTCTGGTTAATGATGCATATTGGATATTCCTCAAACAAAGCATCAGTATATAACTCAGCATATTTGGGATCAAAAGTATAAAATGGATTGGAATGATATTTTTAGAGCTATTAAATTTTGAATACTTCTTCCGTTTTAGGGTACCTATGAGGTAATATCAACCATTAGGTCATTGGAATGACTCTATATGGAATTTGAAATGTCCCAACATAATGAGGTGACAACTTCCCTTATATTTTTATCTATCTATACCCATGATTGGGTGATACCCATAGGAAAACACAACCCTAACCCCATACCCAAGAGTTCATCTATGGAAATCAGCATACGATTTCTATCTAGACTGAGTAGTGGGCATATGCTTCCTGACCAGATGAATCTACTCCTAAGTTTCTTCCATGATAAAGGGACCTAATAGCACTACCTCACCCGCCTAAAGCCAGCATAAGGGTGATTGAAACCTTCAATTGTACAAGGCCTCATAAGGATCCATCTGAATCATCACCTAAAAGATATTATTGTAGGATAAAAATATGACAGTGATATTATTCTCCCAAGAATCACATAAATCAATGATGCATGCCCAAAGCTTGTCCTCTAACAATTGTATCATCTATTATGACTAGCCATCGGTATGAGGGTAAATGGTTGTTCTCAGAAGAACCTGTATACTCATAGAATTATATAAATATTGCATAACCTCGATGTGTAATGAGTGCCCTTATCTAAAATGATAGTATGAGGTACCTCATTCAGTTATAAAATATCATGGACATATAGTATTCCCAAATAGTCAACTCAGAAAGTCCACCAGATAAGAAGGAAGTGAGTTACTTTCATTAATCGATCCATGACTACCCAAACAGCTTCACTGCCTTAATATGACCTTAGTAATTCAATGAACAAATCCAAAGAAACATATTTCCATTTCCATTATAGTAATGGAAATGGTTTTAAAAAGGCAAAAAATCATTGGTGCTCTGCCTTCACCTGCAAATAGGTAGAACACCTAGTGATCAAACCTGATATCTAACATTTTATCCTAGAAAACCAATACTAGCATCACATATCTTGAGACTTTTTGGAGAATATGGTATTAATTTCCCACTGGCAAGTATAGGACTCACACATCAATTAATCTCTTATATATATGAACCCAAACACACCCATGGATTCATAGGACATCATCTCCATCAATTGACCAATCTAGAGGCATTTCCTTACCAGAAATATGCTCTCGGAGAACCAAGCCTTTTGGATCTAAAAACTAACTACTCTTCACCCTGTTAGAGAGTGAATATGTAATTTTCAAGGATATAAAAGATGACCGATTGTGAATTTCATGAAACTTTGTATGTGGATTAGAAAAGTGGGACATCAATTTCCATTCATCACATGCTTCCTATATGGCATAAGTTTGAGTTTTATGACCTAGAACATCTATTACTATATCACCCTTTCCAAAAACATAAGAATGATAAAAAACAAAATACATAAGATATTTGAAACATATCAACTATATAATATTCAAGTCATGCTATGAAAATATATATTTTAGATTCTTGTGGTTCGTATATACCATAAATATCTCACCCATTAGACGGTTTCTCTAGCAACATAAATCATGAACAACCACTACTAGCTCGAGGTCTTGTGTTGGGTAGTTTCTCTCATGAGGCCTCAACTACAAAAATATATACACAATAAATCTATCATCATACATAAATACTACACCCATAATAATTCCTAATTCATTATAGAATATTATATATCCTATACCAGATCTGACAGAATCAGAATTGGTTATGAGGTAACCCTTTCTTTTAGCTCCTGAAAGGCCTTATCAAACACTTTTGACCATAGAAATTTAACACCCTTCCTTATTCGACCAGTAAGTTACAGATAAAGACAAGATATGTTTTGTATGAAATTCTGGTAATATTCATCCATCCCTAATTAAATCTGTGTGTAAAACACTTTATTAGGATTCTACTAAGAAAATATAGCACTCAATTTCTCCAGGTCAATATATACTCCTTATTATGAGATAATATGACCTAAGAAGTGAACTTTTTCAGTCCATAAGTGGCTCTTATAAATCCTAGTAAAAATATTACTCACTCTAACTATAATCAAAATACTCTCAATATTTTTAGCATGGCTTCTTTGAGTATAAGAATACTCCAATATATCATCAAAAAAGTCCATGCAAAAATAATACAGATAGGGGTGGAACACCCTATTCATCACATCTATAAAAATTGTGGGAACTTTTGTAATTCTGAACAGTATAGCGAGGTTCTCATATAGACTATACCTTCTATGAAAAGTTTCATAAGGTATATATGAAGACATGACTTACACCTGATGATAACTCGATCTTAGGTAGATCTTAAAGAATACCCTATATCCTTGGAGTTGGTCAATGATAACATCTATCTAAGGAATGGATACCAATTATTAATTGTGAACTAGTTCAACTATCGGCAATCCATGCACAAACAAAGGGTCTCATTGGCCTTATTAGAGAATAGCATGGGAGAACCCCAGGAAGATGTTCTAGGTCAGATAAAACCCATAGCCTCTACATCATCCAACTGTCTCTTGAGATCATAGATCTCATTAGGTGCCATATAATATATAGTAATGGACACTAAATATGCTCTTTGAATGAGCTCAATCATAAAATCTACCTATCTAATAGAAGTTAATCAAGAACAATCATCAAGAAATATGTCCCTGAATTGATATACTATTGGATGAAAAATTTCTAGGTGTATTCCCAGCTCCTCAATGAAGATACTAGCAATCATGGTGGTCACTCCACTCTATCCCATGATCCACTATTCTAGATCTACCATCCTATACATTCCACTCACCCTTGTAGAGATAAATTCCACCCTCTCGTGACGTAAATAACAAACTACAACAATAAAATGATACATAGGCTTGATAGGTAACCAAACTATAAATCTCTAGAATAACATCAAAGCCTATCATCTCGAGAACAAATTGGTCGCATAAGAAGGTATAACAACCTACCTCAAGGGGAAGTCCTTATATTTGTGTATTCCCACTAAACACACTCCCAATTGTGTGTTGAGGGTCATCACCCCATAATAGTACTGAATTTATAGCTAGGGACATTCCATGGTTGATAATGAGATAAAGGAGTGTAGAGAACCTGTATCGAACAAAGAAGATACAATAGTGGAGGCTACTAGAATAGTACCTTGTACTGTACATTGGCCAACAATTTGATCATCATGTATCGGTTGATAGGAATAAACCAACTTGATCTATAACCCTATGTGATAACTAGACAGCCCTAAGAAGGTATACTACATTGGAGTTGATAATCAAAAGTTCGGTTACCATAGTCATGACCTACTACTTGACCAATCCTACCATTTCTACTCCCACTTCCTACCTACCATGTCACAACTGACCATTCCTCTAAAGGTGGAGATGGTGTAGATTCTCTACCACTAGAAGTAGATATAAAGGTCTTACATAATCTCTGAAGATGCCCCATACGGCCTCAAGCATGAAACTCAATAGGGTTTTAATCACACCGAGGCTTTAGATTCCCCTTCCATATACAGTGATAGAAAATAACATATCTACTAGTGTTGATACTCTATTTTCCACTACTCTGATAAGAAACCTCAAGAGTACACTTCCTATTATTGTAATATATATAAACCTACCTCCTCATTGAACCCCTATGTCCAGAACCATTGCCTTCCCATGGTTTTCACTTATTAATAAGGGTCTGGTTCATGATCTCAAAAAACATTGGTAAGAGAAATACATTCACCTAAGTACTGATGGAATTCTTATGCCCATCCTCAAAGTATCTCGTACATGATAGATCATCTCCATCTATAATTATTTAAAAGCACTATAACTCAGGGAAACATGTTGAATAGTCCATAACTGACATAGAACCATACTCCAGGTGCATGAGCTCTCTTACTCGGATAGCTCTTAGTATCTAAGGAAAAAGGTAATCATAGAAGAAAGTATGAAAATTATTCTAGACCATTCCCTAATAATGACTAGACTGGGTAATCACATCCCACCCGTGCTTTTCTAAATCATGGATTATGTAGGTTAAAAGCTTGATCCTCTTATACAGAGTCATCTCTAGATTCTCAAAGCTATATAGAGTGACCCTTATCCAAGACTCAATAGACTGAGGACCTCCATCCCCCGAAAATATGGGAGAAAAATACTATTATAACTCATGTGTCAGATCATCAATGGTAGGTGTAAGTCATGGAACACCATGAATAGACTACATAAACCAAATAAAACTATCATAAATTTGATCATTAGTTCTAGAATCGGGTATATCCGGCATTCCTCAAGTTCCCCTCCATATGGTAAAACTAGAATCTCAGGGTCTAACATATCTGGACTGTTTCTCTCACCACCCTCCTAGCACTTGACATGAGGACTTCATATTAGAATATCTCTATAGATACCAAGCACACACCTCATAACAATATTTGTTAAAAATAAATGTTCTAAAAGATATAGAACATAAGAATAAGTGCTCACTACCAAAGGTATACTACCCTAACTACCTTCTTAGGAGGCCAAGTATTGGTAAGTGTTTGAATCTGATTCATTGGGGTTCTATTAGGTGAAGGGTCAATTGAATTTCCCCCCTCATTACTGGAAACCATTTTAAATTATAGCCATGATTTAAATTTCATTTTTTAATTTTCATAGAAACAGATATCAAGGTTCAATTATAATTGATCACCATTCCTAGTGAATAAGGTCTCATACACATTATCACTACAAATGAAACCAATTTAATTTCTATTTATCCCCATCTATATTCAGTCTCATGATGTAATGGGTAATATAAGATGACTCAAATTTTCAAATTACCCATTCCAATCCATGATGACCGGTACACATCATAAGTTGAAACTTGAAATAACTCTCTCACAGCCAATGTTATGCTCATGTAACCAGAGCTATATAGATGACATGGGTAGAAACCATTTATTTATGATGCCTCCATCATCCTATAAAGGAAACCAATATTTATATTAATGAAAACAATTTAAATAATTAATATCGTACCCTAAAATACAATTTCACCAATACATTCATATATATTAAGTATTGATCAATCAGAAATCATAGGAAATTCCAGAAAATTCAAGTAATATAATTCACCTATATGGCATTTCAATATGAATGGAATGTGAATTCTAGGTCCCTACAATGATGCATGTTACAATGATCCTTTACCTTATCTCTATGAACCAAGGATAAAAATGAAATCGTCAATCAATATAATACTAATAACCATCACATAGCATGTGATTTACCCAATGTTTAATGTTAATCAACTTGTAATAAGAAAAATATAAAACAATTGTTATTATTTTAGGTAACTCATAATTTACCCCAAACATCGCTTATTTATTCCCAAGAACATCTTATAAATAATTTCCAAATAATTCATAATCTCAATTATAATGTCTAAAAATAGTAAATTAAGAAAAGAAACCCCTTTGATACCTATTTGAGATGTACCGACCTAGAAGTTACTAAATGGGTTCCCCAATCTGATGGGCCACATGGCCTCAAGCATGCCTCCCCATATGCTAGAGGATTCCGACTAGTAGAGAGGTACTAGAGTATGACCCTGGGGAGACTATTCCCTCATAACTAAAGTGGATTACAGTGGATAAGTAATATAGATAAACAATAGAATCATGCGTAAATAGATGGCATAGTGGAAACAGACACTATTACAACTAGACGAGTAACTTGTCATAGTGGAAGCATGATATAAACATCCAATAAAAATATTACAATGAAAATTTAGAAAATTAATCATATAAAAAAGATGATGATAATGTATTGTATGTCTCCACCAAAATGGGAAAAAGTATGCATGAAATCAAGAAATACATGCAATACAAAATAATCAAAAAGAAGCCAAAACCAATCAAGAATCCCGAGTGTTGGGCCAATCATCTACTACCAAGCTCTATTTTAATGTAAGAAATCAATATAATATTTTCATATTAGGATTCTTCCCCTTTTCAACACCTACATACATGTAATATTTTAGGGTACCATCAGCATCCCAGATAGGGTATTGTATAAATCTTAGTAGGCTACCCCCAACGGCATCTATACCATCCAGTCTGTAAATATAAACCAAAACAGTGTACAGGTATATATGAAATTAAATCAATTCTTGAATGATAACTGGTACCTACATCATCCTTTAGTGGTAATGAATATGAACATGCAATCATTTAATTATTTATTTTCTTGTTTATATAAATAAGTCACATGAGGTATGACATCAATAAAAATGTACCATGATTATTATAATAATAAAGGATCCAAGTTATAACAAGGAATACTATGATGATAATAGTAAATTGGGTCTAAGGTAACAACTAGGGCATCTTTGACCTTAGGAGTCAATCCAGCTCAGTACAAACATACAGCCTAGCTATAAGCATCTGAGTGTAATCCATGGGGTGTCACCCAAGGTTTTCCACTCTAACTAGTTCTACCTGATTCTAGAGATCATGTCCATGGTAAAATGGGCTAAGCATGACTGGGCCCAATGGGGCGAATCCATGGTCCCACATATCTATAGATATCAAGCCCGACCGAAGGAGTGTATCCAAGGAATCCTAATATTTATATAATAGTGAAGGGATCCTACGACATCATATCGGGTATCTATTATTAGAAAAGGGCCATGTTCCAAGGTTGGTATCTCCATTGGAAAATTGATCCTTGAAACATAGTGGATTCATGTGAGTTCTAAAGGCATTCCCTCAAGAATCAAATGATGGATCAAGTGTGTCCACTCAAATAAATATGAAAATTCTATTTGAAATAGAGAACTTATACTTATAACATTAATTAATTATTCCATTTAATACTCATGCCATTTCAAAATTCAAAAGGTTCATCCCATTGTCTTTCATAAAAAGTGACAAGGATGGAAGAAAATAAAACCATTAATTAATTTAATTACTTAATCAATTATTATTTTCCAATCCTTTTCCTTTCATAAGCATGATGATTTAGTCAAAGGACGTGTAACCATATTCAATTCAATTGTATTTAACTAGTCCATGTTTTACTTATAATATACTTTAATCTTACAATTAGGTCTCATTTAATATATTAAGGAAATTAATATATAAGGTTATAGTGATACTAAAATTTTATATCCATTAGAAACTCATTATATTATTAAACACTTACCTTTATTAAGGCCAAGTCAAAGCACACATAAATGGGGTTGCAGGTAGTCCTAACAAACCACTAGAGGCATAAAGGTGGAAACACCCTACTTAGGGTGGTCAAAGGTGTGGTTATAAAGTCAAATAAATATAATTAACATTTATTTAAGTGCCTCTATAATACAATAACAATGATTATAATAAAAGTATATTAATTAAACAAGAAACTCTTGGTGAAATCAACATGCACATAACTATGTCAGTTTATAAAATGCCGAGACTTAAGGGGTGAGTCATATAAAACCTACCATATACCCATAATACTCTCCCCATTTAATATGAGCCCTTATTTTGGCCTGAATTGTAAGAAAATGTTATAATGGATAAATTCCTTTAAAATAAGGCATATATTCTTACATAAAAATAGCATATTTTAGAGGAAAACAAACGATGAATGACTCAAGGTGAATATATTAATTCTCAATGCACATCCAAAAAGATAAACAATGATCATATTGGACTTAAGTCAAAGGACTGAGGTAATAAAAACTATTGAAGAGGGATTGGGAGATTATTATAGGATTAAAAGGAGATATTGAGTCACTGGAATGATGAAAATAAGAGGGAGGGATAAGTTATAATTCATTAAGGTTACTTTAGTAATTTTTCCAAAAACATTAGTGGTAAGACGGATTGGTCACACAGTTGGCCAAACTGTGTTCCTCCCATTTTCTAAAGAGGTACCCCATATGGTTTTATAGACCCTCTTTTTCACAATTTCCCCAAACCATGTGGTCTCATGAATCCCTTTATCCATCCATCACACGGTTATGGAAACCTTGCAGACCGGCTCACAATGTTTCTATTATCTATTTTTTCCATTCCTTTTATTCACCCGCTAGGGTTTCCAGCTCTGAATAATCCCTGGACAACCCTGAAGCAACTGTGAACTCTTTAAGAATCCATATTAGTTTCAAAGCATGGAATTAATATGAAATTTAATGGATCGATGCCTCAAAGAAAAATCAGATTCTTACATTAGTTATACCCCCTGATCCCATACGTAACATATCCTGATATGTTGACATTACCTAATAAATTATATTTTTATCTAGTCAAAAATATCATATTAAAAATTAATAAATATGTGTTCTACAAGATTTCAATCAATATATCCGAAAAATACAAGGAAATAAAATGGTTTTTATATCCTTCTCAATTGGATCCCTAATGAAGCATTCATAATTTAATCAATAAACATGACATGATGATCCCATAGAAAATAAATTCTTATCCAATGAGTTTATGAATAATTCGAGGTAAATAGAACTCAACAAAGATTATTGACTAAAAATTATTATTTTTATTTCAAAAGCACTTTTGAGGCAAAAGTGGGAAACCAGATTGACATCAAGACTAAAATCATAATTATGCCTCCATGGGCCAAGTTCCTCAAGACAAAAGGAAATCCAATTCAAAATTAAGAAGAAGCCCCAACCTAGCAAATACAAAAAATACGATCCGTGTCCACCTTCTCATCGCTGCTCGACTAGATGTCATGTACAAGGATGCACAGGCCAGGTACCGATGGCAAACACCATACCCTCTTAAAACATCCCAATCCAGATAACGATGGAGATAAGAACACTCTCTACTTTGAACCTCATCTGAGACACTCCCTTGAAAGTAACATGGATATATTATCCCATGGAACAAGGCCACAGTTCCCAGAATTCCCAAAAATCAAACCACAAAAACCTCATTAATGCATAATACAAAAAAACCTTCACCAAATTGTAAAAACCCAAAGTTTCATCCTCTTAGATCGTCGCGTCTTCACTTTCTACAAAATTGTAGACAGAACACATGAGGAGCTCCTAAAACAGAATGACCTTCCTCTATAATACCACATCAAAAAAATCCATCATCTGTGAAACCACATCAAGAAAAAATCTGTAATCAAACTACCAGGCTCCATCGCAAGTTGCAAAACCAAATCCAAAAAACCCAGAAATCCCAAATCATAATCATAAATAGAAAAATATTATCATAAGTCAATAAGAAAAAAAACCAAAATCCAAAAGGCATTCATGGGTATTGTTGCAAACGAAGCTAGATCCCATCGTCGCTTTCACACAATCGTCCAGAGGAAACCTCGAACCACTGCGCACACTCTCAGCCGTCACAAACCCGCACGTCGATCCAAAACAGGAGCTGGAGCATGACTGCATGCTCCACCATGCTTCCAGATGAAACCCCACCCAATAAAGAGGGGTACGTCGTCGCAATAGCACTGAGGAGGAGCAAGGAAGCAGTTTGATGATGACCCAAAGTAGAGCAAGATTGGCGGTGACAGAGGAAAACCTATCAAGATGGTTCCCCTTAAGGTCTCATCAATAAATAAAGTTTATTAAGCATATAGTATTTACACTATATATGAAATGGATATATGGTTGAGTAAAATATTTCCCTAATCAATTGATGCATTGGTAATCTAAGTGAACACCATTTAATCAAGTAATAGAACATATGGAACTCACATAAGAAAAGAATTAGAATTAAATCATGCCTATAAAATTTTATGATTAGGTAAGAAAAAATTAGTGATGGATCATACCATATATATAAAAGATAATTTCATAACCATCCATAAATAGAACGTGGGGGTATCATTTGAATAATACCATTGATCAAGGAAATGGTATTGATTAATAACACTCTTAGAAGCATTTCAAAAATTGATTAGAAAATAAGAAATTAACTTTTCCATTGAAAAAAATTTAAAAATAAATATATTATTAATCCATGAGAATAATAATTTCCAAGATGAAAACATGAAATCATATAGAGTTGGTCTCTTAGAAAATGATAAAGGAAAAGGAAGTATACGTTCACACATAAACTTGTAAAAGATGTTCCATTTGGTTGAAAACTACCCACACGGAAACATTTAAATGATTTCACTTTAAAAAAAATATTTTAAAAAATCAAGGTAGTTGAAAATTTCATTTTTAAGTCAATTTTTAAATAAGGAATTTGAGAATATTTTAAAACATTACATTATAAGAAAACATTTTTGAAAACTAATCATACAAAAAACGTTTAAATTATTTTAAAAAAATTTATTGACTCATGTTATTTTTTGTAAATAGGTCCCTTTCATTAAATTGAAGAATAATGGATATAATTAAGATCAAATTATAGAAGATAATTCATGACTCATGGAAAAAGAACTTGATTCAAGAAAACATTTTATAATTGAATAATCTTTTGATCAAGACCATTGAGAAAAAAAGAGCATGAAAATGAAACTAAAATACCACATATATATCATATTTTCTGAAAAATAATAATTTTTTAGAATTTACATCATATAATAGTAATGTTTTACATAAAGTAAATGTGTCGCAATGAACGGAGTTTAAGAAAAAAATCAATCATGGCTTAAAAAATTATTATAAAAACTTTAAAAGAAGAAGATATTGAATTTGAAGATAAAATACCATGAATATGGATGGTTAATTATATTAAATATACAATTGGTATTAAATGAACTATTGAAAATAAATTAGGTGAATAGAAGAACATGTACCTCAAAGAAGGAAGTTTTGAGACAAAGCTCTTACCATGTTTCTCTGCATAGTCGGATGCACTCTACACTCCTTTATAAAAAATGTAAATATATTAATGAATAATTTATGTATGATATTAATACCAACATTTTTTTTAAAAATTTCCATTTATAAGAATTATCTACATGTATATTAGTTATTTTTTTTCTTATTTCCCCATATTGGGAGTTTATATTTTACATCGTTCATAGTAGATTCATAGGAGCAGTGTTGGTATTTCTTCCACTTATAATTTTCATCATTATAAGTTCCGTAAATTTACTATAATATACTACTTATAATGATTTATTAATTTTATATTTCTTTCCATTAGTACTTTAATCTTTTTCCTTGAAGATGAAATCAGGAATGAACATTTTTTAGTTATTTCCAATCTACAAAGTGTACATTCTTAATTAATGGCTTAAATATTATTGTATCACTTATAGAACCAATAACCAATAACTATATAAATATATATCATATTATACTAGTAATTAATTTCTCATAATCATCCATGAAATAATTTTGTAGTATTTTTCAAATATGTGGTCAGAGTGACCTGAACCTAAACACACTTTGACTCAATTGGTGAGTATGGTAAAGGAGGAATTCATTTTGACATAATAACATTATATAAAAATAATAATTATATTATATTAAATATTTTATTATTGTAAAATATATTTTAATATGTTTTTATAAATAAATAAAAAGTATAAGAATAATTAAAAAATAATTCTTTGTATAGGCGTTAGTCCGTACAACACATGATTAGTGTTTCCCATTACCTAATTAATGAGAGGTGTGAAAGTGATATTATTTGATAATTTAAGAATAATAAATAAATTATATAAAACACATTCATTATTCAATTCCTTTATTAATTCCATACATGAGAGTTGGTGATGAAAAATCAAAAGCATCACTTCATGGAGGTGATAATATGTGCACACACACTAAAGTAAATTCTTGTTTTTCTTAGTGCATGGAAGAGAATAAATATAGGATGTTCCATTATTATAATAAAATATCAACACACTAATTATTTTAAGTTTCTTATTATAATATGTTTATGGTTGGTTTGTAAATTTAATAATAAGAAACAAACATTATGAAATATGTGATACCTATTTTGAGACATTGAACTTCCTCTTGATGAAGGACTTATATTTGACTGACATAATATAATTTTTGGTGACTAGGGGAACTATGGAATGTAAAGTAAATAAAGCAGAGGAAATTTTGGAAGGGTTTCAAGACAATTTATAAATATTATTGGAATATTGAAGGGGAGTAAATGATCTGTTTTTTAAAAGTGAGGAAGAGGGTCTTTTCGATGGAAAATAATGGTAAGTAAGGGGTTAGGTTAGAAAGGCATTAAAATTAAGTGATTTAGGTGAGGTAAGGTTGGTAATACATGTAGGTAAGACATTAAAACAAAATAAATGTTTTCTTTAAGGTTTAAAGGTCAAGTTAAATTAAGAAAAATCGATTCACCTTAGATTAGTATTATAAACACTTTTTAGTCCTAACTAAATATTAATCATATCAAGTATTTAATTACAAAAAATGAAAGGTGACCTTTATTAAGAGAATTTTTAAATGATAAATCTAAATTTTATATCTATTTTAAAAAATTAATTTCATAAATATCATAAAATATGATTGTAAATTACAGACACATAACACATAAAACTTGTTTCTAAATATAGGAGGGTTCTTCAAATTTAATAAAATTAGATAAATTTTTTATTATTATTAATTTTCATGATAGTAATTTATTTAATATAAAAAATTAAGGTTATGGGACATTAAAATCCATCCATAAGAAAATTTTAAATAAAATATTTATTTGTTGAAAGAAAATATATGAAACATCTTTATTTATTAAAGTTGCATTTTACTTTCATGTTAAAAATGTTGGGAATGGGTTTTATAAGTATAAATAATATTTTAAAATGAATAATATTATTATTTGGTCTCATATTTGACCACGTAAATGGTTTTATTACCTTATAGTTCCTTATTTTATATTGATAATGTCTTGAAAAATATAATTTTCATAAAAAACCGCATCTTTGTCTAAATATTGATATTTTTTAAAAATGATAAAAAATTCATACAATGTATATTTTTATATTATAAATTAAAAAATAAATTTTATTTTGTCTTGTTATATATCTATAAATTATATATTTAAATATTAATATAAAATATACATTATAACGATAAATTGATTTTATTTAAAAGTATCTTCTTAAAAATTATGTTTTTCTAATATTATTTCATACTAATATTATAATTTAAATAATTTCAATATATTATATAATTTATTGATATATTATATATTATAATAATGATAATTTGAAGATAATAATTTTAATTTAATAATTTATCATAACAATAATTTTAGTGTGTGTAAAGAATGATATCAAACTCATTATTATTTAATTGAGAATATATATACTAAAATCTGAGGATGTTTCAAGATTAGTGTTACATGTGATAAATTTTGTTAGAGATAGTATTAATTTAAAGGGTCCAAAATCTTGGGTCGTTGCACCATTTATCCCAACATTAAAATTTCAAACTTCTTTTTCATCTTCTCAAAAATATACCTCCCAAATATACACATTGTATCTAAAGAAAGTACATCATTAATGTGCACTATGATAATAAATGTACTAGTGAAAATATCCTTCACATATAAATTACTATCAATTTTTCATTTTATAAATCTCATATATCTTATTCAGACATCAAGTTCTGAGTACTAGTCTCTGAAGTCCTGTTTCAATCCGTAAAAATCCTTTTTGATTCTAAAAACTATGATTCCATTAACATAATGGATACAACCATATAGGGTCTCAGTAAACACTTTCTCTTCAGGTTTAACTTTTAGGAATATTGATTTCTCATCAGTTTGATAAATGTTTTAGTATTCATATGCATCTATAGACAAGAACATCTTGACTATTTCAATCCTTACTACTGGAGTAAAAATTTCATAAAAGTATATTCCTTCCATTTGAAAATATCCTTTGTATACTAGCCTAGATTTTTTTCTTTCCACCACACCTTTCTCATTCACTCTATTTCTAAACACTCCTTTTATGCCAATTATATTTTTATCTTTGGGCCTTGGAACTAACTCCTAGGAGGAGTTGTTTTAAATTTTTTCAGATAATAATTCATTACCTTCACCCATGCTTAATACTTAATAACTTCATCCACAGTTATTGGATAAATCTAGGATATAAGTATTTTATGGTTTTATAATTTTAGTATTATTCTAGTTTAGATTGAAGCCCCTTTTTGCTTATTATATTATATTTATCAACATGTTTTTACAAACATTCATGTTTGAAACCCTAGTTTTCAGTAGCTTTATCATCAAAGGTCTAATCCGAGATAATATTTAAAAAATGTCCTCATATTCTTCTAATTATGAAACTTATTCTTCCAAATTATGCTTGTTTCCAACCTGTTTTAACACATATTCAACCTCAAAAAACACATATATTTTTTTCTAATATAGAATTATTTGAACATCATAATAGTTCATTAACTTGTTTAACCTATTTTTCTAGAATTGTTTTCCATTAACATCATATAATTAGCCAATAAAATCTTATTTATTATACTTGTTTTCAAAATTACTCAGATTTATATTTTTTTTTCTTTTTAAAAAATAGAGAACCAAATAATTTTAAAAAATTAACAATAGAATTATTCTTGTGACATATCTCATAAAAATTGAGGTGTGTCTTGGGTCTTAAAATAAATTGGTCCTTAAAATGTATATAAGTACACAAGAATTTTATCCAAAAAAAATTATATTATTTTTTTAGCTAACAATGTCCAATCTATTTTGAAAATCATTCTATTCCTTCACTCTATAACACCATTCTGTTGATGAGTGTATGGGGTATTTAATTGATGTTAATACCATACATGGGAAGATATTTTTCAAATTAATCACATGTGTTTTCCATTATCAAATCTCAAATTATTAATAAACATATCTAAATATTTTTAAACTTGTCAACTAAAAATTTAAACAATACAATGGATTATGAATTATGCATAAAAAATGGGTCATTCGAGTATAGTCATAAATTAATGGGATGAAATGAAAGTCACCACTTTTATACCTTTACCTCGCTGAACCACATAAATATGTGTGTATTAGTTCCAGTGTTCTAATAGGAAAAATGGATACCATCTTATGTAATTATTATTTCATCTTCTATTTTCAACATTATCTACAAACAATATGAATTTTTGTTTTCAGGTTAGGAATATCTCTCACAACTTCATATTTTTTGGATTATTATTAGATTTATTTATCCAATATAACCACGCCTTATGTACTGAAGCATGATATAATCTTTTTCACCCATGTAAAAAGAGTTGTTTTAATCACCAATCAGAATTCTTTTCTCATTGGTTACTTTTCCTTGTCTAATTATCCTTCCATCCTTAAAGATTTTAATGATACATGAGTCACTTAAGATGAAAACCTCATTCCCATCAACATAGATATATTTAACACTTTATATATTATGGTTAAACCCTTCTAGATATAAATATCATTTAATTTCATATTTTGAGATTCAATTTCAGTCAATTCAGTCCCCCTGATTTTTAATGAGAAGTCAATAATAAAGGTGAATTCTCCACCTTGATGATTCTAAAAAAAATCTTAAAATCACCTATCATGTGGTAATAACATCCAATATCAAGAACACAAGACCCGATTATTTTAAATGACTTCAATAAAAAAATTCGAGACATGCTTTTTATTCCTTGGAATTATAAATACTTTTTTCCTTTCTCATCAGAGGAAAAATCTCCTAAAATTCTTTTTCATACACTTCTAGACACTATAAACCTTATTCTCACACCAACTATAAAATTCCTCAAGATACTCAGATTTTTTTGGAGTTGGAAAAATGGAATCATTTTTATTTTATGCATGTATTATAATTCTTCTAAAGTCCTCCTTCTTACTTCTTATATATTTGGATGCATATTTTTACTTTTTTTCACTTATTTATTTAATATTTCTCATCTTCTTCAAAATCATCATCATCACCCTTTTCTTTGTACAATTTATAGAAATATGTTCAATTACATTGAATTTATAAAATATTAGTGTAAATTTACTTTTAATTATACTCTTTCATTTCCTAAATTTATTTGAAATAACATCAATAAATCTTTGATAATCTTAACCTTCATTTTCATCCTCATATTCACATTGATTACCATAATAATATTTCTTAGTTTTCCTCTTCCTCATGGCCGAACAAACCATTTCATATTTAGCATTTTTATTTAATGATATAATTTTTCTAATTTCATAATCTTTGAGAATTTAATACAATTCATCTAGGATAAATTGTATATATCTTATAGATGAGAGATATTAAAAAACTTATAAAAAAATTCCTCATGAAAAATTTATCAATAGTATAAAACTGAAGTTTTTCTCCAAATCCTTTAATATTGATTAAAATTTCATTGACCCAAGTTAAGTAATTATTGATATTATCTTCCTCATGTGCCTTGATTTTTTCAAACCTTCACCTAAAAATCTCTCATTTTTCTTCCATGATTTTTACATTTCCCTCATAGTTACCCAATAATTTATCCCATATTTCTCTAGTTAATTAAAATAAAATAACTTTTGTGTAAATATTTTTTGAAAATGTCATCAGAAAGGAATTTGTTCCTAACCATAAACCATCATATTTCTTTTCTGAAAATTTCATTAGATCATCCTTCATAATTGGTAAAAACATCACAATTATTGCATATATAATTTCTAATCCATGGGATAAAAGATATGGTAACATCTTATTATTTATAATATGATAGTTCTTTAAATAAAAAATTGGAAATATTCTATTGTTAATATAATTTTTATCATCCATTACTGGATTTTGGTTAGATCAATCCGAGGGAATAATGCTCCAAAACTAGTTAAAGAGCATATGACTTGATTACACCAGTGAGAATGGGTTGAATCAGTGGAGAATATATTTAAAAAAAATCCATTTAAATTAACCTCGACAACCTGTAATGGTTCGATCCACTCAAATATAAAATATAAACTTCCCTTATTTCTATAGAAAATAAATAAATAATGAATATAAATATTTCTATAAGGCATAGCCCCTTTTCGGGAAACCTTCTCATTGTTATGGTTGTTTAATCCCCCTAACCACTAATTTTTCACTATAAGAAAAACTTTTTACAAACCTATATTATTGGAATAGAGTCACATTATGACCATACAGAGTTACAATAGACTATGTTGCATCACACTACATTGATTCAAAAAATTAATTAGTATGATAAAGATCTTCTTAAGTGATTAGTTTCTTTAGAAATTGAATATGTATATATTCCTTGATGATCCTCCTTGATATTCAAGAAAATTTCCTCAATTAATTTATATCTTTATGTATAACTTCTTCTCAATATTATACAAAGATTATCTATTGGTAGATCATGTTTAACCTGGTATAGATGAAGATATCATAACTTTAGGTTTCAGACTCTTCTCTTCATAATTTCTCTTAATGATTTGATACTCTATATTTTTTCAAATTATGAATGTATATTATATCTCTTTGATAGATCCTCATATTTAGAAAAATAAAAATACTACAATTAATTTAATTACACTAATTCATTTTTCATTGTATCATTCTTGGTTCTTCTCAATAGAATTATACACCAAGATCCTCCACATTTCCATAAATGGTTATCTTTAAAAACATTCACCACAAAAACCTAAATATTCTTCTATTTATTTAATTTCATGTCAATATTAAAATACCACTTCTACCCTTATTCTTGTTTACAACTTTAGAAAAACCCATTATAGAATCTCATTTATCTTTGATTGATATAAATAATAATCCATAAATGATGCATCTCTGAATTTCCAATAATGACTATCATATTATTAATCTAACTAAATAAACTTGTGCTAACCACTTTTCATATTATACCTTGAGGAATATTTCCATGATGAAAAATAAAAAATATCATCTTAGATAACTACTAAATTAGTATCATGAGTTTATTAAAACTAAAAAAATCAGCATCATAAAGAAATTATAGATTTAGTATTTGAAGTTTCATTTTATATAGACTGGAGTTCATATTCTATAATAATTTGTTAGTTAGAATAAACTTTATGTTTTAACTGAATATAAGAAATAAACACCCATTTTAATTTTTTCAATTGAAAAATCTTGAAATTTATTTAAATGTGATGTTTTAGTCATTGAAGATCATCTTTATCATCGTTATATATTGTATCCATAGAATATTCAAACTCTAGAGATTCATATTTTTAGTCAATAGATCCCTCTGAAAATAATTAATAGTTGATGCTAAAACATATGGAATGATGGTTATGTGAATGTATTAATGGTTATTCAAAGTAATATAATGGTTAAAATAATCATGTATATGGTGTATATTTGATTATTATGCACAATATATTCATGTTTACATTTTTCAATGATATAAAGATAATGATTACATAACACTCAGTTATTTCTTACGCAGAACATGGATGGTGTTTATGTTCACAAAGGATATTCTAAAATGATGGTTACACATCAAAAACATTATGTTTATATAGCATATAGAAATGATTCATATGCATAAATCCAAAACCTCTTTAAATGAATAGATAAATTATTTAATATACCTCATTTCAACTTATAAAATATCAAAAACATTCTTTATATATTAAAAAAACACATAAAAACCTAATATGATTTATAAAAAATACATGGTCACTTCACCTATGTCAATAGATATAAGTGATTACTCATAAGTGTCACTATATCACTTGATTCCTGGGTGATACTCTAGTGCTTTATTTCACTCAATGTCTAAGAGAGGAAATATGAATAAATTTATTTTTTGATGGTTATTAATGGTATATAGTATGGAAAAAAACTATCATGATAGTTGATATGGTATACACTACACAAAATAGGGGTATAGTGATGATTATTATTTATGTTGGTGGAATTTTGAACCACTGTAAATTGTTTTTAAAATAACCACTAATATTGGTGTAGGCATCTAACTTGTGATGGTTTTTGTCATTTAGTGTCATTTTTTGGGATGTTTCGTGAAATGTTTTTTAGAGGAAGTAATTTTGTTTTTTAGAGGAATATTTTCTACTCATAACTATTAAGTATTTCTTAGAGGTTTAAACCACTTTTATATTTAATTATATATAACATAGGATTAAAAAACTACTAATTTTTTAACCATATATCGTAATGGTTTAAACCATTTCAATATATTTCTATGAAAAAAATAAAAAACTACCTAAGTTTCATCCTCATAAAAATAAATAGAATCACACATATTCAAAACATCATACCAAATATTAATGAACTATAACAAACCTACTATAAAGGGATTTTCAATTAAAACATAATAAAAATAAAACTACAAACCAAACCTATATTATGAACATAAGAAAATTTATCATAAGGATATACACACAACTTGCATCAAAATTCACCAATATACACACCAGTGAACCACAATCAAGATGCACACAAGAATTTGATAATCTAAGGCATCACCCATAAAAGGTCAAAAAAACCCAAAACTGGAACAATAAATCCTATTTTTATTTTCTTTTGAAACCAAGGAAAATCCATTTTATAATTCACTTCAACAAGGAAACGTGTTGCATATTACTCATGTTATTCCCTTAGAAAAATCCTATCAAACATTATTTATAGACCAATTTTTTTGTTTTGATGTACCATTTCAAAACCCATTTTATAGATAACCATTCCCATTTTTAAATTCAAATTAGATCCAATTAACCATTAAAATCACATTTTAAAATGGAAACTCATTTTACTTTTAAGATTAAATACATGCCTCCAAAATATCCAAAAAATGGAAACTAAAAATCATTTGACTATGGAACCACTGTCAAATGGTTTAGTAAGCTAGGTGGTCCATATTATAACTTAGGACAACATGAGAACTTACAAATCTTATTGGGAAACTCACATAAGACAAGAAATATATAGACAAGAATAATAATAAAGTCACATGAATATAAAATCCTTATAAGACCAATGGATAGTAATATAATGGACACCTACCTATAAATAGACCATGAAAAACCAACTATAAGTGGATAAAAATAAAATTATAAAAACTGCAAACTAAACTAATATTATAAAATTGATAAATCCTGAATCTAATGTACTAATTTAAACAAAAAAAGACCAAAATTGTAAAATTTCCACAAATATAGCTTTTAAAATTCCATTTAAATGATTTTTAACCCCATTATTATGTTTTTAAAAATCACCTTTCCAAATAGAAATCTCCAGCATTAACAAAACAATTCAAAACATATACAATTTAAAACATTATATAATCATGATTAAATCATAATAGAGAATAAAACAAACCATTAGCCATAATAAAAAATTTAAATCTAGGAGAATCGTGAAATCATTTGACTATAAATTTTAAAATCCCTTGTAATCATGGAATTCATCGTTTATTTTTCATTTTGTATATAAATATAAATATATGTAACTCAAGAAAACAAAAAATTAAGAACCCACATATAATATAGTAAAATGAATTTTATTTTATACACTCATCACTTACTTATAACCTCCCCATTATATGGGCCAAACAAACTATCCCCCCTAAAATGAGCTTACTAAAATCCCTAATTTAATCACAATAATTATATGATACCCATCCCAACTCAAATATAACATTTACTTAAAGGAAAAAAATTAATTAAACTACAGTTTAATAATTTACATAGAATCATTTAAAAAATAACCCAAAGAGACTAATAATGATGAGTATAGGGGAAACTTTGGAAGAAAGCATATAAAATCAACCAATCATATAGATTAATTATAATATAATAGAAATAGTGACATCCCCTACCTCAAACTAAAACATGGTTTCTCAATCACCATATCATTTTTTATGTTATTCATCAGTTTAGTTATACATCACGATCAGTGAATCCAAATTCAACCGTCATAACTACTCAATAAACTAATATCGAAGCTTTCTCTGTCTCCATCTCCAATATCTACTACCGGAACCTATATGATAATTTTCTTGAAAATTAAATAGTTCTATATATTTAAATTTAATGTTAATACTACAAAACTTTTTTGTACTAAATGATTATTAATTTGTGTTATTCACCTGATCACTGAAACCATCCATCGATCCAATAGAACTGGGTACACATCTATTCATCTTTTGATAAAAATAAACTAAAGCATTCAAAAAATAAATGACCTTCACATATTACATATGTATATGATCCCCCTAATGCTTGATTATTCTCCCTTTTTCCTAAATTATACTTATCATTACCTAAAACTTCTTCTGAGAATCTCGGGGTAGGGAGTAACTACTACCAGGAGTACATCTGATTGCAATCCCCAATTACCTGTGAAAGACTTCAGATGGTACTAATCTCAAACTTATCCAATTCACGAGACTTGGATGCTTCTTCCTAAGGACTAGACTAGCCGGATCATCCTGGGAAACCGAGAGGGAATTCCCAATATTAGAACACCATAATTATTTTATTTTCCCAAATAAATTAAATATAAGTAATATTTAAAGTAATACATATTAACAATGTGACAACTAGTAATAAGTTATTAAGATCAAAAATTAATTTATACCCCTAACTTCTTTATTAAGATCATTCATATAAATCCCCTTGTATTTCATATGAATATCCAACAAAAGTTCCATTCATGAGACTTGGTTCCATAAATTATTTTACTATATTAAACAAAGATAAATAAAAAATTATATATAAAATAGATAATCTTATCTAATAAATAATATAACTAAGGAAAATATTAACATAATTGATCAATTTCTTGAAAAAAAATGAACTCACAGTGTAGGGGATGATTTTTTAGCTCATATTGATACATTGTTTCTTCATTCATCCTAAAATAAAAAACATATAATTTAATATTACTATATTCAATTTTACATCCTTTTTATATTCATGTATATATGTAAAATTAGATTGATATAATAATATATTTTTCAATACCATGTTCTTTTCATGGTGATGGATATCAAAAAACCCCTTCCACTACTCTCTAGGTACCCCTTTTGGTACATTATTATATTTCTATTGAGTGTTAAATGATGTATCATTGAATTTAGTCCATAATCATCATTTAAAATATTTCTATTTTTACTCAAACTTTTCATAATCCACTTTAATGTGATATGATCAGAAATAGTAAAGTGGACTAACATCTATAAAAAGAGATTAAATTTTAAAATATTATAACTTAATTAAAAAATGACATTCAATTAATTCATAATATATTAAAATTAAAATTATCTTGGAATCAAATACTTTATTCATCCATGATTGAGGCATACACCTCCAATCAAAATATGAAATCGAAAGGGTAATCGAATCAGCCTCCTAATGTACTACAATATGGACAAACAATCTCACATCATCATCTATGGGGATAACATAACAATTAAATGGGACAACTATATTCAATTAATTTAGACTTTATACATTTTAAATATTAATTTTTATTTTAGTAGTAACATTATTTCTTTATTTTTTGAAAAAAAATAGTTATTAGTATAAACAAGTGAAATTAATTTATTCACATTAAAATTTGTACTTACAACTGTCCCCGACCAATATCCACAATATTAAATAGGAGTAACCACATGTTCCCTTATTGTGGATTCACCGCATGATTAATATATTGAATCTAGATGCAATATGATAGATGATGATGGGATGGAGAAGGAGGGTGTTCTAGATATTGATGGGAGAGATACAAAGGATGTGGAAAATACTAATAGAGGTTAGACGGGGGGTGTCTAAGATTTTTTGGGGAAGGAGCCTAATAGATCATCAGTTGTTTATGTGGTCAAGGGAATTTCAATTGGGGTTCAAATAGGATTAGTGACATTCTTATTACTTGTAATTCCTATTATTTAATAAAATAACACCAAAACATATATTTACAAAAAATCATGTAGAAAAAGAAATTTAGAAATGATAAGAGATAAACAGTACTATAAAACATAATACACATGTCTATTATAATTAATGAATTCACATTCAAACAAATATGACATTTAATTCATAAAAATTAAACAAATCATGCATAATAATCAATTTAAATATGATAACAAATCCATAGTACTCGAAATGAATAACATATAACATAGGTTTCTAATAGGTTAATGGATGATTGCACATAAAATCATTTTGTCCTTCAATCATGTCATTATCTAGATTCATCATTATATCATATACATCATCCACCCTTGAAAGACTAATATTTTCAATATCATGATGTAAAAATAATTAAATTTATTTCTGTTTATGGGACTTAATTTTATGGGTCAAATCTTCCACTTCATCACCCATATCATACATGTCTCTTTGTTTTAGGTGAACAACCACACTCCACCCTTCATCCATGACATATTACACATAATTTACCAATTTCTCATATTATAAAAAGATATATGTATCATGTAATTAATGTTCACTAACATCCAATAAGCAAGAGAAGTTCCCAAAATTAAATTGCAAGGAATATATTTTAATACCCCCGGTAATATCAACCCTCGTGAATTTGAATAAAATAACTAAAAAAATATCGTGGTAGTTTAATTTGATAATGTCAATCAACTTTCTATAGTATAATTATTCAAAATCTATAAATATACCATTATTATATGTTTTTGAACCATCTTCTCGATTGGATTTATGAAATTTGAATCCATTCACAATTTAATCATTGAACTTTATATCCTATTTTAGAGGACCTCAAGACATAAAATTCAAATCTTCTAAAAACATAGCTTGAGTTTTAGTATTCATGAACTAAAAAAAGTAATATAAAATATTTGATTTAAAAAATATATATGTAAACCTAATATCAATATTGATTGAATTATTTATGAACTTACACGATGTGAAAACCATTCTATGAGATCTTTATTAATAGATTTTGTTATATATTTCTCATTTTGTGTTCAAATTATCAGTCTTCTCTTTGTTTGTATTCTAATATCTTCAATAAATCAATCTATTATTTCACTATTCAGTAGCACTTATCTATGTGCCTATAATAATTTTATTTCTATCCCTGTAATATTTTAGATCCTCCCAAATGATCGGCTAATAGTAGGAAATATTTTTGATTATCTATGTAGTTGAATTAATTCGATATGTTACTAACATTCCCAACTTGATTACATCTTTTCTTGATATTATAAAACTATCTAGAGAAAATGTAAGGCAATCCTCTGCTAAATAGCCTTCAGAAATACATTCTTCACCTTGAGCTTTATTTTTCGCATATAAATTCAAATAACTAAGGTATCTATGAAATAAAATGAATAAAACATAATAAAATATTAAAGGAAGTTAAAATATTTTTTTACTTAATATTAAAAACATATAATTAAAGTACCTCCCAAATGGATACATCCATCGATAATTTATGGGACCACCGAATTTAGTTTCCTTGACCAAAAGCATAGTTAAATGCATCATGACAGTAAAAAATGATAGAGGAAATATCATATCCACTTCACGAAGTGTCGGTACAAATATATCTTAATGGTTTTTAATCTCATCTAGTTGTATATTTTTTTCAAATAGTTATTTGACGAAGGTGAAAAATTAGAGTACAACTATAGTAACCTTTTCAGGTAACAATATATGAAATTTCAATGGTAGTAAATATTATATCAAAATATGTGAATAATGAGTTTTCAATCTATGTAGCCTATGATTATTTAATCTATATCACATTGATATGTTACTTTAATACACATCAGATACGTTCATATGTTTTAAAATTCAAATGAATGTATCTTTATCCTAATTTTTCATTTCAAGATTTGTCAGATCATACATTACAATCTCATCCGGCCATAGATAATACTTTATATTCATTATTTGTAATTCTTTCGAAGCATTGATATGGTCCTTTGATTTTCCATTCTCATTAAGTAATGTGAAGATCTAATTTTTACGAACATTATTCTCAAAATAAATAACATCAGAATTATGATGTAAAAAATTAAATTTTCAATATGAGAGTCATAAGGATATACATTTTTATTATATTTTTGTGTTCTGAATTCAATTTATGATTCTATTTGATATCATTTCCCAATATATCCAAATGATACACCTTCCCAAATTCTATTTCACCATTTACTAGTTGTTCAAATATTTCCGAACCTATCAACAACATTATACCCATTTAATTTTGACTTGTTCAATTAAAATATATGATATGTATCAACCAATATTTTAATATATAAGAAGCACAATTTCTTACTATAAATTAGGTTTTCATGCTCAAAATTAATTTTATAAATAATACAAGCCAAACCCATTTTATTTTTTCAACCAGATAAGTTCCAAAGTCCAAGGAAGTCACTAATGGTCCACATTAGAGTATCTTGTATTTTGAATATTATACTAGAAGATGCATCATATATCTCAACATAATTTCCCCATAACTCCTATAATTTTTCATTTTGAGGCGACAAGTGTACATAAATATAATTTCTAGAAATTGTTTTCAATGAATAATACTTAAAATGATAAAATATAACTTTCACATACACATCCACAGAGGTAGATTGTAAAGGATCAAAACACCAGGAAAAATGTTATAAATGGTACTAAATGTCTGGAAAGGGTTATATCCATAGGTATCCAATATCGATTTCAAATTACTAGGATAAGATGATAAATATAGATGTAATTAATCAAATTTATTCCATGATTTTGAATCTCTTGGATGTTGAATTAACCCATTATTTTTATCATCTATAAAATGAGACTTCATGTGCTTGTCATTTTTTAATAACAAGAATAATCTTTTCAATATAGACTTTAAAGGGAAGTAAAGAAAGACCTTTTTGGGTGTGTTCTTTTTCTTCTTCGTAGTAGTAGTATATTGATTCATAATTCCAACATTACCCATTGAATTCCATATATAAGATGAAAACAATCCAAATTTGGTATTTTTGAATCCTCTTCCCAATAAATCATAAATTCATTATGACATGTATTTATTGTTTTATAATTTAGAACAAGATTTTTAATTACTTTTTTTATGATAAAAAGGACTCAAGAAACATATATTTAAAAAATGTGTCACATAAAAAATCCTATATCATGGACATCACCATATTTGTATTATTTATACTCATTTGATATGGTACAGATTTACTAGAAAATAATGTTTTTAATACTTCATACATTCATCATATATATCTTTATTTCAATCATCAACTAAATAATGAAACTCATTTCTCGTCTCAATGATGTTTCCTAATACATTTTTCTTCATATAATCAACATGAATATCCAATTATATGTTATGATCTTGATATAGTTCTCCTATAGTCCTAAAAAAATCATTTTTCAAGTTACAATTTATAGCTCCCTCGATTGGTTTTTCTAATATGGTTTGATGTTGATGTTATTTTCATGAAATTTTGAAATAATCGTGTATAAGGTTTTTCATTTGATTGGATATTGTCGATGAAGTTGGGAGCTTAATCTATTGACTAACATCTATGATCAAACTTTTTGTAATGTTCAATTCTCCATGAAAAATCCAACTAAAAAATAGTGTAGGGAATTACATCAATATAATGTGTTTATAAACTTCATATCACTTCAACCCTCTTCTAAATTTCAATTTAGTGAAAGGATATAGTATAGTATCATCAACAGAATGATTGGAAATTGAAAAATCTATAAACTCCTTCAAACCATTAGGATACGAAGGTGTGTTATTTGGTAATGTGATACAGCTTTTATCCATATATTTCATAATGTGCCTAAAGTTTATTAAATAAAAATAAAACCCATAAATATTACTAATTAGGAAAATAGATAAATGGAAATGAAAAAATACAGCCCAAGTAGTTATAAAAAGATTCATATAAGTAATAAAATTTTTAAATTAAAAAATTTGAATCAGTCATGAATAATATAACATAAAATATAAGCTATATAAAAACAAAACAATCATTAATTTAAAATAGTAATCTTAGGAGAAAAACACTAGTATCACTAAATCTAGATCCACCTAGTAATTTTATTTCTCCCAAATAGTGGATTTTGAGTTCTAACACGTCTCTAGCTATAGGGGGTGTCACATAATACTTCACATTCATTTTTAGTGGTGGAGTACCTCTTATTTACTAGGTTAGCCTATCCATAAACCCTATGTTTCTCATAAGTATTGATAAACAATAAAACTCGATAAAAAATTTTCATTAAAAAATAGATGAAAAGGTCTTGCAAAAATAAATTTCCATCCATTTTCACTATCCAACATAAAGAATTTTAGGAGAAACACTTTCCTTTTTTAAATAATCCATGACTAAAAAATTAAACATTCTATAAAACTATATTGAAAACATTTTAAAAATAAAATCATTTATAAGTTTCTTTCTGAACTACCAACTATGCATTTATAATTCACTATAAAAGTCCCTTTTAAAGTTTTTTTGGAAAACCATTTTGAAAAATCCAATTTAAATGTCAATATTCCCTTTATCATTATACACATATGCATATACACACACATATATATATATATATATGTATATATCCCAATGAACATATTCACATATTATCTAGGGAATATGTACATAGATATATATAAATATATACACACTTGTACATATGTGTATTACACCAAACACAACATGAAACACTCAAACATCAATTACAAGTTAACAACATAAGGATAAAATAAGTAAACTTAATAAAATATCTCAAATAAGGAAAACCCATAAAAGATAAACCTCTTAAACTTATATGTCGATACATATAATCACATAAATAACTTCATATAATAATAAAATTATATTCATCCATATAGAATCTATCATAAATAGTTTATATAAATAAATACAGTTATTATTTAGGTTCAGACACAGAATAGGGGAAAATATATAAAAACCCACATAAGAAGAAACTATAATTTCATAAGAAACTTGTTCAATAATTATATATAAATTAATTAAATTCACTAACATGATTGATTTGAAAAAAACAAATTTATAAAACCCATGAATGTGATATATTCTATATAAAATTGAAATCATGCAAACACCTACCTGGAACCAAGCATATAATGTGAAACCCTTAAATACATAGGGAGGAGGGTCCTGGAAAGAGATCTAATAGTCTAAAAATTGAAGCCATAAAGTTATAGGGGGTCCTCTTGGATGGGTTTGATGGCTCCAGGGAGAAGGGGGACAACAGTGAGGGTCTGAGCTCATGGGAGAAGGTGGATAAGGGGGGTCAGTGGTGAGGGATCAGGATCACGGATCTCGGGGGGAAGGGGGTGGTGATCAGGGGTGAAATGAATTTTTTTAAGAAATGAAAACAATTTAGTAGTTGTTTTTCATAAACCACCTCTATATTTTTTCAATTTTGTTAGTGTTTGTTTAAGAAACCACCATTTAATGGTGAATTTGGTGTAGTGATGTGTGTTTTCTCAGATAAGGAATGAATTTATTATAGATTTTTATATATTGTGGTACATTCCTCGGATTAGGAAAAACTTAATCTAATTGGGTTAATCAATTATGAGGGTTTTCATACATTGTTCAAAGATGGTGTATGTAATATTTCATGCAGTTCAATGGTTTTTACAAAGGGAGTGAAGGATAAAACTTATACCTCATAGGAGTATTAGAAGGTAAAAATTATGTTTGATGAATAAATTCCACTTATTTATTTCATGATTATTTGGGTCATGTCAGTGAGAAAGGGATTAAAATACTCATTGAAAAATGTATGGTGACGGTTGAAAAAAAAAAGATTATGGAAAATAAAAATACTGTACATTTAAGAAGTAGTGGAAGGTTTTCTTCATGATAGATGTAAATGTACCAAAGCACAAGAAGTTATATTTGGTTCACATGAATGTTTGTGTGACAGCTCTGGTGTGTTCTCATAGAGGATCACTCTTCTATGTGGCCTTCATCAATGATTCCACGTGTAAATTGTGACTGTACTTCATCCAAAAATATCTTGCACCTTTTAAATATTTTTCTAATGGATGTTGATGGTGTAAAATTGGTCAGATTCATGTTTAAGTGGTTCTTTTTATAACTTAAGGGAGTAATGAAGTAGATAGTTCCATAGGTTCTACTAGTAGAAGTGGATTCGGTTTATAATAACAAACTAGGGAAACCATGGAATAATGAAGTTATATAAATGATAAAATAGACACTGGTGGATAATTCTAGAAACATGAGGATTAAAATAAGTCTCTCTAAGGTGATTTGTGTAGAAGTAGTGACATGAGCATATTACTTAATCAATCAACGTCGGTTATCTCCAATTCGTCAACAACTCCTAGATATCTATTAGACAAAAATGAATATTGACTTCAACTGCCTTAATATCATTAGTGCACTCTCTTATATATATTTTTATTCCATTGAATGATAAAACATGGAGGAAAAGCCACATACATATTAGATTTTAGGATATTGTGATGAAGAATTTTCATATTGACTCTAGGATAATGACTCTTGGAAATTTATTGGAAGTAAAAATGTGGTCATTAATGAAGAGATCATATAAATGGACTGGGACCAAGTGAAAACTTTCAGTGAGAGAAAAGTTTTATTAAAAGATAATATCCAATTAGATAGTCATTTTTATGTTAGTAATATTCTAGAAAATCTATAGATCACTTAAGTATTAGAAGCACTATACTTTCCAGAGGATTTAATATAAGGGAATCAAATCTGATGGTGCTAACGAGGCCTGTAGAACCTGAGAGCTCAAAGAATGTGGAATATCAATAAAAATATATAGGTTATAATAAACTGTTAGTTTTAGTACTCTAAAAATCACAACCATAGAGGTAATTATGAATATCTATAAAGGAGAGGAAACATTTGCAAAGGTAAAAACTTGATTTTCATTATTTGTTTCAAATGGTTTATGGAGAGCTAAAGAGACTATAAGAGGCCAAAAATAAGTTGGAGATATCAACAAGGTGTGAAATTTATTCCCTTTATGTTTCAAATAAATGGGATATGACTTATATACATACTAGGTATAAAGTATTACAAAAAATTATTTTATTAGATCAAGGAAGAATAGGATGGGAAATGACGGTACAAGGAATCATTATTCATGAATGGTTTTCAAAAAATGGGAGTATAATTCTTAGAGGTATTTTTATTTTTTTTAAATATATGACTATTCAAATGGTGTTATGTATATTTTTATTAGAAGAACATCATCTATATAAATTGGATATGAAAACAACATTTCAGTTTGAGTACTTGGATGAAACAATTTACATGGAGTAGGTGGATAGTTTCAAGAGTCATTGGAATTAGGATCTTATGTGCAAACAAAATAAATGAATGTATAGTTTGAATAAAGATATAAGATAGTGTAATCATAATATTAATGATTTAATGAAGGAACAAAAGTTTATTTTTAGGAATACTAACTATTTTTATATGGGAAGGTATTTGATAATGGGTGTTGCATTATCCTTCTTTATATTGATGATAGGATAATTGTTGGTTTGGTAAAGGATAGGATCAATGAGTTAAAGGTTAAACTATCCAAAAGTTTCTAGATTGATGGTATTGGTCTAAAAAGTGTGTTTTAGGGATATAGATAGTCAAAGACTTAAGTTTTAGTACTTTTTACTTGATCCATTTTGATTAAATTCTAAAGGTGGTGGAGTTATTTGGCATGAGTGAGGCAAAACTGATGACAACACCCATGGATGAACATTTCAATCCAAATACAGAAAATGACACACAAACAAACTCGACATTCAATTACATGGAAAATATTTTATATAAATTAAATTATGTAAGTCTGATGTGTTCCATGGTTTATAATCATATGTACATTGGTATTAGGAGTTGTAATTTGGTTTATATTGAGCTTTAAAAGTGAAAATTTGGATGATATGAAGTAATATTGTCATACTTAATGGTTTCTGTAGTCATTTATATTTTATTCAAATTATACAAGCCAATGTAAGGGTTTTTAGACTAATATTTTTGGGGATACATAGACACATGGATGAGAGAATTCAGATATGTTTTCACTTTTAGTTGGATAGAAATGAGTTGTATGTTATATTTCCAGCAGTTCATTTTACTCTTGGTAATAAAAGTATATTATTCCACTTTGATAGAAGCTAGGAAGGTGTTAGTCTATCTAAAAGGGTTACTAAAGGATCTTTAAAGGAGGAAACATGTAGGAGTGTTATTTTTTGATTCACGTAGTGAAATCCACTTAACTTTAAATCCTATGTTTCATTATCTGATGATGTACATTCAGTGGGAGTATAACTTTATTTGAAATTTGTTAGCGGATAGACTGATAAATCTATCAAATATTGAACAATCTTGAAATGTAGTGAATATGTTAACAAAGATGGTTGTTAAGGATGTAATGTTGCATGCTAATCCTTATCCAGAATAGGATAATTGAAATAATGTTGGGGAACCATGTTACTGATAATGAATGTTATGGAATGGAAGTAGAATTTATAGAGATAATGGTAGATTTTTTCTGGAACCCATAAAATGATTCTCAAGTGGGTTATTGTTGGGTTCTTAGTTGTGTGTGAAATCCATTTTTCTATCTAAGACATGAAGAATAATGGATAGATAATCTCTATGTGGAAAAATTGTCTATCATTGGGAGGATATAGTAGAGTTCCAGTTATAGGTATGTATAGTTAGAATATATGTAGATGGACATAGGTAACTAGATTGTATAAATTAGGATTCACCTTTTTCTACTCAAATCAGTCAAATAGAGGTAGAATGTGGACCATGAGAGGGGTTTGAATTATTGATATCTTCCTGGGACTTTTAAAGGGAACATATTGAGCAAGCTTGATAGGTTGAGGTGATAGAATTACATGACCAAATAGAGAATTTTACAATGAGATAAAATCATATAGAATTCATCCTATGAATATAGAAAGGTGATGACTACTGAACATAGTAACTAATATTTTCTATTTAATGGGGGGATGGTCAACTGTTTATATAGGTTGAACACTCAAATTTTGTAATCACTCTTTCATTTACCTAATAAAAAATTGAATCATTGGTTCCCTAAGTATAATAATGAAAGTATGAACCATGTAAATGTTTTTCTTGTGCCTTGTTGTTTTCTTTATATCGTTACTTCTGATGGGTCCTTTCAAGGTATTTTTAACAGTTTTTCGTTATAGTGAGGTGATTTTGGTGTGGATTATATTTTAAGTTCTAGTCTTTATAGCAAGTGATCATTTCAAGAATTTGATTCAACATTCATAAGATCAAATAGATATCATTTAGTTGTTTGTCAAATAAAAACATCGCCATCCTTCATGTTTTCATTAGAGATGTTTAATCCCTAATGATATTTCCTTTAATGATTTAATCCTTGATAATTTCTATCCTTATATATTCTAAACCTACTTCAATTTATTAATATTTTTTGACTTATTATGAATATTTTTCATCCCCATGTACCCCCCCTATTACACTCACTTCAGTATCACTTTGCTTTGAATTTTCGTCGTTGTTATGATTCAAAACCTACTCACTAGATCTAGAATTTTTTTATTTTCCACAATAGTGGAATATTAATGTAAAATGAGTTATAAAAGATGTTTTTATAGAATTTTTATGACTTTATTTTGGATAAGTCTCCCAGAAAAACACCTTCATTCCCATGAGCTTAAATATTTTCGTTTTTCTCTTTTCTATGAATAAATCACAATATTTTAAAAATTCAAAAGAATTTCAATTTATGATTCTTCCCATACCACATTTTGTAGATAGTGTTATCTTTATTTAGAAAAAATAAATGTATAATAAAGATATATACTAATGTAAGAACTACTTCTTTTCAATACACCTCTGGTAGATCTTACCCAATGATAATTGTCTAAACCATATTATTAATTATTCCATTACTACTCTCAAAAACACTATTTTATTGTAGATTCAATGTTTTTTAAACATGGTTTCATATACTATTATTATAATTGTATTATTACACCTAATTATTAGTTAATTTCATGCTATTATCCATCCAGTATTTCTAAATTATTAGTTAGAGAATCTTCTCTTCTAATATTCGATAATGTGTAATACACTTGAAGACTTCAAATTTGTGAGAGATAAATATCATCCCTACCATCCTACTATAATCCCCAATGAAGCAAACATGGTATCTATTTCCAACTATGGTTTTTGGTCATACTGGACCATGAACATAAACTTTCACCAACTCAAGAAATCTTATCGACTTCTTATCCATTCTATTGTAGTCTTCTAAATGATTTTTTTATTTTTGAGAAGTATCACACAGGTGAGTGAGATCATAAGAAATTTTAGGGAAATCATGGAATTCATTATTTTACACATAATAATATAATATATTTTGGATTAAGTGTGAAATCATGTTTTCCACAAAATGTGACTTTCTTCTTTGTAAGGAAATGCATGTCTCCTTATCTAGAAATGCAGTAGAGATTCCCCATTGTGTGATTTCCTTGTACAAAAAAATAATAATACCTTCCTTTTATGATAAAATTATTCATATTAAAATTTATCACATACTCTAAGTTGCATAATTGTATTTCACATATCGAATTTTGACCAAGGCCTTCAACCACCAATACATCCATCTTCCTCAACTATTTGCCTCCAATTTTGGATTTTCTAGAGACAATGATCTTTAAAAAATTATCAGTAACTAAATATATGACACCATATTTGAAATACTTGATTCGTTTTGGCCCCAATAGGTTCGTTAGTGAGAGATATCCTAATATTGGCTGAATCGGGATATGAATCATATTCTAATTTTCACACATAAACCTCAAACTCTCACTGCCTAAAATGATCTTAGCCTTGTTGTTATTAGGGCCACCCTTATGTTATTACTTTAAAGGATAATACAATTGTTGATACACTTATATTATCCTTGATTTTATTATATTCATTATCAATTAACCCAAAAACAATGATTTTCATCCTACATAGTTTCATTAATGTATGCACAAAATACACAGTAATTTTACTTTGTTCACCCTCACTGGGATAATAAAAATAGAAAATAATAGTGTTATGTCAAATTACCAAAATACACTGAATCTCTTTCATTAGTGTGTTTAGGATAAGTTACTAAAATTCCTAGGGTCACTCCCCTTTCTTGATTAAGGGATGGATCACTACCTCTAAAAATTTCACTCCCTATATCTTCTCCCTTTTCCAAATGCTCCATGAGGGATAATTCTTTTGCTTACATAATAGTGTAAGAATTTTGTCTCTATTATTACACCAATTATGGGAACGTTCCTATTAATATTAACACTATGATTTTATAGACTAGATGTAAAATTATTGATAATATTATATTCACTTCTCAAATGATCTCCATTATGTCATCAAGGAAAAAATTCTTCCATTATAAAAGTATTAAATGAGTTAAAACTCACTTTCTACACTACTCAATTATTTTGAATTACCAAAAATTAATTTTTCACAACTTATTATTCATGTAAGAATGTACTTATAAGTCACTACATACGAAACTATTCAAGATAGTTTATCTATGTAATACTATCCTTCACAGAGAACAAAGTTTCATGTAAATAATATGTTTAGAAATCTCTGTGATCCACATGAGTAACTCATGGAACATAATGGTTTTCATTACTCTTCCAAAAAATTTGAATTGAAGGATATAAGATATTTTATATATCAATAATATTTCTATATAAATTTTATCACTTTCTTATCCAAGGATTGGGTATTTATTGGAAAATACCAACACTTCAAATATCATGAAATTATCATTCATACAACTCCACCTCAAATAAGTCATGGAAACCTTATTCTTTTGTGCATCTCTTCTTCACATAACTTTGTTGCATACAACGACATCATTATGTGTCGCCTTCATTTTTGTTAGTGGAACTCAACTCAACCTTATTTGAAAATTCTTCATTTTCATGGATTTCTTTCACAAACTTCCCACGCTCAAGGAACTCCATATTTTTATGATTTTCTACATACCATTATGGTAGAATGATTATTTTTATCCATTTTCCTACACAAGCATCCCAATCTCGGGTAACTCTATAAATTAAGGAGTCCATGCATGAATTTTTTTCAATAATTGTCACTGTGATTTATTTTCCAATGAAAACATACCAAAATAAATCAAACATTTCCAAAACCCTTACTTAAATAATATATCAAGGTATTGTAAATACTAGAACATCACCACAATCTTTTCATAATGAAACTCTATATTGATGCTCATATTTCTTGGTAATGTCTTCACATGTTGTTAGTAGCTACTTATTTATCAGGGATGCGTCTTATTTCATGGAACAATACGATACATACTATTGGATAGTCCCAATGTACTTTTTATTCCATCAATATGGTCGCACCAGTACTCATATTTCTTATTATCACTCCCTTCATCATAAAATCCAATTATTTAAAAAATTGTTGATAGGGTGAACAATAAAGCTGATTTATTCCAACCCGTTATGACAAGGTTTTCAAGGAATAATATACACAGTTGAATCATTTTTCATTAGATACCACAAACTACCCCTTAATATTTTTTAACAACCCTATCATGAATCCAAAACTCTTTCACTCCCATTTTTGGGATGGTGGATTCATGACAATTCCTACTCCCACTTTGACATCCAATACAAAGTATATATTTTTGTATAAGTGGAAAATTTAAAACCTTTGGAAAAACATTACCTTGGGTGAAAAGGTTTCTACAATCAACTCTGTTATCATTCCCCCGATATCATATTATTTCCAAATGATAAAATCTCTAATCCTTTGATTATAGAGACACCATGAATTATTTCATGGAACTTATTCCCCTTAATCAATGTTATGAACTGTGGAATTTCAAATTATCCCCATTCATTGAAATGGTACTTGCTTTAAATAAAGAGAGATTGTACTTCCCCTATGATATGAAACTTCTACAAATATTCAAAAAATTTAATCCCATGACTTCACTTATCCTCTAGAGTCATTTCCCCATTTTTGTTTCATGTTGAATAAATATCTCAATTGCGAAAAACTAACTTTCAAATATAGAATCAGTCTCAATTATTTTTAGTGTTTGAAATTTCCACTTATCATAGAGTCTTCAACAAAACCACTAAGCCTACTAGGTCAAAACTCAGTGTAAGAAAAAAGGATAACGTTAAAAACACCATTTTTATCAATTAAAATCACTTTCATTCATATATCTTAAGAAACCACAAATATTTAACTTCTATCTGGTAATTATACCATATTTCTTTTTTAATGAGTAGTTAAAGACACCAAAATAATACCTATTATTAATAATGGGTTTCCTCTTTAATTCATTGAGTGTCTTTCCTTGGTTGACGGGGAAACTACTTTCTGGATATTTATATCAAAATTCCCCCTGAATGCCTCAACTTCATTAACAAATAAAACATTGATATTCATCATCATATTCATTCATCTATATAATATTTTCATATATTAAAAATATTAAAATGATATCACATGTTAGATGAAAAAAAATATATTATGACAACTAATGTTTCTAAATAGTCTCCATCAATCATCAAGGTTTGATGTCAATTGATAATTATATGATCTTTACATTTACACTTTAGATAAACCTTAATACCAATTTTTATACCACATGATATTTCATTGATGACTCTTATTACTTTCATTAACTATTATTTTAAAATTCAACAAGATACCACTTATAGTACTTTAATTATCAATTATAACTTTGAAACATGCATTGACACCACTAACCTATTTTGACGTAACTTTACCATGGATAATATATTCCCAAAAACCTACAAAACTTAAATAATATTAATAAAGTTTAAATAGATGGGGATATGGTATGTATATAGTTTCTTTAATTTGAGTAATTTAGTTGATAATGTTCAGCCAAAACAATTCTATTAAAATTTCCTTTAACCTTTTGATATTTTAGGAAATGAATTAAATAACCTCATCAATATCCTTTTCTTACTAACCATTTTCTATTGTAATATTATTTAATTCATTGAAAATGGAATTATTTTGGGTGATTCCACTTACACAAACTTCTCTTTGGATGTTTACTTCAGAGTTCTCTTTTTATAGATTGGAATTTTTCTATTATTCATGGCCTGAATCACAATATTTTCTTACTTGGGTAAATTTATAGATAGATATCTCATGGCACGTCCCTAATTAAACTTTTATGCTCCAAATCTTCTTGTTTTATTTTTTTATCCATACATTACTTATTAAATTTCACAAAAAATTCTTAATTTTTAGGATACTAAATTTACATGATCAGAGTTTGGACTCCTTTTTATTTTCCAAATCTTCTTATTTTTTTCCAAGATATATTTTATACAACAAAAGATTTTTAACTTCTCTTCGGTCCACTTTCAGAATGGTGATCTTATTTTATTCCATATAATCTTCTTCTATAACTCACCATATTTCCCTTACCACTTACAAGGATGTTAATACACAAGATTTCATTTGATACACTATTTTCCTTTTTCTTAGGAACTCCCATGTATTTATTCATCCCTTTCCTTATGGTATACTTTTTGAAAATACATAGGTATTATTTATGTTTATCCTATTTGATATATTCTTGATCCACCATGGATTGTTTCATCTATGGTGGGTCATTTTTACATAATCATCCATATTTCTCACAGCTAGAGAAGATTCCTTCTTTTTCATCTATTTTTTTCATTTCTAGGAGTCATATCGTGAGTTAGCCTTTATTGGTTCTTGGTGCACCCTTCTTTGACAAATAGTCTTTTCCTATAATATAATAAATCTATTTTCTAGATTAACAAAATTTATTTCTACGTAGTATGTATTCTTTTTTTATTAAAGGAATATTGGAATAACTTATGAAACCTTTAGTTCCTATCATTTTGAAATTCCTAACCATATTTCCATATTTATAACTAATAAATATTCTCCTCTAAAAAACAAGTATAGTTATTCCTTAACTAATATATTTTTATATTACATATTTTTACTTTAATCCCCTGGGCTTCTACATGTACACTCATGGTATGTCCAATAATTCCACAATAGAAGAAAATTGTATCTACCATCCCATGACAATCTTATATTTTAGATTTATCTTGTGTTTTACAATTTCTCTTTGACTCTAGATTCCCAAAACTGTTTACTTACCTCATTGATGTTTATATAGGATGTATATTCTTCTTTTCACTATGGTTTTATAACCTATACTCATATTTCTTGATCTTCTCATCTTTCTCCTTCAATTGAAAAGCCATCTCCTTTAAATTTAAGCTATATTCCTTTCTAAATTTTATTCTCTCTTCATGAGGGATAATTATAGATTTCATATCATTCTCCAAGGCCATTTTATCTTTCAAATCATGTGAAAGTTATTCTAGTCAGTCACTTGGCCCTTCACATGTGTACTCATTTTCATAATGTAGTCATTTAAGGTCACCTTCACATGTGTTATCCATTGATTATCATAAATCAATTATACCATGTGTATATAATTTTAATCCTTCCTGGCCTTTATGTTTTGAATTTATTTTGAGTTAAGGCCCTTCTCTATTAAACCATATTTAAGCTTCTATAACTTTTAGGACATCTCTTACAATTCCTCAGACTAAGAATAATTATTTTCTTTTATACCAGTAAACACTTTAATAACTCTTTCATTAATGATATTTAGGTTTGAAACCTAGATATTTAGTGATTTAATTCATATTTCTTAAGACTTATTCATCTTTATCTATTCCATGTTCTCTGCTTGGAACCCTTAATGTAATTCATATGATATGTGTATACCTTCCTATTTTGGAATAATTAATATCATATTATCATTAGTAGATATAATATAACTTGGTAAATCATTATCCTAAAATAATCATACAGTATAATTAAATGAATAAAAATATGCATAATAAAATTCATTCATACCTTAATTTGGAAAGTTGATGGAGTCCTTCATCTCAATCACACATTTCCCAAATACTACTCCATTATATAGAATTCAATTGGTGATATTCCTCTTCTTAATATTATTTCCCTCTCCAAAATCACAAAATGAATATAAGGGTAGAATAAATCTCAACTCTACTAAACACTTTGATCAATTCTAAAAAATATGAATCCAATAAGATAAACCATTCTCTAATACCACTTATTGGCCCCATTAGGGTATTTAGTGTGAGATACTTTGAGAGGGGGTAAATCAAGGTATGAAACTCAGTATAATTTTCTTTCTTAAACATCAAACTCTCACATCCCTAAATGATATAGACCCACTGTTTGTATGGTCACTCTAATATCTTTGATTATAATGATGATTTGTTTGATGATATGCCTATCTTAACCTTAATAAAGTTAGATATATGATCAATTAACCCATACAAATCGTGTAACCTAACAACACATTCAACCATATGAATCAGTGCTCGAACTAGCCCACCACATACCTAAAAAGAATCCATGATCCCCCTAGGATGAAGAAAATCATCTGGAATATCATGAATAACTGTTGGGTAGGGTTTCATCCTCAATAATCTAAATATAAATATAGAATCTATACATGGACTATAAAACCAGGAAAATGTAAGGGGAAAAAAGATCATATCAATAAATTACTATTTAATATAATAATATAAAACTAAAGTATAAGGAAAAAATAAGAAAACATATGAACAAAGAGGCTGAAAAAAACTCAATCCAACTGGTTCCATGAAACTAGAGTACTGATAACTATATCTACATGACACTCAAGTCACCACCATGATCCTAACACCCATATACTTTCCAATGAATATGACACCATATCCAACCTGAAAGTTAATACATTTATATATTTCCACAAGATAAGAAGACTACATACCCACCATCATGAGTATGTTGTGTTTGAGTTAAAGATAATAAGATACCATCATTAGTATTTCATTCCTTTTATAAAAGAAACTAGCACTATTAGTTTAAAAAATAATGTAGATAAATAGGTTTACATTTTTCCTATATATAATATTGAAATAAAAAAACGTGAAATTTCAATTTCTCAAAGTTTATGTTTTATAAAAAATGTAAAAAAGAGGTTTTATCAAAACCCATTCGAATATCAAGTGAAAATAATTTATCTTTAAAACACAAAACTTTTGAGAATAAACCCACACATGGTTTAAAATATTTCAAAAAAAAAAGTAAATAAAAAAATATAACTTGAAATACATTTCCCATTTTTTCACAGAGATTTTACACACCAAACTCAAATGTAAATAATTTTAAAAAAGTAATAATAAAGATAACTGAACCATACAGGGTTACAAATTCTGTCAAAATAAGGATGGAACCAAACTTGTCAACATCAAGACTAAACCACAATAACATCAAACCATTAAGAGAGTTCATCCAAGTAATAGTAATCACACATTACAATATATATTAAAAATGAATAATATATGATATATAGCATGTGGCATCACCAAAAATAATAATTTCATATCATAAGACAAGTAAAGGTAGTCTTATAGTCAGAAAGTTAATTTTAACACATCCATCAACTAAATATCTCCAACTAGTCTCCTTGGTGAAATCCCTCTAGCCAAGTGTTGTGTAAAACTAGGGGTGACTAGCCTATGCGTAATATCAAATACACTAACACTATCTAATACTTCCCACTTAGTATCCTAAGACTCCACATGGAATAATAAAGGAGTTAGTCTATAAATAAACAGCATCATCTCATTACAATAAAATAACCCCAAGGGCTAACACCACAATAACATCCATCCCACCTCACATACTAACCATATAAAGGGATCCAATCTATAATAAAATCATGAATCACATCCCAACATCCATCAAATAGATAAGAAAAACATTATAAGAATATAATGGTTATCAACAAGGGTAGAATCAACAATCAACCAATCCATACATCATAAAGTAGAAACCAGGCATTTTCCTTATCACCTATAGCATACACATTTGGAAATCCTTGATTAAAACAGTTTGGAATACAAAAAAATACCAAAGGAATTTATGATTAACAACAATAACAAACAAAAAATCCAAGGTAAACTCTATTTCATTTTATAAAAAAATGCCACCCCATTTTAAATCAATAAAACCACTTGAACCAAAAAGGAAACCAATTTTTGAAAATTACATTTGGCTTTCATAATAATGATTTTTTTTTCTCAATGAATTTACCTATGGGATTTTACCAAACATGTAGAATTCAATAAACACCCATTTCCATCCAAACACAACTTAATTATAAAATTCCCCTTATCAAGAAAAATTAAAACCAAGTGATTCCAATGAAAACCTTGATAATCTAAACCTAGATATCATAAAAATAATCACCTAAATTAAAAAACACTTTTTATGAATCAAAAATTCATGTAACTATTAAATAAATGAAAATAAAATGGAAACACTTACCCCATTTGGTGTTGTCAGGTCACGTTTAACGGAATACACCGTATTATGTCTCAAATAAGGGCTCACAAACCCTATAAAGAAAAGAAAAAATTTTAGAACAACCCTAGGCATAAAAAATATCCAACCATGGACACTAAAGTATGAGATAATAAATAAAAATGAATAAAATCCAATATTAAGGAGAACGAAATCCAAACCTTTCAATGCAGGGGAAGAATCACCAAGAAACCTCTTTAAATTTCACTTGGAGGAGATTTGGAAATGGAGTGAAACCTATGGAAGGTGCCTATTTTAGGGGATATCAAATGGTGAATATAGGGGAAGAAACCCCAAAAAAAAATTCTTTTCACAAGTCACATTCCTTGAGGATAAAAGTTTTATATAAAAAACTCCCATACTCACCCAAAATATTTTGTTCAAAAAAAATTCAGAAACCACTAAATCATTTAAAACTTTTTTTGAAAAATATCACAACTAAAAAACTCCACCCAAATTCCCATAAAAACACCATAAAAATAAGAGGAGTCCTAAATAAAGAAATGGTTGAAAACATCCAAAATCAAAACTTTATCTAAAAATCACAGTATGGACGTATTTTTTATAAGATTATGCACCAATCGTGAGAGTTCCAATGGACATTATCTTGAATGGTACAAATAGCCTCTGTGTAGTTTGACTGACCATGTACCTTAACCATGGCCCCTAAAACCATACCAATTTCAATATAAAATGAATAATTTACAAGGATGTCTCTTTAAATCTCCCTAAAAATAAATTAATTTTATTTCAAAACAAAATATCTCAAAATAAGGCCACCATAACTCAATAAGAATAAATAAATACCCCCAACAACACATGAAAACTCAATATCTGACCTAAGGAAGACTAGTCCATGAACGTCCTATGTCCAACCCCCATGTCCTAATGGTCTTATCTCATTGAATGAAATCCATTGGTTTGTGTCTCTGAAGATGGATCACGACCCCTATAAAGCCACACATAAATTTTAAAACCACCCTAATTATAAAAAATCGCCAACCATAGACACTATGGATTGAGAGAGTAGAGAAAAAGGAACAAAACCCAAGAGTAAAGATAAATAAACCCTAACCATTCAATCTGGGTGAATAATCACCAATAAATCACTTCAAAATCCACTTTGGTGAGCTTTGTAAAGGGATAGAAAACCATGTAAGGCACTTATGATAGGGAAAATTGAGTGGGGAAGCCAAGGAAAGAAATTCCAAAATCACTTTCTTTTATCAAATCATTTTCCTTTACATTAAAATGTTTTTCATAAAAACACCCTAAATCATCACAATCATTTATTTCCAAACAATACCAACCAATAAATCATTAAAACATTGATTTTAAAACTTTATTTTGAAAATTTCACAAAAAAGAAACTCCCCCAAAATTCTCGTAACAAACTCCATCAACCAAATAGGAATAGAAAAGAAACAAATGGGTGAAAACATCAAAACTACAAACTTTCTCCACCATGAATGGTTTGATCACATGTTTTGTAAGACCATGCACTGATCATGTGAGTACCACTAGAAGTTATTCATAAAGGTTTACAAAGCCTATTTATAGTTTTACAGAATGCTTTCCTTACCATGAACTCCATAAAACCCTTACAATTTCTATCCAAAATTAGTAATTTTCTATAATGGCTCCCAAAATATCCCTAAAAATCAAAGTATTTTCACATCACACTTGAGTCCGGAAGGTCATATCCCCTTTGTAATAGTGAATTTCACAAACACCTCAACATAACATGGCCACTGTTAGGCACCACTAGTATCCCTGAAAAAATGTCGTCCACTATCTATTTCCCACCCACATGATTGAATGGGTCATGGTAATAATGATTATCCCGATGGGAAAACACATCTTTTCTAGTTTGTTTTGTTCTCACTCACACACACCTTGGGAAACTTCCTTGGAGGTCACCCATCATGACCACTACTTCGGGACAAGAATTCTTAACTATGTAATTCTAATCATGTAGTCTTCTAAATATGAAGATGAAATCTGTTAACATGGGTTATATAATTTATCATTTTAACCCTTTAACATTATGAGGTGTTAAATTACCCCCCCCCCTCCCAGAACACAACACCCTTTTTTGGACCCTATATCTTAACCCAGGTAGTGATGTCGTACTTATATATTGATTCCTACCCTAATACCAATGTAATAACTAGATCCCACTAATAGTACATGCATCCCTCCTTAACATCATCATCATATCATATCCCGCTAGGCACCACCAGTTTCCCTACAGACATATGGTACCCTACCTAGGGCCCTACCACATGCTTGAAAGTGTCATTAGACTAATGAATTCCCATAACAAACACCATCAACCAAAGAGGAATTAAAAATAAACAAATGGGTGAAAACAAAAAAACTCTAAAATTTCCACACTATGTGTGATTTGGTCCCATGGTTTTTTAGACCATATACCAACTATGAGAGAGACATGGAAAGCAATCTAGAATAGTTTTCACAACATGTGTATGGTTTGACCGACCATGCACCTTCACCATGCACCCCTAAAACCCCTTCCAATTTCACTCTGAAATAATAAATTTCCCAATATGTCTCTATAAATATCACGAAAACTTTGTGTAATTTTACTTTGCAGCAAAATATCTTCACAAAAGGCCACTATAACTCTAAAAGTTTAAAATAATACTCCAAACCACCCATGGATTCTCAATAAATGGCACAAGAAAGTGTAAGAAAACCACATCCTTGGTCATACCACATGAGTCCTGATGGGCCAATATACATTATACCACATATATCATAGAACCCCCACCTTACCATGGCCATTGATTCATGGACCACCAGGCACCACTAGATGCATTGAAAAAATGTGGTCCCCTTCTAACGGCCCACCCATATGGAAGAACTGGTCATGAGACTAATGATTATCCCCACTGGCCAACACATTTTATTTCAATGTGCTTTTTCCTCACTCATACACACCTAGGGAAACTTCCTAGGATGTCACCCATCTTGACTACTACTCAATTCCAATCATGAATAACTATGGAGTTTAAATCCGGTAGAATCTCAAAAAAATGTGCACCTTGTTTACATGGGTTATATCACTTATCCTTTAAAACATCGACCTTCTAGGGTGTTACATTCACCTCCCCCCCCCCTATAGTTAAACATTATCATTATGGACCCTATATCTCAACCCACTAATTAGTCAGACACTGGAAAATAAAGGTGTAGCTTATTGACATGGTTTATGTCATTTATCCTTTTAACCATTTAACATTATGGGGTGTTACAGCCCCCACCCCCATTGAACAATGTACTTGTTTTGGACCCTAAATATAAACCTAGGAAGAGACATAAAACTTATAGATGGGTTAATTCTCTGATACCAATGTAATAACAAGGCCATACTGATAGTACAAACACCCCTCTTTAACATTGTCATTAGGTCATATCATGCCAAGAACCACCAGTTTCCCTGCATATATGTGGTACCCTATCTTCGATCCTCCCATGTGACATAATTGGTCATCAAACTAATGAATATATTCACTTGAAAACACATTTTCATTTTGTTTGTTTTTCCTCACTCACAAAAACCCAATGAAACTTCTCTAGTGGTCACTCATACTTACCACTACTCAAGAACAAACACTCTAAACTATGGAGTTATAATCATCTAGGCTCTTAAAAATAAATGTGAGACTTGTTGACTTGGTTTATATCATTTATTATTTTAACCCTTTAATATTTTGGGGTGTTACACATCTATTTCCATCATAAAAATTCTAATTAAATATTTTACACAAGACACAAGAATTTTACTTGGTCCATCTTCACTAAGATAATCCAAGGAGAATACAATTGAAATATTAAAACGAAATAAAATACAATAAATATAATTCATTACTAGATTTAATCCAGGTAAATCCAATGAATTTTTCCTCTCCCTTTTCTCAATTTTCTAGGAGTGATAACACTAGAAAAAAATTCCAATGAAATACTTTTTTCTATTTATTGTTTCACCTAGTATTGGTAAGTGCGTGTTTATCTTCACATTTCTATTTGATAGACTTGCTATGAAATTCTTTTTAGTAGTATATTTACATCCCTGCTGATCGTTTTGGTGAATCAAGCATTACATACATAAATATTACATCATTTTAGATTAATATTCATTACATCTCATAATACTGCACACCCTAAAACAATAATGATTTGGTTTCATTGAATACTATATACATAATAAACTTATTTCATTAAATATATTCAATATAACCCATAAATGTCTTCTCTAATAGTACCCTTATTAGACATATCCTACTTGAAACCTTTTGTTATAACCTTTGGAAATGGAAACATAAAAAAGGGTGAGCTCAGATGCTCAATAAGGGTAAACATGGAAGATATCAATTGATGATCATTTGAAATTTTAATATTTTTATAATGGTATGAGAGTATTATAATAACCTAAATATTTAAAACCCAATTATTCATGGGTTATAAATCGATATCCATGGAATAAATCCTTATCATTTCAAAAGACAAGAGTTTTAATAGTGAGAAGTCAACATTAATCAATCACATGTCATAAGAGAATATCATAAGAATAAGAACATGTCATGAAAATTTTAGAAGAATAAAAAGCATATAAAATCATTTCCTTAGTCAAGGATCACCATTAAGACCATCATCACACAATGGATAAAGTTCCATAAAGGATTGGGTTCACTGCTTAGCCACTTTTCATTCTTAGAAGGGGTTTACTCCACATGTACTTTCAAATTATATCATGATATATTAATCATTACCCAATGTAGTATAGGGATATATAATTCTAGTTCAAACCTTCACATTAGAAAAACCACACATATTTGTATGAAAAAATCATATCATCATTTCATCATAGCATAAGGCAAGGAAAAAAATGGGTTTCATAAATATTTTTTCACCACATAAGTATAATTCATGAAGAGAAATAACACATATTGTATTATTAGAACATATCCCTAGTAAACCATAAAAAATATAAAAGTATTTTTAAATATATGAAAAAAACATTAAACCAAAATTCCAACCTTTATTTGAAAACGTGAGAAAAATATAATTTTCTTTTGATAACATTTTAAATAAAAAATTACAGAATATTGAGAAAATAATTTTATTTTAAAATAACCTCTGAAAATTTTAAATTAAATTTTAAATTAAATAATGTTCATAATAGTGAAAAAATATATTTATGTGGTCAACATTAAAAAAATATTCCTTGCACACTTTTTTATTAAAAGTTATAAATAAAATCTTCAGAGAAATTGTAAAAAATAATTTTTAATCATTTGAAAATATATTAAAATTTGGTAGAAAATGAAATTAAATTTTCATTAAGTTATTTAAAATAATATCCTTGAAATCATTTTTAATAACATAGACATGTAATAAAAGTTTCTTTGAACAAAGTGTAAATATGGTCGTATTTTCATAAAAACATTTCCATGATCATTTTAGGTACCAAAGAGATGAGAGAATGAAATGAAAATATGAAAACCCTACTTATTAATAGATGAGAACAAATATATGTGGTTTTAAATAAAATAATCATATAGTATCCCTCATTGTATGTTTAACATAAATAATATCAAAAAAATAATGATATTGTAACATAAACTCTTACCTCTGGTCCTAACATTTTCAAACATGCTCTTAATATCCTATTATTTGGTAAAACTATATTCTCTTACACCATAATCCTTTAAATTTTTGTCTAATTAGAAGAATAAAATCTATAAGAAATGGGTAGGGAAGTTTAGAAGGTATTTTTCCAGGTATTTCCTGAGTTATATGGCTCAAAAGGTGTGAAGGAGTGAGGGGTATACTACCTCCTTTTATAAGTGAGGGAAGTCGTACTCTTGTAAAAACTTAAATAATTAAAATATAATAAATTTATATGTAAGGGAAAGTGGTAAAAAGGTAACCCAAATTATAATATAAGATATATTTTGGTCAAAATACCTATAAACAATCACATTTAACCAAGTTTCAGATATATTTTATTAATTATATCTAAGTTTAAACCCCTATTAAACTTCTTAACCCTTTCCATAGTGACAAAGTTTTACCATGAAACTTATTCCTCATGAACAAAAATTAAATTAACCAAATTTATAAATTTTAACCTATTGTTTCAAAATATGATAACCATTTCACCATATTAAATTTTAACAATTAGTATAAATTCATTTTAAAATAAGTATGTAAAACACAATGAAACCTATTTTTATAAAAATACATTTTTAAGAATAACACTGAATTTATAATTATTATTTTCCTAGTAAAACCATTAAATGAATGTTAAAATATTTTTTTGGATATATTATCTATATATTTCATTAAAATCATTCATCAATAGTGATTAATTTAAATTATTAAGATGAACACACATTTCATGCTTGAAAGTAATTTTTTTAAAAAGAATGTCATTTTACAAAAAAATGGTTTTATTTTCATTTATAACAAATTTATTAAAAAAAATTATACATGCGTAAACAAAAAGTTTTCCTGATTATAATACTATAAATACTTTTTTAAATAAAACACTTATCATAAAAACAATACTAGTAAAAAAATTCAAAATAGTTATTTTAGATCATTAATATTTCCATAAAGAATCAGAAATGATTTTCAAAAATTATATTTCATTTAAATACCATATAATGTGATAATTATTCACATAAGTTTAGAAATTTGTACTTCCAAATCTATTGAACACATTTACTTTTTAAAGAGAAATATAATCTAAAATATCAAGTTGTTACATACTACCCCCTAAAAATCTACCCTCAAAATTTTGTCACTAAAATATAAAAAACAAAGGATAAATCTACCTAAAGGCATCCTTATTTTCCCATATATATTCATAATATTTATGCTTTCACCACAAAACTTTTACCAAGTTATTGGTCTTGTTTTGTTGCACCTTATCTCTTTGATCCAGAATCCCCTATGGTTGCTCCTCCTAATAAAGATTAAGCTTTAGCAGTACAATCTTAGAGTTTATTACATGTTAAGTATATAGTATATAATTTACAAAAAGTGATACATGGAACACATCATGAAATTAAGATATTTTTTTATGAACCACCAAGAAATGAGCTATCATCCCAATGTGATCAAGACTCTCATACGGACCAATATATCGTGGTCTTAGCTTTCCCTTCTTTTCAAATATCATAAAAATCTTATATGAAAATAGATATAGTAAGACCTTATCACTAACTTTAAACTCCAAATCCCAGTGGTGGTTATAAAAATAATTCTTTCCTGATTTTTATCTACTATAATATATTGCTGAATAGATCTAAATTCTTTTTCATTTCCTCAGCTATCTCAGGTCCTAGTAGCTTTTATTCCTCAACTTCATCCTAGTATATTGGATTCATTTACTCTTTTCATAATGGTATTCATAAGGATCCATATTAATTATTGATTAAAATATACTATTATAAGAAAATTCATCTAGATAAATTCCTTAATACCAACCTACTTTGAAATCTATAGAGAAATCTCTCAACATATCATTTAGGGTTTGAATGGTCCTCTCAGAATGACTATATATCTAAGGGTGATATAAAGTGGTGAGTCTAAACACTTTATTCATATATTACTGAATAATTATCTATAAATTTGAGGTAAACATTTAATATTAATAAAATAAAATTAAGATTTTTACTCCAAACAACCTTAACATGTATATTAGTGAGTAGATCGATAGAAAAATATTTTGTGGTATTAATGAAATATGTTGATTTTATAAGGTGATCGATTACCACACAAATAGAATTGTTCCATTTATATGTATTGAGGAGTCTCATGATGAAATTAATTATTATTTTTCCAATTTAAACTCAGGTATGGGTAATGGTTTTAATAACCCCTTGTAATTTTATCTATTAGCCTTAACTTTCTGGCATACCAAGCATCGAGATACATACTTCACAATATCTCTCTTCATGTTATCCTACCATAAATTATCCTTAAGATATATATACATATTTTAACTTAAAGGATGAATAAATAATGATGAACTGTTAGATTCATATAGATTATCATTATTTGATTCTAGTATTTATGGGACACATACTCTTCTCCTGAACCATTTCATTCCATCACATGCTCCTTTGTAACTTTATATATTCTTTATGCACCTCTTTAATCTTCACATGAATAGACGGTTGAAAATTATTTTGGTAGTTACATAATCTATATGCACTCTTTATGGTTTTAAAACTCATACTCTATACATTTATAAGTATTAGATCTCTTTCAAACCTTATCATAGAAAAACTAGCATAGTCCTTATCTCTGAAAGCATAATCCACATTGTTCACCTTCCTAGGGGGTAATGTATTGAGTAGTCATAATCTGAATTTTTTTTAAAAAAAATAATTTAGTGTCTACTAAACTCGTTCTTTGTGAATATATACTTAGAGATTTTATGATTGGTATATATGTCACACCTTTAAATAAAAATATAATTCCTCCATATATTCAAGGAAAAAATTACTGCTACGAGTTCGGAATCATGAGTCTGGTACTTTTTTAATGAATCTTCAATTTACCTGAGACATAAGCTATTAAAATGTAATTATTAATGATAACACGTATGAGTTCCTTATTTAATGCACCACTGTCAATTCCAAACCCATCTCTATTGTAGGGTAGTGTGATTATTGGTGTACTGAACATCATAAACATTATTTTCTCGAAGTACTCTTCATATTCATCTATCCATAAGAACATGGCTCCTTTCTGTATCAACTTAGTTGATGTATTTTATATCCATGCTAAATATCACACATAATGCCCTTAGTTTCCATAAAATCTAAGAAAACTATGGATTTAAATAATCGTGGGTAGTATAAGCCAATGTTCAATAGCTTCTGTCTTTTAAGGATCCACCGATATCCCATCGCATGTGATTATAAGACCTAATACTGATACTTTTTGTATCCATAATTCAAATTGACTTAATTTTCCTATAGACACTCCTTCCTATAGTTATTAAATATAATCCTCAAATATTATCCATATACTTCCTTTCTCTTTGAATATATAATAATATAATCTATAAGACTACTGAAAACTGATCAAGGTAATCTCTAAAGACTTAATTTATTTGATCCATAAAAATTGTGGGGGAATTGGTAAGTCCAAATAGAATCACTATAAATTTATAATGACTACACCTCATATAGAATGTTGTATTGGATATGTCCCCCCTTTTTTACCCTCATCTTATGATATCCTGATTAGGGCTAAAGCTTTGATAAGTATTGAGCTCCTCATAATTGATTAAACAAATCATCAATATGGGGTAGATGATACATTACATATATATATATCATATTAAGTTATCAATAATTGATGAAAAGATGCATTGAGCACTATTTAATCATAACAAAAAGAATAAGTTCACCTCATGGTGAAATGCTTTGTTGAATTAATCCCTTATAAAGTTTCTCCTCAATTTTAATCATTAATTAATGCAAATCAATCAGATCTATTTTATTAAGTGTCTTTTAAATATGTGTAGCACCATGTATTATTTCTATAGAAAAATTAACATCATGATTCATGGTAAGACTCAAAAAATCTAGAAAATATCTTAATGAAAGGGTAATAAGGCCAAAAAAATTGAATCGGTTTCTATTGTAAGTTCATATTTAACTTTTCACTATTATAAAGTCATTAGTTTATTCAAAAATTGAAATGTGACTTCCCTTCCTTCAAAATTGATAAGGGGTCTATATAAATAAAATATATCAATTTATAAAATCATTTAAAATTAAACTCTAGTGAGAATCAAAAGATTTGTAGGAATAACATTCCCACAAACCACTATTTTAGATGAGTTATATACTTTATATGTGATCATCATACCATTATAATTTTTCACCGACAATTAAATATATAATTTTGGAGGGAGTGATGTGATACCATTACTAAATTATCAAGATAGAAAATAATGTGTAGATCAAAAATAAAATAATACATATATAGTTCTAAAGTGCATGATAAGCATACCTTTCACCACTTCAATATCATGACCCACTTTGGAAGTTGTAATCTCATGAAATTTTCATTTGTCTCTTGGTTTAAGAGGTTGTTGAAAAAAAATTTCATTAATAACCTTTGGACTCATTCAATTGTTTTCATAATTCCAATAATACTAACAATTGAAGAATTATAGCGTGTCTAGTAAATTTGATTAAGATTTCTCTTAATTATTTTTATTTTATTTCCTCTTTATATATATTTGGTACTCACTTTTTTTATGGAATTTCTTTACACACTTGAAACATTTTTCAATTCCTTGGAGACAATTTACACAATACTTATTTCCACACGTCTGGAATAAAGTAAGAGTCATTTTCTTTCCTCCATGGGTTTTATTATTATACTTTTATCAAAACATAATCATTACATTCTTATCAATACCATAAAAATTATGGAAAAACTCTACTCTCCATCTTTACCTATACATCACATCCAACAATTTATTCAAAGATAGTAAATAACCTTATGTACAATGCCTTTTAGAGACTTTGTTTTAATCCATTAATAATTGATCTATTTTTCATTCAGGTTTAATAATAAAACTAGAATATTACCCCTCATGTATTATAAAGTTTGATTAATAGGTGTTAACAGATTCATCATATTTATGCTTAAGATTAAGGAATTTTGTTTCCATATTTTTCTGAAGAGTTTAATAAAAGTGATTATTAAAAAATAACTTCATAATTTCATCCAATTCCATAGATTCAATTTATTCCACATTCCACATATTATTAATAAGATTTAACTATTTTCCCAATTCTCTTTCCAAATGATACACTATTAGGATAAATTATTCATGCACTAAACACTATAGAATGTAAAATATTTTTTTATTAATATTGATTCATTCCTTAGAAACTAGTGGGTCAGAGGACCCATAGATAGAAGTTATATGTTTCCTCATGAAAGACTCATTGAAGCACTGGTCCCTCATTTTCTCATTTGTAAGATCATCGTGATTCATTACCTGAGAGAGTTATATGAGCAAAGAAACAACATTTTATATTCCATCTCCTAGGTTGTTTTGTTTCTCAATAAGACATTCATTACATTGTCCTCTAAATTAATTTTTAACATGATTCTTTATAGTTCTATCCATTTAATAGCACCAAAAAAATATAGTGGAAGCATCAAGCTACAATAATAAGAGTAATAAATAATGAAAACATGAAAATCATTCATGAGATATCCAAAATTATGACACATTTTATCAAACTATGTCACTTTTACATTCACCTTATATTATATTGAGTCATTAATAGGTTATCTTAATTTCTATCCTCATATTATTCATAAAATAATTTCTAAAAATAACTAAACCCTTCTCTACACCAACTTAGGTGACCCAAGCATTATATATATAAATAATACATCATTTTAGATGAATATTAAACATATATCACAATAATTCATGCCTAAAAACCATAAAGGTTTAATGTATTTGAAAAATATATACCTAATAATATTATTTCACGAAATATCTCTAACATCTCCTACAATAGTTTTCATTTATATTACCCATATTAGACATATCATACTTAAATTATTTTTTTATAACCTTGGTAAAATAGAAAAATAATAAAGGGTGATCTTAGATGAATAGTAAAATAAAATATGATAAATATCAATAAATGATCATTTTAAGCATATAATTAGTATAAGGGTATGATATGATTATCGTAACTGATGAAGTTCATACCAAATCAATCATAAATCATGAGTTATGGCATAAAGTTATAGAATTTTAAAAGAGACAATTCATAAGAGTGAGGAATCATCATTAGTCAATCATGATGCATGGGATCATATAATAATCATAATAACATCTCTCCTAAATTATTACACAATCATAATCATTGAAAATAATTTCATAATTCAAGGATTTCTACCAGGATCATCATTAAATAGTAGATAAAGCCTCATTGTGGACTGGGTTCACACCCAAACCACTTTTCATTCCTGGAATAGGTTCACTCTCCATCCTATTTCATATTATCTCATCATATATAAATCATTAACAAATAAATTAGAGTGAAATATGATTCCATTCCCATGCCTTGTATAATGAAAACCATACATATTTGGGCCAAAAAAATCATGGAAACATTCATCAATTCATCATAGCATAACCCATGGAAAATAAATAAGTTTAATAAATATTTTATCATAACATAATCTAAATCTATCTAGATAATAAAATAGATTTTATCATTAGATTATATCCCCATTAAATAATAAGAAACATAAAAGGATATTGACATAGATAGAAAATACCTTTAAAATAATATTTGAAGCATTCATTGAAAACATAAGAAAAATATTATTTTATTTTGATAAAATTTTAAATTAAAGCTCCAAATATATTTAGAAAAAAAATTCTTTAAAAAATACCATGTAATCTTATAAAGTATTCTTAAATTAAAATAGTGTCTATGATGGAAGGAAAATCTATTCTTGCTATAAATGTAAAAACAAATATTCCATTTACATGTTTTTATAAAAAATAAATAAATAACCAATCTAAAAACATTATAAAATTTTAATACTTTAAAAAGGAAGTAAATTTTAGTTCAAATTGACATTAAATAATAATTATATTATAGAAAATAATATTCTTGAAATTATTTTTAAAGAACATGGACATGGAAGAAAAATTACATCGATCAAATAGGAAATAAGCTTTCTTTTATTAAAAAATATCATGATCATTTTAAGTACCAAAGAGATGATAGAGTGAAATGAAAACATGACGACACAATATATATCCATAGGTGAAGGAAATGTATGGGGTTTAAAATAAAAGAATCATATAATTTTCTCTCATTGAATTTTTAAAATAAACTATCCCAAAATAAATGAGATTATAACATAAACCCCTCCCTCGGGTCCTAAATTTCTTTGTACAAACTCTTAAGTTCATCTTATTTGGGAAACTTCTATTTTCTAACACCCTAATCATTTGATGGTTGGTCTTTTATGAAAAATAGAATATATAGGATGTGGTAAGGAAATTTAGGAAAGTATTTGGGAATGTCTTGGCCAAGCTAGATCGCTCAAAACATGTGAGGGGGAGAGGGGGAGAGGACCTAGTTTTATAAGGGAGGGGAGTGGTTCACTTATAAGTACTTAAAACATTAAAATATAATAAAATCATATTCAAGTGAAAGTGGATCCAAGACAACCCAAATTCGAAGATAAAATAATCGTTGGTCTATAAACCTTTAACCAATCACATTTATCCATGTTTAGATATATTTTATGCATTTTCTCTAAGTTAACCCCTATTAATCCTTTTAACCCTTTTATTATATTCAATTTCAATAAGTGGTAAAAATTAATTTTAAAATAACTGTGAAAAATGAAATGAAACCTATTTTTTAAAAAAATGTATTTTTAATCATAACGCTAAATTTATGATTTAGCTATGCCTTGTACCAACACTTAAATTAATGTTAAAATATTTTATTGAATATACTAACTACAAATTTCATTAAAATAATTCATCAATATTGATTAATTTAATTTATTAAAATTAAAATACATTTCACACATAAAAATATTTTTTTAGAAAAAATATCTCTTTTTTACCTTCAGCTAATTTAATTTTCATTCATAACCAATTTATAATCAATGAATTCATTTTAGAAATGTGTAAACTATAATTCTTTATAAGTTCAATACTCTGAATAGATTTTTAAGTAAAACATATATGACAAACTTAATGCTAATGAAAAATATTTCTAATCAGTTATTTATGATTGATAGTATTTCCTAAGTGAATTAAAAATTATTTTTAAAAATTATATTTCATTTAAATACCATATAATGTGATTCATTTTATAATTTTTATGAATTATTCAAATTATTTTTGGGTTTCATGCTTCTCAAACTATTGAATACATTTGTTTATAAAATAGAAATATATTTTAAAATATTAGGATGTTACATTCTACACCCCCTTATAATAATTTCACCCTCAAAATATAACCACTATAATAAAAAAAATCAGGATACCTCATCCTCCTCACATCCTCAGGTTCCCATATTGCTTCCTTGAATTTATGGGTTTTATATAATACTTTGTAAAAGTGAATGGTCTTGTTTCTCATCACTTTATCTCTTCAATAAAGAATCTGAATTAGTTTTTTCATATAAGAAAGATCATTATCTAGTGTTAAAACATATTATTTCAGTATATATGAAGAATCTAGTATAAAATTTCTCAAAATAGTTACATAGAACACATTGTAAACTTGGTATAGGTTTAGAAGAAGCTATAAGAGATAAGTTACCATCCTAAAATAGTCTAGAATCTCATTAGGATAGGTCTTTCCCTTCTTTATAAATATCATAACCTTTTTCCAAGGAGATATATATAGTAATACCTTATTACTATCTTAGAACTCCAAATACCAAGAATAGTTATCATCATAACTCTTCTTTTTATTTTTTATGCTCTAATTTGTTGTTTAATAGATCTAACTTTTTCTGCAATTTCCTCTACTATCTCAAGTACCAATAGTCTTCATTCCCCAACTTCATCCCAACATATTGGAGTATTGTAATTATTTATATATATAGATTCATAGGGATAAATCTAAATTTTTGAGTGAAGGTTATTATTGTAGGAAAATTTTACCAGAGTAAAGTGATGATCACCTACTTTGAAATCCAAAGAGTAATATCTCAACATATATTCTAGGGTTTGAATGGTCCTCCCAGACCAACCATCTATCTAAGGATGATATGTAGTACTAAAGTTCAACTCTATATTCAGTTATTTCTAAGTAATTTTCTTGAACATCAAGGTAAACTTCAGATCCGGATAAGATATGTTTGATATTGGTACTTCATGCAACCTTACCACTACCTTAATGTATATCTTAGTGAGTTTATCAAGAGTGAAATATTATATGATATCACTAAAATGTATTGATTTAATAAGGAAATAAACTAAAACCCAAATATCTTTTTACCCTTTATAAGTCTTGAGGAGACCCATGACGAAATAAATTGTGATGTTTTCTTATTCCCACTCAAGGTATAGGTATTGGTTATAAAATCCCCTTAGGATTATATCATAATCCTTAACTTGTTTATATACCAAGCACCATGATACATACTCTAAAATATCTCTCTTCATGTTATCCTGCTAAAAATTATCTTCAATATCTGTATAAATCTTTATACTTCAAGGATCAATAGATAATGATGAACTATGAGCATCATCTAACTGCTCCTCCAATTCTACTATTGAAGGAAAACCTACTCTATTCTTGAACCATTTCATTCCATCATTATAATTACTAAAATCAGGAACATTCCTCACATTATTTTATAGCTACACATCCTCCTTTTATTCCTCTTAAATCATGACATGAGGATATTATTGAAAATTTATCTTGGAAATATATTATCTTTCTCCATTACATATAATTTCAAGGTTCATCCTCTATAAATCCATAATCATTATATCTCTTTCATTCCTCATCATAGACAAACTATAATGGTACTTTTGACTCAGAGCATCATCTACCATGTTCATATTCCCAGTGTGGTAATGTATTAATCAATCATAATCATTAATTAGTTTCAACCATATTATTTGGTGTATATTCAACTCCATATTTGTGAATATGTACTATAATGTTTTATGATCAATATATATGCCACACATTTCACTATAAAGATAGTTCCTCTATGTAATCAAATAAACAATTGCTGCAATTAGTTCAATATCATGCCTCTGGTAGTTTTTATCTTAAACCATCAGTTTTCATGACGAATAAGCTACTACCATGTCATTATATATGATAACACATCTCAAAACCTTATTTGATGTGTGTCTATAGATTATAAATCCTTCTCCATTATAGGTTTGTGTGCGCACAAGTGTGATGACCAAATTTCTATTTAGTCACTTTAAATTCTCTTCACATTCATCCCTCTATAGAAACTTAGACCCCATTTTCATAAACTTAGTTACTTTATTTTATAGACATGATAACTTTATAACAATGTGTATGTAGTATCCATACAACCTAAGAAAACTACATATTTCAATATTTGAGGTTTGTCTTTGACAATATTCAATAACTTCCATCTATGAAGGATCCACTGATATCCCCTCTCTTGTGATTACATGACCTAGTAAGGATACTTATTACATACATAATTCACATTTAATAAATTTATAATACATATTATCCTTCATTGTGGTCTTAATAAACTCATAAAATGTTCTCTATACACATCATTTAAATTTGAATATATAAGATAATCAACTATATATACTACCACAAACTGATCAAGGTAATATCTAAAGACTCTATTAATTAGATAAATGAAGATTGTCGAAGGATGGATAAAACCATATCAAAGTTAAATCATATATAATTACTAATCTACTCAAATTTGATCAAATAAAACATCAATAAAGGATATAGGATAGTTTTTATTGATAGTAATATTCTCATATCATTAAAAATAAATATAATGATGCATTGAGACATATTTATTCTTAATAAATAGAATAGAACCACCTCATGGTAACATACTTGGTCAAATTAATCCTTTATCATGATCCTATGATATTTTCTTCTTCAATTTGTATAACTAAATTTGGTCTATTCAGTAAGGAGTCTTTAAAATAGGCATAGCACCTGCAATGAGTTCTATTGAAAACTCTAGTTCAAGAATCAAGAGAAGAATACAAAAATATTTAAGAAATAGATTGTCTTATTCCCACACAATAGTAATATCTTAAATTTTGAGTTTTTACCCAACCATTAGAGAAAAATACCCCTCATAAATGGGTTTTAAGACCCATATAATATAAGTATTTTCAATTGGAAGTTCATATTCATCCTTGCACTAATATAAAATAATTGGTTCATTCGGAATATAAAATGTGACTTCAATTACTTATAAATTGATATGGTATTTATATAAATAATTTCAATTCATTCCCAAAATAACAACAAATTAAATTATAAGTAGAATCATAAGATTTTTAGGAATAACAATCCCATAAACCTCTAATAGAGATAAGCTATAGATGTGGGATGTGATTATCACACCATTATAATTTTTTACCAATTATTCAACATATAATAATTAAGGTGGTGATTTTATACCCTTGTAAAATTATTTTTATATAAAAGAGTTGGTATAAGTGGAATAAAATTAGAAATTTTTAATTCTAGAGATGATTATTAGTTTATCTTTCGACACATCATCCTTGGGACCCAATTCAGAAGTTGTGATCATATGATCTTTCCTTATTTATTTTAGATTAAGTGGTTATTAACACCAATTATCATCATTAGCCCCTATATTCATGAACTACTTGTAATAATTCTTATACTCCACATATTTTTAACACTGGAGTGTGGGTAGTGCATTTAAATCAGATTTCTACCCATTATTTTCATTGGCTTTCCTCTTTACATCACTTTAGCATCTTATTGTTTGATGGTCTTCCATTACACAAATAAAAATTTTACTCATCCCTTTGAGATAATTTCACTCATAATTCATTCCACACTTATTGTATAAATTAAAATTATTATTATTTCTACCATGGTTTTAATTATTAAAATTTCCTCGAAAATATATTTTTCTATTCTTATCAATAGCATGAAAATGATGGGAATATCCACTTTATATTTTTACGCTAAGAGCACATGGAAAAATTTCATCATAGATACTAAATTATTTTATGTCAAATTGTACTCAAATACTTGGCTTTAATCCAAAAAAGAACTAATCAATCTTTCATTCAGGGTTGATGATAAAATTAGAACCATGCCTTAAAATTCAAGTAACTTTTGGTTCATGGGTACCAAGAGAATCATTGTCCTTATTATTAATCTTAGGGAATTCCCTTTCCATTTAATGTGGAAAGTTTTTAGAAAGTACTTATTTTAAAATACTCATCATATTCCATAGATTAAATTTATTTTTCTTACCTCACTTTATTAATAATATTCCACCATTTTTCTTCTTCAACTTAAAATGATACATCATCAAGACAACCTTTTCATGCTCTGAGTATTTCAGGATATAAAATATATTTTTAGTGGTATACATCCACTTATAGAAAACTAGTGGATAAAATAACCTAATTAAATAAGGTGTATGTTGTCTTATAAAAAATTAAATGATGTATTTTACTTCCTTTTCTCACATTAAAACTCAATATGATTTGGTTCTTGGGAGAGTATCATGTGAATAGTAAAAATATTTTATATTACTACTCCTATGTTGTTCGATTTCTCAAGAGGACAATAATTCCATTTCATCCACATTCATTGTTAACATTATTCCCCCTAGTTCCAAATAATGAATAAAACCAAAAAATATAGTGTAAGCATCATGCTATAATAATTAAAGTGAGAAATCATGCAATCATGAAGATCGTTCTTGAGATGTCCTAAAGTATGACACCTCTTTAATAAACTATACTAATTTTACGTTCACCCTATATCAATTTCAATTCTTCAATTGTTATCTGAAATTCTTTCTATATATTTTTCATAAGAAATCTCAAAAAATAACAAAACCATTATTTGATACCAATTGAGGTGACCCAAGAATTACATATATAAATATTACATCATTTTAGATGAATAGTCAAAAAATATCATAAAAATACATGCCCTATAACCATAAACTTTTACTACATTTAAAGACTAAATACATAATAAAAAAATTTCATGAAATATTTTCAAAATCTCCCATAAATTTATTCTCTCATAGTACCCTTCTTAGACATATCCTACTTAAAACCATTCTTCATGACCTCAGAAAAATGTAAACATAAGAAATGGTGAGCTCGGATGATTGGTAAGGATAAACATGAGAGATATTAATTAAAAATAATATATTAGAATAATATTAGTATAATTTTATGGAAACATGATCATAACATAAAAATTTAATACCCAATTAGTCATATATCATATATCATGAGTTATGTCATAAAGCTTTTTCATCTCAAAATACATGATTCATAAGAGTGAGGAATCAAAATTAATCAATCATGGTCCATGAGATCATATAAAAAGCATAATAAAATGTCATATGAATATTGGAACAATCATAATAAAAGAAAATGATTTCATTTTCCAAGTTCCTCTACCAATACCATCATCACAAAGTGAGAAAATTCCATAATGGATTGGATACACTGCCCATACTCTTCTCATTCTTGGAATAGGATTACTCCACATCCTATTTGATATTATCTAATGATATATGAATAATTATATAATTCATTGGATTGTTATATAATGTTTACCCCACCCATTACATAATAAAAATCATACATATGAATTCCATAAAATCATAAAAACATTCATTATTTTATCATAGAATAATCGATAGCAAAGAAACAGGTTTCATTAATATTTTCTCATTACATATTCATATTCCATAATGGTAAATAAAATGGATGGAATAATTAGATCATATATTCAATTAATCATAATAAACATAAAATAATGTTTACATATCTGAAAAATTCCTTTAAATGAACAATTTAACGTTTCATTCAAAACATAAGAAAAATATAATTTTTTATAACATTTTAAATAAAAATTACCAGAACATTTAGAAAATGATTTTCTTCAAAAATTACCATGAAAAATTGTAAATAAATATTAAAATAATATATTTTTATGATATCAAGAAAATTTTTTCATGTGGTAAACATTAAAATAATGATTTTCCACACATTTTTATAAAAAGTCACAAATAACCTATTCAAAAACATTGTAAAAATTCTTTGTTAATCATTTAAAAATAGTGTAAAATATACTTAGAAATTAATTTCAATAATTATTTTTTATAGAGAATAATATTCTTGAGAAAAATTTAATGAACATGGACATAGAAGGAAAATTTTATTTACATAATAGGAAATAAGGTCAGTTTTTATTAAAAACGTTTTCTTTTTCATTTTATGTACCAAAGTGAGGAGGTAGTGAATAAAAAAAAGAAAACTCTTTAAATAAATAGAGGAAAAAATATATATGTGGTTTAAAAGAAAAATTTTATATGATTTACCCCACTTGATGTTTAATGTAGATAATCCCAAAAATAAATGAGTGTTGTTGACACTTTAGTAATTGAGTTTTATTTGTGTTCAATGAGGTCAATGAATGTCAATGATGGATAAAGAAACTCTCCTAAGTTAAATAGAGAATATAAATCAGATGATTAATGCAGTATTCTTGAAAAGTTCAAAGAACTTGTATCATAGGTGACATGTTGTTTACAACCCTGAATAATGGAGAAGTATCATCCATCTAAGGATGACTAAAGAAGAAATGGTGGAAGGTGAAGTTTTATGTTTGATCATGCAAAAGAAAAAAAGTATGTGATTTTTATGGGTAGGAGAAGAAGATAAGAGTGTGCATTAGGTTTGGCTGAGAACACATCATGCATGCACTCATGTGCATAAATTAAGAACACCAAATCCAAGTGAAAAATAATAATAGAGAGGTGACCATGCATGATCTTGAAATTTAAAATAGACATTCAAGAGATTGGAGTGAAGGTGATGCCAATCACATCTAGTTGAGATTGGAAAGAAAGATGATGCTGGAAGATAGGGAAGTTATAATGCTTTCCTCAGTAAATCAAATGATGCATTGCTGGTATGTATTTCACAAAGATCATACGTTGTTTGGAGAAATTATTATTGAAAAATTATGAAGGAAAGGGGGAGAAATGATACAGCCAATCAGTATGGTTGGTCTTGTAAAAGTAGGTGTCTAAGGTGGTGCAGTTTCCAAATGTTTTCAAAATTCATGGGGTCCAAAATTTGGAGTAGGGATAGCAACATGAAAAGTGGATTTTTTTGAAGAGCATATAAAAATATGGAAAAGGTGTGAATTTTGAAAATATGGGCTTCATGAAGTGTATTTCATGAATACATGAAGATATTTGATGGTGTTCTTTGTGATTATGATGAGCTTCGCGAATGGGATAGGTGAAGAGCTTTGCAAGAAATCTGTGTGGTGCAAAGGAAGAAGGAGAATCGTGGTAGGGCGAAGGGAGAAAGCATATCACAAAATTTCAAAGGAAGATCATTGTGGTGTCACAAAGAATTTGATGTAATGCTTCGCAATTATGAAGAGCTTTGAGAATCTAGAAAATAGTCATGGTGCGTCGCAAAACAGAGTGATTTTTAGCGGAAATTTTGGAGCACTATGATTTGATGCTGACATGGTGATGAGGTGGATCTAAGGTTATAGATTTGGTGGTAAAAGCCTATAAATATTCCACTACCCCCTCTATAAAAGTAGAGAGACTTCACGGGAGTTTTAGATCTCTCTCCTCCTGAATAATCTCCGTGAAGAAAGTTGTTCTGCGAAGGCAACGTGCTTCACAATGATTGGTTGTTCCAAAAAAGGCTCAGGGAGCATTGCAATGTTGAGATCTCTACGAAGGTAATTTTCTTTAGAGAGGTTGAGTGTTTCGCAAAGTCTGTAATCTCTATTAAGGCAAAGATCTTCGTGATGGTGTGAGCTCTACAAAGTAGCGAGCTCTGTGAAGCAGTGTTCTCTACGAAGGAGCTCTGTGAAGGAGATTCTAAAATGAGATTTGAAAATTGTAGTTTTGAATGTCTGGTTTAGGTGGACCAGTTCTTAGGAAGACACCACTACACTATTCCATATCACTATGTGTCCAAGAAGAATCATGTGTTCCCACTTAGAGACTGATTATTACTCAGTGATGAATAAATGGGATGATGCTAAGCTGATCTGGACTTCATTGATCTAACAATCACAAAGTGGGGCTTGTAACTCTAGCAAGAAGAAGAGAAGTGATCTCAGTGTATTTTTTTCATGGAAGGAGAATGTGTGGAGAATAGTGGGTTTCGGTAAAGTTGGTTTTTCACTAAAGAAGTAAGAGAAGAAGACTGTTCAGATTTTAGGTTTGCTACTGGGAAAGAAGAATAGGGTTACATTCATGCTACTAAGCAAGTAACAAGTGAAGAGTATAAGATCAAACAGGAGTGTGACATCCAATAGGTTTTAGTAGGTGTAAGACAATATTTGTGTTTCAAACCCTATTCAATGGGGAGAATATTGTCTTGAGAGGTAGTATAAGGACCAGCAAGGAGATGCAAGTTGGACTAGTTTGTCACTAGTTTAGAAAATATTATTGTTTCACTCCCCCCTCAAAAGTGTAGGGACCACACTGACTAGAGGATTGTTTTCCTAGTCAACCCATGGTAATAGCATATTACATTATATTGGAGAATCCATGAACTGTTTATTCTCATGTATGGAAAGGACGTAGCTTCTCTTATTGAGTGGGGAACCTTGTAAAAATATCATGTTGATATTTTTTTACTGATTTCTATTATTGCATGAAACAAGGAAAATAGAATAATATAATCAAGATCCTAATAGGTCAAGAGGTACAGGGATAGAAATTTGTAATTTGTTTCAAAAGTCCCTAACACTGATTCACCCCCCACTCATTGTTAGATATATCCCAAATAGGTCCTCTCAATTAGTATCAGAGGAAGGTTCACCTCTATTGGATTCTCTACAATGAACTTATTCTCAATTGAAGACCTGAGTTTCTTTCCTGAGTTATCAATGAAGTGAACTTTTAATAAATATTTAGTTATCTTTGAGAGGGAGGTGATATCTACCAAGACCATAATGAATAGAAAAAATAAGGAGAAGAGAAAGTTGAAGAAGAATCCCCTCTTATCTAAAGATGAGAAAGCATCTGGTTCCCCATATTTGTCTCACATTAAAGACACGCAAGATTTGGAAAGTAATGAGAATGTGGATCAAGTCCCCACCAAGAATATGGACAATCATCCTACCTCAACTAATATAGAGGTTTCTGTTAGTACATTTGGAAATTGTTCTCATGATGAAAATGCTACCACAAGTGGTCATGATCAATCTACAACACCTCTAGAAATATAAGTCAAAATATTAAGAATGATTCTACATGGTATTTTTGAAGATAGTATATCCTAGGTTTTTGGATTATTTCAATGTATATAGTAATATATCACTCAACTGGAATAAGAAACTTATTTAATATAGAAAGGCTTGAAATCAAAAAAATATGAATGTTTAAAGCTCTCCATACAGCTTGGATCCTTTGAAGAAACCAAGATGGGATTTTAAGTAAGTTCTTCAAAGTGGCTCAAATATGTTGAATAAAAGGAGGGATTCAACATGGCTCTGTAAGAGAATATCCATTCACTTGAAGATGATCTGAAAAAGAGAAATGAATACAAGGAGTTATATTAGGAAGAATACTCCAAGAAGATCAATGAACTTTACTCTTTGTTACAAAACAATGTAAAGATATATTAAGATGAAGTTGAAATATTGAATAATTCTTGTGAAGAGAAGATGAATATTATTGAATACTAGGAAGTCATCCTCAATATGAGATGTCTAGAATTGGAAGCAGAGTTGACCAATCATGATAAGACCCATATTAAGTCTCCACAAAATAATGAAACAGTTGTTTCCAGTACTCAATGCTCACTATAGGATTCTACTATCAAAATACCTCCAACATGTGATAAATAGATCATGGCTTCACTCATTGATCTATCACAAGTATCTTATAAAGTAAAGGTACTTTCCATACCAACTTGTACCCGTGTTTATAAAAACTTTTCAACAAAAAGTGCAGGTTGTAAGAAAAATTCTAAACGAGTATGGATGAAGAGAAGTGAGGATATACCTACCACCATGAATAGGGTGGTTAGGAAGAATAATTTGAAAGATGATTCCCCACATAAAGCACAACATATCAAGAAGAAGATTTAGAAACCTTATAAAGAAGATGGCAACAAGTCATGGATTGTTTGTCAATGCTAGTGTTGTGATATATTTGGACATTGTGCACTGGATTGTTGGTAAAATCCCTTAAATGTAAAAGCACAAAGAAAGAACATCTCAAGGGGGAGAAATCTAGAGAATAAAAGGAAACATCCACTGATAGAGAAGTATATGTATACTGCAAACAAATTTGTAATTTTAGATAACATCTCGGATGTATACAATAGGAGAGGTCACATGAATGGTGCATGTTCATTTCAACACATACCCAAAGCTAATAAAAAAGAAGATCATAGAATCTGGCCAAGAATAAAAGGGTTGAGAAGTCCTTGGATTCTATGTCCAAGAAGGTGACGGGTGGTGCATCCAAAAGAACTACTAAGAAGGATAACACTCATAAGAAACCATGTAGAAGATCCAATCTTGATGCCTCAGTCCCTAATGATATATTGGTGGTTTGTCCAGAAGATTTGGAATGAATGAGAAATATGGAAGATGCACAGGCTAAGACTACTGCTAAAAGAAAAATGAATATTCTATATAAAGACAAATAAGTTCTGTGTGTGAGGTGCAACAAGGCGGGTCATACTATTAGAAAATTATTTGAATTTACTACATCCCAACAATAATTCCTCAAAAAGATGAATGTTTCACCAGGAGATTCTAGTACTTTAAAATCCCTTAAAGAAATAATACTCGCACACAAAGCGATTGAAGAAATAGTGAGAACCACACAATAATAGTCAGCATTGAATATCAGTTGTGAAAGTTTGAATAATAGATCATCTAGGTTGAAAAAATCATCTCAACCTTTTTGTTCCCATTTATGGAGAAAGGATGATCTACCTTATTCCCTTAAATATTTGTGTATTTTATTTGTTCTTATGATACAGGGAATTTAAGGTGAGGTAATATCTCACGGGGTTAACCTAGGATTCAGTGATGAGAAGTGTTCCCTTGAGGGAGGAGATACATGAAGAAGCTACCAAAGTCATTATCTCAATCAATATCAACATTAGTTGGTATAAAATTCAATCACTCTAAAGATTGTATGAATATCATATCATTAGAAAAGGTATGTCATTTCTCAATATCTCATCCTTGGTTACTCAAAATAAATATTATTTATCAAAGGGGTATTAACTAAATTACTCATTGACATTAAAATGAATGGATGTGTTCCAAGGTCACTTATCCTGTCTATTACACCTGAATATTTTTGATCCATTTTCTGAAGTGAGTGTAGGAGTTTCAGGTTGATTATTTCATATCACACTTATTATCCTAATCCTGGAATGAAAGTGGAAACCCCTTTATGTAAATTTCATGATTTCTCATCTCTTGAGGTTTCATATTAAGTGGGTAATGGGTAACTTTGTTGTCTAAATAAAATCCTCTTTTTTTTCTACACCGAGCATTACTAAAGTAGACATGTAGTGAAATAATTGATGGAAATTCCTTAAGAATGAAATGATACCCCCTGTACCCTAAATTTTTTATTTCTTTTCAATAAGGGGGGATATGTGAAATGAAAGTTTAAAATAGAGAACTCACATTGACAGAATCATTTAGTAGAAAAACTTTGGGTATTTCCAAAAAATACAAATGGGTATATTTTGGGGAAAACATTAGTAATTGAGTTGTATTTGTTTTCAATGAGGTCAATGAATTTTAGTGATGGATAAAGACACACTCCTAAGTGCACTGGAGAATTAAAATCAGATGATTGACGCACTGTTCTTGATAAGTTCAAAGAACTTCCCTCATCGGTGACACATTATTTACAATAATGAAGAATGGTGAAGTATCATCCATATAAGGTTGAATAAAGAATAAATGGTTTAAGGTGAAGTTGTAAGTGTGATCCTACAAAAGAAAAGAATTATATGATTTTCATGAAGAGAAGAAGAAGAGAATAGTTTGCATTCAGTTTGGCTGAGAACACATCATACATGCACTCATGTGCATAAATTAAGAACACCCAATTCAAGTGAAAAACAAGTAGAGAGAGGTGACCATGCATGAGATTGACATTTAAAATAGACATACATGATATTGGAGTGATGTTTATGCTAATCACATTCAGTTTAGATTGGAAATAAATATGATTCTTGAAGATAGGGAAGTTATAATGCTTTCTTCAGTAAATCTAAAAATGCTTTGCTGGTTTGTATATCAAAAAGATCATAAGTTGGATGGAGAACATATGATGAAATCATTATTATGGAAAGGGTGAGAAATTATGCATCCAATTCGTATGGTTAGTCTTGTAGAAGTATGTGTTTAAGGTGGTGCATTTTCCCAGTGTTTGCTGAATTCATGGGGTCCAAAATTTGAAGTTGGGATAACAACACGAAAAGTGGACTTTCTTGAAGATCATATCAAAATATGGAAAATGTGTTAATTTCACAAAGATGGGCTTCATGAAGTGTATTTTGAGAATACATGAAGATATTTGATAGTGTTCCTCATGATTATGACGAGTTTTGCGAATGATAGACGTGAAGAGCTTCACAAGAATTATTTGCAGTGCAAAGGAAGAAAGAGCATTGCGGTAGGGTGAAGGGAGAAAGAGCATCGAAGCGGCGCAAAATAAGGAAGAGCATTGTGGAGGTGCAAAGGATTTGATGGAATGCTTCGTGATTATGAAGAGATTTGAGAATCTATAAAATAGTCATGGTGCTTCGTGAAACAGAGTGAATTTCAGGATAAATTTTGGAGGTTTGTGATTTATTGATTATGTGGTGTTGAAGTGGTTGGAAGGTTCTAGAGTCAGTGTGAAAGGCATATAAATAGGCCCCTACCCCTCGTGATAAGTATAGAGACTTCACAAGAATTTTAGAGCTCTCAAATTATGAAGTAGCTTCCCGAAGAAAGTTATCTCATGAAGGAAACTTGCTTCACGAAGATAGGTTGTTCTGCAATTGCTCAGTGAGCATTGTGAAGTTGAGATATCTTCAAATGTAGTTTTCTTTACAGCAGTTGTGGGTTTTGCAAAGGCTGTAAGATCTATGAAGGCAGATATCTTCATGAAGTTGTGACTTCTACGAAGCAGTGAGCTCTGTGAAGCAGTGTTCTCTGCGATGGAGCTCTCTGAAAGAGCATCATAAAGGAGCATTGCAAAGAGAAGTTTTGAATATCTGGTTTAGGTGAACCAATTCTTGGGAAGACTACACTACACTATTCCAAATCACTGTGTGTCTAATAAGAATCAAGTGTTCCAACTTAGAGACTAATTATTACTCAGGGCAGAATAACTATGATGATGTTAAGATGAGCTGGACTTCATTTTTATTACAATAACAAAGGGGATCTTGTGGCTCTACAAAGAAAAAGATAAGTGATGTTAGTGAAGTTGGCTTTTCACTGAAGGATAATGGGTGGAGAAGAGCAGGTTTCAGTGCATTTGGTTTTGCACTGAAGAGGTATTAAAAGAAGACGGGGCATATTTTAGGTTTTCTACTAGGAAAGAATAATATGGTTACTTGCATGCTACTAAGAATTTAACAAGTGAAGAGTAGAATATCAAGTAGTAATGTGACATCCAACAGGTCTCAGCAGGTGGAAGACTCTATTTGTGTTTTAAACCCGATTCAATAGGGAGAAGACTGTCTTGAGAGGCAGTATAAAGAACTAGAAATGAGATACATGTTAGACTAGGTTTTCACTTATTTATGGAAGAGTATTGTTTCTCTCCCCCTCCAAATTGTAGGGACCCACACTGACTAGAAGATTGTTTTCATATTCAAACCATTGTAACAGCATATTACATTATTGTGGATAATCCATGCACAGGTCATTTCTATGCATGGAAAGGACATAGATTCTCTTATTGGGTGGTGAACCTTGTAAAAATATAGTGTACATATTATTTTATTACATTCTATTATTGCATGCGAAAAGGAAAATAGAATAAGAGAATCAAGATCCTAACAATTCAAGAGGTATAGGGATATTAAGTTGGAATTGGATTCAAAATTCCATAATACTGATTTACCCCCTCCCAGTGTTAGATATATCCCAAATTGGTCCTCTCAATTGGTATCAGAGGGAGGTTCACCTCAGCTTGATTCTCTATAGTGAATTTATTTTCTTTTGAAGACCTGAGTTTATTTCCAGAGTTATCAATAAAGTGAAATTTTATTGAAGATTCAGTTATCTCTGAGCAGTAGGTGATATCTACCAAGACTGTGATGAACAGGAAAAATAAGGATAATATAAAGTTGAAGAAGAAGTCCCTATTATCTAAAGAAGTGGGAGTGTATAGTTCTCCATATCTGGTTGACATTAAATACATTCCATATTTGGAAGGTAATGAAAAGGTGGCTCAAGTCCCCACCAAGAATATAAACAATCTTCCTACCTCAACTGATTAAGAGGTATGTGTTAGTACATTTGGAAATTATTCTCATGATGAAAATTCTAGCACAATTAGTTATGATCAATATACAACACCTTAAGAAATATCAGTCAAAATATTAAAAATGATTCTGCATGGTATTCCTGAAGAAAGTACATCCCTAGTTTGTGGAGTATTTTAATGTATATTGGAAAATATCACTCAGTTGGAAGAAGAAACTAATATTCTAGAGAGAGGCTTATTATAAATAATTATTTAATTTTTAATTCACTCTATATAGTTTGGAGACTTTGATGAAACAAATAGGTGATTTTATGTAATCTCTTCATAGTGGATCAAAGATATTGAAGAAAAAGAGGGAGTCAAAAAGACTCTGGACAAAAATATACATGCACATGAAGATGAAATAAAAAAGAGAAATGAATTCAATGAGTTATATTTGGATGAAGACTCCAAGAAGATCAATGAAATTGACTCTTTGTTACAAAATAAATTAAAGATGCATGAAGATGAAGTTGAAAGATTTAAAAAGTATAGTATAGAAATGATGACTATGATTGAATACCAGGTAGTCATCCTCAATATGAGATGTCTAGAATTGGATGCTGAGTTGAGTAATCTTGATAAGACACATATTGAGTCTCCAAAAAAGAAGGAAATAGTTTCTACCAGTACTCAATGCTCATTGGAAGATTCTACTTTCAAAATACCTCCAACATGTGATAAGAATATCATGGCTTCACTCATTGATCTATCATAAGTAGCTGAGAAAGTAAAGGTATAGTCCATACCAACTTGTACTCATGTTTCTAAAAGCAATTATACAATAAGTGTAGGTTGGAAGAAAATTTATAAATGAGTATGGATGAAGAAAAGTGAGGAGATACCCACCACCATGAAAAGGGTGGATGGGAAGAAGAGTTTGAAAGATTATTCCCCACATAAAGCACAAAAAATCAAGAAGAATAGTCAACAACCTTATAAATAACATGGAAAGAAGTCAAGGTTTGTTTGTCAATGATGGTGTTGTAATAGATTTGGGGATTGTGCACTGGATTGTTGGTACAATACCTTAAATGTAAAAGCACAAAGAAAACTCATCTCAAGGGGAGAAATCCAGAGAATAAAAAGAAACATCCACAAATCCAGAAGCATTTGTATATTTCAAACAGATTTGGAATTTTAGATTACATATGTGATGTATGTAATTGGAGTGGTAACATGAATGGTGCATGTTCATTTCAATAGGTACCCAAAGCTAATAAGAAAATAAGATCACAGAATCTAGACAAAAATCAAAAATTTGGGAAGTCCTTTGATTCTATGTTCAAGAAGGTGAAGGGTGGTGCATCTAAAAGAACTACTAAGAAGGATTCCACTCAAAAGAATCCATGTTGAAGATATAATATTGATGCCTCATACCATAATGATATATTGGTGGTTTTTTCATATGATTTGGAAAGAATTAATAAAATGATAGATGCACAATACAATGCTAGTGCTAAAAGAAAAATGAAAATTTTGTATGAAGAAAAAGAAGTTCTATGTTTGAGGTGAAATAATGATGGTCATACTATTAGAAAATGTTTTGAATTTACTCCATTCTAACAAGAATTCCTCAAAAATATAAAGGTTGCACCAAGAGATTATAGTGATTTGAAATCCCTTTAAGAGAGAAGACTCACACAAAAATAGATGGATGAAATAGTTAGGTCCATACAATCACAGTCAGCATTGAAGATCAATTGTGAATGTGTGACGAATGAATCATCTGTGTTGATCAAATCATATCAACCATGTTGTTCACATTTATGGAGCAAGGATGATCCACCTTATTCCCTTAAATCTTTGTGTGTTGTATTTGTTCTTATGAAATAGGTAATTGAAGGTGATGCAATATCTCGGGCGGATAACCTAGGATTCGGTGAATAGAAGTGTTCTATTGAGGGGGGGACACATGAATAAGTTTCCAGAGTCATTATTTCAATCAGTATCAACATCAGTTGGTATAAAATTTAATAACTCTGAAAATTTTATGAAGATCATGTCATTGGAAAAGGTATGTAATTTCTCAATTTCTCATTCTTGGTTACTCAAAATAAATATTATTTTTCAAATTGGGAGTAACTAAATTACTCAATGACATAATAATAATGGAAGTGTTCTAAGGTCACTTATATTTCCTATTACATCTGAATGTTTTTATCTATTTTCTGAAGTGATTGCAGGAGTTTTTGGTTGATTATTTCATATCACACTTATTATCCTAAGCTTGAAATGAAAGTGGAAACCCCTTTATGTAAATTTCATGAGTCCTCACCTCTTGAGGTGTCATATTTAGTGGGTAATGGACAACTTTGTTTTCTAAATCAAATCCTCTTATTTTCTACACTGAGCATTTCTCATGTAGACATAGAGTTAAATTATTGATGGCACATTTCTTAAGTATGAAATGATACCCTATCTACCATGAACATTATATTTCTTATCAATAAGGCGGAGGGAAGTGAAATGAATTTTTAAGAGAAATAAAGAATTGAAGACTCATATTGACACATTCATTTAGTAGAAAAACTTTAGGTATTTCCAAAAAATACAAAGGGGGAGATTATTGGGACCACTAGAGTAATTGAGTTTTATTTGTTTCCAATGAGGTCAATGATTTTAAATGATGGTTAAAGACACTCCTTTAAGTGGAATGGATAATAGAAACTATAATATTGAAGCATTGTTCTTGAAAATTTCAAAAAGAACTTGTATCATAGGTGACACATTGTTTACAACAATGAAGAATGGTGAAGTATCATACATCTAAGGATAAGTGAGGAAGAAATGGTGGTAGGTGAAGTTGTAACTGTGATCATGAAAAATAAAATAATTATATGATTTGCATGAAGGGTAGAATAAGAGAAGAGTGTGCATTCGGCTTGGCTGAGAACGCATCTTGCATGCACTCATGTGCATAAATTAAGAACGCCCAATTCAAGTGAAAAAGAAGTAGAGATAAGTGAACATGCATGATATTGAAATTTAAAATATACATGCATGTGATTAGAGTGAATTTTATTCCAATAACATTCATTTCATATTGGAAATAAATATGATGCTGGAAGATAGGGAAGTTATAATGCTTTCCTCAGTAAATCTAATGATTCTTTGCAGGTTTGTATTTCATAAAGATCATAATTAGGTTGAAGAACTTATGATGAAATCATTATGATGTAAAGAGGGCTAAATGATGTATCCAACTAGCATGGTTGGTCTTACAGAAGCAGGTGTCTAAGGTGGTCTAGTTTCCCAGTGTTTTCAAAAATTTTGGGGTCCAAAATTTGGAGTTGGGCTAACATCGCGAAAAGTGGATTTTCTTGAAGAGCATATCAAAATATGAAAAGGGGATGATTTTCAAAAATATGGGCTTTATAAATTTTATTTTGCAATGACATGAAGAAAGTTGATGATGTACTTCGCGATTATGACGAACTCCGCGAATGGAAAAGGTGAAGAGCTTCACAAGAAAGATTTGCAGTGAAAAGGAAGAAGGAGAATCACGGAGGAGTGAAGGGAGAAAAATCATTGTAGTGGCACAAATGAATGAAGAGAATCGTGGTAGTGAAAATGATTTTATTGAAATCTTCATGATTATGATGAGCTTCACAAATCTAGAAAATAGCCATGGTGCTTCACGAAACAAAGTGAATTTTGGCGGAAATTTTGGAGCTCCACGATTTGATGCTGACATGGCACTAAGGTTGATGGATGATTATATATTTAGTGTAAAAAGCATATAAATAGGCCCCTACCCCCTCAAGAGAAGTAGAGATACTTTACAATAATTTTAGAGCTCTTGAATCGCGAATAAGCTTCGCGAAAAAAGTTGTTCCGCAACAGAAAAATGCTTCATGAAGATAGGTTATTTCACAAAGGCTCAGTGAGAATTGTCAAGTTGAGAGATCTATGAATGTAGTTTTCTTTGTGCTGGCTGTGGGTTTTGCAAAGGTTATAAGCTATGTGAAGGAAGATATCTCCACGAAGGTGTGAGCTCTGTGAATTAGTAAGCTCTGTGAAGCAGTGTGCTCTGCGAAGGAGATTTGTGAAAGAGTTTCACAAAGGAGACTTGTAAAAAATAGTTTTGAATATATGGTTCAGGTGAACATGTTCTTTAGAAGACACCGCTACACTATTCCATATCACTGTGTGTCCATGAAGAATGAATTGTGCCCACTTAGAGATTGATTCTTAATCAGGGAAGAATAACTGTGATGATGCTAAGATGAGATGGACTTCATTGATCTAACAATAACAAAGGGAATCTTTTGACTCTAGAAAGATGAAGAGAAGTGATCTCAGTGTAGTTGGTTTTGAACTAAACAAGAAAGTGTGGAAAAGAGCGAGTTTCAGTGCAGTTGGTTTTTCACTGAAGAAGTAAGAAAAGAAGAATGTGCAGATTTCAGGTTTGTTACTGGGAAAGAAGAATAGGGTTACTTGCATGTTGTTAAGCATGTAACAAGTGAAGAGTAAAACATCAAGAATCAGTGTGACATAAAACATGTCTCAACATGTGGAAGGCTCTATTGGTTTCTCAAACTGTATTCAACAGGGAGAAGACTGTCTTCAGAGGCGTTATAAAGAACCATCAAGGAGCTGCAAGTTGGAATAGGTTGTCACTAGTTCAGTGAAGAGTATTTTTCCCTCCCACCTCCAAAGTGAAGGGACCCACACTGACTAACGGATTTTTTTCCTAGTCAACCAACTGTAACATCATATTGCATTATAGTGGAGAATCTAGGCACTGGTCATCCACATGCATGGAAAGGACGTAGATTCCCTTATTGAGTGGTGAACCATGTAAAAATATTGGGTGCATTTTTTTCTTCTTTCTCTCATTGCATGCGATAAGGAAAAGAGAATAAGAGAATCAAGATCCTAACTGGTTAGTAGGTATAAGGATAGAAAGTTGGAATTGGTTTCAAAAGTCCACAACATTAATTCACCCCCTATCGGTGTCAGATATATCCCAAATTAGTCCTCTCTATGAGATTGTACCATAAGCCTTACCTCAGGTCTGAACTTCCTTTATACATGCTCTTAAAACCCTCTTATTTTGAAAACCTCCTTTGTATTACACCTTAAGACTTTAAAGGTTGGTATTTTGGGTAGAACAAAGTATCTAGAATGTGTGGAGGGAATTTAGGAAGGTATTTGGGTAATTCTTGGAAAAGCTAGATGGATCAAAAGGTGTTAAGTTGTGAGGGAGATAGGACCACCTTTTATAATTTAGGGGAGTGGCACACTTGTAAATACTTAAGAATTTAAAATATAATAAAGTCATATTAATGTTCAAGTGGGACTAAGGACACCCAAATTCAATGAAAATATGGGTTTTTGTCAAAATCCATTCAGACAATCACATTAATACATGTTTTATTGATATTTTGTATTGTATCTCTATGTTAACCCCCCCCCCCCCACCCCGCTAATCCTTTTAACCCTTACCACGGAGATAATATTTTACCACGGTACCTATTCATTGTAAACCAAAATAAAACTGAGAAATTTAGAAAATTTGAAACTATTTTTTATAAATATGATAAAAAAATTTCCTATATTCAATTTCTATAAGTTGTATAAATTCAGTTAAAATAAGAGTGAAAAACATAATGAAATGTTTTTGAGAAAGATTCAATTTTAATAATAACACTGAATTTATTCGTATTATTTTTCTAGTACAAATAGTTAAATTAATATAAAAATATTTTATTGAATATATTATATACACATTCCACTAATATAATTCTTCAAAAGTGATATATTTAATTAATTAAGATAAATGGAATGCATAAAATCAATTTTTCTGAAAAATAATTCTTTTACCTTCAAATTTTTTTATTTTCATTCTTAACCAATTGATAAAAATGAATTATTTTATAAATCTTTAAAAAATAATCTTTAGTCTGTATAATACTTTGAATTAATTTTTAATTGAAACATATATGAAGAAATCAATTTTCCTAAGAAATTTTTTCCAAAATAATTATTTAATATCAATAGTATTTTCTATGTGCATTAGAAAATATTTTTAATAATTATATTTCATTTAAATACCATATAATGGGATTCATTTTATAATTTTTAATCATTATTCACATATTTTTAGTGTTTCTTGATTCACACACTATAAAATTTATTTATTTATTAAATAGGGGATCTAGAGGTGTTACAATCCCCACTAATACTTCAAATAAAAAAATCTTCCTTTGGAAATTTTTTTAATGTGGGTAGCTCACTTTTTGAATTTATTACTTATTATTAATGACCAATACTTACTTTTTCACATATTCTTGCTCATGTAATTATCCCTTTAAATTACATATATAAGAGAATGTTCAAGTGATTTCATTCATAAAATACAATGCTTCTTAAATAACAAAGGTTTGTAGAAATTATATGTTTAGGAAACTGAGTGATTTACATAAGTGACTCACGAAACTTATTTTTTTTCCAAAATATTTTTCACAACTTTACTTTGGAAAAATCAGAGGGTTTGATCTCACAATTGTCTTCCTATATCAATTATCCCTCTTTCTTCATTGGGGATGTAGTATTTTTAGTAAAATAAAAATCTTTTACGCAGTGTAAAATCTTTATCAGCACAACTCTACTTCAATAAAGTAATGCCACCTTTATTAATTTCTGAAAATATTATTTTCACAACTATGTTACTTATAACACCATATTCTTTCATTACCTTATTTTTTTATTAGTGGAATGCGGCTCAATATTTCCTAGAATTCATTCATTGTGATTATTTTATGTTCAAAACTTCTTAATCACATGAAAATCCATATTTTCATGATTCCCCACATACATTTAAGTGATAATGACTTATTTACTATGTTTTATTACACAAACACCATGAACTTAAAGAAATATATAATTGTGTGATTCCATTAATGCCTTTGTGTGAGAATTCTTTAATTGATATATTTTCCTAAGAAAACTACCTAAATCACTTAATCACTTCCCAAACCATTAATTTTTGTGATTCCATGAATGCCTTTGATACCAATTTTTGGTCTTAAGTAAGGTAAATACCTTAAGGGGTGAATTGGGGTACGTCGATCATTTCAAAAATAAACCTCACCAATAATCTTATTCCATTTTATTTAAGAACTATTTTCTCCCTAACATAATATATTAAGTGATAAATCAAAAAAAAAGAGATATGTAATAAATTTTAATTGGTTCACCAAAATTGGGCTAATCTAGGTATCATACAATGATGATGTGTCGATGTACCCAAATCACTAATAACATTGCATGTCTATAATTTTTAGAGTGTACACACTGTCTCCCTAGCTTGAAACCATCAAAAATAGAGAACTCACTAGTCTCAATCACTTAAATAGATCATTGCACCTCCAATAAATGAATCTTTAATCTCCAGGAACCGAGAATTATTTTACACCAACAATAGTGTATCAATCAGCTTCATTTTCATCTAATTTATGAACTCCACAAATTTATAGTGATACAACCTCCTGTAACTCCCTTATTTTATTTTCTAAATTTCCATCTCTGGTCTATAATTCTTCTACTCTCCTTATATCTATATCCACCAGATCTTTCAATATATATATCCTCTTCTTTTTCATGATCCCCCTTCTATATTTTTAATAAATATATCTCTCTCCTTTTTACACCCAAAACCCTTGTGAGAATTTTTTGTGTAAAATAGTCTAATTGAGTTGAGTCAACTCCCAAAACATCACTTGATTTCATCTAGATGTAATCTTTTATCCAAAAATATACATAATTATATCATGATTTGACTTCTTTCTTAAAGATGTGATGATTAATAAATAATCATATCCATGAAATCTGTATAATATCTTGTATTTAAATAACTAAAAAATCATGATTTAATCCTTTGTTAATCATGAAGTTACAGCTTTCTCTATGGTGTCACAACATCTATGAAACATTATCATTATTAATCATAACCTATTATATGATTTATATTATAAATTTTGGTTGTATATATTATTAATCATATTTTATGATTGATGATGTGTATCATAACCTACAGTTGATCGAAATCCTCCCAGTAGAAAAGTATAAAACCTTACACATATTTCTAAAATCTTATGTATCAATATTGTATCCTTAAGCAAAAATGATACATATAATAAAAAACCTTTAGTATCATCCAAAAAAATTATGTATAGAATTTCATACATATAAAAATCTTACCTATGGAAAAACCATGCGTATGAAATACTTATATATTGAAAACACTTAATTATTAATGACTTTTAAAAATTCTATCACTTCTGAATATAAAAAACATACATATTGAGGATAAAATCCACATATAATAAAATTTATCAAATTCTTGTAACTTTAATAATATTATAGTCTACATTATAAACATATTCAAACAGATATTTTGAATAACTTTCTAAATTCCACTTCCATTGTAACTTGTAGACTTCTCACAACTACTTGGTTCTTTATCTATAAATTACATCTTCTAGAACAATTTCCTTTCATTTAGAATGAATTATAACTTTAAAAACATTATAAATAATATTTTTTATTAATAATCCTTCAATAATAACATACAATATTATACATTAATAAAATATTCCAAACATAACTTCTAAAACTCAAGCCTTTTTTTGAACTTCTTAAAAACCTTCCAAAATTACTACTAGCCTTCTACTTTAAAAACTTCTCCAAATATAACTTCTAAAACACCAACCATATTCTATACTCCCAAAAAAACTTTTTTGGAACTGCCTGGTTATCAAATTCTAAAAATTATAACATTTGGAACAATAAATCTTCAAGAAAAATAGTATTCTTCCTTATCACTCTATAATTCCCTTGCAATGTAATACCAACAAACACAGCCCAAAAATATTCTAAAGTTATTTTTTCTAACAATAACTATAATATATCTAAGTGAAACCACATCATGGTTAGAGAAGTATTATTTTTGAAAATTATAGTAAAAAATGGATTGGCTAAAAAAACATCATGGTTTTTCCCTTTGAATGTATTTTCATGTGGGAGAAACCATGTCATGGTATTAGTAAAAAAATCGTTTTTTATAGAAAATTTTTTCCTAAAATTTTCAAAAACTTTTATCAGTATAATCCCATACTAAATATGAGGGGATATTTTCACCATAATAATTTTTTATGGTGAATATGTTATTGGGTTGAAGTAGATTTTCATAGTTTATTAATTTCTAGTGTTTATAAACTGTAAAATAAGGAAAGGTACAAAATATTTAATATTATTTTATGAAATGTTCATAAATAAATTTCATAATTAAATTATATGTTTTTTAAATTTATGTAAATCATGAAAAAATGAGTTTTGATTGATTTAATCAAGGTTTAAATAAAGTAAAATATTTATTATTTAGTTTACGTAAAGTGTTTATATAAAATATGGAATTTTTATATGATTATGAAATTTTAAATAAATATCACATATCCAAGAATATAATAGAGTGTATATTAAATTCCATTTATAATAAAAATATTAAAGAGTTAATATTTAAAAAAATATGGATTTTTCATGTTTATTTGTCATGAAATATCTAAAAATCATTTTTAAATTATAAAATGTTTATAATTATTTATTCTGGAAATATTTATAAATGTTTATCTCATGTATATATTTATGAATTGTTTAATTATTTAGTTTATTTCATAATTTTGTATTAATGAATATAAATTATTTATATTATTAATGGATTTATGATTTAGTTTCAAGTTCTAAATTTCTTCTTATAAATTCCATACTATGCATATAAAAAGTTACATTCTCGTAATGAGATAAAAAATTAGTTACATTTAACCATGGACATGATTTTTGGTATGTTTTTAACATAAAATTAAGTTTTGGTTATGTTTCATACATATTAGGTGTTAGGATTATAATATAATTAAAGCCTCTCTTAAGTAGTAATTTATGGATAGTGGGACTTTAGATCGAACTTCTCACTAGACTGGGGGGTTTAGCTATGTCTAAAAAGTGGGCGTTGGTTACTTGTCACACTTTTCATTCTCTTGGGAGGATTTTTGTTTGGTGTCATTCTAAGTATTTACATGAAATATTTTTGTGTACCTTATGCATAATATGAATTCATATATGTTTGAATTTAATTGGATTTTATTTTTTTTAGTAAAAAAATCATGTGTTTTATAGAGTTATATATTAATATATTTTTTGAATATTAATTTTGATGAATGTATATAATACTAAAAATAAATTTTTAGAAGCATTCACACATAAAGGGAGTATTTTAGATAATATGGTGATATTTTAAACCCTCTTTAAAAATATTAAGTGTTATATTCCTTACAAATTAATATTTTTCAAGACCCCAATCATCCAACTAAGTAAGTTCTTCCAATTTATGGTTCCCATGGATTATCTTGTATATGAAAATTAATTAATGGGTGACTCTAATAGGATTAATTTTTTTTATTTGGAATATTTTTTGGGTCACACATAACTAGGAAAAATTAATAGTTAGGACACCAAAGGAATCGAGTTGATTTTTTCCATCTAATGGATTTGTGAACTGATTTTTCCACTAAAATATCCAAGAGTCGTATATGATATGATTTTCATGACGGTTGGCCAAAGTACTTAAGATATGAGAGAAATTCTAAATGAGAGTCATTGATTAGTGAAATATAGATCTTGTATTACTAATGGATATGATGTAATATATAAGATCTTCCATTTTAATGAGATAGTGTTTAATAAAAATCCTTATTAAATTAATGTAAAGAATTATACTCATCTGATAAAATCTTCTATTGTAGAAACAAATGGCATCACCATCATAAAACCGGATTTTGGGATCAATATTGGATAAGTATAATATTATAATGAGTAAATTATTAGTATATCATTGGAAATTAATAATTGTTCTTAAGAAAGACAGGAAACTCCATGTGTTAGGGAAACCCCTTATCAATAAGCTGACTTGAGAAGCTATTAAAAAAATAGATCTAGATGCTTATTATAAGAATATAAAGGATTATATTGATGTATCTACTCTCATTATTGTATCCATATAACCTAATTTTAAAAAAACATGAGAGAAAGGATGTGTTCCTGGTTATAAATAAACTGAAAAATCTTTATCAGTAACAATCAAGGAATTAGAGGTGAAATATTTTAGGGCCATTATTTGGATGCTAGATGATCAAATAATATTTATTCTATACTCATATACTCAATATTATTAGGTATTTTAATTACTTGGATAGGTTAGGGTATCCTTTAGGATTGATCTAGATATATAAATCATTCTATAATCATTATCATAAAGGTTTTGATAGTTTATTATAAACAATAATATGAATTATTTTAATAAATTTTTACCTAATCTCATCAATATGTTACGGATATTTGAGAATGAAATGGGCGTTTCATGCATTGTTGGTGTGATGAAAATTAAAAATGGTAAAGGTTTAATCTAGAAGAAGAATATTATAGGGTCTAATAATCAAACTTATTCATTGAAACCTAAGGGAGGAGGAAAAAGTATGGAGGGGTATGGTTTCTATTATGGTGAGTATCGTTATTGAAGGAGGAATTGCCCAAAATACTTGAAGGGTTTAAAGAATAACCATAGAGATCCCATGTTAGATATACATGTTATGGAATTAAATTATTTTATTTTTAAGTCTATATAATATTTTTTTATATTATACAAGTATTTTAAATATGAACATGATTTTAAAGTTGAATAAGGATTGACAATTTGAGATTCAATTATGAATTCAAGTGTTAGGTCAGGGGGATTATATGTTATGTACATGGATTTAGTGTATTAATTTAAATATATAAGTGTATCAGAATAAATATTGTGTATTTTCAACCTAATTTCTCTTATTTTTTAAGAGATGTTTTGAGTAAATAATAGTTGTTCTGAATAATACAATATGATTGATTTAATATATATGGTTATGATTGATATAATTATATAGAATAATTGGAGAGAAGATGATGATAAAAAGATATATGGGAAAAAATATTTCATCAAATATATTTATTAAAATATTAGGTAAAGGGTTCCCACAATCCTACAGTGATATATTTTAAAGAATAAAAATTTATTTTCAAAGTATTTATCCAAAGAACATAGAATTTCATATAAGATATATTTATTAATAGTTTATTTTTTAAACATCACTATATATGAAATAAATATTATTTCCTAACAAATGAGTTTGTGTCTCAGAAATATATATTTTTGAGAAACTAAAGTTTCTAAGAGGCTGGTGAGTGTTTTTTTTGAATTTAAAGATGTTCATAATATAACATATAAATAATTATACCAATCAATTTAAAGTGAATGTAATTTTATATCCTAAATTAGTCTATAATATGTTGTAAAACAATTAACTTAATGTAACAAAGTTACATTTAAAATAGTTTCCAAATTATCTCAAAGAAAATTTAAAGATTGAAATATTGAAAAGATGGTGACAATAAACATGAGAATAAATTAATCTGAAAAAAGAATTTATTAATAGCATAACATTGAATATTCTAATCTAAAGTAGTTTGAATACTATGTTCAAAGAGTTTCACCTGAGAATCATGAATCCTGACATAACCATTATTCAAAAAATCTTTCTATATAAATTTTATCCGTTTAAGGATTTTGCTGTGAGGTTTTATCAGATGGTCACATAGAGAAGTGGAAGAAATTATATAGGGATGTAATGATTTTAACAAAACACTAAATTTATAAAAAAAAAATAAAGCATGTCTATAAGTCTATCATATAGGATATAATTATAGAGTTTATTGTGTAAGATTTTATTAGCATTTTTTAAGGATTTTATGAATAAACAATTTATCATCCAATACAAATGTAAATTTCCACTTTATCATTCTTTTACGTTGGTTGTATATATTCCTGAAGTGAAATGGTAATTGGACTCTCAATTTGTGACTTTGTGTTATCCCTAATTGATGGTCATCATAGAGTGTAATTTGATATGATGTGATGAAATGTTAAAATTAGAATGGTTTGGTTTTATAAAGAGATATGGGATTAAGTCTTGAGGCACAAAACGGGTTCTTCCTGTTGGATGGCCTACTAATATACCACATAGAGTATTATACACTATGTATTTGGTGTACAAAGTGTGTATATTTAATATTGAATCCTTATACCCAATATTTTCAAGATACTTATCAAGATAACCTTTATACTTTGATAATTCTCTTACGCTAGCCTTTAGATTGAGAAAATATGAGGGTGGTTGGGAATGTTATTGATCGGTTCATCGTTTGTGGTTTAAACAAGATGATATTTATCCTCTTTTATGATGAGTATGACATATGGGCCTCAAATGAGATAAACTAATGTAGTATATTTCTATACCAATATAATTTATATCTAATTTACTTATCTGTTTAAGTTAGTGGCATGTGATGTGATCATCTATTTGGGTGAATGTCATGTGATGTGTTTATCCATCTGGTTATTCTATATATAAAGAATCATGAATTTATTAGTAATACATATGGGATTGAAATATTTTATGTCCCATGGTCACTTGATGTTGTGAGAAAATGATAATTAGACTATGTATACATATATATGATATTGTTAATAGACATAACTATGAAGATTCGTGTGCATTATAATGACCATATGAAATCCCTTTGATCTTAAGTAACATTTATGATTTCCAAGATGAGACTATTTTCTAATAAATATGGATTAGATAATTCATACTTGTTTTCAATGGAAAAAATGGATTAATGGTTATATGTAGTGGTTGTGTCAATAAGTATTGAGTTTTCTATATTTTATTATAATGTGTCTATAAACATTGAAAGACACTACAAAAGTTTTTCATCGGATATCTGGTGAAAACTATCATGATGTTCTAAATTTATAAATTTATAAACTTATAACTAATTCAAAAGTGGTAGTAAGGTTAATAACATAAATCTAATGTGTGTTAATACAAGTAATATCCTCCTAGAAGAAGGTATATGTGGGTAAATTTATAATGTGATTAAAAGCTAAAAATTCTTTAAACTAAACATATATTTAAATGAACCAAAACTAATCTAATGGTTGGAATAAAGTGGACATGTAAGTTTGAGAGTCATGAATCCCATTATAGTTAATGTGATTACAAGTATTTTATACACATATGTTAATATTTATTCTTTTAATCTTCATTGATTCCAAATTTAAGTAAAATACTTTCAAGTACCATTCTTTTATGTTATGAATATATTGTGAAGACCCCTATTATAGTAACCCAAAGCTTGTGGTTGATTTATTGCATTGATACTATATATGAGATATCACATACCAAAGTAATGAATAATTTTTAAGACCTAGTAATCTGGACACATACTTTAATATTACATTACATTTGAAAACATAAAATAAAACACATAGTGAAAGTAAATATTTTTCATCCTTTAACACATTCAAATATTACATCATCATATCATGGTAAAAGGAAACAAAATATGGGTAATCTCATATTCTCATTAAGGGTTATGTATAATGGAATATACATGAGTAAATAATATATAAATAATATGGAAATATAAATAAATAAAAACATGTGGAATTTAATTAATAACTAGATCATGGAGAATAATATGGAAAGAATAAATGCAGATCAAATGCTTCCATATAAATAATCACATAATATTGAACTTATCCATAGATATTGTTCAAAATAGTCACATGGAAATCAATAGCTGATTTTATAATGATGTAATTTATAATTATGTATATATGAAACTTAATGTTGAGGCCTTATTCCACGATAGTTTAAAATATGGTTAGGTATAAACTAAAACCCATTTTAATAAGTCTAGCCAACTAGCTTGTCTCATGAGACCAATCGATGCATTGTGGGGGTATATAATTATGGGAACCACCCATAACTATATATCCAATGCATTCCTCGTATATTGAATAATAAATTTAATTCATAAACAATATGTCTTATCAACAAATATCTATATTGAGTAAAGAATATGGAATATTATTATTTCCCCAATCAATCAAATAACATTCAAAGTAAACACCATATATTGAAATGGTATATGTTTTAGGCAATAATCATATCCATGATTCAAAAAATATGGATGTTTAAGAGATGTATAAATTCCAATTATCATAGTAAGTGAATGTTTCAAGAGAAATTTAACTACCACAATATTAATGAGAGGTAATATAGGTTTTGTGATAAATTCATGACTTTTAAAGGATAAAATAAAATAGAATAGAAACATTAAATTAAGATTTATTAAAATATTTTTCTTCGTAAAACCATTTAAAACATATATAAGAAGATAAATATCATAAAACGGTTATGGTGGTAAGAAATTATATTATCAGCGTATACATTGAAATGAAGAATTCATCATGAATTTTAATAACAAAAGTCAAACATGACCCTTTTAGAAAATATTAATAAATTCATTTAAAACCTGTAAAAAAGACAATGATAACTTAAAATATTATTAATAAATCATTTTATTAAATAAAAATGACTTCAATAAAATAATTTTGAGAAATATGGAAATAGAATAAAAATATTCCTGATCAAAAATAGAAATAAGGGCAGCATTTCTTTTATAAATTTATGCTCTTGGTTCAAGTGACAAAGAAAACATTGGGAGAAAATATAGAAAATACTTAAAAGAGTAAACTTGCATTGAAATATAAATAATCATTAACAAATATATGTTCTTGTTAAATATCTCAAATGTGAAGCTTATATACTACATAAAAAATGAATAGGTTTATAATGCCAAATATGTATCAATGGAGTGGGAATTGAGTTGAAATCCATTACCACTTTTGTAAATTCTGAATCATAGGGACCATGAAATATTTATCTTAAAATAAAACATTAAATACCATTAATATAAAATTAATCATAATATACCATAACAAATGGTTATTATATACACCACATGAAAGAAAAAAGTGGTGAATATGGCATATGTCTCGCAGAAACAAAAGTGGGATGAGAAATCCTTACCTCAGGTGTCAATTAAATCATATATGTTAGAAACTCTAATATAATAAATATATATTTATTATAAATATATTATAGAACCATACTGATATATATCATTCCATTTTTCACCCATTTATTAATAATTCTTTATGAAAATTACAGTTATGGGTTATAACTACATTGTTTTTCATGTACGTTTTGGTTCAACAGTTTTATATCATGTACATTGAACATGTTCCTATAATTTATAAAATATTAATCACTACATAAATATCATATATATTAATTATATATATTTATAATCATCCATAAAAGTTATATATAAAAAAGGAATTACACCGTTCATGGAGATGGTAGGTGCGTACACATGAATATTGTTTTCACTTTTTGACTGATGGGAGAAAAATAAAGGTGAATAATGATTGACCTTTAAAAGATAATTTTTATATAAAATTTATTCATAAAATTCATCATTATTACCATCTATGTAAATCATAAATGAAAAATAGAGCACATATCTTTGTGGAGGTGGTATTCCACACGTACGGATGAGCAACGTTATCATTTTCCAATAGATTGGAAGGTAAGAAAATATATATTATATCATAATTAAAAGAAGAATATTTATTTCAAAAATAAAATATATATTAATTATTTCCATATTTATAATCATCCAAGTAAAGTTGTGATGAAAAAAATGACACTACTATGTGGAGACGGTAATTCGTACGTATGTACAAGAAATGTTTTCACTTTTCATATAATAGAAATGAAATGGAATATGGTTTTTCCACAATAATAATAAAATATACATATATTTATGATAATTGATATATTATATTAGGATGTATACAACACATTAAGAGTGTGTATGAGAATAAATAAACATAAAGGAGCTGGTAAAAATGATTACCTCTTCTTTAGATGACTTCTTTTAGATCTCCTCTTAAGGGGCCTAGGGTTGATCTTTTGGAAGGTAAAGAACCTATATAAATTTCTTAAGTATTTTTATAATGGAATTTTTCATGGTTTGGTCAATCTATGTTTCACAAAGTGTTTTAAAGAAAAGAGATAAGGGTTTTCCTTTTATAAGTGAGGGAAGGGGTATTCTTGGAATTTCTTAAAGTATTAAATAGATATAAATTATTTTTTTACGTACAAATGGAAATAAAATTCTATAATTAGAATATAATATGAATATTAGTTAAAATATTATCATTAAATAATATTTTTACAAGTTCTGGTTATGTTCCTCTACCCTTTTGATAATTACCGCAATATTAATGTTTTCTATCATTTAAGGGTCAACAATGTTACCATAAAAATAAAAATGACCCATAAATAGACCAATTTTTATATTTAAAATTATATACAATTATGTTTTCTAAATATATCATTTTTTTAAATTTTAAATCAATTAATAAAATTTTATTTATTATAAAAAATTGTTAACGTCATTTTTGACACAATTCATTTAATTTGACTTTAAATACATTCAGTAAAATATTTAATTTGAATTTAATCTTTTACCAAATTCAAAAAAAATTCAAATGTATCTATAAAAATTTTATAACAAAAAAATTAATCCAATTTGAATTACATTTATTATTTTTTAAAATTATTTATTTTATTTTTCAATTAATTGAATAAATATTGTGTCGACGTTGCGTAATCATTTAATATAATTAGTCAATCACTAAAAATTAGAAATAAATTACCATGAAAATAAATTCATTTATATTTCATATAAAATTTTAGAACTGAATTTAACTTTTATTTATCCCTATCAAAAAAATATTATAGATATTTAAAGGAGAAAATGGATATTTTTGTCTTTGTCTCTCACTTAAATATTATAAAGGTCAAAATAAAATAAAAATAAAAAAATATACATTTTTTCATAAAATCTTTTGAAATATCCAAACTAAATTCATCCAATAGAATAAATTCAAGTTTTGGGTTTATTTTTAATGCCTTCTCACATAATTTTTAATCTTAGTTACCTAATTTGCCGTTATTATGGAGATAATTATTTACTATAGTTAATATTTATAATTACCAAAATTAAAAAGGGAACTATTTAAAAAAGTTGGACCTACTAATTCCAAATATTTAATCAATTTTATAATATTCAATTACTATAATTCATAGAAATTAATTTAAGATAAAAATACAAAACCCAACAAAAAATGGTTTTTTAGAAAAATGACTTTTAAGTATAAGAATTTTATTATAATAAATTAAATCATAAAATTGATTCAAATTAACTTAATTGTATTATTAATCATATAATATAACTAATTTTACTTTTAAACTATTTGAAAATAAAATGTAACTTTTAAATGATTGAAACAATAATACCATTTTAAATGAAATTTTTTATTTTTCACTATTCACATGAAAATCAATCCTTTTAGAAAAATCACATAATTTCTAACTAAGATAATATTTTTATTTTTATTTAAAAAATTATGTTCATTTAATGAAATTAAATTTATAAAAGTGGTGGAAGTTAATTATAATTTCCACACACAAAATGCAATAAAAACTATTTTTGAATAAAATGTATTTTTGAAATATAAAATTATTTTACTAAAAATTGAGTAATTATTTATTGTTAATAAATACATTATATAGAACATTTATACATATTTTTCATAATGGGGTTAACCCTATTCATTCTCTTCAATCCAACAGGTATGTGATAACTATTACATTAAATAATAATATCTTAATAGTATATCATAGTTCTCTTAATGATTAGTGTTTCATGTTGTATATGTTATCAAAAATATTGTTCTTTGAAAATATCAATGTGTTACATTCCCCACCCTTAAATAAATTTGATACTTTGAATTTAAACTTGTGCTCAGAAATCAAGGGTTTAAAATTTGAAAAACTTTCTTTTTGGTAAAATCACATCATAAAAAGGGTTAATAAAACTACCTCCTAAAAAGAGAGAAAGGAAAATATGAAGATCGATTGAAATAACACAAAAATATTTTTCAAAATAGAATAACATTATTGGAAATTTAAAATATAGACATGGAGGAGAAAACAAACTCTCAAGGACTATAGCAGGTGATTGCAAACATATTCAGGAGAAAGTTAACAACCATAAAACCATAAATATGTGATAGGTGAAAACAAAGAAATTCATTGGAAATGATCATAACAGGAAACAAAATTGTTTCAATATCATTTTCCTAGAGTTTAGGAATTCCATTACCATTTAGACTAATAAAATCATGAAATAAACTTACTTAACCTTTAATCAATTTCCAACACAATATCATCCTTTATATAAATGATGAGTATTTAGGATGAATTTTTTTATTCTTAAATAACTAAAATCAACTTATAATGGATCAAATAATCCAAAAATGGATAAAACTGTATTCCAAAATTCTTTAAATTATAATCAAAAAATAAATGGTTTCCATAAGGTAAGATAATATCAAAAATGTATAAACCTTTACATAAATAAATCATATATTTTACATCAAATTTTCCCAATAACACCAAAGGTTAAAGTTAGATTATTCCAAAAAATAAGTATCCCCACATCCCAATTAACCTGAAGAACCTCAAAATTAAATAATGTTTTAACCTCAATGGTGATTGCATAACTTTTAACTTATATTCCCAAAATTTAAGTTCTTTCTTCCAAAATAATATTTCATATTAAACAATATTTTAAAGCTAAATTCAATATATAATTCATCCCAATAAATAATCTTAAAAATATCATTAATCACCATGATAAATCCCTATATACTAAATCAAATTTTTATACTAACATTAATGTTAATCCTTTTTTGTAACACCCCAAGCTTTCACGATACGCTTCTCTTTCAAAAATGCAATAGATTGCATTGTATGCAAGTTCGAGATTCTAACACACCGCAACCAGTCAAAGTAGCTGTTATGAATAGTAATACCCACTTTTTGAAATTATATAAATTTTATATTTCAAATTGGACTTCATTTTTGTATTTGGAATATCGAAATTATCCTAAGTTGAATTTTTTGTAATTTTCTGAGAACTTCCAATTTTCGATGAATAGTGAAAATACTTAAAAACAACTTTTTAATAAAAATAATTTATAGTGGTAAATTATACGATTGAGTGGTTTTAAAGTATAATTAGAATATATTTTAACTATTTTATCGAATGGTGGTCATTAGAATTAATTTCACTTTGAAATTGGACATAAACAATTGTTAATCTTTTGATTGATATTGTTTCTTAAAAAAAACGCTATTTGTTTTGAAGACGGGAATTAATTATAAAATTAATTAGTGCAACTTATATGTTTAGAATTTTGTAAAATAGACACCATTTTTGAATTCAGAGTATCAATGTAACGCCCCGACCCCAGCTACCCAGAGTCGGTGCATTATTACATAACATTGGCATGATCACAAGAAAGATCAAATCTCGAAAGACCGATTGGTTTAGTAGCCTTGGAAACACTAGATATATTCATAAGTTTTACATTACATCATAAAATGAAAACTACTACAACAACATAATGTTTCCACAATCCACACTATTAACCCCTCATAAAATCCCTGCAGGTCATTCATAACTTACTTCTTCACATCCTGGGAAAAATAAAACATAGAAAAGGGGTGAGCTCAAATGCCCAGTAAGGATAACAATATAGCGGAACATTCAAAATAAGCATAAACATTTAAGGCAATGAATTACTAAAAAAATCCTTTTAAACATGAACTTCAACATAGTATGGCAAAAGTAAAATGAAATAATGCCATTTACTTATTCACATGGATATTCTACTAATCGAATAATCACATGCAAAATCAATAACCACTTTCATAATGTTGGAATGCATAATGCCAGACTATCATAACAACATAGCCAAGGCCTCGTGCCAAGACTACAAATACGATTTTGTCAAGGCCTTGTGCCAAGACACTAGTTTGTCTCATGAGACCTACCGATGCATCGAGGAGCTATAGCGGGCTCCACCCGTCACTTATTAAGTCCAATGCATTCCCATATGAAAAGGTTTAAACATAACATAAACATTCGTATTAAATCTAGCATACGAAATGTCAATAATTTCACCATAAAATATGAATGGTATAAAAATAGCACATCCATAGTCAAACATATCACAAAACCTTCAATACAATATAGAAGTTTTGTATCATAATAAATCAACTTCAAATATGCGTAAAATCCATCAAAGGATGTTGACATAGATGAAATCAAAACACTTTTTAGAGAAATATCTCTTTCTATTTTTGAAATCATTTAAGAGCCATATAATATAAAACATTTTCTTGAAAATATTCTTATAAGCTTGTATGGGAAGCTTTGATGATTTTATAACGGCGGAAAATAACCGCACCCGCCGTATAAGTTTAAAAAAACATTCTTATCTTAATTCTGTCGAAAAGGTTAAAAAGGACCTTGTTTTGAAAACGACGGAAAGATTCCTTTATAAACCTCTTATAAAAAGTCAAACAAGGGTATAAATGACTTTAACCCATATTCTTGTAAATAATAAATATGTTTTTAAATACATTTTGAAGAAAACATGGATGTGGATGATAAAGGAATCCCAGTAGATTATTACGTATAAACAACCTCGGATAATAAAGAGATTGTGAAATAACCCTTACCTTGTACTTTTCCTTGGTTGGGGTAGGTTAACCTCATGTATAATGGTGAAATAATTGTTATTAAATTATAAAAGAATCATATACATTAATATGATATCATATATGATCTTTTAATATTGATTTGATAATATCTTAGTATTATCGTCGTTTCGTGTGTTAACTTACTCATTTTCTTTTATATGTTTTGTTACATAAGTCATGTTTGTTGTATCTTATTCATATACAGAATGATATCAAGTCCTTAAACATCATTTTTAAATCATTAAATGATAATTATACTTGAATGGATACGATGGAGAATGAATCTCATCGCGTTCGTGGAGACGGTAGTCCGTACGTACGCACGAACGCTACTTCCATTTAATTTTTATTTTAAAAGAATCGAATCCAAATGATACATAGGTATATTACTATTCCAGTATAATATAATATTTTATATATGTTACTTAAGTTCATTAACACCATCCTTTATACGTTCCATGTGTGGTATGAACGAGTCATATCATTTTAAGGGGGCGGTAGTCCGCACTTCCTCAAATGAAATTATCGTATGTATATACAACATGAAACGAATAATGGTATGAAATAAAATGGAATTACAGAAGCTTATATATAAAATATATATCATTAATATCATATTTAATTACATTGCCATCATAATGGCCACCATGAGAGGCGGTAATATGTATTTGAACAATCATCGTTTCGTGAGGCGTTAGTTTGCCATCCACAGAAACATTATGTTCATCATCCATTAGATGGAGTTGTGTGTATGTGTAGTTTTAATCCTTCTTATAACAACATCCTAGTATATTTATGATACTGGTTTTGTTAAAAAAGAAAGGAAATAAAAAGATTTTGGGGGTTGGAGAAGCAAAATAAAGGAAAATAATTTAAGAGAAATCGTTACCTTTAATTTAGGTAACTCACTTTGGTTGGAACCAAAGGACTTCTTGAAATGATTTCTGCCTAAGTGGAAGCTTCAAGGAGGAGGAGATGGATTTGGGGAGCTTATTTGGGAAGAGTTTGGACGATCCAAGTGGCTTGAGAGGTGTGATGAATGAGTAGAAGTGGTCTCCTTTTATAAGGGAGAGGAGGGGCTCTTTAGGAAAGTGTGAAAGTATTACTTTATAATATATTTGTATTCGGTTTATAATGGTCCAAAAATCATTGAGGTCTAAGATAAGATGACTCATATTCTAAATAACATCAACCAATAAGAATTGGACAGGTTTTAGATAATATTTTAATCATTATAATCTTATTTATTTAAATGATTTATTAATGAGGTAAACATTGCATCATTATTGTGTCATTAATAATTTAAATTATTTGATGTCTAAAAATTATAAATAAAATATCATTATATAGGAAATCTTTTTATCTTTCTAATGAATATTTATAATCGAAAATCCAACATGTATAACCCTATGTAAAAATTGTTCTTCTAAAAGATGTAAGCTTATGGCATTTTTATTTTTATTTTAACTTTATTAATATAATGTGTCATTATCACTTACAAGTGGATCTATGGGGTCCCAAAACAGACCCAAAGATGCCCATGGTCGACCATGTATCAACCAATTGGGTTAAGACACGTTTTAGGGTAATTTAGTATTATTATAATATTATTTTTTTTAACCCTTATTTACCGGATTTACCCTTTAACCATGGTAAATAAAATATTTACCGCAGTAATTATTCAAAATGTGTAAAAATAAAAGTTACCTATTTACATAATTTGGACATCAGGATTCCAAATATGGAATCCATTTTCCTAAATTCAAAACACAGAAGTGGCAGAAATTAATTTAAAATTAATTCCCGTTGTCAAAACAAAAAGCGTGTTTTTAAGAGGTAATAACTATCAAAAGATTGACACTTGTTTATGTTCGGTTTAATTGTAAAATTATGTCCAATGACCAACATTATATTAAATGGTAAAAATATATTCTAAATATACTTTAAAACCACTCAAATTCACAATTTATCACTATTAATTATTTTGATTAAAAAAGTTGTTTTTAATTAAAATTTAGTAATTTTCACTATTCATCAAAATATAAAAGTTATCCGAAAAGTACCAAAATTTCACCCTAGGCTAATTTCGATATTCCGAATCCAAAAATGAAGTCCATTTTGAAATATAAAATATATATAATTTCAAAAAGTAGTTATCACTATTCATAACGGCTAGTTTAATTGGTTGTTAGAACTCGGTGTTGCGTACAACACACGCTATCACATTATTCAAAGAGAAGCGTACCGTAGAAGCTTGGGATGTTTCATTTTAAATTTTTGATGTCCCCATTTAGTCAAAAAGTTTAAAATATAGTATTTAAAAAGGTTTCACTATTAAAGTTGATAAAAGTGCAATACTGAAAATGAATTTGTTCTTGCATTATATCTAAGAAACTCATAATATGGATTCTAAAATTATAAGGATTATATAAACATTAAAATTTATCTAATACTATTCATAACCTCTTTTGAATGGCTTGTTTGGTAAGTCATGGTGTGCTTGAACTTGGTGTTGCATGTAGTGAAAGTTATTGAATTATTTTGATGAAATAACACACTATGAAATCTTGGGGTGTTACATTCTCCCCTCCTTCAATAAATTGCGTCCTCGCAATTTGAAATTGTTCTTCGAAAATAAAAGGTTGAAAATAGATAATATATTTGTGGGAAAACCAACATCGGAAATTGGGTTACTAAAATTTAGTCTTAATATGAGGAAAAGAGAAATGAAAGGGTCACCACCAAATTATGATCTCGATTAGGAGAACATTGGTGGAAATTTGAGACATATAATTGGAGGAAAAAAGTAAATATTTATAGGTAGTGATTGAGGTCATCAATCACAAACAAGTATAAAATTGATGTCCTTAAATTCATCAATCTATGATGATTTGAAATACCATCTGTTCAACAAAACATAGGGTATTAGGATAACACATTTTTGACGTTTCAAAATATCTTAGTTGAAATCCCACATGGAAAAATGAATTAATGAGGCCTCTATTTAAAATAAAGAGTCGAAAGTATGAAGATTACCGAAAATAACACATACTAGGGTTCCATGTAGTAAAATATGGATATGGAAGAAAAATCTAACCATAAATTACTTGATGGAGAGTGGTAGATAACATGGCTATGAAAAGGCCAACAATCCCAAAGCCATAAATTAGTGATGATTTTAAGGTACCATCTAGGAAAACATTTTTGTTCTAATTTTCTTTTCTTAATATTGAGGAATTTTTTATGATATTGGCTAAGATCATAGGGAGATATACTTAATTTATAATTTGAGTTTTATCCATTAATAAATTCCTACCACAAACACATCTTTCACTCTAAAAGATAATAGAACGTAAAAAAAATCTATTTACACTATTCGTATAGGGTTCCAAAATAATCAAATTTATAATTCATCTACAAGATCTTTTAATAAAAACTAAATTATTTAATCCAGGACATCTCGTGGGCCAGTGGTAGGTGATACACCCTTGTCACCCTTCGGTTGTGGGTTCAAGTCTCGCAGCCTTGCCGGACGCGACGGGTTGCCGCCCGTCCTCCGGGTTGTCCTTTTATGGAAATCCAAAATAATCCAAACTAGAACTATCCAAAATACTTCTATCCAAACTCACAGCCCAACATTTATAAGGAAGGTAAACATAATATAGATCATTTTTACCCCGTAATAGCATATGAATACCTTCATCATGTATTACCATATTCCTTATTGATTACATTCATGTTCCCTTATTCCATATAGAATGATGGATATACTTCATTAATCCAAAAATGTTTTAAACCCCAACAATGATGGAATATACAAATCATTAATCAGCTTCAAGGTAGTCAATAATATCCAATATAATTTATCCAAATCAATCATGTATTATTCTAAAATCACCACCTCGGTATCTGAACCATATTATGGTTTATCTTTCTCTCAACCATATATTTTCCAAACATTTAACCTGCTACTGAGTCACTTTTCTTTATTCCACACCATCTCAAGTCCTTAATGAAATAGTACTGCAGCACAATCCTTATATACTCCATCATTATTATAACATGTACATTGTTGATACAACACTCAATTGATATAATCAACATAATAACTCTAATCATTCCTCTTCATCAGTGGTAGTATCATAACTTGATTATTATCCAATAGCATCATTTGCGGCATAGTCTGATGACTAGGACATAGGTTCGCGTAGTGTCCAAACTCCTTGCAAATGAAGCATTGTACATTTGAAACCATTTTCTTACCCTTGTAGTCATGTACTTTGTGCCCTTTTCCTCCACACTTATAACAAACTCCCATTCCTTTCAGGCAACTTCCAGGGTGTTTCTTTCCACAGTTACCACATATGGGAAAATTCTTCTTTTCCCTCTTCCCTTTATCCATCTTTCTCTCTTCCATCCTTTTCTTCTCTTGCTTCCCTTCAAATCCATAGGACTCAGTAAAATCTTTACTTATCTTATCAACACATGATATTATTTCTTCATATGATGATAATACATGGGAGACTATTTCTCTTATAAATTCTAGCTTAAGACCATGAAAGATATGATCCTTCCTTCTCTTTGGATCATGTGCATTTCTGGAGTTCTCATTCCTTCTACTGGGCGCCATTTCTAAACAATGGAATACACTAGATTAGTTTATGAATCAAAATACATAATCCCATACTTATAAAACACTTAACATAAATTGAACTATTTATGGATATAATCCATAATCATAAGAATGTTTTCTTTGAGAAGTATTTACTCATAATCCCTTCAAAATGATTTGTAAAGAAAATGAGAGTTATCCTAAGCATATCCCCCGGGAGTGTCGTAACCAAGAGTGCAGCAAGGCCCGTTGTCGTGCACCAGTTCCCGTTCGAGTCTAGCTCAAAGCGGTGTTTTCGGGTTTTACCCCTAGGTACATCTGTGCCAGAGCCGCCTCTACCTGCTCGTATCCAGACAGGGATGTATTGCTCGGAAAACTCACAAAATCTCTACAATACCAAAATTCTAGGAAGTTCTTCTATACTAATCCTCAAAGTTCATCTTAGGTCTACGTGCTCTAATCAGAGTTTATCTAAATCTAGCTTCCAAGGTTTGTACTAAACTTCCTCTGATACCAACTGTAACGCCCCGACCCCAGCTACCCAGAGTCGGTGCATTATTACATAACATTGGCATGATCACAAGAAAGATCAAATCTCGAAAGACCGATTGGTTTAGTAGCCTTGGAAACACTAGATATATTCATAAGTTTTACATTACATCATAAAATGAAAACTACTACAACAACATAATTTTTCCATAATCCACACTATTAACCCCTCATAAAATCCCTACAGGTCATTCATAACTTACTTCTTCACATCCTGGGAAAAATAAAACATAGAAAAGGGGTGAGCTCAAATGCCCAGTAAGGATAACAATATAGCGGAACATTCAAAATAAGCATAAACATTTAAGGCAATGAATTACTAAAACAAAAGCCTTTTAAACATGAACTTCAACATAGTATGGAAAAAGTAAAATGAAATAATGCCATTTACTTATTCACATGGATATTCTACTAATCGAATAATCACATGCAAAATCAATAACCACTTTCATAATGTTGGAATGCATAATGCCAGACTATCATAACCACATAGCCAAGGCCTCGTGCCAAGACTACAAATAAGATTTTGTCAAGGCCTTGTGCCAAGACACTAGTTTGTCTCATGAGACCTACCGATGCATCGAGGAGCTATAGCGGGCTCCACCCGTCACTTATTAAGTCCAATGCATTCCCATATGAAAAGGTTTAAACATAACATAAACATTCGTATTAAATCTAGCGTACGAAATGTCAATAATTTCACCATAAACTATGAATGGTATAAAAATAGCACATCCATAGTCAAACATATCACAAAACCTTCAATACAATATAGATGTTTTGTATCATAATAAATCAACTTCAAATATGCGTAAAATCCATCAAAGGATGTTGACATAGATGAAATCAAAACACTTTTTAGAGAAATATCTCTTTCTATTTTTGAAATCATTTAAGAGCCATATAAAATAAAACATTTTCTTGAAAATATTCTTATAAGCTTGTAAGGGAAGCTTTGATGATTTTATAACGGCGGAAAATAACCGCACCCGCCGTATAAGTTTAAAAAAACATTCTTATCTTAATTCTGTTGAAAAGGTTAAAAAGGACCTTGTTTTGAAAACGACGGAAAGATTCCTTTATAAACCTCTTATAAAAAGTCAAACAAGGGTATAAATGACTTTAACCCATATTCTTGTAAATAATAAATATGTTTTGAAATACATTTTGAAGAAAACATGGATGTGGATGATAAAGGAATCCCAGTAGATTATTACGTATAAACAACCTCGGATAATAAAGAGATTGTGAAATAACCCTTACCTTGTACTTTTCCTTGGTTGGGGTAGGTTAACCTCCTGTATAATGGTGAAATAATTGTTATTAAATTATAAAAGAATCATATACATTAATATGATATCATATATGATCTTTTAATATTGATTTGATAATATCTTAGTATTATCGTCGTTTCGTGTGTTAACTTACTCATTTTATTTTATATGTTTTGTTACATAAGTCATGTTTGTTGTATATTATTCATATCCAGAATGATATCAAGTCCTTAAACATCATTTTTAAATCATTAAATGATAATTATACTTGAATGGATACGATGGAGAATGAATCTCATTGCGTTCGTGGAGACGGTAGTCCGTACGTACGCACGAACGCTACTTCCATTTAATTTTTATTTTAAAAGAATCGAATCCAAATGATACATAGGTATATTACTATTCCAGTATAATATAATATTTTATATATGTTACTTAAGTTCATTAACACCATCCTTTATACGTTCCATGTGTGGTATGAACGAGTCATATCATTTTAAGGGGGCGGTAGTCCGCACTTCCTCAAATGAAATTATCGTATGTATATACAACATGAAACGAATAATGGTATGAAATAAAATGGAATTACAGAAGCTTATATATAAAATATATATCATTAATATCATATTTAATTACAGTGCCATCATAATGGCCACCATGAGAGGCGGTAAGATGTATTTGAACAATCATCGTTTCGTGAGGCGTTAGTTTTCCATCCACAGAAACATTATGTTCATCATCCATTAGATGGAGTTGTGTGTATGTGTAGTTTGAATCCTTCTTATAACAACATCCTAGTATATTTAGGATACTGGTGTTGTTACAAAAGAAAGGAAATAAAAATATTTTGGGGGTTGGAGAAGAAAAATAAAGGAAAATAATTTAAGAGAAATCGTTACCTTTAATTTAGGTAACTCACTTTGGTTGGAACCAAATGACTTCTTGAAATGATTTCTGCCTAAGGGGAAGCTTCAAGGAGGAGGAGAGGGATGTGGGGAGCTTATTTGGGCAGAGTTTGGACGAGCCAAGTGGCTTGAGAGGTGTGAGGAATGAGTAGAAGTGGTCTCCTTTTATAAGGGAGAGGAGGGGCTCTTTAGGAAAGTGTGAAAGTATTACTTTATAATATATTTGTATTCGGTTTATAATGGTCCAAAAATCATTGAGGTCGAAGATACGATGACTCATATTCAAAATAACATCAACCAATAAGAATTGGACAGGTTTTAGATAATATTTTAATCATTATAATCTTATTTATTTAAATGATTTATTAATGAGGTAAACATTGCATCATTATTGTGTCATTAATAATTTAAATTATTTGATGTCTAAAAATTATAAATAAAATATCATTATGTAGGAAATCTTTTTATATTTCTAATGAATATTTATAATCGAAAATCCAACATGTATAACCCTATGTAAAAATTGTTCTTCTAAAAGATGTAAGCTTATGCCATTTTTATTTTTATTTTAACTTTATTAATATAATGTGTCATTATCACTTACAAGTGGATCCATGGGGTCCCAAAACAGACCCAAAGATGCCCATGGTCGACCATGTATCAACCAATAGGGTTAAGACACGTTTTAGGTTAATTTAGTATTATTATAATATTATTTGTTTTAACCCTTATTTACCGGATTTACCCTTTAACCATGATAAATAAAATATTTACGGCAGTAATTATTCAAAATGTGTAAAAATAAAAGTTACCTATTTACATAATTTGGAAATCTTGATTCCAAATATGGAATCCATTTTCCTAAATTCAAAACACAGAAGTGGCATAAATTAATTTAAAATTAATTCCCGCTGTCAAAACAAAAAGCGTGTTTTTAAGAGGTAATAACTATCAAAAGATTGACACTTGTTTATGTTCATTTTAATTGTAAAATTATGTCCAATGACCAACATTATATTAAATGGTAAAAATATATTCTAAATATACTTTAAAACCACTCAAATTCACAATTTATCACTATTAATTATTTTGATTAAAAAAGTTGTTTTTAATTAAAATTTAGTAATTTTCACTATTCATCAAAATATAAAAGTTATCCGAAAAGTACCAAAATTTCACCCTAGGCTAATTTCGATATTCCGAATCCAAAAATGAAGTCCATTTTGAAATATAAAATATATATAATTTCAAAAAGTAGTTATCACTATTCATAACGGCTAGTTTAATTGGTTGTTAGAACTCGGTGTTGCGTACAACACACGCTATCACATTATTCAAAGAGAAGCGTACCGTAGAAGCTTGGGATGTTTCATTTTAAATTTTTGATGTCCCCATTTAGTAAAAAAGTTTAAAATATAGTATTTAAAAAGGGTTCACTATTAAAGTTGATAAAAGTGCAATACTGAAAATGAATTTGTTCTTGCATTATATCTAAGAAACTCATAATATGGATTCTAAAATTATAAGGATTATATAAACATTAAAATTTATCTAATACTATTCATAACCTCTTTTGAACGGCTTGTTTGGTAAGTCATGGTGTGCTTGAACTTGGTGTTGCATGTAGTGAAAGTTATTGAATTATTTTGAAGAAATAACACACTATGAAATCTTGGGGTGTTACAATCAATTATATCTTAGGGTGAATTTTTGGTTTTTTTATGAAAAACTTCAATTTTTGATGAATAGTGAAACCACTTGGTTGTTGTTTAAAAACAAATTTTTTCTGTAAATGAAACATTACCACTTCTATGATTTGATCTTCAAAAATCCGACATAAATGGTTTTCATTAGGAAGTAAAATGTGGTTTAATGGGATTAAAATAATTTTTTGGTGGATAGTAACTTTTATGTTTTATTAATCGCGATTAAAGGTAATTAGTGTAATTTAGGGTAAATATAATATTATAATAATATGAAATCACCTTTAAACTTGTCCTTCCATTATTGGATGAGTCATGGCCGACCAAGAAAATACATGGGTCAACTTGGGGACCCCATGGAGCCACATTGGAATGAAAATTACATTAAAAGTCCCCCTATCACCTTATCCTCAAAATATATAATTTTGGGACCTCTGAAATCCGAAAATCACTTCATAATAATGTAACATTTCATGAGTTTCCAAGAGTGCCCCTCCTCTCCTCTTATAAACCCCCCCCCCCTACCATCTTATTCACACCTTAAAGCCATTTGGCTCATCCAACCTCTGCACAAATACTCTCTCAACTTCCCTATCTTACTCCTAGAAGCATCACTTTGGTCAGAAGTCTTCCCAAGGAAGCCTTTGGCTCAAATCAAAAGGAGTAACCTGATTTTAAGGTAATGTCTTCTCTTATGTTCATTTGTTTTATTTTGATTCTCCAACCCCATAAACTCTTTTTATTCCTTTATTTTTTAACAACACCAGTATATTCAATATACTAGGATGTTGTTATGATAAGGATTTGAGCTACACTTATGCACACCTTCGTCTAATGGTTAAAGAACATACTGTTTCTGTGGGTGGCGAATTACTACCTCACGAAACGATGATTGTTCAATATTCTTATAAAACCTCTCATGGTGGCCATTATGATGAAACTATATATGATATATATTATGTTTATGTTTTCCTTATGCTTCTGTATTTTTCATTTATGGAATACCTTTATGATTTCTATTATGGGTAAATGCGATAATTTCATTTTAGGAAGTGCGGACTACTGCCCCCTCAAAGTGATTTGAATCGTTAATTCCATATGAGGGACGTATATAGGATGGAGTAAATGATATTATATATGATATTATACTGGAATTATAATATACCATTATATCATTATTTTTTCATTCCATTAAATTCGAAATAGAAATGAAAGTAGCGTTCATGCGTACGTACGGCTTACCGTCTCCATGAACGGTGCATTTCATTTCTTACCTATAAATGTTATATAATATTTTAAATGAAAGTATCTACTGGATATATATGATATATATGATATCTATATCATGAACATAATATTTAATATAATGGATATTCTACCACATAAATAACTTGTAATTATAAGAAGTTTATTGTTGACTCAAAAACCAAAGATCGACAAAATGATCGTTATTAACATAAATAATTACATAATGTTCATAACATGGTAATAAGTGATATATAAGGAACAATGAAGTTGAAAAAGGTTCTTAAGCAAGTAGAAATTAACTCTAGTTTATTATTCTGTAGATTAAAGTACGATCGAGTCAAGTTGGACACGATGTAAGGGAACTTCTTAACCCAATTTTTGTTCTTTGGGTTAATCTCCTACTTTCAAATTATGTCATGATATTATTATGTCCTATATTGTATTTGTACTTTATTTATGTGTATTTATAGTGGATACACATAATAGATATATTATATTTAAAAAATGATCTTTGTAAGGGACATCGTCTCAATCTCCTTTCATTGAGGCATATTTTGTTTTATACACAAATTTCTTTTATACGGTGTATAAACCCCTTTGACTTTTACATTAATTCAAAAGAAATCTTTTTATATGAAGCATTTTACTAAATGACAAAAAGGAATGTTTTTTTGTCAGACGTATGCGGCGACAATGACTTCTCCACCGCTGTGACCATTATTTGAGTTTCGACTTCCTCTACAAGCCATAACTTTTTTTAAATGAAAAATAAATACCAAGTTTTACTTTTCTTTTATTTTGGTATTGAAAATGGTTTTATTATATCAATGTTTTTTATTTATATCTTGTGATTGAAATTTAGAAATGTTATGTTTCCTTTATTCATGTTTTATGTGAAACAATTATGTTATGGTTTGTGATATGTTTAAACCTTCTCATATAAGGAATGCATTGGACTTAATAAGTGACTGGTGGAGGCCGTTATAGCTCCTCGATGCATCGGCAGGTCTCATGAGACAAACTAGTGTCTTGGCACGAGTCCTTGAAAAAATATTATTTTTAGTCTTGGCATGAGGTCTTGGCTATGTGGTTATGATAGTCTGGCATTATGCATTCCATCATTATGAATGTGGTTATTGATATTGCATGTGATTATTTGACCAGTATAATATCCATGTGAATATGTAAATGGCATTATTTCATTCTACTTTTTCTATATTATGCTGAAGTTCAAGACTAAAATGTTTTTTTAGTTATACATTGCCTTAAATTTTTATGTTTATTTATGAGAGCTTCCGCTATATTGTTATCCTTACTGATAATCTGAGCTCACCCCTTTCTATGTTTTATTTTTCCTAGGATGTGAAGAAATATTTTATTACTGACCTGGAGAGATAGTCTAAAGGGGATATGAGTGTGGACTATGGAGACTATGTTATTGTAGTTTTTTACTTTATGATGTAACGTAACATTTATGAATGTATCTAGTGTTTCCAAGGCTACTAAACTAATCGGTCGTTCGAGACTTGATCTTTTGTGATCATGCCCATTTTATGTAATAATGCACTGACTCTGGGTAACTAGGGTCAGGGCGTTACAGTTGATATCAGAGGCAGTTTAGTACTAATCATGGAAGCTAGATTTAGATAAACTCTGATTATATCACATAGCCCTAAGATAGACTTTGAGGATTATTATAGAATAACTTCCTAGAATTTTGGTATTATAGAGATTTTGTGAGTTTTCTGAGAAATGAATTCATGTCGGTATACATGCAGGTAGAGGAGGCTCTGGCACAGATGTACCTTGGGGTAAAACCGGAAAACACCATTTTGAGCTAGACTCGAATGGGAACTGGTGCACAACAACGGGTCTTGCTTTACTCTTGGTCACGACACTCCTGGTAGATATGCTTAGTATAATTCTCATTTTCTTTACAATCCATTATGAAGGGTTTATGAGTATATACTTCCTCAATGAAAGCATCTTTATGATTATGGATTATATCCATAAACCGTTCCATTTATGTTAAGTATTTTACAAGATTGGAATTATTCATTGCAATTCATAAACTGACTTAGTTTATGCCATTGTATAGAAATGGTGCCCAGTAGAAGGAATGTGAAATCCAACATTACGTACGATCCAAAGTGTAAGAAGGATCATACCCTTCATGGTATTAATCAAACATTTAGAAGTGAAATAGTCTCCCATGTATTCTCAACATATGAAGAAATGGTCTCATGTGTTAATAAGATAAGTAAAGAATTATTTGAATCATATGGATTTGAAGGGAAGCAAGAGAAGAAAAGGATGGAGGAGAGAAAGATGGATAAAGGGAAGAGGGAAAAGAAGAATTTTCCAATATGTGATAACTGTGGGAAGAAACACCTTGGAACTTACCTGAAGGGATTGGGAGTTTTTTATAAGTGTGGAGAAAAAGGAAACCAAGTGCATGAATGCAAGGGTAAGAAAAAGGTTTCTACTATACAATGCTTCATCTACAAGGAGTGGGGACACTATGCAAACCAATGTCCAAATCATCAGAGTATGCCCTAAATGATGCTATTGGATAATAATCAAGTTATGATACTACCACAGATGAGGATGAATGATTAGAGTTCTTATGTTGTTATTAAAGAATTATGTCATTTGAGTGTTGTATCAACGATGTATTGGTTATAATAATTATGGAGTATATAAGGATTGTACTGCAGTACTATTTCATTAAGGACTTGAGATTGTGTGAAACCAAGAAAAGTGACTCAATAGTAGGTTAAATTTTTGGAAAATATATGGTTGAGAGAAAGATAAACCATAATATGGTTCTGATACCGAGATAGTGATTTTTGGAATAATACATGATTGATTTGGATAAATTATATTGGATATTCTTGACTTCCTTGAAGCTGATTAATGATTTGTATAAATTTTTGGATAGAAGGAGTATATCTGGTATTCTATAAGGAATAAGGGATCATGAATGTAATCAATATGGATTTATGGTAATTTAGGATGTTGTAGTGTTTTAATAGAATACATGATGAAGGTATTCACATGTTATTACGCGGAAAAAAGGATCTTCATTGTGTTTACCTTCCTTATAAAATTTAGATTGTGAGTTTTGGATAACAATAAAGGTTGGAATTGATTAATTTGAACTTTTGATAGAATTGTTTAAGGTTAAAAAATTTCTAAAGATTATTTTTGGAATGTTATAATACTATAGTTTTACTAAAAGGACAACCTTTGGGTCGGGCGATAACTCGTCGCGTCAGACAAAGCTGCAGGAATCGAACCCACAACCATAGTACGACAAGCCTTTATTACCTTCCACTAGCCTACAGGAAGTCCCTGGTTATTACAAAATTATTTTCCTAATCTAAATGGTATGTGTTAATATTGGGAACCTTGTGCGATTAGGATAAATATAATATTT